>OX422208.1:352138107-353338107 GCA_949130495.1 Sambucus nigra | reverse complement strand
ATTGGTGTTGTCATGGGTGTTCTAACCCTAATTCCTCTATCATACAGCTGATATAAAACTCCCAATTTCGTAGGTCTCCATACCCTCTTATGTTAAAAGACCAAAACGCCCCCGAACGATCTCGGTTTAGTCCAAAATTACCCCGGGACTCAACTAGTACCCCCGGGTATACTATTTTGACTAATTTGACCCTTCCGGACTCATCGGTGACCTCTAAATTATCATTTGAGTCAGTTAAAAAATATTACTCGCTCTCACCCCAACACGGTCTACACGCGTTAAGTAACTATTTACCACTCGCACTAAGTAAATAAAATGAGGCAATATAAACCGGTATCTATCTCTCGATTAATATTCCATACTTACAATTTTTAAATAAAACTCTTTAAATTACTACTCTTACGTAATTTAAATTAAGCCGTAATTTTCTCATTTAATTCTCCAATCTAATTAAATAGAATTATTTGGAATATTCAGAAATACGGGGTATTACATACTTCCCCCCTTGCAAAGGAATTTCGTCCTCGAAATTAGGATAAGGCTGGTATTAAGGCTAAGGACCTTAAGTATAATTTCATCCTCTAATATCCAATACCAAAACATAACATCCTAACGGTCGCCCCAAGTACATTACTTGCTTCATTATAAATTCTTATCGCAAGTTACCCATGCCGCATATATCATAATTAAGTCTCACTACTTAATTTCTCATAGATTTTTCCAATCCAACGTTAATTCTTGAAATTAAGTTTCTCCCTACTTAATTTACCGATTTGATGTATATCTCTATATAACATCTAAGTGTCTACTATCACTCATAAGTAGAATATTATAAGGTATATATTTCACATACAATATATACTTTAAGGAAAATTGGTCCGGCAAAAATCATCGGCCCCAATAATCCTATCATTTACATTGGTCCAGGAATCCATCGAACCCAAGGTAAATGTAATGCACATGTCGGTTCAGACCTTCCGTCGATACCAATATTTATCATCGATTTGGTTCGGAAAAATCATCGACCCCAAATCGATCCCTCATGTATTGGTCCGGAACATCATCGACCCCAATATAGAGATTAAGCACACTTACTATCGCACATAAGTAGAAAAATCAATAGGTATATATATATTGTACACATAACATATACTATCAACACTTATTTTATAATCTCCCCCCTTCTATAACACTTTTTTGGTTATTGGCTTCGAATTCCACCTCGATCACCAATAGTGATTAATTACCTGTCTCCGAATCACATCTCGAGCACCAATATATGTATATATATCTCCTCGCACATGAGTAGACAATTTGTGAGCCATATATTACACATTTCATATACCTTAACATGCCACACTCCAATAGAATGTCCTCATATCACGCGTTAAGGACTAAAAGTTCGAAATGTCTCCTCGAACCACACCTCAAAGTACATGTATTATTCGTAATCGGTACCCACGAACCTAATCCTCATGTACAGTCCATATAGGCACTCACTCTACCTATAAATATGCTCTTATATGCATACATTCAACCTATGAATTGATCAGTGGGCTTCTCCAAAATTCCACTATCATAAGGGCATATCATCATTCTTTCTCACTAACATTGAGTCGTAGGTAACACAACGTACTCAAAATAAAACCTTATCTCTATTCCTTCCTGACCATCTCTCACAGGGTGGAATTTTAGGATTTCATCCTGATTCACAATCATGTAGAGCGGCACCGTGCACTCTCCCTTTTCAACTACATACTAATCCATCCCGGTCACCCCATTTCGCTACCCCCAACGAAATGTTGGCTTAATTATGATGTTCACAAACCATCAATAATTTATAAGTCTGTCTCCTCATTCCATCATTGGAAATGTAGGTTCACTACCAAATTTCGGTTGCTCATTTCGAGTCCATCTCGCTCTATTAACTAGAGGTGTGTCTGGAGAAAATCTCACTATGTCTCTCCTCAACATTGCTTCCCACTTATCAACATTTTAGTAACGCGTAAGTCACTCTCAACACTCAGTTGAGTAACAGCTTGTATCACTTCTTCACAACAGTTAGGCCTCCGAATTCAAGAGATAACTTTTGAACGGTTTCCCACCGACTTTCATCCCGTAGGGTGTGCTGGATCCCTCAGCACATATAATCTTGGATCATCGTCTATCTCCCATGACGTTCAACCCATTTCATCGATACGACTAGTCTCCTAATTTTTCCCACCGTCGTACAAAAAAAATTATCATCATCCCTCTATCTCGGATGTCTAAAGAATCCAATTGACTAGGGCGCCCATACACCTTTTTCTCCGTGCACATTGGCAAAAAAAAACATTACAAATGTCGCACCCGTAACATGCTTTTCTTCAACTCCAGCCTAGTCTACACGACGTGACTATAATCTTGTGGGTATTCTCAATACCCTATAGACCAAAAATCAAATCCTTGCCACACAGTCCCACTTATCCCTTCGTGGTGAGGTAAGCCTTTCAGTGTTTCTCCACAACACTACCGGCTCCACTGATGCCCTAGCATCTAACAATGTCTCTTCTCCTGTCGTGCACAAAATTCAGTCGTATTCCCTCTCGCAACCGAACTTAAACAAGGGACTTCTCCCCATGCATTCTTACGGAGCATTGTCGGAACAAAACATAGTCAATATACTCAAATTCCATTCCTTGACAATATGTGCAACCATACTCCAATATTTCTAAAGGAGTCAAGTGGCACTGCGCTTATGCTATCACTAAGTCCTTAACACGACAGCGAGCTCGATCTCTCCGCTCAGCAGTCATACGACATACATTGGCTCACATCATTTAGGTTCCTACACACCGGAATCAATTACTATGAGAAGTTCATAATCCCTGAAGTCCCTCACCTATTGATGAATAATGACAACTCGACCCTCATTCAGGTGAGGTATCGTCACATACCCCATTCACTCGAGGCTAAAACCCATATACTTCCTTATCCATCGCTCTGGTGGTTCAGATAGTTTCCGGACGTAAAACGCTTGTCCTCTCCAGAATGCAAAACTTATTGGAGTTATTATTTCTTCAAATAACTTCAAGCTAAAATGAAACGCGTGGCCCTACAAACCACACTAGACATCTTTAGTAAAATCCCCTTACTCCAGGCCACACTGACCGGTTTAGGGTATCCCTCCTCTCGGACTTGGTAGCCTCGATTCTGAGCACTATCATCCTGGTTCCCTTAGTTCTGCTGATCAAGAGGAACACAATATGGGGCTTAACAGTCCCGACTTGGAATCTAATCATTAAATCCTCTAGTGGGTTTCCACTTGTGGCTTGCACCAGCCCTATTACATTCAGTCTTACTCTTTGACTGAATCTTTAAACTCTCTTAACTTCGCCCCCTAGGAGCATTTACCCCAACCTTGTAAGAAGTACCATACTGCCTTCATAGACATAAGTCGTCCAAGAAGAGTTTTACCAAAAATTACGAATTACAACTCGAGAGTCCATTCTCTCAAGGGCTCTTTTTACCTTATACTTATCTCATCGGTACAAGTTCACTTCAAAGGATAAATTTCTCTCTCACGATTGGCCTCTACCAGGCTTTCACGTGAGGGGTTTAGATATTCACATTCCCTTCGCTTCTGAATCATTATTGGAGAACTTTGCGGTTAAACTATATGTAAGGTTCCTCTATTTGTATACGAACCCTCGGTCCGAATGTAGTTACTGGTATCTCCGCCACGTTGCCTCTAAAAATTTACTCAAATTTTCACTTCTGAGTATTTCTACTCTATCCTAAACACCAAAACCACTGGACATACTACTTCCATTGGTTAACATGTACAGTCGGCGTTTTATCACATTTTTACGGCTCGTTCTCATCAAATTTTTCTTCAGACCTACTCCCACTATCACTGCATTGGGCGGTCTAGACTAGCATCCCTCTTGCCGTCGCGACACTTGAAAAATGCCTGCTATGCCTCAACAAACCTTGCAGCATTTACTTCCATTACACGCTAGGAGTGACCTCGACAACGTTCATCTCTCCTATGATTACCATATTTGAACACTCCAGGCTTCATGCTGAGCTCCTCCCTCCTGCAGTCCTTCTAACGCCAATGCTGGTTCTACCGCCATGTTCGATGTATCATGCCCAATCGAACTCGTATATATAACACTACATTTACTAAATAGCAGGAGAACGTAAAATACGTATGTAGAGGAGTACAATAATCCTAAGGTAGGGCTCTATATCAATCAAATAATACGCTGAAAACGTAGTAAGCCGTACAGATCCTATGGACACTAGAACCTGATGCTCTGATACCATCTATGACACCCCGCCTAATTAAACATCGGGTGATCAGGCCTTTATTAAATTAAAACAGGTTTCTCAAATGGTTCATTCTTAGCATCACTGTCGAAAACTTTTTAATTACTAATCCCATAAGTAAAATTAGACCGGTGCCAAATTTTATCTTTCTTAATACAGATAAATCAACCATATGGAACAAAGTACAAACAATCATGTACTATAATTCAAACAACAAAGTAAAAGTACAACAGAAAAAAAGTATTACCGAATAAACCATTGGCTAAAAATCCCAAACACCAATAGAATAACCACTAGTCTGAAACTAACATCTGAGACTAATACCGGACCACATGTCCATGCATAGAAGAGTGTGAGATCCTGTACTAGATCTGAATGAGAGATATCGTCTAGTCAAAATCCTGTAAGCATCCACTGTGCTACAGCTCCGAGTCTCTGGAATGGAATCATCATACATGGCATCCCTGTGGCTGGACACCTAAGAGGTTTTGAAAATATTTTATAGCAAGAGTTAGTACTCAAAACATTTTGAAAATATTTAGCAAGCGTTTATCACAATATAAAATGCGGTTATTGATTACACATGTTAGGTTCTCGTACACTCTCTTGAGTTACTCACCCCTCATCTTTTGTGCACACCTAACGTTCTACACTTAGTTTATCTAGCCATAACTCCCAAGCTAACTAAAACCAATGTAGTCAACTGAACTTATCTGTACCCAAGTTCCAGTATCGCCCATACAGTACAACCGTTTCACTAACATCTCGCGTATGTTAATTAATTCTCAACTAACATTTCATCTATGTTATTTTTCAAGACTTACCATTTAGTTTCACTACTAAAATTACTACAATTCTCACAATTGTTGATGTAAGGACATTTTTCACATGTCCGAAATGTTTCATTTATTTATGTCGTACGCCGCTACATTTGGCACGTCTCCTCGCGATCTCACATGACGGCCTCAATCCGAATTCCGGGAATCAAGCATTCAACATCTCCATTAATATGTCCCACATCTGCCTCAATGACTTCACGTTCCAAGATTTTAGGGACTTAATGCAAGTGGTACGCAAGGGAAGTCAAAACAGTGAAAAAAGGTACAATAAGAGAGTTCAAGGGCATTTTCTTAATTTCACATCCATAGTTCGGAGGTCTGGTCAACTAGAAAGTTGAAGATCTCGCCGCAACGAAGATACTGAAAAAAATGGCACCTCAATCCGAGCTACGATGAAGGAGTTATGACCTTTTGAAGATAGAAAAAATTCCTTAAAGAATGCTGTTTTTTTGTACGCTGGATAGAATTTTAGAGTTTTAAGAACGTGGGACTCTTCATATTTTTTCCTATAAATACCAACTTCGGGGGAGTTGTTTTGCAAGACTTTAGGAGACGAATTTGAGAGTCCAAATACATCTAGTCTTCATATTTTTGAGTCCCAAGACTCATGTTTTGATTCACACATCATTGCCAAACCTTTGTGAATCCTTTTGCAACCCAAGAACACAACTTTGGTTTGTTCAACCCTTGTGGAGGAGACCGTTCTTCTTCTTCATTGCAGCCCTACTGGAAAGTGATAATTCCAGCCGCGACTACAGAATCCGATACCCAAGGGTAATTCTTAGTCAACTTGTATTTTCATTGTAATCCGATTGTAAGCCGTTTTCTTACAAATTATAGTGAAAATAAATGGTTTTGCCCCTGAGGGGGATTTTTCCTTAATTGCATGTGTTTGAATGTTCTTGCGTAGATTATCTATTTATTCAATCACATACTGCTGCATGTTTAGGGTTTGTTTGTGTTAAAAGGGTTTTATATATAATTTGATCATTTGAACGCGAGCACACACGTTTCTCAAATTGGTATCAGAGCAGGTTACACAAATCTATCGCGTATTCCTTTTTCCGCAAAAATTTTTCTAAGATATCAATTTTCTGAAAAAAAATTGATTTTTGAAAAAGTGCGTGTTCAAATGGAGAAATCATATTATAAAATGCCTATTTTTGACGGGACAAATTATGCTTATTGGAAAGCCCGTATGAGGTCGGCTTTAAAAGCCATTGATGAACGTGTCTGGATTTTGGTTGAACGAGGGTGGACTCCTCCCACCGTGACTGTTGATAATGTGACCAACTTGAAACCTGACATTTCTTGGTCTGATGAAGAAATTAAATGGTCATCTTTTAATTCTAAAGGTCTAAGTGCTATTTCTGGGTCTATCACTCCTGATGAGTTCAAACGCATAATGACGTGTACCACGTCAAAAGAGGCATGGGATGTTTTACAACTCACCCATGAAGGAACTAATGCTGTGAAAGAGTCTAAGTTGCAAAACTTGACAACTCAATTTGAAACAATCACCATGCATGATTCTGAATGCTTTGATGAATTTTATGCTAGACTTTCTGACATTGTGAATACTAGTTTCAATCTTGGTGAACATATTCCGAATGCTAGAGTTGTTAAAATTATTCTTCGTTCTTTGCCTAAGCGTTTTATCCCTAAAGTCACTGTGCTAAATTCTATGGGTAATTTAAATACGCTAAAATTGGAAGAACTTGTAGGAGATTTGCAAACTTATGAAATTGATATGTTCCCTAAAAATTCTAAATCTAAAGATAAGGGAATTGCTCTTAAAGTCCAAGAGAGAAGGAGTGAGGGGTCAGCTAGAAAGAGGGTAGAGTCATCTAGAAAGAGAGAGACTGACATGTCAGATTCTGAGTGCGATTTTGACTTAGATGATTTGGCTCTTTTCGCAAAATATTTCAAGAGGATTCTCAAATTTAAGAAAAATGGTAATTTTAAAGATAAAAAGAAATTTGAGAAAAATAAGTTTGAAAAGAAAAATGAAAAAGATTCCAAAAATCCTCCTCTGAAAGAAAGTGAGAGATGTTTTGAGTGCGATGGTAGGGGTCATAGAGCCTTTGAGTGTGCCAATCGTCTGAATAGAGAGAAAGGGAAAGCTGTCCTTAAGGCTACTCTTAGCGACGACAGTGAGGTCGAGACGGTGGATTCAGGAGATGAATCACCACATGAGTGTAACTTCACCGCATTCATGGCCAGTCATGTGAGCACTCCTAGCTCTCCTCACGACGATGAGGATGATGCTTCACAGGGACACCTCGACTGTGAGATCGATGTGAGTGAGGGGGAGGATGATTCAAGTGAGAGCGAGAGTGATATTCAACACGCCTACGCTGAGTTGTATTCTGAGTCTTTTAAAACTAAAAAGAGAAACAAAGCGTTAGTTCTTAAGATCACCGGCTTAGAGGAAGATTTAAGAAAAGCGAGAGAAAGAGAGTCCTCCACCTGCACCGTACTGAGAGAGAGAGAATCTGCCTGTGTCGAGAAAGAGATCCTATTTAGAGAGAGAGAGAGTGTTTTAGAGAAAGAGAGAGGGGACTTGACTAAACAAGTGGCTAGTCTTACGAGTCAGCTCCATTCCTCCGTGGAGACTCGGAAGAAACTTGAAGCCCTTGTTGCCCAACTGACTCATGATCTTGAGAAAGCACGGGAAGTCAAGGTACAAATCGAGGACAGATCTGGGAAGATGGGAAAGATGCTCCTCGGCCCCGCTTTAGGTTTTGGTGATCGACAAGGAATTGGTTATGATGATGCATCCACGTCCCAAATTGCACCTGGACCAGTTCCTGAGTTTACTACAACCCCTTATGGTCACCGTCAAAAACCTCGTAGGAGAATTCGACCAAGAAAAGCAAACCAAGGTCCACCTTTGACTGCACTCTTTTGTACCTATTGCAAAAGAAAAGGACACCTTAGGGAGTTTTGCTATAGCATGGGTCGGACACGACGTACTACTGCTCCACCACGTCATACTGATGAGTTTTCTACTCTAAGAGAGCGAGTTGAGTTCTTAGCTTCCACTTCTCAGAGTTTGATGGAAGAATTCAGACGGATGTCTTTGCCGTTAGTGAATGCTTCTCACATTCCAGCTAAAACCAACAACAACAAAGGCAAACAAAAGGTTACCACTGCTTGGGTACCGAAGAAAGATAAAAAGGCTTTTGTTGTTCATGTTGCTCTCAAAGCACATAATACCTCACAGTGGTATTTTGACAGTGGGTGCTCCAGACATATGACAGGTGATGCCTCATTTTTTACATCTCTTGAGGATTATCAGGATGGCAGAGTCACCTTTGGAGATG
The DNA here is from genome assembly GCA_949130495.1 of Sambucus nigra. NCBI lineage: Eukaryota > Viridiplantae > Streptophyta > Magnoliopsida > Dipsacales > Adoxaceae > Sambucus > Sambucus nigra. The sequence goes on along the minus strand of OX422208.1, from coordinate 353,329,628 downwards.
GGAGTAAGTCTAGCATTATAGGACGAGGTACTATCGAGTTACCTGGTTTTCCTAAGCTAGAAAATGTTTTGTACGTCAAAGGTTTGAAAGCAAACCTTCTCAGCATTAGCCAGCTGTGCGACACTGACTTTGCAGTAAAGTTTGACCGGGACGCGTGTAAAGTCTACAATCAAGCCGGTAAACTTTTGATGCAAGGGGTGAGGACCGAGGATAATTGCTATGGGACTGAGCCCACATCCTCACTTGTCTGCAACAGCGCCACGATCACTCCTATGGATCTGTGGCACCAACGTCTAGGTCATGTGAACGTTAGAGATCTTAATCGTTTAGCTAAACAGGACCTAGTACGTGGCTTACCATCTCTTGGAAAGTCAACTTCGACCGTTTGTGGACCCTGTCAGTTGGGAAAACAAATTCGTAGTCCTCATAGGAAGTTACATTCCATTACCACCTCTCGTGTTCTGGAGTTGATTCACATGGATCTTATGGGTCCCACTCGTACTGAGAGTCTAGGTGGTAAGAGGTACATCCTCGTGATGGTAGATGATTTCTCCAGATACTCCATTGTAGGTTTTCTGAGAGAGAAATCCGATGCTGTAGAATTTTTAACGACCAAGTGTCGTGTCCTGCAAAATCAACACGGTGTCACTATTAACAGAATACGTAGTGACAACGGCACTGAATTCAAGGAAGCAAAGGTTGATTTTTACTGTGATAGCCTTGGGATCAAACATGAGTTTTCTGCTGTGAGAATTCCTCAGCAAAATGGGATTGTTGAGAGAAAGAATAGAACGATCCAAGAGATGGCTAGATCTATGCTTCTAGGTCGTAAAGTTTCTAGGAGATTTTGGGTAGAGGCAGTGTCTACTGCATGCCACACGGTGAATAGGGTGTATCTGCATCCACACACACTTCACACTCCTTATGAGTTGTGGACTGGCAAGAAGCCCAACCTGGCATATTTCCGTGTCTTTGGGAGTAAATGCTACATCCTACGGGATAAAGAGCAATTAGGAAAGTTTGACTCCCGAAGCGACGAGGGAATATTTCTAGGATATTCATCGAATAGCAGAGCGTACCGGGTTTTTAACCTGAAGAGCTCTAAGATTATGGAATCAATAAACGTCACCGTGCAAGATGACGAACCTCCGACGGTTATTGATCCTAACCTTCAGTGTGAGGATGAGGATTGTTCTGACAGTGATTTACCTGTTCCTCTCTCACACTCTGTGGACCCTACTCCTGTGTTAGGGGACACACCTGCTTGGGTTCGCAAGAGTCATGACCCTTCTGCCATTGTTGGTGATCCCACTCTAGGGGTCAAGACTCGTGCTCAGCTAGAGAACGTTGTTAGCCATCTTTGCTACACGTCCAAAGTCGAGTCCAGGAACCATAAAGAAGCACTCAAGGATGAACACTGGATATCTGCTATGCAGGATGAGTTGCTTCAGTTTAAAAAGAATGATGTCTGGGAACTTGTCCCCCGACCTAGTGAGATTAATGTGATAGGTACCCGGTGGATTTTTAAGAACAAAATTGATGAAAATGGTACCATAATCCGAAATAAGGCTAGGTTGGTCGCTCAAGGCTACACACAGATAGAGGGTGTAGACTTTGGGGAGACATTTGCTCCTGTTGCGAGGCTTGAGTCCGTCCGTCTTCTGCTCGCCATCGCATGTCATCTGCGCTTCAAGGTGTATCAGATGGATGTCAAGAGTGCCTTTTTGAATGTCATTCTACAGGAGGAGGTTTATGTGGAACAACCAAAAGGGTTTGAAGACCCTCAGCACCCTGAGCACGTCTACTATCTGAGGAAAGCCTTGTATGGTTTGAAGCAAGCACCCCGTGCTTCGTACGAGAGGCTTACTTCCTATCTCTTATCTCGTGGCTTCAAGAGAGGGGGAGTAGATATGACGTTGTTTGTGAGGAGAGATGGCGGTGCTATTTTGGTTGCCCAGGTCAATGTGGACGACATAGTCTTTGGATCCACATGCTCCCAGCACGCTCACCACTTTGAGGAGGAGATGAAAAGTGAGTTTGAAATGAGCATGGTTGGTGAGCTTACATTCTTCCTTGGTCTCCAGGTTCGTCAGCTAGAGGATGGGATGTTCATCTCCCAATCCAAGTATGCTAGAGACCTAGTGAAGAAATTTGGTTTAGACTCCGCTAAGCATGCACGTACACCTATGAGTACCACTACCAAGCTTAGTAAGGACACTTCAGGCAAGGACGTAGAGCAAACCTTATATCGGAGTATGATAGGTAGTCTCCTCTACTTGACTGCCAGTCGTCCTGACATCGCCTTTAGTGTTGGAGTCTGTGCGCATTATCAGGCATCCCCAAAAGAGTCACATTTACTTGCTCTAAAACGTATTATTAAATACGTAAGTGGGACTCTCTCATACGGGATTTGGTATTCCTTTGATACCGATGACCGTCTGTCTGCCTACTCGGATGCCGATTGGGCTGGGGATGTAGATGGATGTAGGAGCACTTCTGGTGGGTGTTTCTATTTTGGTTCTGCTCTTGTCTCCTGGATGAGCAAGAAGCAAAATTCCATCTCTTTGTCCACTGCGGAGGCTGAGTACATAGCCGCCGGGAGTTGTTGCACACAACTCTTGTGGATGAAGCAAATGCTGGAGGATTATGGGATATCACAGGACACCATGACCATTTCCTGTGATAACACGAGCGCGATACACATATCCAGCAATCCAGTTCAGCATTCGCGCACAAAACACATCAGGATACGTGAGCACTTTATTCGTCAGTTAGTTGAAGAGAAAGTCGTATCCCTGAGTTTTGTTCCTACCGACCGTCAGTTAGCCGATATTTTCACGAAACCTTTAGATGCCCTTAGATTTGAGAGTCTTAGGAAAACTTTAGGGATTTGCACAGTTGACTGAGGGGTTGGTCTATGTCTAGAATAGGATGCTTCTTCATGTTCATATCATATGCTTCCTATTGCTAGTTTGTTTTATATGTACCATTACTTTGTTGTACAACTTTGTTTTATTCCTTTTGCTTTTTATATTTCTTTTGAAAAAAATACAAAAAGATTTTCCTTTAAGAAAATTTTTGAGAAAAGCACAAAAAGATTATATTTTTTTTCCAAATTTTTGAAAAAAAAAATCCAAAATGATTTTTGTATTTTGCTTCTTTTATGGATGAGCATGTAAGATAGCCAAGTCACAACTTCATTCCATTTATCCATGTGACTGTTTGATAGAGATTTGAGAGGCTACACCATTTCATCCATGTGCTTTACATTGATTGGAGTCTTTGAGATGTAATTAGTGATATCTTCCTACATGTTTGACTCCTATATCCTTTATTGCACACATGCACGGCTATATTTGATTATTGCACTTGTCTATCTCATGTTGGCTTGCGTGTTTTCATCTCAATCATGTCTATACAATGTACAATATGCGATAAAACTTGACAAGATTGGAATGCATGTAAAAACCGTTTTGGTGAGACTGTGTGTTTTTGTATAACGGGGAGGGGCTGCGAAAGGTAATCATCTATCCTTTGCGCAAAAGCCACCGTTAAAAAGGACCTAAAAATGGAGGAATTTTAATATCCGAGGTCCAAAGAGGTTAAAAGAGCCCGAAAAAATTTAAAGGCAATAAAAAGCAATTCATGCCAAATATGGGCCACTTAGGTTTCACCATCAATTCTCCAAAGTTTGAGAATTTAGAATGCCTCTATTCAATACAATATCTGAGGGAGTTTGGTTGGAGAATCTAAATGGGTTTGCACTTCCTTGAAAGTCCTGAAAAAGCATAAAATCATTTTGGACGTTATTGGTGTGAAAATCATTTTGAGCTTTAATTTGTTGATTTGATTGAGTCAATATCTTATATTGTCACTCTTTTACACCAAAGGAAGCATTTGAGTTCATTCGCTAGGAATATCCAATATTCATCGTGCACATATGTCATGTTTGTATGCATTGATTTTCCTATCGAATCTGATCACACCACTTCATTTACGCTATCATTGACTTGGTTGCTTTCTGTTTATTCATGGTGTGTTTTTATCCTAGTGACACCCCGCACTTGCTTATTTGATTTATTTCTCTAATTTGTCCATTTTGGGACATCATAAAAAGGGGGAGAAAGAATTATCATATTATGGGGGAGTTTGAATTCTGGGGGAGTTTTTGAGATGTTGCTTATATTTTTATCATATATTGATATCCATGTTATCTCATTTCAAACTCGATATGTCATGTGGTATTTTCTTTGTCTCATGTGTGTAGGTATGAAAATTGCAGATCTATATGTTGCACACCCTGATGAGAAAAGTTTTGAGATTCTTGAAGAATTAAAGAACAAACAATGAAGACTATTCATTTGTACCTTTTCCAGTTTTGGGTTCATGGGAGGGTAGATTTGTATAGGCAATTTCATATTTGATAATTCGGATTTTTTATGTATGTACCGGCATAGACATAGGGTGAGATTTGTAAGGACATTTTTCACATGTCCGAAATGTTTCATTTATTTATGTCGTACGCCGCTACATTTGGCACGTCTCCTCACGATCTCACATGACGGCCTCAATCCGAATTCCGGGAATCAAGCATTCAACATCTCCATTAATATGTCCCACATCTGCCTCAATGACTTCACGTTCCAAGATTTTAGGGACTTAATGCAAGTGGTACGCAAGGGAAGTCAAAACAGTGAAAAAAAGGTACAATAGGAGAGTTCAAGGGCATTTTCGTAATTTCACATCCATAGTTCGGAGGTCTGGTCAACTAGAAAGTTGAAGATCTCGCCGCAACGAAGATACTGGAAAAAACGGCACCTCAATCCGAGCTAAGGTGAAAGAATTATGACCTTTTGAAGATAGAGAAAATTCCATAAAGAATGCTGTTTTTTTGTACGCTGGATAGAATTTTAGAGTTTTAAGAACGTGGGACTCTTCATATTTTTTCCTATAAATACCAACTTCAGGGGAGTTGTTTTTCAAGACTTTAGGAGACGAATTTGAGAGTCCAAATACATCTAGTCTTCATATTTTTGAGTCCCAAGACTCATGTTTTGATTCACACATCATTGCCAAACCTTTGTGAATCCTTTTGCAACCCAAGAACACAACTTTGGTTTGTTCAACCCTTGTGGAGGAGACCATTCTTCTTCTTCATTACAGCCCTACTGGAAAGGGATAATTCCAGCCGCGACTACAGAATCCGATACCCGAGGGTAATTCTTAGTCAACTTGTATTTTCATTATAATCCGATTGTAAGACGTTTTCTTACAAATTATAGTGAAAATAAATGGTTTTGCCCCTGAGGGGGATTTTTCCTTAATTGCATGTGTTTGAATGTTCTTGCGTAGATTATCTATTTATTCAATCACATACTGCTGCATGTTTAGGGTTTGTTTGTGTTAAAAGGGTTTTATATATAATTTGATCATTTGAACGCGAGCACACACGTTTCTCAGTTGACTTCCCACTTATGTAATTAAGTTTCACTACTTGAATTACTAAATAGATTTTCTCTATCTAAAGGTGCATTTCGTAATTAAGTTTCACTACTTAACTTACCAATTCAGTATGTATCTTTAAATACATAATATGTATCAATTTACTAACACACGGAAGTAGGATATCATCAAGTATATATATTTCATACACAATATATACTAAATATCAGTCATTGCTATTTTTCCCTTTTTATACACGTAAAGGACTCTTGGTTCGGAATGATTCATCGACCCCAAGTAAGAATTGGTTCAGAATGATACATCGACCCCAATTATTTATATACACACGTAAATGATTCTTGGTTCGGAATGATACATCGACCCCAAGTGAGAGTTGGTTCGGAATTATCCATCAACCCCAACTATTTTAAAAATATATATGTACACATATTCTGGTTTGGGACTCTTTCATCGCGACACCAGTTCATGGTTTGGTTCGGCATTTCTCATCGACCCCAAACATATAATAACTTTATGTTAGTTCGGAATGTCTCATCGACCCTAGCATAATTAATTTAGGTATAAATCTCTTGACCTAAAAGATCACATAATTCAGTAGGTACACGCCCGACCTGTTAATTATATACGTACGCAATATTTTAATCTCATATATCTACCGTACAACATTCGCTTTACGATTTATCTCATTAATCGTATTTATTTGAGTATTCACACAACTCTAAGGGTCCTAGTTACCCCTTACATATAATTTCAGTAGTTATTTCTTACCCTACTGGTCTATTACTTAAATTGAATTTACTTCGCCCCGTATCTCAATTTCCGAAATCCCCGATACTCTACTAAATCGGATTATTCTCCTCTGTCCGTAATCCAAGCCCTACAGCCAATGGCCTTATCGGACCTCAATAATACACCTACTGGTCTTATTCTCACTCCCATATAAGTATAATGTAAATCCTAGAATACTCATTCATTCCCGAACTCAACGAAGAATTAAACACAAAATTTTCGGGAAACAGCTTGCATCGATCGATCGACGGCTGGGTTCGATCGATCGACATAGTCGATCGATCGATAGTTCGAGATCGATTGATCGATCGAACAGGGACAGACGCAGTTGTCTTCTTCGTTAAGATTTTTCCTCCATTAACAAACCTTCGAACTCCATTATAGTCCACCAAACTTTGACCCAATGATCCTAACATATTTCCACATATACTAGGACAGTTTCTAAAGTGTCAAATACATCAAAACTCCAATTACTTTAAAAAAATGATGAATTAAAATCCATAATTTCTTGAAAACCTAGTTATGGTGTTCTTCCCATATTATCATTCAAAATCCAGATTTTAATTCGAAAAATCATCAAGTCTAATCTGAATCTTAAACCTCTACATAAGGTAAATCATTCTACATGTGATTCCTATCCCAACATGTATAAATATCATCTTTCTCCAATCAAAATAATGATTTAAATAACACTATTCAAAAACCCTACACATGGGTATTATAACTTTATAATTTTTGCAATAAACAACTTTCCTTATGATCAGTAGGGTCTGATTTCGTGGTTGTTGTTGATGATTGATGATCTTCATCCTTCAATCCTTCTTCCCCAACAAGTTGATGGTAAAAATCCCTTTGAATCCTTCCCAATTCTTCCTATTACCTTAGAAAGTTGTGCCTCTCTTCTCTCTAATGGTATTGGTGTTGTCATGGGTGTTCTAACCCTAATTCCTCTATCATACGACTGATATAAAACTCCCAATTTCGTAGGTCTCCATACCCTCTTATGTTAAAAGACCAAAACGCCCCCGAACTGTCTCGGTTTAGTCCAAAATTACCCCGGGACTCAACTAGTACCCCCGGGTATACTATTTTGACTAATTTGACCCTTCCGGACTCATCGGTGACCTCTTAATTATCATTTAAGTCACTTAAAAAATATTACTCATTCTCACCCCAACACGGTCTACACGCGTTAAGTAACTATTTACCACTCGCACTAAGTAAATAAAATGAGGCAATATAAACCGGTATCTATCTCTCAATTAATATTCCATACTTACAATTTTTAAATAAAACTCTTTAAATTACTACTCTTACGTAATTTAAATTAAGCCGTAATTTTCTCATTTAATTCTCCAATCTAATTAAATAGAATTATTTGGAATATTCAGAAATACGAGGTATTACACCCGAACCAGAATATGTGTACATATATATTTTTAAAATAGTTGGGGTCGATGGATAATTCCGAACCAACTCTCACTTGGGGTCGATGTATCATTCCGAACCAAGAATCATTTACGTGTGTATATAAATAATTGGGGTCGATGTATCATTCCGAACCAATTCTTACTTGGGGTCGATGAATCATTCCGAACCAAGAGTCCTTTACGTGTATAAAAAGGGAAAAATAGCAATGACTGATATTTAGTATATATTGTATGTGAAATATATATACTTGATGACATCCTACTTCTGTGTGTTAGTAGATTGATACATATTATGTATTTAAAGATACATACTGAATTGGTAAGTTAAGTAGTGAAACTTAATTACGAAATGCACCTTTAGATAGAGAAAATCTATTTAGTAATTCAAGTAGTGAAACTTAATTACATAAGTGGGAAGTCAACAATTGTGAGAATTGTAGTAATTTTAGTAGTAAAACTAAATGGGAAGTCTTGAAAAATAACATAGATGAAATGTTACTTGAGAATTAATTAACATACGCGAGATGTTAGTGAAACGGTTGTACTGTATGGGCGGTACTGGAACTTGGGTACATATAAGTTCAGTTGACTACTTTGGTTTTAGTTAGCTTGGGAGGTATGGCTAGATAAACTAAGTGTAGAACGTTAGGTGTGCACAAAAGATGAGGGGTGAGTAACTCAAGAGAGTGTACGAGAACCTAACATGTGTAATCAATAACCGCATTTTATATTGTGATAAATGCTTGCTAAATATTTTCAAAATGTTTTGAGTACTAACTCTTGCTATAAAATATTTTCAAAACCTTTTAGGTGTCCAGCCACAGGGATGCCATGTATGATGATTCCATTCCAGAGACTCGGAGCTGTAGCACAGTGGATGCTTACAGGATTTTGACTAGACGATATCTCTCATTCAGATCTAGTACAGGATCTCACACTCTTCTATGCATGGACTTGTGGTCCGGTATTAGTCTCAGATGTTAGTTTCAGACTAGTGGTTATTCTATTGTTGTTTGGGATTTTTAGCCGATGGTTTATTCGGTAATACTTTTGTTCTGTTGTACTTTTACTTCGTTGTTCGAATTATAGTACATGATTGTTTGTACTTTGTTCCACATGGTTGATTTATCTGTATTAAGAAAGATAAAATTTGGCACCGGTCTATGTTTACTTAGGGGATTAGTAATTAAAAAGTTTTCGACAGTGATGCTAAGAATGAACCATTTGAGAAACCTGTTTTAATTTAATAAAGGCCTGATCACCCGATGTTTAATTAGGCGGGGTATCACATTATGTACTCTTCATTTCGAGACATATGTGTTAATTCAGTTTTCTACTTTTCCTTTTTATGAATTTTATGTATAGTTGAGTTACGTATTTGTGTGTGAGACTCAATGTTTTTAGTCTCAATTTGATTTGTCCTAAAATTGGCCAAAGGGGGAGATTTAAAGTCCCCTTTCTAATCCCATGGGATTTTGAAATGGCTCAATTTTGTAACAAAAGTCTCAAGTATACTCAGGCCATTGTACACACTTAATATAGTCCTAAAACATTTTTTAAGAATTTTAAAATCATTTTTTCTATTTTTACAAATCTAATTTAAATTTATTTAAGATATCATATATTTTTGTATTTATACATCCTATATGTATTTTGTACTTAAATATTCTTTATATTATCAATTTCATGATTTTATAGTTTTTCATATTTTTGAAATTAATTTTCATATTTATATGGTTTTTTGGATTTTTTCAATGATGATTTAAACATTTAAAAAGAAACAAAATTAAAAGCAATTTTGTTTCTCAACTAAATTCAGCTTATATTTACAACGACATTATTTTAACATATAAATGATCATTTTGGTTTGATTAGCGTGATTGGTTTTGGACCAATTAGAGGCTGGTGTGTTTCCCACGCATGAGCCTTGGGGCTTGAATGCTCGATGGATGGGTTGTGTTGGGTTATTTTACCATACAATGCCATGATTTTTTTACGCATTTACTCCATCGACCCCTATTTTGTGTGATTCATAATCTGCCTTTTGATTCCTTGGTTGTTTACCCTTTGCCCTTATTTGTTGGCCAGTTATTCTTTCACTTGAACCCTTCCTCCAGCTCTATAAATAGAGGGCTTGGGGTTTATTTATGAAAGTGAAGAAAAATTCTAAAATCTACACCAAATGCTGCCAAAATTTTCTCAATCCTTTCACTATCAACACGTGTTCAAATTTCATATAAGTTTATGAGTCTTTTAAAACATTTTCTTTACACATTTTATCTTACAAATTTTACAATGCATATGTGTGTGAGAGGATGAGTGTTTAAATGTTGGGCTTGGAAGTTTGAGATTTATTTTGAGGTTTGATCGTTTGAAAGTTTTTTGGAGATTTTTGGGTTGGACCGTTTGAGGATGTTGGAGCTCACTGACTTGAAACTCTTGTTTGAAACTTTGTATGTGTTAAACTGTTTTGACATGTTTTAAACAAATCCTAGTTTTGAAAATATCTTTTCTTGGATTTGTCTACTACATGTTATAACATACACACAAACACTAGCAGAATGCTCGTGCCTGAAAGCACAACGAAAATTTTCAAAATACGTAATCTCAAGATGATAAAAATTTCCAAAGTATGTAATTGCAAAATCGCAAACATTTAATTCCCCAAGAAAACAAAGTGTAATTTAAAAAAAATTCCATAATATCCTTTATTTATTGGACAATGCACGATGCTTAACAAATAATAAATAGTCCAACAACATTTAAATATTATAAATTCATCAAACATATTCTCATATAACAAGAAATATACAATATTCATCAACCGAATTAACATTGTGCCTCAAATAAACAAAATGTCAATTGTTTAAAAAAAAGGACATAGTCTCGTTTGTTTATTGGACTATCCACCTTGCTTAAGGGGTAACAACCAATCCAACAATATTGAAAAATCCCAAATTCATCAAACAAATTATTGGACGAAACAAACTTCTTAAAAATATCACATATATAGAAAAACTCTTGCTACACAATGCCAATTATAGGCTCTAACAGTGAGTATAAATATAATGTTTTAACCATCACTTTAATTTCAGATGTATCGGGAGAGTATTTGTTATTATCATCTTAAATGAATTAGCTTGTCGTATTTGGTTTCATTCAACTTTATAACTCTCTTTGTACTTCTCCTTTTGGGTTCCTAATGTGGGGTGTGGTTCTCCATGAGCTGAGTAAACTCTGAATTGAATTCTCTCTCAAGATCAATCTCCTCCTCCCAATACCTCTTTTTAAGTTCTGCCACATTTTCATCATGAAATTTTGTGAATTCTTGCTTTCACACCTACATAAGAACTTATGGACCATATAAATGTCTTGCCTTCACAACAACATAAGAACTGAAGTAATCATGAAGATCTTGACTTCCCATCCCAAGCAAATTGTCATCATCATCTTGCTCGAGCCTCGTCTTCATAATGACCACCATCGATGTCCCAACAATCTTCTTATCCTTGACATCATTTAACCCTCTCCATTTCTAAAATTCTTCCCCAACTGGTACCACATAAGTTCCCTTCTGACGTAACTCTTCATTCAAAAGCTCTGCAAAATTTCTGTGAAGCGGCACCCTATATGACCATTTAATTTTCGCATGTGTCATGAGTGGTTGTAGGATCCTATACCAATCGATCGTACCGGGACACCCTTGGCACATAAAACAATGCCATTTTCTCTCCAGTTCATTTATTTTCTCCGTGCTCAAACTATCCAACTTCTCAAAAAAGGCGACGAACCACCTGCTCAACATACTGAGACATTACAAATAAGTAAATATTAGTTCTATCTTCTATAATAGACAAATATTGTTAATATAGATACTAAACAGAGTGTTAAAGTTCATAGTTTAGATCAATAGTTCAAAACAGTAGGATGTTTTGAGAAAATCAAAACTCAAATTGTATTTAAGTTTTAAAAACAAATGTTTGAAATGAAAAACAAATCCAACACATCATGACACAAAAATATAGAGATATTAAAGTAGAAAAACGATTCTGAAATACTAATTGAAGAATAAATTAGAAATACCGCATGTGTGTTGACATAACGTTAGTCTTAATTTTACTTTGTTTTCTAGCTCCTTGATTGGAAATGCATAAACATTCAGGATCGCTCTACAGGAAAAATAGTTAGATTTATTTTAGAAATTCAACACATTAATCATTTCCACCTTACAACTATAGAGTATGCGAAGGATTGATCCTAAAAACATACTTAAGTCAATGCAACTTGACGATAGTATAAAAAATGAGGCATGTAAATTCAATGTGGTTCAACAATGTGTGTAACGAATGACAGTTTCTAATAGAACATTTTCAATCTTATTAATACCCCTAGAAATAAACACATCTATCCCGAGTAATGTGATATTTCCCTGGGTAATCAGCTCAACACAAACCTATCCAGAGTAATGGATCAAACAATTTCATTTTTCGTTACCAATATATCATACACATTGTTAAATTCTTTAGTTCAGTCAGTCACCAATCATATCACTCCAGACGTGCTGATTATGACCCATATTTCCATTTGTTGCAAAAGATAGAATCCACATTTGATAAAAAGAAAGTTAGAATTTGCACTCCAGACCTGCTAATAAAAAACAAGTTAAATCTAAGAAATGTTTGGTTGACAAATCCAAGTTGGTCTTTTATCACTTGGAGTTGGTATCTTATTACTATTTAGGTTCCATACACTGTTAGAAAAAAGATGAAAAATATTCATCATTTGTGGATACAATTCTGTAAAGAGAGAATTTACCCAGTTTGCGACATCTCGTGACATATGAATATTAAAAATGAGTATGTAAATAATTTGAAGAAGAATGGATTTCGAGTTCATGTTATAGACCTTTATATGTCAATCATAGACAAGCTTCCCCCTAGTTAGCTACGTGAAAAATTTCAAAGAATTTTAAGAAGTAATACTGATTGGATGGATATCAAACACATCAAGTATGTTTATATATATATATATATATATATATATATATTAGTTGTAGGAAATGTCGAAGATAAATGAAAATAATCAACCAAATAGCGGAACACCGCTAACTGGGTGCTCTACTAAACCCCAACCTCAATTCTCATCTACTTAAAGTTACCAATACTTTACTCTGTCGGAGATTCAATTTACGCCATCTGAGTCATCAAACTCAAGAAACCCCTAATAATCCAACACCCCCAACTGTTGTTGCCAATGGATCTCAAGTTAAGTCTAAGAAGCACATTGGGTTCTCCATTGGCGGGAACAATCTAACCGGTGATAAAGGAGATGTTTAACCTTTTTAAAAACGTTGTATGTCTCTCAACAAGATGATCGTGGGAATTAGGGGTGCATACAACAGGAAGAAGGTTGATCTTGTCTTAAAGGATGACGTTTGGGAGAAACTGAATGAGGCATTTTCATTCCCACCTAGTTCGAAGACAAAGGTTATTTTCAAAGTAGCTGATGATTTGAGAACATATCAGAAGAAATTTTTCCAAAAGGGGGCAATGAGTTTTGATATTTCAGGATTGAAAGGCAAAGTTCCCTAAAATATTAAAATTCCCAATGGGCAATGGAACGACTTCTTGAAGAATGAGACTAGGGAGGGAAATTGAATGAAAGGGAAATAAATAAACTTAACAGATTAAAAAAATTTGATGTCCACAAGGGGACTCCAGTAGAAGGTAAATGCACTAATCGGGTCAAGTTGTACTTGCATGCCTGACAGGAAGAAGCGACCAATAAATTCCCATGCGAACTATCTCTAACTTTGGTTAGTTTAATTTTGTTACCATATATATACACGTTATAATAATGTTATGATTAAAAGAATAATCCTACATATAATATTAAGTTATAGGAAATAATAGAGGGCATGTCCAGTAGTCAGTTTGAGTGTAGCCCCTGTGACATTCAATCAGATGCCCTAATCAAAGTTCTTAGGAGGGACCATAAGGGGAGGACAAAAGGCGTGGGCCAATTGTAATACCCCGTAATTTTAAGTGAATTAAATATTAGATGAATTAAATTGTTATTTAAACTGATTTTGATTTATTTATCAGCAGTGACGGGTGATCTCACTAATTTAGGTGTATTATTTAGAATTTATGATCTAAATTTATATGCAGTGACTCATGATGTCACTAATTTATGCTTGTAATTGCAATTAATTTTATATCGAAAGCATGTTAAGACACAATATAATCATTTAACAAAACTAAATAATTAATTCAATTATTTGTAGATGACTTTCGAAATGGGTAGAATGTCTGTTTACACAATTAAATGTTGGGTCTTGAGCCCCATAGGTTGATATATGGCTTGGGATAAACTTTAGGCTATTTGAGATTAGTTTTAGGCTCGTGGGATTAGGTTCCATATGGGCCCAAGGCTTAATTTTGGGGTGAACATTATAAAAGGGGTGTAAGTCTTAGGTTAAACTATACATTTCATATTATAATGGAACTCTAAAGGCAAGATGAGAAGTCTAAGAGGAGATGGGAATTTCGAAAGTTACAGAGATAAGATGAAGAGGGGAAGAGGGAGAAATGGGGATATTGGTATATAGATTTAGCCCAGTCGAATTGAGACAAGTTTGTAATTGAAGTTGTATTATGATGTTATTATTCATTGGATTCTTAATTTAATGTTAATATAGTCTTAATTATACTTTGTTGTGAAATTGGGTCAATTTGCATGAATTAGAGTGGAAATTGTCAAATTGATACTATAGTCATAGTAATTAGTGATTGAAGGTTAGGAATCCCTTACAAATTTTGTGATATAAATCGAATTTGGGGCTGAATTAAGAATGGATCGTGAGTAGAATTCTTGCGATGAAAATTAGAGATTAATTTCTAAATCCTGCATGGGAAGAACCTAAAATAATTGTAGAATGATTAACATTAGTATTAGGGCTAAGATATATCAAAAATTTAAAGTGTGGGGATGTTTAGGGACCTGAAAATATGAATATGGGTGAAACAATGGTGGATAGTTAATTAAAGAGTCGTTATTGGAGGTTTAGATTCTATAGAATATTTTCTCGATGAAATTACTCACTTGGAGGATGTTTTTGATGTGGTATACATTAAAGTATTGATTAGGCATAAATTGTTCATATTTATCCCCGTAATTTGGAGGTTTTATCACCTTTTATGATGTAAATTATGTTGATTTATCTCATATATTCGCTAATGACATCTTCCATCGAGTGCATCCAGTTTTGGGTATTTTGTTTACATTTGGCAGATATTTTATACAAGTGATGAGAAGAAAAATACGCAAACTGAAGAAAGAAATAAGTGAAGGAAAGTCAAGGGAAAAATAGTAACTTTACACAAGGAAGTCGGACAGGGAACCTAAAGAAAATTTGAATACCTCAAGTCCACAATCATGTAAGAAGAAACGACATCAAAATCTGAGTCCCGATCTAAAAGGTATGAAGTTTCAAAGTTGAGAATAAATCAAAGAAAAAAATCACAGCAGAACCGAACCGATAGACAAAGAAGAGGACTGGTCCCCAACACTGAAACGTGCAAACCAAACCGATGAAAAATAATCTACACCGATCTAGAACTCTGTAAAGTGTCGGACCGATTCGGCGAGGCGAAATTTTTATTTTATATTCTAAAACTTAGAGTTGTGCAAGGGGGAAACACTTAATAAAACTGTACCACCCCGCCAAATTAAATACCGGGTGATCAGTCCTTTATTAAATTATAATCCAGATGAACGATTGGTTCATTCTCAGCATCACTGTCACAAAATAATTTTCCAATTTGAACACCCTAAATAATTAATCTAAGTTTCAAAACCATTTAAAACCTTATTTACATTTTAATTAAATTCAATAAGAAAACCTTTTTAATAACAACAGTTTAAGAGTCAAATAAATATAAAGGATAACAATTACCACACAAGAATTAAACCATCTAGATAAACCAAACCAAGTTATGAATTATAAATGAAATCCTCCTGACAAGAGTTAACTCCTATAGAGTACCAAATACTGAAAATGACATAAACATAAATCTCTGAAAAATCCAAACGGGATAGGGAATCGGGCGACACATGCCCTAACTATAAAGAAATAATATAGAAACTCAATCAATGAAGAGGTCGTCTAAACAAGAGCCTACAACTTCCACATAAGCTACAACACGTCCAATCCAAAGAACCTAAGCATGACGCCCCTATGGTTGGGCACCTGTAATACATACATATATATACAAGAGAGAAAGAAATGACAGAAAATGGGTTAGATCCCGAGTGCAAAACAATTTTAAAAATAGTTTAGCAAGTATTTAAAATGCTTACCGGCTTATATCACAACCATGTTAGTATGTGACACTCTCTTGAGAATCATCACCTCTCATCTAGTGTGCACTCGTCCCGTTCTACTGATCTCATAAGTCTATCTAACTTATTTTCCTTAAAGTTTTATCCCGAGAAATACTAAGACTATGATATTTAGTTTTAGAACATTAATCTCTTCCATTTTCTTACATTACTTAGAACCCCTCATAGTCATTACAAAATTCACGAACACTTGTTATAAAGTTGAAGTGTTTTCATTACTTAACTACTTACACACACAGTAGAAGGTTTCCATATATAAGTATATGTATATATCAATCACTCATATATATATATATACTATTTGCACCCACATAAATTATGGTGTTGGCATACTCTGCTATCAAGTACCCGTATCACTCACACTAAAGGAAATACTGGTTCGAAATCACTCTTGAACTGTATTAACACAATACACATACAAATGGAGGCGAAGCATAGTTCCAGATCCTAAGAGGTCAGCACATACCCTCACGTTTCTTAGAACATCTGACTATTATTTTCAGATAGCCTATATCGAGGATACTATCTTCTAGGGTACGATTCAATATCCCCCATAAAGGTTCAATCGAGATAAGACTGTCCCGGCGCAAAAACTTCCATGATAGCAAGTACCCCGGGTATTATTTTTACACAGATACATAATATATGCACAGTCACACAATCATATATATGAATATTCACATTTTCCAAATTAGTTGCACCCACGACCCATAAATATAATTATCCGTTCTTAGCAAAGATTACTCAATTATCTCACATAACGGATTTGTCTATTTTATTCTCATTTATAATTTATTTCCTACTTACTTCTCATCTCTCAAAGTATTCTCTCTCACTAAGTATAAATTTC
This sequence comes from Sambucus nigra, assembly GCA_949130495.1. Classification (NCBI taxonomy): domain Eukaryota; kingdom Viridiplantae; phylum Streptophyta; class Magnoliopsida; order Dipsacales; family Adoxaceae; genus Sambucus; species Sambucus nigra. The sequence goes on along the minus strand of OX422208.1, from coordinate 353,312,693 downwards.
AGTAGGTATACCCTCACTTACCTTCTAGTCTAAATCTTTCATGAGTCTCAATCTTTTAGTAAACGTACACATAATTTCCAATGTATGAATAACTTCCCGTTAACCCATAATTTGATCTCATATTAATTTCACTTAACAGAGTCTACTTAGACCCTATTGGTCATCTTCATAACCCATATACTCCAAAAATAATAATCAAGGGTTCCTACGTATCTTAACCAGATTAAACAAACATGAGAAAAACATGCACTTTTCCAGGAGGGATCGATCGATCGAGGAATGGGGTCGATCGATCTATGCTCTTGGTCAATCGATCGATCAAGCATTTCTTGCCCAGTTTTCTGCAATTTTCAACGTACGGGTTCAACCATTCTAACCCCTCCAAACCTCAAAAAATTCATTCCAAACTCCCATAAAAGTTATCCATTTGTATAAGCAGTGTATATAAACAAGTTCTAACGTAACGACATCAATAAATCCTCAACGAATCAATCAAAAAGGGGTTTAATATCATATTTATTTATAAAACCAAATTTTGCATGAATAATCACAACCGTGTATTTTAATCCATATTTTCTTCCCAAATATCATAATAAATTCATGGGTAATCCTATACATATGATCACGATTTCAGAGTATATGGATTCTCCCAAAGCACATAAATTCACTTCCAAAACGTATAATTCTTCAATTAAAACATATGATTTTCATTCCTAGATTAACATGGAAGGTATATTAACATGGAAATCAGCAAGATAGATACTTGCCTGGGATTCAAAGATCTGATTTATTGATGAAAAATATATGGTTGCGTTTCTCATCGTTCGATCTACGTTTTGGTGGTGGTGGCGATGCAATCGGGTGAGTTCTAGCCCTTGGATTGCTTGGAAACTCTTCACCTTCTTCTCTAATCTATTCACCTTCTTCTCTAATGGTTGGGCTTAGCTTTTGTGTTTGTTAAACCTGAGAGACAACTCCAAATGGCTAATATATACTAAGAAAATTCGTGGGTTTAATTACTCAAAAATACAAAATGTCTAAAATACCCTCCCAGGATATCAATTAGGCCTAAAAACGCCCCGAGACCCAAACTAAACCCTTGGGTACACTTTTCTAACTATCTCGACCCTTCCGGACACTTTGGCTCACTCGAAACGATCATACGGGCGACTTATAATATATTTACTTTTATAATAATAATAATAATAATTTAGTCATGACACGACGCAAGCGCATCCCGACTTAAATTTCCATAATTGCCATTTTATTCACTCGTGACAACTTTAATAAAATCAATCTCATATACTACTTTACTCATCCAGTAATATTCAACAAATTTCCAGTAATTACTAACTCGCATCATGCTAGTAAATATTAAAAATAATTTCCAAATTAATATTAAATTAATATCTCAAATTAAATTTAATAAATCCTCAATTTTAAAAGCCATAAAAATACAGGGTATTACATACTTCCCCCTTAATAACGGAATTTCATCCCGAAATTCGAAAAAATAAAGAGGAACTGGTAAGGAAAATTCCGGGTATTAATCTCACATCGCATGTAATCTCCGCCGTACCACCCATAAAGTACATTATCGAATACCCCCACTAATCTTATACTCCAAGCCTTACCATTTAGTTTAAACTGTCTCGAGTTACACTTTACCCAATCCTTCCTATACCATCCTCATGGAAAAATTTGAGGAGTAACAATCCTAAGTCATCAAACAACTAAATCTGGAAGTCACAACTTCTACTTTCATTAACCTCAAGAATACTTATTGTGTAACAAATATGGAAAATAATACAATCAAACCATCCAGGGCTCCCATACACCCAATCTGTGTAAATTCCATTATAAGGTCTAAATGAATGTGATTCCTCTGTAAGGTTACCCTTAATTAATTGACTACCTAGTTTATAATCCGTATTTCTATAATTTCCACGTTCTCATTTGGCGATTCCATCTTCCTCAAATCATGCTACAACTCATAACTCTCTGATTAATATATATATATATATATATATATATATATAGTGGCAAAGGTTATAAACTCATATTCTAAAGACCTTACTTACTTTGACTCCCAACGTTCTTTAGTTTCATGTGTGGGGTGTCTCGCAGAGCGAAATCAAAATAAGGAACCCCCCCCCCCCCCCCGATACACTACTACCTAAAATAGTCGATCATCGAAACTCCTCAGGTCCTTAGTCTATAGTGTATATCATCCCAACAGGTTTTATCTATTTATATAAAAGTATACTTATTCACTCTCTTGTCAAAGACAACATGCTGACTATAACGATCATTCTTGGCCTCATATACAACAAGTCCATACATGCCGATAATCACATCATACTCGGACATGTCTAAAACAAGTAAATCCCCTATAAAATTAGATTCACGTTATGATATATAAAAATAATAATAGGCGTCCCACTACCCATCGGTGAGTCTACATAAATAATAGTGTCAATGGCGAAGTCTAGTAACCCTATGGCCCAGGCAATTCTAATAGCTACAAATTAATGTGAGGTCCTAATGACAATCATTATGCGCCTCATAACTCCATAGATAGAAAACTTACCCTCATTCGCAAGCGGTGATTGTTAAATTTCAATATGTTAGATGTTGTACACACATTCGTATTGTTTCTTACCCTTCTGTTAGGGTATTTTACCCTTATCTCGGTAATCCTGCCTCCTATGACCCATCCTTCCATAATAGAAGCATCTACCTCTAAACTGTTTCATTTTACGGCCCTATTTATTTTGGTCCGGTTGTCCAGTTTCACCTTTTCCTTGGTCTTGTTGGCCTTACTGAGCATCGTGATAAAAAACGAAATTTGGTTGAGGAAAGTCCCTCCACTTGTGACCCGTTTGTACACACTTATAATCGAGTCCTGAAAGTTCTCGTTGGTCGGGTCCGAGTTCCTTTCCAGTCTGATCTTAATAAGTTCGACATTCGTGACCGTCCTTTCCACATTTGAAACACCTCTTTGTGACTTCACTCTGACCCCCGCTTTGTTTGCCCTGGCGATTTTGGGTTTCCATACATAATTTGTTACCTTCGTGGCTTTTACGGTCTTGAGGAGCTTGTTGTTGTGATTTTGGTTTCTTTGCACAATTGTTATTTCTAGTCATGTCAGATTGACTATTCTCTCTAGATCTTTTGCCTCCTATAAGTTGCATGTTGCGATCATGGTACTGTAAGACCGCAGTGGTAACTGCATGTGCCACAATACCTGCTAATTCAATGATTGACACCCACTCCAGAGACACCTGAGGTGTGAGCTGCCCTTGCTCATTGAGTCCACCAACGACATTAGCTTGTTCTTCTTGACGAACCATCTAAAACTTTAAATAATCTGGATGAGTTCATCATTCACATAAATAAATCGCAGAAGCACGACTTCCCAACGTATAAAGATTAATACAACATTCCTAATATTAGGGCTCTAAATCAAAGACGCTGAGTTGTAAGCATAGTAAGTCGTATAGACCCTAAAGGACACTAGAACCTTATGCTCTGATACCACCTGTAACACCTCGCCCAATTAAATACCGGCTGATCAGTCCTTTATTAAATTAAAATCCAGGTAAACGGATGGTTCATTCTTAGCATCACTGTCGCAAAATATTTTTTCCAATTTGAACACCCTAAATAATGAGCTAAGTGTCAAAACCATTTAAAACCTTATTTACATTTTAATTAAATTCCAATATGAAAACCTTTTTAATAAAAACGGTTTAAGAGTCAAATAAATAATAAGGATAACAATTACCACACAAGAATTTAACCATCTAGATAAACCAAATCAAGTAACGAACAATAAATTAAATCCTCCTGACAAGAGTTAACTCCTAAAGAGTACCAAATACTAGAAATAACATAAACATAAATCTCTGACAAATCCAAACGGGATAGGGAATCGGGCGACACATACCCTAACAATAAAGAACTAATATAGAAACGGAATCAATGAAGAGGTCGTCTAAGCAAGAGCCTGCAACTTCCGCATAAGCTACAGCACATCCAATCCAAACAACCTAAGCATGACTCCCCTGTGGCTTTGCACCTGTAATACATACATATATATACAAGAGAGAAAGAAATGGCAGAAAACTGGTCAGATCTCAAGTGTAAAGCAATTTTAAAAATAGTTTAGCAAGTATTTAAATTGCTTACCGGTGAATATCACAACCATGTTAGTATGCGACACTCTCTTGAGAATCCTCACCTCTCATCTAGTGTGCACTACTACCGTTATATTGATCTCATAAGTCTATCTAACTTATTTTCCATAAAGTTTTATCCTGAGAAATACTAAGACTATGATATTTAGTTTTAGAACATTAATCTCTTCCATTTTCTTACATTACTTAGAACCCCTCATGGTCATTACAAAATTCACGAACACTTGTTATAAAGTTGAAGTATTTTCATTACTTAACTACTTACACACACAGTAGAAGGTTTCCATATATAAGTATATGTATATATTAATCACTCATATATATATATATATACTATCTGCACCCCACATAAATCTATGGTGCTGGCATACTCTGCTATCAAGTCCCCGTATCATTCACACTAAGGGAAATACTGGTTCGGAATCACTCTCGAACTGTATTAACACAATACACATATAAATGGAGGCGAAGCATAGTTCCAGGTCCTAAAAAGTCAGCACATACCCTCACATCTCTTAGAACATCTGACTATCATTTTCAGATAGCCCGTATCGAGGATACTATCTTCTAGGGTACGAGTCAATATCCCCAATAAAGGTCCAATCGAGATAAGACTATACCGGAGCGGAAACCTTCGTGATAGCAAGTAGCTCGGGTATGATTTTTACACTGATACATAATATATGCACAGTCAAACAGTCATATATATGAATATTCCCATCTTCCAAATTAGGTGCGCCCACGACCCAAAATTATAATTATCCGTTCTTAGCACAAATTACTCAATTATCTCGCATAACAGATTTATCTCTTTTATTCTCATTTATAATTTATTTCCTACTTGCTTCTCATCTCTCGAAGTATTCTCTCTCGCTAAGTATAAATTTCAGTAGGTATACCCTCACTTACCTTCTTGTTTAAATCTTTTACGAGTCTCAATCTTTTAATAAACATATTCACAATTTCCAATGTATGAATAACTCCCCATTAATCCACAATTTCATCTCATATTACGGAGTCTAGTTAGACCCTATTGGTCATCTTCATAACCCATTATACTCTAAAAATAATAATCAAGGGATCCTACGTATCTTAACCGGATTAAACAAACAGGAGAAAAATATGCACTTTTCGAGGAGGGATCGATCGATCGAGGAATGGGGTCGATCGATCGATGACGTAGTTCTTGCCCAGTTTTCGGTAATTTTCAACCTACGGGTTCCACCATTCTAACCCCTCTAAACCTCTAAAATTTCATCCCAAACTCCCATCAAAGTTATCCAATTGTGTAAGCAGTGTATATAAACAAGTTCTAATGTAACAACATCAATAAATCCTCAACGAATCAATCAAAAAGGGGTTTAATCTCATAGTTATTTATAAAACCAAATTTTTCATGAATAATCACAACCCTCTATTTTAATCCAGATTTTCTTCCCAAATATCATAATAAATCCGTGGGTAATCCTCTACATATGATCACGATTTCACACTATATGTATTCTCCCTACAACACATATAAATTCTCTTCCAAAACATATAATTCTTCAATTAAAACATATGATTTTCATTCCTAGACTAACATGGAAGGTATATTAACATGGAAATCAGCAAGATAGATACTTGCCTGGGATTCAAGGATCTGATTTGTTGATGAAAAATATATGGTTGCGTTTCTCATCGTTCGATCTACGTTTTGGTGGTGGTGGCGATGCAATCGGGTGAGTTCTAGCCCTTGGATTGCTTGGAAACTCTTCACCTTCTTCTCTAATCTCTTCACCTTCTTCTCTAATGGTTGGGCTAAGCTTTTGTGTTTGTTAAACCTGAGAGACAACTCCAAATGGCCAATATATGCTAAGAAAATTCGTGGGTTTAATTACTCAAAAATACAAAATGTCTAAAATACCCTCCCAGGATATCAATTAGGCCTAAAAACGCACCGAGACCCAAACTAAACACTTGGGTACACTTTTCTAACTATCTCGACCCTTCCGGACACTTTGTCTCACTCGAAACGATCATACGGGCGACTTATAATATATTTACTTTTATAATAATAATAATAATTTAGTCATGACACGACGCAAGGGCATCCCGACTTAAATTTCCATAATTGCCATTTTATTCACTCGTGACAACTTTAATAAAATCAATCTCATATACTACTTTACTCATCCAGTAATATTCAACAAATTTCCAGTAATTACTAACTCGCATCATGCTAGTAAATATTAAAAATAATTTCCAAATTAATATTAAATTAATATCTCAAATTAAATTTAATAAATCCTCAATTTTAAAAGCCATAAAAATACAGGGTATTACAAAAACGTGGTAAATATATCTTAGCGTATGACCAGACATTGGGAGATGAGTTTTTACATAGTTTTTGGAGATTCTTTAAGGCGAGAACATCAGGATTGTTTATCTTCAACAATTTGTTCCTCTTTTGGCATAGAATTCAAGGTTTTTCTTCAAGACAAGTAAAGTTCAATATTGTTATTTTATTTCTCTCTTTGGTAATTCATTGATTCTTTGATAAGCGCTACTCATACACGTTTAGACATAAGTTCATCATGAAAATCATTACATGAAACATAAAAATCATCTTTTTTAGCACTTATGTCATGTCCGACTAGATTTTCAAAGGTTGGGATGCATTAAACCAACCCTAAATGGTTCGCATTGATATAAAAATGCATTCTTGAATTAAATAATTAGTTGGAATGTGTCATATAGTTAATACAAACATCATAGGACTTTTAACCTCGATTGCCCTAGGTAACCGGGGTATTTAAGAGTGCGACGCGCGTATTGACCATCTCGTCACGTACTTTATTTGGATTCTTGATTTGATATTGTGTGGGTTAATTACTTCATATGTGTATTGCTTGAAAGGAATAAAGTCCTTCCTTAATTAATTGAATAATTCTCAACTACTTTTGTATCCGGTGAATTCATAAGGGGTTGGGGGATTGTATTCCGATCTTGCTTCTCTTCCATAGCTACCAATCCGTAACTTATTAATTCTTGCATGCGTAGTTTAAATAGTAGTTTAAACATGCTCACATCATGGTTTTGAGAAGTATCACCTTATCTCGTTCCTGTACCAAGGGATAAGTATTACGTCTAAACAACTCGTTTAAACAATGTGTGAGAGCCCATTCTAGGAGTCAGATGCGAACGGTGATGAGGTTCATCTCAAGGATGTCACCGAGACTACTCAAGCATGGGACACAACGAATTCTAACACCCAAAACTGGGTTCGATATACGTCCACTGCTCGTTTCGCTTTCGGTCTTTATCACGTGGATAAGGACGTCGAATGGAACCTTCGATTTAACCAAATTGAGAAAAGATTAGAAGACGTACTCGAATCACAGATAATAGAAACACTCAGATCCACTCGACCTATGAAAGAAAAGGTTTGTTCCATTTCTAAGGTGGGTCATTCAACATAGGAATGTCCGACAATACCCGCCTGCAAAGTTATGCTTCAAGAGAAGGTGGGAGTGATAGGAAATCTTAAGGATAATTTTAATTGCCCTCATAGGAATTATTATAACCCTTTGTGGAGGAACCATCATGGGTCTAGTTACGAGAAATAACATGTTGCATTTAATCCCAATTCACACGTTGTCCTTCCTCCTCCACCAGCTTTGCACTTTCAACAAGCTCCAAACTTGCAAGCACCACCTCTTACGCCATATATCACCCCACCGAGGCAAACTTTTGAGGAAAACATCAGTCAATTCATGCAAGCCTAACAAGTAACGAATGCTTAAAACACCCGAACGTTTGTCGAGATGAATGCGAACATTTCAAAGTTATAAGCATCGTTGAGTATCCAAGAGAAGAGTAAGTTTTCAGACCAAGGCCCAAGACCTCCCCAAGGTCAATCTAGTGTTAGATCTACATCCAACGACCATTAAGAGCAATGTATTGCAATTACCACTCTACGTAGTGAGAGAGTAGTTAACTTGTCACCTCCTTCACGTGACGAGCAAAATGATAAGGAGATTTTGCCCAGCACGAAAGAGGTCAATGATGTTCCCTTAGGAAGGGGTGGTAATAATGACATAGTCAGGCCCGAGGTAGTTGTGAAGCCTCCCATTATTGCTCCATACCCTCAACGGTTAGTATCCCACTCCAAGGAGACCTCTCGTTATAATGCTTTAGACATTCTTAAGAAAGTAAAGATTAACTTACCTTTTCTCAAAGCCATATAGTAAATTCCTACATATGCTAAAGTCCTTAAGGACTTATTGACGGTGAAACGTAGGCTAGAGGTAAAGAAAAATGTGTTTTTAACACATAACATCAGTTCCGTGCTGCTAAATGATCTTCCACCAAAATTTAAAGATTCGGGTACACCGACCATTTTGTGCATTATGGGGAACAGTCGAATTAAGAGAGCGTTAATAAACTTAGGGGCAAGCGTAAACATTCTCCCCTATTCCATCTATAAACAATTAAACTTAAGGGACCTTAAGCCCACAATGATGACTCTTCAACTCGCGGATCGTTTAGTGAAGATACCTCGAGGTGTTATTGAGGACGTGATTGTTTAAGTTGACACTTTTTACTTCCTGATAGATTTTGTCATTTGGGAAGAGAAGCCCTCTTCTTTATCGAGTAATCATGTTCCCGTCATCATTGGATGCCCATCTTAGCTATGGCTAACGCATTAATCAATACTCAAAATAGGAAAATGCAACTCATGTTCGGGAACATGACTCTCGAAACAAATATCTTTAACATCACCAAGCCCGAGAGTGATGAGGGTAGATCGCAAGAGATGTATCTTATTGAAGAGACACTACAAAAGCACGAGAGGACTCACACAAAAGAGCTATTAGAGGTATGTAGTGTTACGTCAAGTGAGAGCGATAATTTTGATAATGAGCTAGGGGTTGAGAAGACGTGTTATGAGATCGAAGTTGAGAGCAAGAGAGAAGATTTGGATATGGAGAGAGTGACATAGGATTTAGAGAGAGAGAGAGAGAGAGAGAGTTAGGAGATATGAGCCTAGAGGACCGTGGGGAAAAAATTCCGATCGGTGGATGAGAGCCTCACTATTGAATTCCAATCACTATTGGACTCAAGTGGTGACGTCGAAGAGAGTGAAAGGAAAAATAGGACAAATGAGGTTCTTCTTCGTGACCATCCACCTTTGCTATTTGAGTCCTCGGATGCGATAGAGGAGAGGACTCGAGTCTCGTCCGATTTAGATCCCGACCCTTGCATTCCCTCAAATTTTGACCAGGATGTCCCCTTAAAGTCGGGACAAGTATGATGCAATTCGATTGGGTGCTACGAGGATCCCATTCACCTCTGTAATCACCAGCCTCAAGGTGTCCCTATAATCTATGGGACTGGACCTAATTTTTTATGACTATTTGTTTACGATGTGAGGACGGGGGAGATGGGGAGAGAAACGGACCCCGTACAAGGGGTCGAATGTGCTTTGGGGGGAGAAAGAGAGGTCGTCGCACCCCCGACGTGCATGGGGTGATTTTTGTTGTATTTTTTAGTCATGTTTTGGAGTTATATAGTGTCTTATTGCATTTTAATATTTGTTCGTTTTATTTTCCCACTTATTCTTTTTCTTCTTTAGATTTTAGTCTTTTTGATTGAGGACAATGCAAAAGTCTAAGTTGGGGGGGGGGGGTGACAAGTGTATCTTTTAAAAACTTCACAAATTATAAAATGCCTAAAAAAAATGAAAATTTCCAAAAAAATGAAAATTTTGAAAAAGTCAAAAATTATTTTTTCCTCAAAACAAATAAAAATTGGAATTTAAAAACTTTGAAAATGTCACTAAAATTTTGTTTGAAGTCTCAAATTGTAAAAATCAAAGGCACAAATCCGAAATTGAACAAAGATGGAAACTGAACGAAAATTGACGACTTGACAAATAAGTGTGGAGATTAATTAACCTAGTGAGATTTCGAGCCTATCATTCTTGTGAGATATTAAATCAATCCAAGTTAAAATTAACTCAAAGTTCAATTTTTCAATAAAAAAGTCATTGAGGATATCTATTCGTTTGCCTTAATCGATTATGGGAAATGTGTGTGATGTTGGCTCGAAAAGCGCACTAAAATATCTCTAAATTAAATGATTCTCGAGACGCACATGGTAAACCAATTAGCAATTTGGACAATGAAGTCAGCCCTCGTTTGTTTACCCAAAAATATTAGCTATAACAAGTTGTGAAGAATTATCCCTTGTAGCCCAATTTGATCCAAATAAAATCTTTTCCTTTTCATTTGTAACCCAAAAAACCAATTGACCCGGAATTGTGAAAATTAAATATTCAGAAATTTAATCCAAAATGTGCAAGAAAAAAGGGCAAGAAAAATAGAATCATGCTCAAGAAAAATAGCAAGAAAAGAAAAATGTAAAAACAGAAAAAAAAAAAAAGAAGAAGAAAAGGTTCAAAAGCTCGAAGAAGCACTAACAGATATTATATAGGAATTTTCCAATTTCAACTTTCCCAACCAACCCCATTTTACCCAATACATCTTATCACCCGATAAAGTCCTATCCGAGTCTGAATTGAGAAATTAATTACCGCGTGGACAGATAAAATGGGAAAAGATAATAAGAGAGATCAATTGGTGTGAATAATTGTAGATGTTTCCCATTTTCCAATAACCGTGTTCCAATGAAGAAATCTTTTCACCATAAAAGTTCCGTCTTTCAGATTTATGTGCATTAATTCGTGTTCCATTATATCTACTCTTTATATCACGCATACCGAGAGAAATAGACACATTTCGAGCAATTTATTTGAGAAATCATCCCGTGAGATTTCGAAATTAAAACGAATTTTTGGAAAGTAACCTAATGATCAATCGATGGAAAATAGCGGTTTAATTTTTGGCTTGGAACACACACACACACAATGAAATGAGACTTGTGAATATAAATTTATGGTGACCATTTTTTGGGATTTTAAATTGTACAATTTTTTATCATTTTGAGCATTCGTTGAGTCGAAAACGAATTTTGTGGGTATATTCACTGCAAACCCTCACGAGACACCACTCATCCTACTAGGGTAACCTAAAGGTTTAAAGGCTTGTTCCATACGCTAAATGTAATCTCTTTCCCGTGAAAGAGGTATTATATCCTAATAACATGTTTTCTATGTGTATTGACCTTGCTTTGATTCTTTTACATTGCCCGAACTATGGAAAACGAAATATAAGGAGTTAGGGCACCAGGATGCGGTGGCTCGATTGTTCATGTCTGTGATAATGGTTATGGCCCATATTATTACAAGAGTAATACAGGCTCAGGTAGATGATCCATTTTGCCAAAGTCAGATAGTACATCTTCTAGTAGAGGGGGACAAGTCGTATACCGTGGGTTCAGACGGGGGTCTACGTTTTAATGGAAGATTGATTGTGCCTGAGGGTGAAGACTTGCGACACGAGGTGATGATAGAGTCGTACGGTTCATAATTTTCGGTACATCCCGGTGGGGATAAGATGTACCAGGATATGCATAGAAAGTACTAGTGGAGCGGGATGAAGAAGGATATCGCCGAGTTCGTCTCGAAATGTGCCACTTGTCAGTTAGTAAAGGTGGACCATCAGAGATCGGAGGGACTTCTACATCCATTAGATGTTCCTATGTGGAAATGGGAGATAATTTCCATGGACATCATCACGGGATTACTTACATCGCAGAGGGGTCACAATTTGATATGGGTGATAGTGGATCGGCTGACCAAGGTAGCCCACTTTTTGCTAGCCACGATAGACTACACCATGGGACAGTAGGCCCAGATATTCATAACAGAGATAGTGAGACTCCAAGGAGTGCCTCTTAATATCGTGTCTAATAGAGATGAGGTGTTTGTGTCTCAATTTTGAGAGAGTTTGTAGGAGGTGATGGGCACGGAGTCGCGACTGAGCACAACTTATCACCCGCAGATGGATGGTCAGATCGAGCGAACAAATAAGATGTTAGAGGACATGTTACGTATGTGCATCATTGATTTTTGTGGAGGCTGGGAGTAGTACCTCCTGCTGGTGGAGTTTGCCTATAATAACTCCTACCAGTTTACTATCGGTATGGATCCATTTGAGGCATTATACGATAGACCTTATCGTTCCCCAGCATGTTGGTTAGAGTTGGGGGACAACAAGCTACTTGGTTTGGAGGTGATTCAGGATACTTCGGCAAGGATAGAATTGATACGGAGCCATATTGGGGTTGGTCAGGATCGACAGAAGAGTTACGCTGATGCTAAACGGTATTTTTTAGAGTTCAACATTGAGGATCAGGTGTTACTTTAGGTGTCTCCTATAAAGGGATTTATGCATTTTGGGAAGAAGGTAAAGTAGGCACCGGTATGTAGGGCCATTCCCCATTATCAAGAGGATTGGTCCAGTAGCTTATAGACTTAGGTGACTGGAGCAATTGCATAGGGTCCATAACATGTTCCATATCTCTTCGCTAAGGAGATTTCTTCGAAATGATTTGTCCCATACTCACATTGCGTTGGAGGAGATCAACTTACAGCCTGATAGCTCCTACGAGGAGGGGCCAGTTGTTATCCTAGACTGTAGCGAGAGGAAGTTGAGGTCAAAGTTAGTACCACTAGTCCGTGTTCAGTGGCGGCACCATAAGGTTGAGGAATCAACCTGGGAGCACGAGGATGACATGCGTGAACATTATCCATAGTTATTCTTGCCAGGTATATTTCCATTTCAAATTTTGGGACGAAATTCTATTATTAGGGAAGAAGTATGTAATATCCCGTATTTTTATTCATTTCTATTTTTATGAAACTATGGAAATTGGGGATTAATTAATTTAAATGGAGAAAAATAAATTTGTAATTAATATAATTTTATGGTAATAATTACTAGCGTGATGAGAGTTAGTAGTTATCGAAATAATATTATGGTCGGGATGAGATACACGACAGTCATGATATAATTATTTGGGATGAGCGTATGACTCGCGTCACCGGTATGTATTTGGGGGTTAAAATGTAAATTATTTTTATATAACTCGAATGACTATTTTGAGTGCGCCAGAGTGTCTGGAAGGATCGAAGTAGTTAGAAAATGCTACTCGGATATTTTATTTGGAGTCCGGGGCATTTTAGCCCAAAATGACACTTTAGAGGAGTATTTCAGTCTTTTGGGATTTTTGTGTAATTAAATGGACAAAAATTGGGTTTAATTAAAATCATTGAGGGTTAGTGGTTTGTCAGTTTCAACTTATGTGAGGAAGAGAGCAAAAGAGAGAGAGAACCAAGGATGAAGAAGACTCCATTGGAGCCCTAAGCCAAGAACTCAAGCTTTCACACCAAAAATTACACCAGTGCATATATCGTGCCAAGAGAATCATTCTCATACCAGTTTCAGTCCAAGAATCATAAATTCATCCCGAGGCAAGTGTTTATCTTGATCCTCTTTTAGCATATATTGTTCATGTTAATTTAGGTTTGATGATATAAACTTGGTGGAATGAATACTTAGGTTTAGTTAGAGTAAATTGTGAAGAAACCTTATGAATTCAAGATAGGTATGCATGTAGAGGTTTTTCCCTTGGTTGGAAGATTAAAATATGGGAATTTTATGTCTGAATCATGAATTATAATAAGAGTTTTGGACAATTAAAATTCTTGGTTCATATTTTAGAGACTTATTGGAAATTAAAGAGATTGTTGAATTCCAATTGATTATATAAGGATTTGACCTTTAATTCTTGTTAGAAAGTATCTTAGGGTGATTGGGTTTAGTGTAGGAACATTTAATTTGGATTGGGTTGAGTATTTGTATGTTTTTTAAGATTAAAAGTTGAGAAAAATTGAAATTTGGAAGAACGAGATCTGTCCGGAATTCTCGTTCGGAGACCTGGCTAGGTCATTCGAATGACCTCATTTAAACGAACCTTCTAACGATATTTCCAATGACCTTTCTAAAGAATTGTTGAGTTCATTCGAAGTGGGAACTTCGTTCAAACGAACTCGTTAGAACGATCTCGTTCGAATGAGAATCCTGGAACTTCTAACGAGATTCCAGATTGAGTTTTTAGGGACTGTTCGAGTTAAAACTCATCCTAGGGTTATCGAAGCGAGTGTATTAACCTACATGAGTAATGGGTGGCTTAAATTCCAAAGTGTTAGGGAATTAAGGGTGTAATGGTCCTCGGGGTATCGAATTTATGTGAAAACCTAGGAGGGAATATAAGTGCTAGAGAGGATATATATATATGGATTTCATGGAGAGTAATGTCGTTAATATTACTTACGGATTATAGTATTTGGGTTATGTGATTACCTATTAATGTATATATGTTATGTGCATGCTTATTACTTGGAATATCATGTGTATGACATACCTAGCTACTAGCTATCGAACGGGGGTTAACGCGTTGTGGACGACCATATCTTGTGTGCCTTTAGGGGATTTCGAGTCATACCACTAGAGCATGGAACCTAAGTACGGGATATCTGTGAGAACGATAGTGTTGATGGTCGTATGGGTGTGTAGGTATGTGCGTAGCCCATCGGCTTGGGACTATGTTCGCCTCTAATATGTGTAAATGTTTTATTGGTTCTTGAGAGATTAAACCTGTTGTCCTTTATCCGTGAGCGTTGCAATGGGAATAGATAGCAGAGTATGCCTAGCCCCAGGGGTTTCTTAACCATGGGTGCTATATAGATATATTTGTATGTATACGTAGTGAGATTTTATATATGTATAGTGAGTTCATATTCTGTGTTTCTTGTTGGCTAATTTATTAAAGTATATACTTATTAGGCCACCGGTTGGGAATAAAGAATACTATGATAATGAGTTATAACATCCTTAAATCTATTCCTCAATGATAGTAATATATTGGTTTCGGGTTATTTAGATATTGTATCCGGCAAAGTGATTATCCTATATATAGTCAGGTAGAGTGACGAGACTAGTATGGGTAGTTACACTCACTAGGTGTGCACATTAGATGAGAGGTGAGCATCTCAAGTGAGTATGCTAAGTTAACATGGATAATACGTCCTAATTAAATCAATTTAAAAAAAAATTGTATTTAAATTGTTTTCCACTCAGGCTCTGGCCTGTTTTTGTGCAAATCTCTGTTTTTGTTCTATTATCTTAGGACTTAGGAGATTCCATTCATTTGTTGGGCTGTAGTTATTGTGGAAGCTACGGGATATATCTAGTAGATGATTCTGAGTCTATTGTTCCTTATTTATCAGTCATTTATTGCAGTGGACATGTCGTCCCTCCTATTTTACATTCAGAGATTTCGAGCTATTTTTATTCTATCATTAGACTTTGATGTCATGTTATTGCATTATTGTATGGGATTTTGCCTGGATGTGTTTACTCCATTTCCTTATTTTACTTTAGTTAGTTCTTACCTTATACTATTGTGATGTATGGTGATGTTTAGATATTACTCTTTAATGATGATGGTTAATAACAAGATAAAATTTTGACACAAACCTTTTTAAATATTAGGTGTTTAGTTTTTATTAAATTAAAATTTAAGTTTTCGACAGTGATGCATTATCTGAACCAACTTGATATTCTGAAATGAATTAATTAAGGACTGATCACTAGGTAATTAATTAGGCGAGGTGTCACAGGTGGTTTCAGAGCATCAGGTACTAGTGTCCTTAGGATCTGTAAGGCTTGTTATGTTTCCGCATAGCGTCCTTTGATATAGAGCCCTATATTTTAGGATTGTTATACTCTTATGAATTTTATGTTCTTCAGCTACTTTGAGATAATAATTGTAGACTTATGAAACTTTTATCTCCTTTCAGATGCCTCATAGACGTGCACAGAGAGTTCCCAGAGATGCCCAACCCGATCCTCAGCTTGCGCCAGCTCAGGGTATGATGAATGCCACTGAAGTTGCCGCCATTCTAGATCAGGTGGTAAATGCGGCATTGGCAATTGTGCAGCAGACACCACCTCAAGCACCGGTGGTGGATCCAGTTCAGGCCCAAGCCTTCCCATTTGCTTGGGAACGTGTAAGGGATGCCTTCCAGAAGGCGCATCCTACGGAGTTTACAAGGAGCTCTGATGTGGTGGTAGCGAGCCAATGGAGGAAGGATATCCAGAGGCACTTGGGGATGCATGAGTGCACGGAGGTGCAGAGTCAGATACTGGCCATGTTCAAGTTAGTGGGAGCAGCACTGCTGTGGTGGGAGTCTATTACCACCGCTGAGGAGAGAGACACACTCACTATTCGAGACTTTTGGGTGCGGTTCGACCGCAAATATTTCCCCTCGGTCATCCAGACAGAGATGAGATGAAAATTGGTGAACTTGAAATAGGAGGGAAAGACCATAGAAGAATATGAGGCAGAGTTTATCAACCTTCTGAACATTGTACCGGATGAAATACCGTGTAAGGAAAAGAAAATTAAGCATTTTATGGATGGGTTGACATGGAGGATCCCCCAGTATTTGATAGGCAATCTCTCTTTGGAAACATATTCAGACGTGGTTAATACAACACCACTCCACTACCAGGACCACCGTTTTTATCTGACCGAGATTAAGCGAGTAGGAGAGTCCAGCCATTAGGGTAGGACAAGAGGAAATAGTGTCAGTGGGGCACAGGCAGTTCAGGGTCAGCATAGGCACCGTGACCAGGGTTCCCAGTAAGGGGATCCTAAGAGGTTCAGGTCAGGAGGTTTTAGACATGGGCAGGGAGGCTTCCAACATGGACAGCAGGCTCATCAGGGCTAGCAGGGCCAGCATCAGGTTTAGCATAGCCAAAATAGCCAAGGGAGGGGTGGTAACGGCCACCAGGGTCGGGGATAGTAGGGACAGAGGGGAGGAACCTTCCCCTGGAAGATGTTTCCTTGTGGAAACACTGTCCACAAGCGTCAAGACTTCCCTTAGAAGGGCAGAGGCCAGCAGCAGCAGGGCGCTCACTTGGAGCCCCAGAGACCATTATTTCCCTCATCTCTCCCAACACCCCCACAGATGCCATCACTTCCACCCATTCCAGTCGTCCCGATTCAGTAGGGACAACTTCAGTACGGACGAGTCTACAATCTTCACCAGGTCGCAGTCCAGTAGGACCCACCCGCGATTGAGGATATGTTTTCAATCCAGGGACTTTGGGGAGCATTTTATTTGACATGGAGGACACACATTATTTTATTGCCACGGGGTTTACACATACTATGGGATTATTTGATACAGTAGAGAGTACAGTCACTTGTGTGGATTCTCCATTGAGTATAGGTTCCATTCTTTCTTTTATTTTTCGGGGAGTGGGTATAGAGATTGGGAGGTTTATCTTACCCGTTGACATGCCCGTATTGGATATGTCCGAGTATGACGCGATTGTAGGGATGGATTGACTTGTCAGGTATAGAGCCGTAATTGATTATTTTAGTAAGAGTATAGTTTTTGACATACCCGGTCAGGAGATGTTCTTAGTAGTGATGCCTCGCTCTGAGGGAGGAATGTCCACTCATTTATACTATATGGAGGAGGAGACCTCTACGGAGGTGGTGGTACCGCTTGATTCTATTCCTGTTGTTCGAGAGTTTGCCGATGTGTTTCAGGATATTCCAGGGTTACCATTAAGTAGAGATATAGACTTCGTCATTGATTTAGCGTCTGGCACTCGACTAATAGCCCGCGCACCTTATCGTATGACTCTAGCAAAGATAAGGGAGTTACGTGACCAGATTGAGCAGTTATTGGGGCAGGGATTCATCCGTAGGAGTACTTCAATATGGGGTTCCCCCGTACTATTCGTTAATAAGAGGGATGGATCATTGAGGTTATGTGTTGATTACCGGGAGTTGAACAATGTCACGATATGGAACAAATATCCATTGCCTCGAATCGATGACTTATTCGACCAGTTGAGAGGAGCTGCCTTCTTCTCGAAGATTGACTTGAGATTGGGATACCATCAGTTGTGTATCAGGGAGAAGGATGTGTCGAAGACTGCCTTCTTGATGAGATATGGTTCCTATGAATTCAGGGTTATTCCTTTCGGGCTAACTAACGCCCCAGCTATTGAATATGGTGTTCAGAGAGTTCCCGGACCAGTTCGTCATCGTCTTTATAGATGATATTCTAGTTTATTCGCAGACTGAAGAGCATGCCGAGAACTTGAGGCAAGTTTTGTAGACATTGCATCATCATGAGTTGTATGCAAAATACGAGAAATGTGTGTTTTGGCTGAAGGAGGTCCAGTTTTTACAGCATATCATCTCTAACAAAAGGATATCAGTGGATCCGGGGAAGGTGTCAGCGGTGAAGGAGTGGGGATAACCCACAACACCGACCTAGATACGCAGTTTCTTGGGCTTAGATGGATACTACAGGAGGTTCATTCGACGTTTTTTGAAGATAGCGGGTCTGTCGACACACCTGACTCGAAAAGGGGTGTCGTTTATCTGGAGTGACTCCTGTCAGTTAGCCTTTGATGAGTTGAACGATAAGTTAACCTCAGCACAGTGTTAGCATTACTCAGGCCAAGAGTGGAGTATCTAGTCTACACCAGTGCGTCCTTATTAGGACTTGGAGGTGTACTTAAGCAGGAGGATCAGGCTATAGCTTATGCTTCCCGTAAGCTTAAGCCTCACGAGAGTAATTACCCCACCCATGATTTAGAGTTGGCGGCGGTGGTGTTTGCATTATGGATTTGGAGACATTACCTCCTGGGGGAGAAATTTTGCTTATTCACAGATCACAAGTCATTACAGTATCTCTTCACACAGAAGGAACTGAATATGCGTCAGCGCCGATGGCTTGAGTTTGTGATGGATTATCATTTTGATATCAAATACCACTGGGGAAAGGCTAACGTGGTAGCTGACACATTGAGCCAAAGGCCGGTGGGGGAGGTGGACAAAGTGTGGAAAATAAAATAGAAGGATTTAGGGCACCGGGATGCGGTGGCTCGATCGTTCATGTCTGTGATGACGGTTACGCCCCAGATTATTATGAGAGTAGTAGAGGCTGAGGCTGGTGATTCGTTCTGCCAAAGTAAGATAGTGCAGCTTCGAGTAGAGGGGGCCGAGTCGTATACCGTGGGTTCAGACGGGGGTCTACATTTTAATGGAATATTTGTTGTGCCTGAGGGTGAAGACTTGTGACACGAGGAGATGATAGAGTCGCATGGTTCACAATTTGTGGTACATCCCGATGGGGATAAGATGTACCAGGATATGAGTAGACAATACTGGTGGAGAGGGATAAAGAAGGATATTGCCGAGTTTGTCTCGAAATGTGCCACTTATCAGTTGTTAAAGGTGGACCATTAGAGACTGGTGGGACTTCTACAGCCATTAGAGGTTCCTATGTGGAAATGGGAGAGTATTTCCATGGACTTCATCACGGGATTACCTATATTGCAGAGGGGTCACGATTCGATATGGGTGATAGTCGATCGGCTGACTAAGGTAGCCCACTTTTTGCTAGCCAGGACAGACTACACCATGGGACAATATGCCCAGATGTTCATAGCAGAGATAATGAGACTCCATGGAGTGCCTTTTAATATCGTATCCGACAGAGATAAGGTGTTTGTGTCTCGATTTTGGGAGAGTTTTCAAGAGGCTATGGGTACGGAGTTACGACTAAGCACGGCCTATCACCCACAGATGGATGGTCAGACCAAGGGAACAAATCAGATGTTAAAGGACATGTTGCGTATGTCCATCATTGATTTTTGCAGAGGCTAGGAGCAATACCTCCCGCTGGTGGAGTTTGCCTATAACAACTCCTACCAGTTTACTATCGGTATGGATCCATTCGAGGCCTTATACGGCAGACCTTATCGTTCCCCAACATGTTGGTTAGAGGTGGTGGACAATAAGCTACTTGGTCCAGAGGTGATTCAGGATACTTTGGCAAGGATAGAATTGATACGAAGCCGTATTCGGGTTGCTCAGGATCGAAAAAAAAGCTATACTGACGCTAAACGATATTTTTGAGAGTTCAATATTGGGGATCATATGTTACTTTCGGTGTCACCTATGAAGGGAGTTATGCATTTTGGGAAGAAGGGAAAGTTGGTGCCTAGGTATGTAGGGCCATTGTCCATTATCGAGAGGATTGGGCCAAATGTTTATAGACTTGGGTTACCGGAGCACTTGCATAGGGTCCATGACGTGTTCCATATCTCTTCGCTAAGGATAATCCTTCGAAATAATTTGGCCCATACTCACATTACATTGGCGAAGATCGACTTACATCCTGATAGCTCCTAAGAGGAGGGGTCGATTGCCATCCTTGACCGTAGCGAGAGGAAGTTGAGTTCGAAGATAGTACCACCAGTCCGTGTTCAGTGGCGGCACCATAACGTTGAGGAATCAACCTGGGAGCGCGAGGATGGCATGCGTGAACGTTATCCAGAGTTATTCTTGCCAGGTATATTTCCAATTCGAATTTAGGGATAAAATTCTATTATTAGCGAGGAAGTATGTAATACCCCGTATTTTTATGCATATTTATTTTTATGAAATTATGGAAAATGGGGATTAATTCATTTAAAGGGAGAAAATTTAATTTGTAATTAATCATATTTTGTGGTAATAATTACTAGCGTGATGAGAGTTAGTAGTTATCTAAATAATATTATGACCGGGCTAAGATACACGACAGTCATCAAATAATTATTTGGGACGCGCGTATGTGTCGCATCAGCGGTATATTTTTGGGGATTAAAAACGTAAATTATTTTTATATAACTCTGTAGAGGGGTCTTGGAGGTAATCCGGAGATTAGGGATAATCCACCCATTGGCAACAGTGTTTGGGATTAAGACAGCATGGCATCTCAAGCGAGGCAGCTCAAGCGAGGTAGCTTGGCATGGCAACTTATACTTCAGCTTGCTGATTACTTAGTCATATTGTATCTTTTGTTTGTATTGGTTATGATCTATAACGATTGTAATGATGTAACGAGAATAATGAACCTGGGTGAGGTCGAATGGTACTCGCGAGAGACCAGGCTTGGCAGGGCCTGGGAGAGCTTTCATGCTCTATCGAACGACCTCACCATGGGAACTTTAGAGGGACTTAGTTTGGAGGATTAAGAAGTAAGGCACCGTTGGGGCTTGTCCTGATCATCTTAGATACACCTGGTAAAACTTGGGCATTATATGCTGTCTTTTATAATTCATATTGTAACTAGATGCGATCCTATTCAGTATTTGTTGGCAATAACTCTATTAATTGGCAGGGCAGCTAGGTGATTCCTCATCCTCTCAGAATATGACTTGAAGTGTGTAGTCCCTCGCGCGGTCAAGAGCTAAGCGTATGCCGATCTATTGGAAATTTTTCCATCAGGAACGTTTGAACCACCTAAAGAAGACATTTCCAGAGATGACCTGCAAGCCAATCATCTGGATGCAACTGAGGAGGAGTGGATGATGCAGTTCAATGGATCTTCGATAAAAAAGAAGGGAGGGGCAGGGGTTATTCTTTCAAAAGGAATGGAAGAGATTTGACTTTCCTATAAGTTAGATTTCCCTTATTCCAATAACGAAGCAGAGTACGAGGCATTAGTACTAGGGTTACTGGAGGATCTTTGAAGGGGAATTCATTCACTCTGCATTAAGGGTGATTCGAACCTAGTGATCTAGTAAGTAAACGGAGAATATGCATTAAATCACATGAACCTATCACCATACAAAACGATCATTCAGAGACTCCTCAGCCAGTTCCATTAAACTAAGATCAAAAGACATCCCAGAATGATGAAACACCATCCAGACGCATATGCAACTACTGCCAAAAAAATGGTCATGAGGAGAGATACAACTATCATCACGATCCAACGAAGAACAGCTCCTTCGATGGTACAATTAATTCTACCAATGGGGGAGGACGCGGACTGGAGAGGAGATATTAGGAAGCAGCTGGAGTCTGGCGAAGGGGAAATGGGGATAAGAGAGTTGGACCAATATTTTGTAAACCAGGGAAATCTCTACTTCAGAAATGCAGGGGGATGGTTATCAAGATGTATTGGCCCAGAGGAAGCAGAGCGAAGGTTGAAGAAAACATATGAGGAGCACTGCAAAAAAACTGATGTACCTCTTTATAGGAGAATTCAAAGAGGGGGATATTTCTGGCCTCGAATGAAGCAGGACGCGGCGGAGCTACAACGGATGTGTGATAAGTGTCATCTTTTCTTCGAAGCAACTGAATCTCATTTCGTTGAAACTCAGGCCGACTGGAGGCAACCCTATATCGACTTCATTTAAGATGGAGTTATCCTAATAGAAAAAATTGATGCAATGGGACTAAAGCGAAGGTCCTCAAGGATCTATATCCAGGGAGGGCAGCTCTACCGAAGAGGATACTTCAACAGACCACTGCGCTCCATCACGAAAGAAGAGGCAGCTGAGGTCCTCAAACAGGCGCACGATCCAGCTCACGTAGGAGGGGCCAAGTTATATGATCAGTTGATGACATTGAGGTATTATTGGCCAACGATGGAAAAATATTTTGCTGAGTTCGTTCGAAAATGTAAAGCTTGCCAACTACATGGAAACATTATCCATGCCCCATCGGTGGACTTACACTCTCTGGCAATGCCTTACCCTTTTCACACTTGGGCGTTTGACTTAGTGGGGGAAATACATCCTCCTTCGAGGGGGAAGATATGGATACTAGTTGCAACTGAGTGCTTTACAAAGTGGGCCGAGGTAATACCGCTCAGAAGGGCGAAGGATGGGGTGGTGAGCAACTTCATTAGAGAATACATTATTTGTTGTTTTGGGATCCCAAATGTTATTCTCTCAGATAATGGGACACCCTTCATCAACTCAGAAGTAACGATGCTCACGGATAAGTACTCCATTGTTCACCATACTTTAACGGTGGCATACCCAAAGGGAAACGATCAAGCCGAAGAGACTAACAAAATGTTGGTTAGTATTCTGTCCAAGGTGATGGAGGACTCCCCAGGATCGTGGGACGACAAGATATCGGCTGTGTTATGGGCCTATCGAACAACCAAGAGGAAACCCACGGGGTACACTCCGTTCTCGATTATTTATGGGGCGAAAGCAATCCTTCCATTGGATCTAGAAGTTCCCTCTACCCGATACACCTTATGAAGCATCACGCTCCCTCAGAATAGACACGTGCAGTTGGAAGCGTTAGACGACCACAGAGATAATGCGATGCAACACTTTCAAATGTACACGAAACAACTCTCTAGGGCATATGATAACCTGGTAAGGCCCAGGAAGTTCGCGGAGGTAGACCTCGTTTTGAAAGAAGCAGTGAAGCACATTAAGGGGCTTCCTCTATCGAAGTTTGCAGCCAATTGGGAAGGACCTTTTGTTGTAAAAGAAGCTCATGACTCAGGCTATTGCTTAATTTCTAGAATGGAGGAAGACAAGCCATTTAAAATTAATAATAAATGGCTGAAGGTTTATCATGTGTAGACAATTAAGTTTGAACCATGATTATAAATAGTTCTTGTTATAAATATACAAGTTTTAGTTATGACTTGAACAGAATGAAAGAGTTACAGAAATATAGAAATTTATAAAGCAGTTTTAATATACAAAAGAATGGGAAAATATACATTTTTCATTCATTTGTAAACGATAGAACATTACAAAATTGGGAACTACTGCCCAAGAATTATATAGAAAGAAGCAAAAGGAAGATATATATACAAGAGTTGACTAGCCTAAAGGAACCACAGGTCTGAAGAAGAGAAAAAATCTCGAGGAAGGCCCGAAGAAGCTGCAGTGCAAGACTGTTGGGCATTGATGGAAACCTCTAACCTCATTTGTACTTATGCCCGTTGGATGAGGAGTCTTTCTCGTTTCAGCTTGGCCAGACGCAAAGCTTCTTCGGCATCATCTACCTCCCTATCAACTGCTTCTAGAAGGGGAGCTATTTCGGCCAACCTGGCTTCCTCTGCCCGTTGGTCCTGCTGATGCTTCTGTAATAATTCCCTTTTCCTGATCAGTTGTTGGCTCTTCAGAGTTTTTAAATACGATATAAGCCAGTTAAAATGAAAACCATCACGGCCCAACTCCTTCAAATAGCTAAGAAATTGGTTAAGGAGTGGTGTGGTAACGGTCGTAGTGGGAGTGCTAGCAATTTCTGCAACAACGGTAGCCATGTCTTCCAGCCTATAACTCATGACAAACAGGTTGGAACGTAAGCAATCCACCGAGAAGGTTTCAGGATGGTGATTCGCAAGTTGCTCGATCACTAGTCGATGAGTGGCAGACATTTGGGGAGAACGTTGAAGCACCATTAAGCATAATACATGAGGAGCTAAATTAGGTAGAGGAAGCTCGCACCCGGATTCACTCTCCGCTGCAGTATTGGTCGGGGAACCTTGGTTAGCATAGCCAGAATCTTCCGAGATGGCAGTTTCCCGATGAGGTGATCCAATAGGCGAAAGAACGGGTGGAGAAGTCTCTCGTGCAACCTGAGATAAGAAAAGTAATGAATTTATGAAAAAATATTAACAAGTGTTTTCATTGTTAAGTCACCGTTATAGGTGGATTTTATGAAAAATCCGAACAAGTGTTTTCATTGTTAAGTCACCGTTATAGGTGGAGCTTATGAAAAATCTTAACAAGTGTTTTCATTGTTAAGTCACCGTTATAGGTGGAGTTTATGAAAAATCTTAACAAGTGTTTTCATTGTTAAGTCACCGTTATAGGTGGAGTCTATGAAAAATCTTAACAAGTGTTTTCATTGTTAAGTCACCATTTTAGGTGGAGTTTATGAAAAATCTTAACAAGTGTTTTCATTGTTAAGTCACCGTTATAGGTGGAGTTTATGAAAAATCTTAACAAATGTTTTCATTGTTAAGTCACCGTTATAAGTGGAGTTTATGGAAAAAACTTAACAAGTGTTTTCATTGTTAAGTCACCGTTATAGGTGGAGTTTATGAAAAATCTTAACAAGTGTTTTCATTGTTAAGTCACCGTTATAGGTGGAGTTTATTAAAAAAAACTTAACAAGTGTTTTCATTGTTAAGTCACCGTTATAGGTGGAGTTTACGAAAAATCTTAACAAGCGTTTTCATTGTTAAGTCACCGTTATAGGAGAGTTTGCGAAAATTCTTCGACGAAAATGCATTGAATTGAGGAAAATACCTGACTCACGGTCGGGGCAAGAACGGGAGTCACCATAGCAGCCATAGGGGCAGGAACCGTTGGGGGCGGGCTCATTACCTTAAAACCCACAATGGGATCCCTGGTTGCAGAAGCCTCAACGGCAGGCAAAACTCCCTCACCAACATAGGGGACCAAGGCCAGCATGGGTTGTTCACTGGGAGAAGATGATGGGCTCCCAAATGAGTCCTCAATAGGGGTGGATACAGAAAGACCACCACGGGGGGCAGAAGCACCAACCTTGGCCTTATACGTGTGCTGAACTTCGAGAGAAGATGGAGCAAGATTGGGAGAAAGCTGCAACATGAAGTTTAGTGTTAAAAAAAAGGAATAAACAAAAAAAAATGGAGAAGTACCTCTAAATGTCACTTACCTCAGTTATGGTACGGAAAAGGGGAATTGTGGTCAAGGGTCTCGTTAGCACTGTGGGAGGATGGATGTTGGCTAGCAATAAGGACACTTCAACCTAGGGCACCCCAAAATCCCAAGTTTTAGCATAATAAATAAATAAGGGGATGAGACTGAAATGACTTTATACCAAATAAATTATAGAGGAAATAATACCTCGAGCTCATTTTCTTCTGCCAGAATGATGGGCAGAAGAAGCTCTAGTGGAGAAGATAAATCAGAAAGGATGGGGAGAGTTGCCTCTGGTTGCGAAGAGACGCCCTCAGAGTCAATAGCACCACCCCCCATGGCAGCATCCCTTGCACGTTGAGAGGCTAAACGGTGGGAATAGGTAAGCCCGGTCATGGGCGAATGAGGAGGAGTCACATTGGGCAGAGAAACACCGAAATATCCCCCCACGAAAGGGCTCACGGAAGGGCTAGGGTATTGGCACTTTCTTCTTCAACCTCCTGCACCAAGGTTACCAAAAGGCATAAGAAAATGTACTTTTTCCTTGAGCAGATGGGAAATGATAATAGAGCAAGTATACATACCTCATATCTGACAGGCGAGGGGGCAGGAGATAAACGCACCTCAGGAGTTTGTATCCTCTGGGACTTGGCACCCAGAGTTTTCTTCCTCGTTCCAGATGCACCAGTGCCAGTACCGCGAAGAACCCTTAAACTTTTTCTCCTCTTCGCTGTGGGTTCAGTGGGATCAACTACGATTGTGGGGAAGGTTCCCGGTGAGTAACAGCTGGAACATGCCGTTCAAACTCAGCATTTATGCGGGCTACCTCGGCTTGAAATTTCCTTCTCAACTCCTCAGCTATCTATGCAGGCATGGGAGGAGGAACGGAGGCAATGGGAAATGCCTCCTTAATAGCTTGGGGTTTAGTCTGGGACTTGGAATTGGAAGAAGCCCCGCTCTTTGACTTCTGGCCTGAAGGTTCATCGGTAGCAACTTTGGTCGAAGGGGCAGCTTTCTTAGAGGCTGCAACACTTTTAGGTTTGGGCGTAGCAGTAGGGACCATGGAACAAAGGGGAGGAAGCTCAGTGGGATTTACCTTGGGGGTTTTACTCAGAGGGAAATCGATCCTAAGGACGGAGTTGCCTTTTAAACCCAGCTCCAATGCAGAAAAGGAGAGAACTGGAGGATACACTGGATCACCCTCGATGAACTCTGCAATATCAGCCAATTATTTTGGCCAGTATCATGTGGCGAACAGAGGGGACACGTTCCCCTGCCTTTTGTTGCTAGGAATGGTGACTCGCCCAGCCATCGCAGAACTTATCCCCCATGCAGCAATAGAAGAAAATAGGGAGTAGGCCTCACTAAAGGAAACCTTGGGATTTAATGATTGAAAAACTGGGCGAGGAGCCCCCTGATCAAAACCAAATTGGCGGCTGCATCGGTTGGGATTATAGTGCTCGCTGGTATATCTCCACTCGGTATAGGAAGGCAGATACCTGGGGGAGAACATAACAACCACGGCCAGCGAAGGATCTTCAATATCTGTGCCTACCTCCACTAACTTGGCCTCATGCTGGAAAAAGCCACAGTTGTGAACAAAGACGTCCTCTTCGTAGGGCCTCATAACAAAGTCCTCAAAATGATCAATCACAGAGATTAACTCCTTTCGACTCGATTTCTTATGATAAAGATAGGAGCGTGGGGGCAGAATTCTTTCCCCAGAAGGAGGGCAATTGATCTTGGCTGCTACGGCAGGGAAACGAACATAGAGGAAGCTCGTCAGAAGGACACAGTTGGTAA
Source organism: Sambucus nigra (assembly GCA_949130495.1). NCBI lineage: Eukaryota > Viridiplantae > Streptophyta > Magnoliopsida > Dipsacales > Adoxaceae > Sambucus > Sambucus nigra. The sequence continues at coordinate 353,285,209 of OX422208.1, read as the reverse complement.
AATTTTCCAACTTATAATGACCAAGAGATCGTTCCATGTCGAAGAGGGTCCTATCGAGCCATGTATAGAGAGATCCCAAGGTAATTGCAGCCAGGGGAAGCTTGATACCCCAGGCCAAATGAAGGGATATATTGATAAGGTCCCTTCGGGGCTGATCATTGGGTTTTCTCGGTAGAAGGAAATGGGAAAGAATGACAAGCTTATAAGCAGGAAGTTCCAGCGATGTACCTTGACCAGGGGCACCTCCAACAGAACTACCTTCAGCAGAATCCTTGAAGAAATAATTGATAAGTGGGGAGAAAGTGGCCTTGTTCGATGAACCGGTGCAGCTTCGGCATATTCGGTCCAGCTCCAAACGATCAACATTCTCCTGGGCATCTAGAGCCTCATCAGTATAGGGCTTGTGGCCTGTTGCTTCAAGGCCTAGGAGTTCACACACGTCTTCCAGCATCATCGTGAACTCACCCCACACAGCGATGAATGTATGGGTAGTAACGTTCCAGTGAGACACCAGAACAGGAAGGGAAACATTATTCTTGGAGAGAGTGAACTCACCAAACCACTTAGCCCGTTGCATCCCAATCTTGGTTAGCATTTCAGCATAGGATCTCTGCATGTGGGAGTTCCACGCAGCAAACTGAGCGGGAGAACCCCCAGGAGCTTCAAACTCAATGTGGGACCACGGGAAGTCCCCTCGCTCCAAATGAAATCAGAGATTACCCTCGGGAGGAAGAAATCCCCATTCAGTAGAAGCTTCGTCTTCATCACCCAACAATAGAGGGTCAAACTTAGAAGAAAAATGGACCCTTTTACACGCACCAGCAAAATCATCACTTTGTTCAAAAATAGGTGATCGATGGTAAAACCTTAATTGTTCCTGGCGGGCAGCATCCAGGGTGGTGGCAACGGTAGAAGCAGCAGGCGGAGCACTGGCGGCAGATATGGTGGGGTTGCTTGAGGACGCCATGACAAATAATAATAAAGCAACAGAAAAGCTTCAAGTGGGAAAGGTTTGAAAACGACAATGGAGGAGCACAACCACAAATGGTGGTATAGAAGGTAACAGAAGAAAGAAGTTAAGTAAGAGCTTAATAACAATGGAGTTCTCACAGACTTTATCTCTCTAAAGTAAAATGAAAGCTTGAGGAAGACGAAGCCAAAGTAAGAGAAAAGAAAGGTTAAGTGTTGGGATATGGACGTTTGAAATTTTCGAGTTCGGCGTTTAGATTTCCCCACCCTCGCACGTGCGCGACCGCCTATAATCATTTCACATGAACACGTGGCACTTAGGGAAGTACTTTGGCAGTTGAAAAGACAGCGCCACGTCATTAATGAAGTGACGCATAGAGAACAGAAAGCGTTGCCTTCTTCAACAAGTTTAAGTTTTGGCGCCAGAAGATTTTGTCAGGCATATCCAATAAACTTCTAACGAAGGAGATCCCCCAACGGTTCAATAAAACTACGACGTTCCCTCGCCACATGTCCCATCATTTTTTGAAAATAGCGAAGCACCACGGGGGAGAATTTAATTTACCAGAAGTCCAAACGAGTATTTGAAAAAGGTTAGTAGGCCTTTCGGGAGAATTTCAAATATTAGAGCTAGAACAGTTGGGGATCAGCACGAGGAAAAAGCGGCGATGTCCCTTCGCCCAAGTTCCAATGAGAATGGCGCTTCGGCTGAGATACATCGGAGAGAATTTTACTTTTTCCAGGAGATTATATCGTCGCGGTTCTCACAGGGGAAAGAAGGCCAGAATGTTTTCACGAATCAAAGGTTCATCGAATCGATAAATTTCGTGCCGACATTTCTTGTTCCAACAAATCTTTCCACGAAGGGGAAAATGTATAGGGGGCTTGGAGGTAATCCGGAGATTAGGGATAATCCACCCATTGGCAACAGTGTTTGGGATTAAGACAGCGTGGCAGCTCAAGCGAGGCAGCTCAAGCGATGCAACTTATACTTCAGCTTGCTGATTACTTAGTCATATTGTATCTTTTGTTTGTATTGGCTATGAGCTATAACGATTGTAATGATGTAACGAGAATAATGAACCTGGGTGAGGTCGAACGGTACTCGCGAGAGACCAGCCTTGGCAGGGCCTGGGAGAGCTTTCATGCTCTATCAAACGACCTCACCGTGGGAACTTTAGAGGGACTTAGTTTGGAGGATTGATAAGTAAGGCACCATTGGGGCTTGTCCTGATCATCTTAGATACACCTGGTAAAACACCGAAGGACCCTTACCGTGGAACCTCATGCGGAGCAGCTTGGAGTTCCATCGGGCGTTGTGTCATGAACCAAACAACCCTCTACTTAATGTCACATCTACTCTAGGTGATGTCACTAGCCATCTAAACAATGTCAGCCCTGAACTTGAGTAAACCACTGTGGTATTTGGAGCTGTCAGGCATTTGGTGAGCCACCTCTGCAATAACAGCCCCATGACACACAGTGGTTAGGCAAAAGGCATGTCTTGGCATTTAATGTTTATGACGTGGAGACAACTAGTGCATCAGGCATTTAATGTTGTGACATAAAGTGTGAGGGATGTCTTTCATAGTCTTAAATGACTGAGTTGCCTCGGGGGTGGTGTGAGGGGCTATTTAAGGACCCCAACCACCTTTGAGGAGGGTGTGTTCTTTTGAGAATCAAGAAGTTATTGCTAGAGAGAGTTATTACAAACCAGAGAGTTTCACCCACTCACCATTGTTATTAATCAGGAAGCTTTTAATACTTGACACAGAGAAAAAAGGGTGTTTTGGGTGTGTTACTACCTGCCTACCAAGGTGTATCTAGGATGCTTACTTCCCTCTCCCTCTAGCTAAGTTACTTCTAAAATTCCATTACTACTTTTCTGAGTTATACACGAGAGATTTGTGAGTTCAAATCAAGCTTCATCTTCATTAGGCTTGTCTTGGCATGTTCTATTACTAATCCAAAGTTTTGGGCTAGTTAACTTATCATTACCATACTTAAAAGGGGTTACACCTCCATCTACGATCTAAAGTACCCTCTTACAAATTCAAATGACTATTTTGAGTGCGCCAGAGTGTCCGGTAGGGTTGAAATAGTCAGAAAACACTACTCGAGTATTTTATTTGGCATTCGGGGCATTTTAGCCCAGAACAACTCCCCAGAGGGGTATTTCGATCTTTTGGGATTTTGTGGTAATTAAATGGATGAAAATTGGGTTTAATTAAACGCATTGAGGGTTAATGGTCTGTTAGTTTCAACTTACATGAGGAAGAGAGCAAAAGAGAGAGATAACCAAGGAAGAAGAAGACTCCATTGGAGCCCTAAGCCAAGAACTCTAGCTTTCACACCAAAAATTACACCAGTGCGTAGATCGTGTCAAGAGAATCATTCCCATACCAATTTCAGTCCAAGAATCATAATTTCATCCCCAAGAAAGTGTTTATCTTGCTCCGCTTTTAGCATGTATTGTTCTTGTTAATTTAGGTTTGATGATATAAACTTGGTCCAATGATAACTTAGGTTTAATTAGACTAAATTGTGAAGAAACCTTATGAATTGGAGGTGGGTATGCATGTAGAGGTTTTGCCCTTGGTTGGACGATTAAAATATGGGAATTTTATGTCTTAATCACGAATCATAATAAGAGTTTTGGATAATTAAACTTCTTGGTTCAAATTTAAGAGACTTATTGGAAATTAAAGAGATTATTTAATTCGAATTGATTTTATAAGGATTTGACCTTTAATTCGTGTTAGAAAGTATCTTAGGGTGATTGGGATTAGTGTAGGGACATTTAATTTGGATTGGGTTGAGTACTTGTATGTTTTTTAAGATTAAAACTTGAGAAAAATTAAAATTTGGAAGAACTGGGTCTGCCCGGAATTCTCGTTCGAAGAACTGCGTAGGTCGTTCGAATAACCTCGTCCGAATGAACCTTTTAACGAGATTTCCAACGATCTTTATAATGAGTTGCTGAGTTCGTTCGAAGTGGGAACTTTGTTCGAACGAACTCGTTCAAACTTCTAATGAGATTCCGGATTGAGTTTTTAGGGTTCGTTCGAGTTAAAAATAAGCCTAGGGTTTTCCAAGCGAGTGTATTAACCTACGTGAGGGTGGTTTAAATTCGAAAGTGTTAGGGAATTAATGGTGTAATGGTCCTTGGGGTATCGAATTTGTGTGAAAACCTAGGAGAGAATGTAAGTCTTAGAGAGGCTATATATATACGGATATCGTGGAGAGTAATGGCGTTAATATTACTTACGGATTATAGTATTTGGGTTATGTGATTACCTATTAATGTATATAAGTTGTGTGCATGCTTATTACTTGTAATATCATGTGTATGACATACCTAGCTACTGGCTATCGAACGGGGGTTAACGCGTTGTGGACGACCATATCTTGTGTGCCTTTGGGGGATTTCGAGTCATACCACTAGAGCATGGAACCTAGGTACGGGCTATCTATGAGGACGATAGTGTTGACGGTCCTATGGGTGCGTAGGTATGTGCGTAGCCCATCGACTTGGAACTATGTTTGCCTCTAATATGTGTATATATTTTTTTGGTTCTTGAGAGATTGAACATGTTGTCCTTTATGCGTGCGAGTATGCCTAACACCAGGGGTTTCTTAACCATGGGTGATGTATGGATATATTTGTATGTATACATAGTGAGATTTTATATATGTATACTGAGTTCCTATTCTGTGTTTCTTGTTGGCTACTTTATTAAAGTATGTACTTATTGGGCCACCAGTTGGGAATAAAGAATACTATAATAATGAGTTATAACATCCTTAAACCTATTCCTAAATGATAGTAATATATTGATTTCGGGTTATTTAGATATTGTATCCGGCAAAGTGTTATCCTACATATAGTCAGGTAGAGTGATGAGACTAGTATGGGTAGTTAGACTCGTTAGGTATGCACATTAGATGAGAGGTGAGCATCTGAAGTGAGCACGCTATGTTAACATGGATAATATATGTGCTAATTAAATCAATTTAACAACTTACTTTATTTAAATTGTTTTCTACTCGGGCTCTAACCTGTTTTTCTGCAAATATCTTTTCTTGTTTTATTATCTTAGGTGCTCAGCCACAGGGACACCAGACTTAGGCGATTCCATTCATCTGCTGAGCTATAACTGCTGTGGAAGCTACGGAAAATTTCTAGTTGACGCTTCTGAGTCCATTGCTCCTTATCTATCAGTCATTTATTTCAGTGGACATGTCGTCCCTGTTATTTTACATTCAGATATTTCGAGTTATTTTTATTCTATCATTAGACTTTAATGTCATGTTATTGGATTATTGTATGGGATTTTGACTGGATGTGTTTACTCCAGTTCCTTATTTTGCTTCAGCTAGTTTTTACCTTATACTATTGTGATGTATGGTGATGTTTAGATATTAATCTTTAATGATGATGGTTAACAACAAGATAAAATTTTGACACCAACCTTTTTAAATATTAGGTGGTTAGTTTTTATTAAATTAAAATTTCAGTTTTCGACAGTGATGCATTATCTGAACCAGCTTGATATTCTGAAATTAATTAATTATGATCTGATCACCCGGTAATTAATTAGGTGGGGTGTCAAAAGTTTTTACATAGTTTTTGGAGATTGTTGAAAGCAAGAACCTTAGTATTGTTTATCTTCAACAATTTGTTCCTCTTTTGGCATATAATTCAAGGTTTTTCTTCAAGACAAGTAAAGTTCAATATTGTTCTTTTGTTTCTCTCTTTGGTAATTCATTTTTTCTTTGATAAGCGCTATCATACATTTTGAGATCTATGTTCATCATGATTCTCATTACATGAAACGTAGAAATCATTAGCACTTACGTCATGTCCGACTACATTTTCAAAGGTTAGGATGCATGAACCCAACCCTAAATGGTTCGCATGGATATAAAAATGCGTTCTTTTATTAAATAATTAGTTAGAACGTGTCATATAGTTAATACAAACATCGTAGGACTTTTAACTTCGGTTTCCCTAGGTAACCGGGGTGTTTAACAGTGCGACGCCCGTATTGACCATCTCGTTACGTACTTTATTTGGATTCATGATTTCATATTGTGCGGGTTCATTCCTTCATATGTGTAATTCTTGAAAGGAATAAAGTTTGTCCTTAATTAATTATTTAATTCTCGACTATTTTTGTATCCGGTGAATTCATAAGGGGTTGGGGGATTGTATTCCGACCTTGCATTTCCTTCATAGTTATCAGTCCATATTTTGCATGCGTAGTTAAATAGTAGTTTAATTTAAACCTTTTTAGTTGGTAGATATAATCACAAAAATTCATGATCTTTTCTTTCATTTATGTTAGTCAGTTGTAAGGTTACGTGCCTTTCCTATTGGTCGTGACGTGTATATGTCTTAGTCCCTGTGTTCGATACCTGATTTATTGGGATATTACTTGAGCGACCGGTTTACACTTGAACCGTAATTAGCATGCACTAGAGACACATTTTGATTCACATCAAATAGATTTATGAAAAAAGAGTCCTAATTAAATTTAGTTAAGAATTCATGGGAATTAGTTTCGTGATTTTTGGAGTTGTGATGAATATTTAATGATTATTTTCTGAACAGCACACAGTGCTGAAAAATTCTTAAGCGAATCTGAGACTTTGAAGTTATTTTTGGAATAGTATAACTATGAATTTGTCTTTTGTGAAAAAATAAGTTACTAGTTAAAATGAGTTAAGTACGTGTAGGATCCGGTTTCGTAATTTTTGGTGTTTCGGTGAATGCTTTAAGATTATTTTCTAAACAACGTATAAGGATAAAATTTCTACCACTATGTTAAAAATCGATCGACTTACCCATTTTTTGTAGGTTTGAATCGTAATTTAAAGATTATATTAATGAGACTAATTTTTTATTCTTGTCTCATTAGGTAAAGTGACTGAATGGGGAGAATTCTGGACATTAATTAGGTAAATGTGTTTAGAGTTAAACCAGAAATCATATGCCCGAGAATTATCTATATTATTGATAGATTATTGGATATGCGATTTACTTAGTGGTTAAATGAGGAAATAAATATATATGTACGTTATGAGTTCATCTATATGTAGAAAGAGATAGATGTAATCATGGTTTAGAGGCAGAATAAACTAAGAGTTGAATTTAGCAAGGATATTATTTGGAGATTTGTGAGACTCGTTGAGGGTAATTATAAGGACAATTCCCTATACATATATATGTACATTATGAGTTCATGTATGTCTCGAGACCGCGTCGGCACAGGTGGGCTACACATTATGTAGGTCATTATTTTATGTATTATATGGCAGTACCACTTATGAGGAGGTAGGTGTAGAGGCTAGGATCCATTGTCCCCATCGGGGGTATGGACCATATAATAGTGTACTGCATAGGGACCTCCCCGCTTATGTGTATTTTGTGATGTCTGTTTGGATGAAAGACTCCTTCGAACTTACCGATAAAGCACTAAGGGGACACTGAAGGAAGATGCTTCTGTGTGTTATGTAATACCCCATATTTTTGCGTATTTGAATTTAACTACTTCGGTTATTAATTAGTTTTATTTTAAATTGCACGAGAGTAGTAATTTAATTGAATTGAGTAATAATGTTCTTATTAAATATTAATCAAGAGTGAGATACTGATTAATATTATGAATTTAATTTACTAAGTGAATAGTAAATAACATATGGAAATTATTACGCGTAATAGTGAGTGAAGTAGCATAATTGGATATTATCTCTACCAGGACTTGCGCGTAGACTAATTTGGGGTCGAGATGGAATAATTAGGTAGAGTGAATCGAATTATGATTTCAAGGTAACGAATGACTCCAGAAGGGTCGAAATAGTCAAAATAGTATACCCAAGGTGTCGATTGGGTCCCGGGGCATTTTTAGGCCAAACTGGCACCGTATAGGGGCACTTTCGTGATTTGGGAAATGAGGGTTAGGACACCTACGAATTTATAACTCCTTTAGCAGCTGTTAGATAAGAGGGGCTAGGGTTAGAAGCTCAAAATACAACGGGAGTCCATTGGAGAATAAAATGAGAGAATTAATGGAGGTTTTGAAGAGTTCTTGAGAGGTTGAAGTGTGTTCTTGCACCACAATCAAGCTTGGAGTGAGGATTGGAAGAGAAGATCATCAATCCATCATCCTAACCACGAATTCAGACCGTACTAATCAAAATCAAGTGTTTATATAAAATTTATTTGAAGTTATAATACCTATGTGACTAGAGTTTCTTCATATTTTGATTAAAGTGATAATCCTTGGAAAAAAAGAATGATTGAACATGTTTGGGTAGGAATTGCATGTAGAATTATTTGATATCAGTATAGGGTAATAAATTAGAGATTTTGTGTTATTATCCCTGAATTAAAATTTGGTATTTTGATGTATAATGGTGGAAGAACATAAAACCTAGGGTTTTGAGGATTAGAGGTTTAAATCCCATCTTGGATGAAAATTGTAAGGTTTTGATGTTATATTCACGTTAGAAATTATCCTAATGCATGTAGAAATGACTAGGGACAATTGGTTTCAAATTTGGTGAAGAAATATGTAAGTTATGTGGGTGTTAATGGTGAAAATGCATCTGTTAAATGAGGAAGATGAAGTGCAGAGGGGAGAACCGGTCTAGGTCAGAGGCGGACCGGTTTAGTTCCCAAAAAATGTAAAATATCCCTTTTTAGCCTAGAACACCTAAATTATCATTGGTAAATTTTTTGGGCTATTGTTAGAATATAATGAGGAATCTGTTATGTTGCAGTAGACCATTATAGGGTTATGGGAAATTTAGACATATAGATAGAGTTAAGACGATGATTAAATGGGATTAAAAGACAATGTAATTAATTTACAAGAATGAGAATGGAATTACGGGAAAGCGTGAGTGAGATTATGGCACGAATTAGTAGGGTAAGGAAGACTTGGCTACTGAAATAGAAAAAGGGGTAACTCGGGCCCTTAAGAGTAGGGAATTATACTCCATTAAATGCGATGCCGAGAATAATCATAAATTGAATGTACGACGAGTATTCAAGTGATATATACTACGTATAAATAATGATAACTAGGTTGTGTGAATACCTACTGAATATATATAAATTGTGTGTGTACCTAATGTATGATTGATGATATAGGTTGACATACCTACGTTGCCTGCTATCACGGAGGTTCTTGCACAGTGGGCGATCCCACCTGGACGATTCTAAGGAGGTTTACATTTGTGCTCGATAATATAGAACTTAGTGCGGATCACTATGTGTCATGTATTAATGTGTTCGGTGTGTCATTTGGGTACGTTAGGTATGTGAGTAGCCTAAAGGCCTAGAATAATGTTCGCCTCCACTTCTTGTTGTTTTGAATTTGGGTTCGAGGATATGTAACGAACCATTTGTCCCTATTTAGTACGAGAGGTACTTGGACTAATAGCAGAGTATGCCCTTATTTCACGGTGGTCCTTTTGAGAGACGCTATAATGATATATAATGATATATATATATATATATATATATATATATATATATATACACAGTGACGTGAACATTCTACTTATGTGTGATAGTAGACAGTTAAATAGTGGATATCTAAATATTGAATTAAGTAGTGAAACTTAATTAATTGAATAATGAGAATATAAGTGAATTGATAATTTCAACTATTATAACGTATGAGAAACGTTATCTAACGGGTGAAGTATTGTATGGGCGGTACAGGAACAGAGACGTCTTCATATTAAGAAATACTTAAGTCTAGTTACCTTGGGTAGAATATCTAGGTGGGCTAAGTAGAAACGTTAGGCATGCACAGTAGTTGGAAAGTGAGGAAACTCAAGTGAGCGTACGTGAACCTAACATGTGTAATCAATAACTAAATTTAAATTATGATAAATACTTGCTAAATATGTTCAAAATGTTTTGGGTTCTAACCCTTGCTATAAAATCTTTTCAAAACCCTTTTAGGTGTCCAACCACAAGGACACCCGACTTGATGATTCTTGCGGGGACACATAGCTGCAGCGCTATGGAAGCTTGCAATGTTTTGATTAGACGCATCTATCATTTCATTCCTACTGTAGGAGTTTCTTCTAGAATATCATTTTGGGCATATTGGCCCATTTGAAACTTTATTCATTTAGTATTGCATTTTTAGACTTGTATTCAGATATTCTTATTAGTTGGATTCATAATTGTGGTTTGTGATTTTAGCCGATGGTTTATTCGGCAAGACTTTATTTATTTACTTACTTGAGCTGGGTTGGACTCTAGTATTATGTGAATGTTGTAATTTAGTTTCCACATTTTATTAATTATCTATTTAATGAAAGATAAAATTTGACACTAGCTTAATTAACTACTAGGTGATTAGTAATTAATTTGGTTTCGTCAGTGATGCGAAGAATGAACCATTTTGTAAATCATATTTTAATTTAATAAGGGCCTGATCACCCGATATTTAATTAGGTGGGGTGTCACAGATGTTATCATAGCATCAAGTTCTAGTGTCCATAGGATCTGTACGGCTTATTATGATTTCAGTGTATCGTTCTTATGTTATAGAGCCCTATTATTAGGAATGTTTTGTTTATCTTCATGTCTTTGAGATATCGTGCTTATGCTATTTAAATCTTGTATAAATTGTGTGCGTATACAATTCGATCTATTTTCGGATGCCACCAAAGATAAAGTGAGTTGAAAGGGCAGTGGCCAGGGATGAAGTGAGGGAGGCTCAATAGGAGCCACTTGAGGTTCCACGGCCACAACCACTACCAAAGATGATTTCGGTGGCCCAGGTGGCAGAGATTGTGGCGCAGCCGATCAATGCAGCAATGACAGCTATGGATGTGCATTTCGTATAGTCCCATCCACACCCACCAGCGGCACCGGTCGTTTAGGCCCAGATAGGGTCATCTACTTGGCAGAGAGTTAGAAAGACGTTCCAGAAGCCCCCCCGAGTTTCAGGGAAGTTCTGATGTGGTGGAAGCATGTCAGTGGAAGAAAAATATCCAGCGCCATCTGCGCATCGTGGAGTGTACTAAGATGCAGAAGCATATGTTAGCAACGTTTAGGCTGTCTCGAGCTGCTTTGCAGTGGTGGGAGTTGGTTACCACCACCAAGGAGAGAGACATGATGACTATTACCGAGTTATGGGTGCAGTTTGACCGCAAATACTTTTCGTTTGCAGTCGAGTCAAAGATGCGAAAGAAATTTGGGGAGGTGACACAGAGTGACCAATTGGTAGGTGAGTACGAGGAGGAGTTCACCCATTTGTCTAATTTTGTGCTAGATGTGGTAAGAAATGAGGAGAGAAAGAAGAAAAAGTTTATGGATGGGTTGGCTTAGAAGATCAGGCAGCATTTGATCGGTAACTCCACAATGGTGACATATACGGATGTCGTTAAGTGCGCTCTTGTACAATGTCAGGATCATCACTTTCATGCGAAGGGGATCAAGATAGGTAGAGAGCCTAGCCAGCAGGGTAAGGCAAATGGGAGTGGTACCAGCTAGACACCACAACAACAGATAGTCAGTCATCATAGGCAGGATTCCTGACAGGGGAATAATGCCAAGAGATTCAAGCACGGAGGGTTCCGATCATAGAGGTAGGGTTACAGGTAGGGTTAGTAAGTCCTAAATCAGCAATAGTTTCCTCAGGGTCATCAGGGCCAACGAAACCAAGGGGAAGCTGTCAGGGCCAACACCGTTAGGGCCAGTAGGGACCGAGACAGGGAGTTCCAAGGGCAGTGCTTTATCTGTGGCTAGTAGGGTCATAAGAAGAGATATTTCCCACAGCAGGGCAGGGCATAGTAGCAGGGTTCCCAGTAGGGACAATAGGTTCCTTTACCCCCTACAACACCAACACCACCAACCCCTCCGCAGCAGCAGGGATAGATGCACTAAGGGTGTGCGTATAACATCCGAGACATATCAAAGCCACCAGCACCTCAGGCACCGCTAGTAGTAGAGGGTACATTTCCTATTCATGGTCTTGGGTGTAGGATTCTTTTTTATACTGGGGCATCGCATTCGTTTATTAAGATAAGATTTTCAAGAGTTGTCATTTCATTAGAGACAGTCGATAGTCTCCTTATATGTGTAGATTCATCGATGGGTAGTGGTTCACTAATACACTCGATTTGTAGAGGAGTCGATATCGTGATAGGGAGACTGAGCTTAGTGACAGACCTTCTAGTGTTAGACATGGAGGGGTACGATATAATTCTAGGTATGGATTTGTTGGAAGGATATAAGGCGATGGTAGATTTCTATGAGAGGACCATTATGTTTTCCATTCTGGATCGACATATACTACATTAAGGAGGATACCTCAAAGGAGATAGTGATTCCATTAGACTCGATTCCAGTCATCAGGGACTTCGAGGACGGATTTCAGGAGATACTCGATTACTACCCAGCTGAGAGATCGAGTTTATTTTTTACCTAGCACCGGGTATAAGAACGATTTCCTGAGAACCATATCGCAAGGCCCCTGCAGAGATGTGGGAGTTGAGAGATCAGATCCATCAGCCCTTGAGCCAGGGTTTCATTCGACAGAGTACATCACCCTGGGGTGCGCCTGTGTTATTTGTGAAGAAGAGGGATGGTTCCCTCCACTTGTGTGTGGATTACAAGGAGATGAACAAGGTTACAATACGGAATAAGTATCCATTACCCAGGATCAATGACCTATTTGATCAGTTAAGAGGGGTTTCCTACTTCTCAAAGATTGATTTAATATCGGGTCATCACCACTAACATATTTGGGAGGAGGGTGTTCCCAAGATCGCCTTTCGATCACGGTATGGGTCATACGAGTTCAGGGTGATGCCGTTTGGTCTCACCAATGACTAGCAATGTTCATGGACCTTAAGAACAGAGTATTCAGGGAGTACTTGGACTAGTTCATGATCATGTTTATAGAAGACATTATGGTCTATGATCATAAGGGGGAGGAGCATGTGGAGCATCTACGCAGGGTCTTGCAGACACTTCTCGACCATCATTTATATTCCAAAATTGAGAAGTGTGGATTTTGGGTACGGGAGGTTCCATTTCTCAGACACATCGTATCTGATAGGGGTATTTCAGTGAGTTTGAGTAAGGTATAGGCGGTGAAGGATTGGGGACAACCCACGACACGGACGTAGATTCATAGCTTCTTGGATTTTGCCAGGTATTATCGCTAATTCATTAAAGAATTTTTTAATATTGTAGGTCCACTGATGAATATGACTTGCAAGGGGGTACCGTTTGTGTGGAGTGACCACTATTAGTTGGCCTTCGATGAGCTGAAGGACAAGTTGAATTACCCCACCCACGACCTTGAGTTAGCAATAGTGGTATTTTCTTTTAGGATATGGAGGTATTATCTATTAGGAGAGCAATTTACATTATTCATGGATTATAAGTCACTTCAGTATCTCTTCACATAGAAGGATATGAATATGAGGCATAGGTGGCGGATAGAATTTGTGAAGGTTTACGAGTTCGATATACAATAACATGTTAGTAAGGCTAATGAGGTAGCAGACGCGTTGAGCCAGATACCACTGGGAGTTAGCAGAGGTCTAAAAGGCAAAGTGGAGTGATCTTTAACACGAGGATGAGGTCGCCAGAGCGTGTATTAAAGTGTTAGCTATCACACCCGAGATTGTGATGAGGGTATTGAAAGTGCAGGTTGAGGATCATTTTTGTTTAGACAGGGTGCGACAGTTATTAGCTAAGGGTACGAAGTCATACTCGATCAGCTCAGAAGGAGGTTTAAAGTTTGTCTTGACTACTATTATTAAGGATGATTATTTGAGGCATGTTGTCCCCGTTTGAGACGTCTTCGTATTAAGAAATACTTAAGTATAGTTACCTTGGGTAGAATAGCTTGGTGGGCTAAGTAGAAATGTTAGGCATGCACAGTAGTTGGAAAGTGAGGAAACTCAAGTGAGTGTACGTGAACCTAATATGTGTAATCAATAACTAATTTTAAATTATTATAAATACTTGCTAAATATGTTAAAAATGTTTTGGGTTCGAACCTTTGCTATAAAATCTTTTCAAAACCCTTTTTGGTGTCCAACCACAAGGATGCTCGACTTGATGATTCTTACAGGGACGCATAGGTGCAACGTTATGGAGGCTTGTAATGTTTTGATTAGATGCATCTATCATTTCATTCCTAGTGTAGGAGTTTCTTCGAGGACATCAGTTTTAGCATGTAGGCCCCATTTGAGACTTTATTCATTTAGTATTGCATTTTCAGACTTATATTCACATTTTTTATTACTTGGATTCATTATTGTGGCTTGGGATTTTAGCCGATGGTTTATTCGGCAAGACTTTATTTATTTACTTACTTGTGATGGTTTGAACTCTAGTATTATGTGAATGTTGTAATTTAGTTTTTGCATGTTATTAATTTTCTGCTTAATGAAAAATAAAATTTGGCACCAGCTTAATTAACTAGTAGGTGGTTAGTATTTAATTTGGTTTCGTCAGTGATGCTAAGAATGAACCATTTTGTAAATCTTGTTTTAATTTAATAAAGGCCTGATCACCTGGTATTTAATTCGATGGGGTGTCACATGTCACATATATATATATATATAGGGACATATATAATTATATAAATTAATTGAGAATACACCCATGTGGTCAAATGATGTAGACAATTATTAATGAACTCAATACTACGTAAAATGCATAATGGATGATACGTTTTTCTTGTGGGTAGTATTGCGGGGGTTAGTTTTGGGATGGTGGTCGTATACGTGCAGGAAGTTATATCCATGTTTTACGATAAATAATCGTGCTTGATTCTTTAAGGTAGTTGGATAATAATTTGTTTAATTAAAAGGATATTAAAACTGAGAAAGTATTACCCTTATGAGACTAAGAATATGTTAATAAAGATCCTTACTTTTGTTACTTGATTAAAACTATGCCGACATTATGATATGTCGTTGTAGAGCCTGTACTGAGGTAGATGATTTTCTTATATGCGGCACGATATATGTTTCTCACCATACTGGTTTATGATGATAATGATGCATCTATTAATGATATTGGTATAAATACTTTATTGTGATATTTTACCATGATAAATCTCCTAAGAATAAATGTGAAGTTATACTTGAAATTTGATAATGATGTAAAAGACTTAATCATGTGGAACACACTGGGCTCAGGAGTAAACACTTGTGATATGTATGGTTATTTGGGTTGGGTTAACTTAAAAATAACTAAAAGACTGGATGAACATGCGTAGTCATATTGTGGTACAAAGTTAACTATATTGTTATACTACTTGAACTTTTTGTTAAAGTCTCCTCTTAACATTTTTCAGGTTATAGCCCATCAGTGCAACCTCATTCCTGATCCGATTTTAAGCTACTCTACATTGATGACATTATATGGCATATGTGTCGAGCCTACTTGTTCACTCTAGTATTGATATTTTTTTATTTATTTGGTCGTCTTGTGTATATGTGGCACTTATATTCAGAGTTGAATTTATATAAGAGATACAATTGGTATCCTTTTTGTTTCGTCGGTTATATGGTATTAGAGTTCATGTTGGTCCATGTAATCGTTCATTATTTATTTATGGTACTTGTTCAGTTTTATTTATTTTGTTAGGCTAAGACTGTTACCAATTGTTTTTTATTCCCGTGATTTTTTGTATTAGACCTGATCAATCTACTATTATATTTTATAGGGTGTCACACTAACGTATGCTAAGTACCAAATTACTCCACAGTGCACCTTTATAAAATGACATCTTTTCAGTGAGGGGTGAGGTGGCGAGGAGGTTAGAAGACAATGCCAATAATAAAGGAGACGTATCAGAGCTTCGAATGGACATGGAACTCCTGACGAATAAAATCCACGGGTTGTTTTGACTCTTAAGTCAACAACAGAGTTACCCCCTCAAATGCCTCAAATATTCCCCTATCCTTCCCCTAGAACATTCTCCTCCCAAATGCCTCATGCTGGAACATTGACCTCCTAAATGCCTCATCCCAGAATATTCCCCTCGCAAATGCCTACACCCAGAACATTCCGTGCATCATTGTCATCCATGCACAATGACTTTGGAGAGTCATATTTTATAAGGGATTGACCAATAGCAAGGTTATTGGCACGTGTACTCTCATTTCTATAATTATTGGAATACATGTCTGCAATCGACCTTTGGTGATAGGTGAAGTTTAAATATTGGTCAAACAAATATACTCTCGTTATGGGGATGAGCCTTTATACGTTGACCATGGGGAAAGGCTTACGTTAAAAAATTATGTAAATTATTTGTTAACTTGGACAGTTAATTTGTTGGACAATTTCTATACGTTGAATAATGTTTTATTTTTAACAAATTTGTAATATTTTAATTAGCTGGGATATCTATTTGGTTTGAATGGATTTTCTTTGAATGAATTTTCTAGTAATATTTCTTTTTCATCGAGTTTAGTGAATTTTTTTGAACTTTTTGGGGTTGAATGAATTTGCTTGAATTATAAACCAAGAGTTTTTGTATCCAACCTATTTATATAGGTGACTTGAATTATGAAGTATACTTAATGGTTTTCCCCCAATGCTAATAGTGGATGGGAGAGAGTCATAGAGTATTTGATAATCATGTAAAGGGCATTCTGGAATTTATTAAATATGCAGATAAAAATCTTAATAGTGATAATATTGCGTGTCCGTGTAACCGTTGTATAAATAAAAAATCTAAGTCCTTGGAAGATGTTAAATTGCATTTACTAATGTGGGTATGATACAAAACTATAAGATATGAACATTCCATGGGGAAAAGAATGTACCATATGTTTCGAAAGAATTATCGGTACATGACCGCTTAATAGATTCCCACTGGGTGGAAGTGGTGAACGATTAGGCAACACATTGCCCTTTGACCGCCTAATCGATGATGCTTATGGAGTCCACCATGATCAAAACCACTATCATATGGATAGGAATAATGTGCATTCAGACCAAATCAATGAATACGTTGATGATGAATTAATTAAAGATCAAGAATACATACGAGTGAAAGTCGATGGAGCTCAACCTATGTATAAAAATTGCGAAGAAGATCACTCGGTATTGCACACAATGATCAGTTTGCATAATTTGAAGAGTTAATTTGGTTGTCTGGAAACAACGTAATCAAAACTCTTGTATGGGTTAAAGACATTCTCCGAAAAGGGAATATGTTACCAGAAAATTATCCTAGCATTAAGAAGATCTTGAATCGTTTGGGTTTGAAGTATAAATCTATTCATGCATGCATGTATGATTTTATATTGTACCACAACGAGACTGAATAGAAGGATGAGTGTTATGTATGTAGTGACCCTATAGATGTCTGCTTTGTGAGAATCGAAAGGTCAAGATTACAAAATATCGCAAGTGCTCGCAAGTCCCATAAAAGGTTTTGGAGTATTTTCCCCTCGAGCCATGGTTAAAATGGTTTTATAGTGTACCATGGATAGAAGTGGCCATGACATGTTACGCTTGATGCGAGGTGAGTGGGAATCTCACGCGTCATCTGGTGGATTCACTTATCTAGAAAATTTCAAACACGCAATATGAAGAATTTGCAAAGGAATTGTGCAATGTGTGTCTTGCATTATCAACGAATGGGTTGAACCATTTCGGTAATTTAAGTACTAATAATAGTTATGGGTCAGTTCTCATGGTGACTTTAAGTCTACCTCTAACACTGTGCATCAGAAAATAATTCACATTGCTATATTTATTGATGGTCGGGTCGAAGGCTCATGACGATGATATTGATATATTCTTAGCCCCATTAATCGAAGAATTTAAACAGTTATGGGATAAAGGCGTGATGACGTTTGACTCTCATAAGGATGAACAGTTCACACTTAAAGCAATGGTGATGTTGGTGTTCCACGACCTTCCTGCTTATGGGACCTTGTCCAGTTGCAAGGTTTATATATATTATGGATGTCCCATATGTGGGGATGAAACTGAAGCCACTTGGCTACATCATAGTAGTAAGATGAGTTATACGGGTCACCGTACATTTTTTTCTTACTAGTCACCTTTTTAGGAATGACAAGTCTAACTTCTTACCTATCTGTCATGAGCGTAGGATGGAATCTTCTCGGCATTCTAGTCAGTTGATTAAGGAGAAGGAAAAGGTTTCAATTGCAAGGAATATGTATGTAGGAAAATAACATAAGTTTGTAAACATGAAGCATAAAGCTAGGTGGGATCCGAACGAGCCTAGTAAAATGAAGGCATGGTCCCAACAATCAATATTTTTTACTTATCATATTTGAAAGATTATCGTGTATTGTGTTTAATTAATGTGAGGTACACAAAGAAGAATTTTGTGGAACATGACTGAGTGGATCTCATTCAAAAAATGGAGAGTGGGAACACTGAGATCAAGAGGATATGAAAATAAATAAGATATTATGGTTATAAAATGATCCTACAATAGGAAGAATTTTTATCCCCTGGGTTACTTTCACTTTGACCAATGGAGATAAAAATATCCTTTTAAACACATTAAACTTGAAGACTCCAATTGGTTATTTTGGTAATTTATGCAAGGTAGCAGGATACCAAGCAAATGACCTAAATCAGGGCAAGTCTCACAACTGGCACATCATCATTCAATTAATTCATCTGTTATTTAGGCATTGCATCTCTGAACACAAAGATCTATGTCCGCCAATTATGCAAATAATTTTGTGCTTTACCCTACTTAGTGCAAAAGTGGTAAACATAAATTACATTAAAGCTGCGAATCAACTTTAGCCGAGGAAATTTGTGTATTAGAGAAATATTTTCCTTCGCCGCTCTTCGATATAAGAATCGACATGCTTATGTATTTATGCAATGAGGCTTTGTCGTGTTGTCTCTCTAGGTATCATTGTATGTATGCTTTCAAGCGCTTGATGAAAACCTTCAAAGATTATGTAAGCAATACACGATATATGAGAGGGTCAATTTCTAAAGAATACATAACTATGGAATCGTCATTTTACGCTTTGAAACATATGCCAGAATTAGAGTTGAGGAGGTTCAATCCCCGTGGAGAATGAGTGATCATGGAACCTGACGAGTTAAGGATGAATTTCCTTTTGGGAACCCTAAAGAGGTGAGACGCATTAATCTACAGCACGTGTAGGTAGATCCTTATGTCTTCGAATCGCAAGATGAAATTGAAGATTGGAGAGGCTAAATAACTATAGAATTAACTGAATTATTCTTTTTTTGATTATATGTATTTTATATATTATGATCTAAACTCTACAATTTACCTTTAGGAAGTACAAGAAAGAAATTTCCCAAAATCAAAGGAGAAGTTACATGACGAATGATTTTAGGGCATGAATACCCAAAGAGGTAATTTCCACCAATTATGTGTGCGGTTATTTAATCATGTTTAGTAAAAACATGCCCTAGTATAAATTTATTAATAAATCCAGCTTCTAAAAAGAGGTGATGTCTCGTCGAGACTTGCATGCCTAGCAAAAGGTCCCAAATTTCGTGAGAAAGAGTATAAGAAATTCCGTTTCATATCTTTTGATTTCGTTTCATATCAAATTGATGAAAATCTTTTGATGCAAAATAACATAATTTCAATTTCTACCTTGACTACCTGTGTCGTTAGCAAAAGCGAAAAAATCCAAAAGATATAGTGGTAATCTATTGTGAATTTTCCAACAAATTCGGGAACACGATTATTTAGATTTCATATTATAACTGGGTGAAGGTGGAGGACATTACAAATGCTTGTAAAGTTGATCATAACTTCAAACTTATCATGGAAGATTTATCAAAGAGGGAGAGTAGATCACATAGTCGACGGGCATTTTATTTGTGACTTTGGAACTGTAAAGAAGGTATTCTACTTGAAGTTTCTAAATGATGGTAACTATTGCATTGTTCTGCATGCACCAAAGGTATGACTACTCAAGTAGGTGCATTAAAGGCTCCTAAAGAGTTCAAGTCTGCTCTTTATGACAACCCTAATTTCAAGGAACTTTTAGTTGATTTAGAGGAAGATTGAGTACCAAACATTATTTTACCCTTGGCAATGCTATTTGTATCCTATTATTATATTGGCCCTTGACAATCTTATTTGTATACAAATTGTATCATATTATGATATTGACATTACATTGGCGCTTTAGTTTGATTTATGAATGTTTTGCTATATTTACGAATGTTTAGTGTGATTTTTGAATGTTTAGTTTGAATTATTAATGTTTAGGGGCACAAACACCTCACATGGGATGCCCCGTTTGATTCATGAATGTATTTATCTTGAGCCCTATTTTCTCATACGCGATATATTTGGTTGTCCATGTTAACACGGGTGAGTTGCTCTCTCAGTTGTTTGACCTCTAACTTGCACATTTTCAAATCAACTTCCATCTATAGATTTTCCAACAAAATTTCCCCATGTTCCATTTCAATAGCATCGTATTTGGTTTTCATGATTGATTCTCGATTCATCAGAATTTTTTCGACATTATCAAACTTTGACATAATAAAGGATGATTGGATAGCCACCTCGATGAGCACTATACCGAAGCCTATTTCTCTGGTTCGATCAGCCTTTCACATGCCCGAGTTCGACAATATTGAAAACTTTTAATGAATCGATAATCGATCATGAAAACCAAACATGACGCCATGGAAAAGGAACAAGGGGAAATTTTGTTAGAAAAGCTCGAGATGGAAGTTGATTTGAAAAGGAGGAAGTTAGAGCGTGATTCCACATCGAGGCTTTCTTTTCACGCCAATAGACCCAATTTCATGGAACACGAGTTTAAAAAATATCAGCTGAATGGTTTGTATTCTTGTTCAGATTGCATGAGAAAAATGCGATTGGGATATATAATAACAAAATTTAAATAATACCTCTTATGTATTTAAGGGGAAGGGCTAAAGAATAAAGCTCCGTTATAGCATAAATGACTTACTACAGTGTTATTTAAAATAGTTTTGAATTATACTATGTAAATTTCAAAGATGTTGAGTTTTTACCGTGATTAAGTAAGAGTTGAGGACAAGAATGTTTGCAAGCTTGATTTTGTTACCATTATGATAATGGAAGACTTATCTAAGTTAAAGAGCAAAGAGAAAATGAAGGATAAACCATTTTTTGTGCATTTCAAAGTCTTGAGCAAGTTTTCTACTTACAATATATCAATAACTAATCGTGGCTAGTCGTCTTACACGCGACAAAGCATCTCACCAGTATTTGTAAGACATAAAATCTCCTTTCACCTATTAATCCATTTTTATGATGATAATTCGAACTTAAAATTATTTCTAATTTCTTTAGATGAGTATATTTATTTGGGTTGTTAAATGTAATATGGATTTTATTTGATAGTTTTTGTTGGGTAGACAGTGAGGATATGAGTAGATATACTTGGGTTGTTAATATAACATGAATTTATTATGGTGTCTTTGGGGGTTGTTAAATGCAATGTCGATTTTAATTTGTAACTTCTAGTTAGTTAAATCTAATGTGAGTTGTTATATTCAAATCTTGAAAATTCTAATGTTTAAGCATTAAAATAGTGCGTCAGAGGGTGAAAAGATTATTTAATAAAATAATTGCCCAAAAAGAGTCATGAACATGTCACACGAGACCAAACTAACTTGTAAAAATAAATCGTGAAGTCATGCGACTCACAGGTTTCGACTTGGGTCAAAACTTGAAAATTCTAAGGTGTAAGCTTGAAAATAGAGGGTTATGGGGTAAAAATGTAATTTCACGACCAAACAATGCAAAAATAGATGTGAACACATTCCACGAGACCAAAATAACTTGTAGAAATAACATGTGGAGTTATGCGACTCACAGGTTAAGATTTGGGTCAAAACTTGAAAGTTCTAAGTTTTAAAGCTTAAAAATAGGGTTTTATAGGGTGTACACATAATTTTATAGCCAAAATTCCTGAAAAGAGTCATAGACGCATCAAACGGGACCAAACTAACTTGCAGAAATAACTCATGCAGTCATGCGACTAACGTGTTGAGACTTGCGTCAAAACTTAAAAACTCCAACGTTAAAGCTTGAAAATAGGGCGTTCGAGGGTGAAAATGTAATTTAACAGTGATACAACCCGAAAATGGCAAATACACATCACATGGGACCAACCTAACTTGTAAAAACAACATGTGTTGCGATGAGACTAGCGCGTGGAATTTGGGTCAAAACTTGAAAATTTTAAGGATTAAGCACGAAAATATGGCATTAGAGGGTGGAAACATAATTTAACAATCAAATTTCCCCAAAATAGACACGAACACATGAAACATAACCAAACCAACTTGTAAAAACAACCTGTCCATTCATATGACTCGCGAGTTGAGACTTGAGTCAAAACCTAAAAATTCTACGATTTTAATATTAAAAATAGGATATTAGAGGGTGAAAACATAATTTACTAAAGAAATAGCCCGAAAAGAGACACAATAACATCACACGGGACCAACTCAAAGTTGATGATATTGTCTTGCAACCAAAGTGTGATATCTGCATTTGCAAATGTATCCATACATAACAATCATATATAAATTTAAATCTTGATAATCTCCAACAATCATCAAATTGTATGTTCGAGTACGTAGGAAGTTGGGGACGAGAGAAAAGTGGCGGGATCAAGCATAAGGTGAAGGGGAATGTAAGTAGGAGAAGGAAAAGGTTGTTGAAGAGACTGTGACATGCAAATATGTCTTACTAGCTGTTTCTTCAGCTCTGGATCATGAGATGAGCCTCTTAAAACATATTTGAAATTATCCCCATTTTATATTTAAATTTGTATTATCTATTTATCAAATGTCAATGTAATTATTTTTTTGTTATTATTTTATATTTTTTTATGACAACAAACAAAATATATACCAACATTGGTATTGTTGATAACAAACTATTTTTTATTGAATTTTATTTTAGGTGATTACATAAATTTTCTATTTTATCATTTATAACTTTTTATTTTATATTTTACCTCTTATTTAGTATTTATATAGTTAGTATCATTTTATATGTTACATATTTGTATTGATTACATTTTATCACTTATAGTTATATGTATTTAATTAGCTATATTGTTGAGATAGATGATAACATCTTACTTTTACTAATGGGTTTTACATTTTCTTTATTAATAACACATTTTGTAACACTATTATTCTTTATAGAGAATAAAGTTAAAGGTCGTGTTCCTTTATATATTTGGATTTTTAGGAAAATATTTTTCAAGTTTATAAATCTAGTCCCTGTGGTACAATAGCATTGATAAATCTAGTCTCTGTGGTACAATAGCCTTTATTTTTTTTATCCGCGCCAGCGGCACTATTTTTCACCATTTTTCATGGTATTTTTAGTACAGGAACTAAATTTATAAAATTATATGGAATGTCCTATTTTTATATATTTTGAGCATTATGAGGACCTTTTCTCAAAATTTCCTATTCTTTATTGTATTGACACATGCCGACTCTACCCTTACACTATTATTCACGAAATTTCCTACATCTATGGTACACTAACTCTATATATAACACGCACAACAAATCTCCCTCAAAATCTCCAACATTCTCGTCAATTCCTCTCACCCTCACTTATAACACAATTTTCTCTACCGCCATAGTCTCTTCTTTCTTTTGTCAGTACAAATCAATTTTCAATCTGTTACATACATAGAGATAAGAGTCCATTTGATTACCTTTATTTGTCATGAGAAATGACAAATAAGTTGACAAATGGAGTATTTGTTTACAATTTGGTATCTTTGGTACAAAAGTTTGACTGCAAGTTATTTGTCAATGTACAACACTTCCTATGCATAAGGTGTTGACAAACTTTGCCTACCTATTTAAGTCAGAAATATTTGCCAACAAATTTGCTAACTTCTTAAAAGCTTTTAATATTTTAAAAGACAATCTAAAAATTGTTTTAAATATTTAAAAACTGTTTTGTAATATTTTAAAAACTGTTTTTAATATTACAAAAAAATGTTAAGAAAATGTTTTACAAATTTTTTAAAAACCATATTACTAAATATTGTAAAAATGGTTTTTAGTATTTTTAAAAACTACTTTGAATATATTATAAAAACTGTTTTAAAGTTTAAAAAAAATAAAATCTTTTTTAAATTGTTAAAAAAAACTGTTATGAATATTTAAAAACTGTTTTGTAATGTTTTAAAAACTATTTTCAATATTATTAAAAATTGTTAAGAGAAACTGTAAAAATTGTTTTTTGACAATGCAAAGACAGTTTTTTCGTAACATTCATTAAAACTGTTTTTTCAATAAATAATTTAAAAAATATTTTTAATAAACTGTTTTTTCGTAACATTTTTAAACATTTTTCGTAATGTAAAAACTGTTTTTTCGTAGCATTTTTAAAAACTGAAAAAAATTCTTTTTTCGGAACATTTATGAACATTTTTAAAAACTATAAAAAAATATTTTTAATAGTAAAAACGGGGAGGAAGAAGAAAAGGAATAAAACAGTTCTTTAGTTTTTTTAATAAATAATTTTGGGGTAAAAAATGAGTTTTTATATATTGTTTGTTACTTTTAAAAAAAAATAAAAACGGGAAGTAAAAAGAAAAGAAAAAAATGTTTTTTAATTAAATAAAACTTGGGATGAAAATTAAAAAAAAAATCATATTTTTTATTATTATATATGGTAACACAGACAAAAATGTGTTATTAAAACATTTTGCCTAAAAAATTTATTTTATCTCATTTGATGTTTGATACCCTAATATAAAAAAAAAATATTTATCTTGATAAAATTTACCTTAACAAATTTTAGACTAAGGGTGTGTTTGATACCATGGCAAATGGCAAATAAGTTGGAAAATCTGGTATTTGCCTACAATTTGGTATGTTTGATAGCAAAATTTGCCTACAAGCTATTTGTCAATGTACAACACCTCATATGCATAACATGTTGGCAAATTTTGCTTTGCTATATGGGTGAGAAATATTTGCCAACAAATTTGCTAACTTCTTAAATGCTTTTAATATTTTAAAAAATAATTTAAAAACTGTTTTAAATAATTAAAAAAACTGTTATGAATATTTTAAAAACTGTTTTAAATTAAAATCTGTTTTAATGTAAAAACTGTTTTTCTGTAAAAACTGTTTTAATGTAAAAATTTGTTTTCATGTAAAAACTGTTTTAATGTAAAAAATTAAAAAAAAATTAAATGTGTAAACTGTTTAATATAAAAAATTGTTTTAATGTAAAAACTGTTTTAATGTAAAAAATTTGCTTAGGTGTAAAAACTGTTTTTCCGTGAAAACTGTTTTAATGTAAAAAAATGTTTTAATGTAAAAACTGTTTTAATGTAAAAAATTAAAAACTGTTTTAATAAATAATTTGGGGTAAAAAACTTTTTTTATATATAGTTTGTTACTTTTTTAATAAATAAAAACGGGAAGTAAAAAGAAAAGAAAAAACTATTTTTTTATTAAATAAAACTGTTTTAATGTAAAAAATTAAAAATTGTTTTAATGTGAAAACTGTTTTAATATAAAAAATTGTTTTTTCGTAAAAACTGTTTTAATGTAAAAAATTGTTTTTTCGTAAAAACTGTTTAAATGTAAAAAATTAAAAACTGTTTTAATGTAAAAACTGTTTTAATATAAAAACTGTTTTAATGTAAAAAAATTAAAAACTGTTTTAATGTAAAAACTGTTTTTAATAAATAATTTTGGGGTTAAAAAACTTTTTTTTATATATAGTTTGTTACTTTTTTAATAAATAAAAACGAGAAGTAAAAAGAAAAGAAAAAACAGTTTTTTTATTAAATAAAATTTGGGACGAAAAAAAAAAAAAAAAATTATTATTATATACGATAACATGGACGAAAATGTGTTAATAAAATGTTTTGCCTAAAAAACTTATTTTACCTCATTTGGTGTTTGATAGCCTAATGTGAAAAAAAAATATTTGTCTTGGCAAAATTTGCTTAGGCAAAATTTGCCCTGACAAATTTTGCCATGCCAACACTTTTGTCCAATTTGTATCAAACGGACCCTAACTCTTTTACCGAGTGTCAATCAAAAAGACCCTAAATGTATCTCTGCGTTGATCTTCTCAGCCTACTCTCTCTCTCTTTCTCAGCCTACTGCTTTCATTCGCTCATAGCTTCTCTCATGAAGCCCGAGTTCCCAAAACTCTCAACAATTCCTTTAATTCAGACTAATCATATATGCATACATCACTCTTACATATATATAAATAGGCTTCTAACATATTTATTCTATTTATACTAATATATTTATATAATATAATAGCATGATTTTTAAAGTGTTTTACTATTCACTTAATATATGATATTTTTTTTTTTATGTTATGCATGAAATGTCATGTTAAAAGTATTTTTTTATTTTTCTTTATTAAAAGGTTTTAAAAAGGGTTTTTATTTTTTTTTATAAAGGGGGTATTAAATATATATTTTTTTAAATAACTTTATTTTTTATTTTTTTTGTTTATTTTTACTTTTTTTTATAAAAAAATCGAATTATTATGAATTGATTTTTATCACGGTGACAAATTTATCGTCTTGCCCTCGATACGAGCATCTAGTAATGTATATATATATTCCATAGATTGTGGGCAAGACATTTAAACGACTCAGTTGCATATAAGATACCGACTTTTTTTGGAACCCAAAACTGAGATAAAACTAATAATTAATATGATTTTCACTAACGTCCTTGTCACAAGAACTGTCATGTGATACCATGTGTATGAAAATCTTCTCAACAGACTCAACCAAAGACATATTGTTGCTGAAAGTCGGCTGCAGGCCAGAAGCTGCAACAGATGCAGAACCACAATACTGAAGGAGTTTTCATTTTGTAGCTTAGAGGATGACTCAATATCCAAAGTTTTTTTTAGAAACATGGACGAGAAACGCTGGTGGTACCAACTGCATGATGTGAATTAAATGTTTTATACAAATACACTTAAATGTATTTATACTTTGTTGTTTATATCTCACACATATACACATATAAATATGACATACACTCGTGCTAATGTAGATATTATCTCTCTCTATTAAGCCATCTTCAATGGGAGATAATAAATGTCCGGGTGTTTAACTTTACATTGTCGCTACACAATGTATAAATGGATCCCACTATGTTAGATGGACAAGAGTCATCCGTTCACCATTATAAATAATAAAAAAATATGTTGGACAGACAACAGTCATCTGTCCACCATTATAAATAATAATAAAAAATAATTTCAGCCCTCGGACGAATGATAGTTGCCCATCCAAGGTGGTCTCCACCCCTTGCCACGTCAAAGTTAATTTATCCCGATGTGTATATCACTTAAAAAATGTAGTCTAAAAAATATAAATTTACAATTTGTTAGCTCGTGCAACTGGAGATCGCCTTATTTGGTACACTAATCCTTTTAAATTTTTTATGAGATGCTATTAAATAATGTTCAAACTTCATTTATAAAACTTTTTCAGAGTCATTTAATGCAAGACATTTGCTCGTTCAGACCCATTTAATGCCAGACTGATCTACCACAAGCTATTCTCTAATTTTTTGGGGCTTCCCTCAAGAGGATATATTCCGTTTGTAATCTTATAAGAGAAGACATCGTCATTCGTAAATACAAAGACGGATACAAAGAAGAACTAGAGAAAGAAAAATAATTGATATTTTATGTTGCTCTCAAGAAAAAAACATCAAGAGCAACAATGTTGACATTCTGCTACAACAAAGTCCTATTATTCTTCAAGCATTGTTGGAAGAAAAAAACCTCAAGCTTAAAAATTGTATATTTATTTGAGTTACACTCCTACAAAAATATTTCATTCTTCTTTAATTTTGAAGCAGGGTTATAAGCTTCATGGTGTAAAATTTATAGATCGGTCTTAGATACACTGTGTACACGGCGACTTGATTCTGCCTTAGATGAATCACGGTAATGGAACTTCAAGCCGGAGGAGACGACTTGAAGGGTGAATGTAGGCTCTCCATTTTAGAACCGAACCACTATAAAATTCTGCGTAATTTTATTTTTTTTCTATATAAGATTGAAAAAATCTAGAGATATGATCTTTAAAAGTAAAAGCTTTAAAAAGTTTAAAAATGTCTTGATGAATGGCCCGGATGATAAGTTTGGCATTCATAACTGAATTATCAAAAGTAGCATGACTCCTTGAGCACCAAATTCGGGAACAAATATAGGAACGAAGAATCTTGCACATAATGGATAAAATGTTCTTGCCTCAACACTTAAACCACCAGCTCATAAGTCTTGATCTAAGAGAAGTAGTTTTAATTCTGAAACCCATCAAATTATCGAAGTGATTCCAAACCTCCCGCCCAATCTCACTATCTAAAAATAAGTGATCATCATTTTCTTCTTAGGACAAAGAACAACATCAGGGGAATGAATATACTCTTGATATTAGAATCAAAAGGAATAGATTTATGCAAAATATGCCACATAAAAGTAGATATTTTAGGGAGAATTCTAGCATTCCATATCATGGAAAATGAGAATTGTGAGCAATGTTTTTCCCTAATAACCTCCCATGCTTTAGAAATGGAGAACCCATTAGTGATATAACTTTGATCAGCTGAAGCCTCATTATCCTCAAAAATATCTCCCACCATTTTCATCCGCTTCCATGTGACACTAGCATAAGAAGGCAACCCTCTGAAGTTAAGCGAAGCTAATTTTTTGTATTTGCAGTGCATGAAATGAGCCCATAAAGAATTTTTCTGAAAGAAACGAACCCAAATTTTACAAGGAGAAGCATCGCATATATTATTAAGAACCCGTAAACCAAGACCTCCTTCATTTTACGGATGCAAAATAACCTCCCAAGCTATCCAGTGGTGTTTGTAAACTTTAGCAGTGGAACCCCAGAAAACGTTTGAGAAAGTCTAATTGAATTCCTTGAAGAAATTCTTGGTCGGCTGCAATGCTGAGATCATATGCAGGCCCATAGAATGAAGCATTGCTTTAATAAGGATCAACCTACCTGCTTGAGAGATGGATGCATGATTCCATAGTTTTATTCTATCCACTGCTTTAGTCAATATAGAAAGGAAAATATGATTTCTTTTCCTACCTATATATAGCGGTACTCCCAAATAAAGAATCAGCAGATTAACAAGCCTGAAACCTATTTTTTGACGAATTTTAGTCCGTCGTTTTCTAGTGCATGCAACTAAATATATGATCCCTCTTTTAGAAGAATTAACCTGCTGACCAGAGCATTCTTCATAGATTGAGACGAGCTGTGAAAAAGAGACTACTGATTTTGCATTACCATTTAATAAAAACATAATATCGTCAGCGAACAAGGGTGAAGAAATCAACGGACAACCTATGGGAATAGTGTAATGATCAATCCTGCCTTGCATCATAAGTTTTTGGATACCACAGTTCAAAACATCAGCAGCAAGAACAAAAAGAGCTAGTGACAGAGGGTCCCCTTGACGCACCCCTCTACCAGATTTAAAGTATCCGCAAGGCTTACCATTAATTATAATTGAGTACCAACAATTTGAGAGGACTCTCTAAATCATATCAATACATGTTTTCGAAAAACCATAGGCACGAAGCACTTTACTTATAAAAATATAGGAAATCATGTCATATGCTTTTTCCATATCCAGTTTGATGATAATATTAGACCCTCTAGCTTTTTTGTTGAGTTGACACATCATTTCTTGTGCAAGAAGGATATTATATGATATTGATCTTCCTTTAATAAAACCTGCTTGAGAATTTGAAATTATCTGAGGAAGCAAAACGCCAACATGGTTAGCTAAAATTTTAGAGATGATTTTATTTGAAAAATTGCACAAACTTATAGGCCTCAAGTTTGAACAATTTTTAGAATTTTCCACATTAGGAATAAGCACAATATTTGTTGAAGACCAACTTTTTGGAATATCATTACCGACAAAAAAAGATTGTATCGCTCTAATAATGTCTTTGGCAATGATATCCCAACAAGTTTGATAGAAATAACCATTAAATCCATCCGAGCCCGCAACACTATCTCGATCTATGGAGAAAATTACTTTTTTTTATTTCATCTTCATCTGGGACTTTGGATAAATTGATATTGTCCTCCATACCAACTAATTTCGGAATATGATCCAAAATTGAATAATCATCAACACATGTCGATTGAACCCCAAGTAAGATTTGAAAATAAGAAACAATTTTATTCTCCACCTCAATAGCAGAAGAAAAATTATCTCCTCCTCAATTTTTGATATGGTGAATAAGAAGCTTATTTTTTTTCCTCTTGACCACCGAATGGAAGAATTTAAAATTAAGGTCACCTTCGTTAACCCATTTAAGCCTAGATTTTTGTTTCCAGAAAATTTCTTCGATTTCGAGCTCTCTTTTAAACTTAGCTTGGGTCGAATGCAAGGCCTCCTTATTTTTGAACCCTCGAAAAAATGTTATTGAAAACATTTTTATTCCAATCTTTAAGAGTATGTTTCACATTTTTTTATTTTTGAGCAAAGCTAGCCATAGGGGACCCCACAACTTCAAAGTTCCAAGCTTTTTTTACCATGTCCAAAAATGAATGATGGGAGATCCACATATTCTAAAAACGGAAAGATTTTGGAACCAGATCATTTTTAGAGATTAATTTGAGCACTAGCGGAGCATGATCTGAATTAGTGTGATTCCAATGTTCAATAGACGAACAAAATTGATTGTTAAACCACCCTTCCTTAGCAAGCACCCTATCAGGATGGGCCCAAGTTCTAGAATCCTTATCTCTAAAGTTAGCTCCTGCGAAAGGCACTTCATGAAGATCTACATTAATCAGGGAAGAATTAAAATCTAAAATGGCCTTTCGATCAATAATATTACCTCCCAGCTTCTCATCTTGATTGGACACAATGTTAAAATCTCCCCCAATAATCCAAGAGTGAAATCCCAAGGTAGCGAGAGTGTTAATTTCATCCCAAAGACATCTCCTATCATGTTCGTTACATTTAGCATACGCACATGAAACAACGTAAGGATTAGGAGAGTAAGGGAGTTGAACAGATATTGTTAAGATTTGATCCATGTCTCTAACAACATTAACAGAGCAGTTGAGTTTCCACATAATCTAGATTTTATTGGAACAGTTGGAAATTCCATCAGCAAATCCAACTGTCCTAGCTAGAGAGTGAATGTTTTCTTCATCAATTTTAGGTTCCTGAATAGCTATCATCTAACTATTATTGATGATCCTTTTGAGCCGTCTAACTGAGGCGTTATTACCCACTCCTCTTCTATTCCAGAAGAGGATGCTAATCATTAAGAGGTTTTTCAGAATGAGCTTGAGAGAGTTTAGAGTTAGACCTGGTTGAGATAGAGGAAATTGAGATCTGTCTGACCTGTTTTTTCTTTTTTCTACCTTTCACAACACTTTGAGGGGCCACCACAGTAGCTTTTGGCTGAGTCGGAATTTTATCTATCCAAGAAAATCTTTTTTTAGTAGCATGGAGAACTCACGAAGCTCCTCAATAGATAAGGTCTAATATTGAATAGTGGAAATGTCATCAGTGGAATTCCAAGCTAGAAGTAAACACTGTTTGGAACCTTTGGACGGTGGTTGAAACGAAGAATCAGACTTAGCAGGAAAATAGGATTGATTATTATATGATTGGAGTTTTCAATTTAAAATGACTTCACCTTCTTCTATGTCAGTGTACTCCAAAATTTCAACTGGATTATGAGTTGGAATCTCGTCATCCGAGTCATGCATAGATACGTCCTCCTCAATTGTTGGAACCTTATCTTTAGATTTCAGAGCTGCGTAAATAAGAGTACCTGTATTGGAGGTGGAAGCTAGGCCATGGGGAGTGATTTCTTGGACCCCACTATTAGCTCCTTAAAGATGGGACGAATCTTTCAATACGTTCTGACGCGTGGCAATTTGAAGATTTCGAGTTTTTGAAAATTCTTTAACTAAAGGAGAATTTACTGGAATGGCGTCTTTGATAACAACACCTGGCTGAGATGAGTGTTTCTTCTGCCAAGTGGTTCCTACTTTGTTGGGCCTAACCTGATGTGTTACTGGGAGGACGACGTGAAACTAGAGTTTAGTTGAACACTTTTAGGGTTTACCACTAACCCAAATTCTTTATTTGCGCACTCAGTTGAAGAATGGACAGTTTTCATGCACTCGCAACAAAATTTTGGGAGGTTTCCATACATAATGAATTGCCAAAAACCTTTGTTACCATTGACAATCCAAATGCGATGTGGGAGAGACTTGAGAACATCAACCTCAACACAGATTCAAGCCTGACTAGGTCGCGTAACATTAGAAGTAGACTCACCCATTCTCAAAGAAGTTCTAATCCTCTGACAAATAGCAAAGAGAGAAATTTTTGCAAATAAATGAACTGGAAGATGAGGCAACTTAACCCAAACTGGAAAAGTAGGACAATCATAGCCTGGGATAAAATATGGATTCCATTTCATGACTTTCATAGGAGCTTTGAAAATGTACAGCTGATTACGAAGCCAAAGACGTATGAAGTCTTCCTCACCAAACAATTTAATTAAAATGTGTTGCTCATCCAATAATCCTATGAAAAAGGATGCTTTAAATGAGAAACCATGAAAATCCTTACGAATAGTATCCATAAAAGGACGACCATAAGTGAATCTGCCAATAAGTGAAAATTTATAGGGAGAGGAAAGGCTGACAGTTTCATCAACAGAAAACTCGACGGATGGTTCTCTTTTATATAAAGTTTTTGGTTTGACAGAAAGATCAGCTTGCAGTGGTTGATCAGAAAGGATA
Organism: Sambucus nigra; assembly: GCA_949130495.1. Classification (NCBI taxonomy): domain Eukaryota; kingdom Viridiplantae; phylum Streptophyta; class Magnoliopsida; order Dipsacales; family Adoxaceae; genus Sambucus; species Sambucus nigra. The sequence continues at coordinate 353,252,383 of OX422208.1, read as the reverse complement.
GAAGCGGAGCTTTTGAATGAATTGCAATCAGGTGGTTTAGGTTGTGATGAAGACGTCGCCATTAGAGAGAAAGAGAAGCGAAGCTTTTCAATTGTTCTTTATTTGTACGCGTGTTAATTATTCTTTTCTCATTTTGACATATACTCAACTTGTTAATTTGATAAATTAATTTTTTTAAGTAATTTTGTAATTTAAATTTATATTTCCAGAATAAAAAGAAACTAAAATTTTCAGAATTAATATTAGTCCAAAAAGGTTGCAAAAAAACAATTCACCCTCGTCTTGGGTATTTTTCAGGGTCACAAGTGGTATCAGAGCTAGTGTTCTTTTCCTTTTGATTTAACAATCTAGAGTTAAAGATCATGGAAAAAATTTCTAATCCTTCAATTGTGTAAGGCCAATCCATAAATAGGCATCCTTTATTTTTTGAAAATAATTATAGCTATTGAAAAAATATAATAATTTTTTTTATTAACCCTAATGATTATGAAGCTTGGAGGGTCATCTTAAATGGACCCAAAATTCCTATAAAAACTATTGAAAATAACTTGTTCCTAACGAAGATTGTGAATGTAATGAGTTTGACATCATAAAGATTAAAGTAAATGTTAAAGATATGAATATTTTATATTGTTCTTTAGATATTAATGAATCTAACATAATTTGTTGTTGTGACTCCAAAAAAGAAACTTGGGATCGGCTAAAAATTAATTTAGAAGGAACTAGTCAAGTTAAAGAATATAAAATCAGTATGCTAGTTCGTAGTTATGAGTTATTCAGAATGAAATCGGATGAATTCATTACGAAAATGTTTACTAGATTTACTAACATTATTAATGGTTTAAAGTCTCTTAGAAAATTTTATACTAACAATGAAAATGTTAGTAAAATTCTTAGGTCACTTCCAAAGAATTGGTTGTCCAAAAAGCTAGCTATTAAAGAAGTAATTAGAGAAAGTTTTGTAAGTCTTGATGAGCTTTGGGGCTCACTTATTACTCATGAAATAAAGTTGAACGAGTTTGAAGAGGAAAAGAAGCCTAAAGTGAATAAAACTCTTTCTTTTAAATCTTAAAATAAAGATGATGAAATTGATGATGAAAAAGAAGATGAGGATGATGACATTTCTCTTTTGACCAAAAGTTTCAAGAAATTTCATCCTAAAAGAAAATGAGAAAATGGAGGAAACATGAAGAGGTCCTCCTAAAGAAAATACAATGAAGGTAAAGGTTCTTCCAAATTTGAGCCAAGGTTCTATAATAGCAATGAAGTTGGTCATGTTTGACCAAATTTTTCAAAGTCAAAAGATAACAAGGAGAATAGAATAGAAAGAAAAGATAGAAGAGAAAAGAGCGAATAAAAGAAGACAATAAAGGCCACCACATGGAGTGACTCCGATAGTAGCAACTCCGATGATGATTTAAGTGGCGATGAGATTGCTAACCTTTGTCTCATGGGAAAGAAATAGGTGGTAGACTCTAACTATGATTCTTGTAGTGATGTTCGTGAGGAATTAGTTAATGATTATGATGAATTACAATATACTTTTAATGAATTATATAGTAATTTCAATGAACTTAAAAAGTAGTATAGTACTCTTAAAAATAGTCGTTCACCTCTTTCTACAAAATGCGATTCTTTTTCAAAAGACATTGATGATTTAAATCTAGTAAATGATTCTTTGAAAAATAAACTTGAAACTTTAAAAAGGGGAAAAGCTAGTAGCGTTTTCAACTCTCTTGAATCTGAAAATTTTAAATTGAAAAATAAAGTTAAGGACTTGTCACATATCTTAGAAAATTTTGTGGATGTAAGAGATAACTTAGATAAACTTTTGGGTAATCAAAGATGGATATTTGATAGATCCAAAATAGGATATGACTTTAACAACAACAAGAAAAGTATTAACAATTATATTCGTAAAAGTTCCAATCAAACTAGTTCTCCTTGCAATTTTTGTGGTAGACATACCCATGTATTAGAAAATTGTCATTATAGAAAAAATAGATTTAACAAGAGGAAAGTAGATTCGATTTCTAAAGAAACTATTATGTCTGCTAACCCTCATGGGTCCAACACTTTTTTAGTACAAAAAGAAAGTTATTCAAATGTGTTGTGTAGTTGTGCAAGAAAACTTTTTCACACAAGTCAAAGTGGTTCCTTGATAGTGGATGTTCAAGGCATATGACCAGAGACAAAAAAAAAAATCTCAAGTCTTACTGCCAAAGATGGTGAAAAATTATTGGAGTGGGTAGGATTGGTAAAGAACATTACCCTTGCATTGATAATATTTTATTGGTTGGGGACTTGAAAAATAATTTAATTGCAATTAGTTAACTATATGATAAAGGATATGAAGTTATGTTTAAATCACACCATTGCTTAGTTAAGATCACTAAAGATGATAGTGAGTAACTTGTTACATCTAGACATGATAATATGTACACCCTTGATTTTGATGACTTAGATCAACAATATGTTAAATGTTTATCCGCATTAAATGAAACCAGTTGGTTATGGCATAGAAGATTAGGACATGTTAATATGGAACTAATTCATACTTGGTCTAAAAATGAGTTAGTAAAGGGCTTGCCTAAGGCTAAATTTGTAAAAAATAAAATTTGTGATGCATGACAACTTGATATGAAAACTAAAAAATCTTTTAAAAGAAAAAAAAAGGATATCACTACCTGTAGGCCTTTAGAATCGTTACATAAGGACTTATTTGGCCCTAATAATGTATTTAGTTTAGGTGGTAAATATTATGCTTTTTTATAATCGTTGATTATTCTAGATTTTCTTGAGTATTCTTTCTTGCATATAAAAATGAAACTAATTATGTTTTTTCGAAGTTTTATAAAAAAAGTTTCAAAATAAAAAATGGTTACACTATTACATATTGTAGAAGGTTACACAAAAAAAGGTTACACTACTACACTATTACACTATTACATAAAAATGGGTTGAGTCACGGACTAGGTCGCTCTCTTTAAGACATTTCGCTGCTCTACCCTCTTTGTGCAGGTAATCTACAGTCACGTCGTCCACAGGATAAAACAAGCCCAGAATCACCTCTGTATCATATAACCATGCACCGTAGTTATATGTCTTATAACACCCATTCTATATAAATTGCTCGAATCTGAAATATAATTAATCTTGTGGAAGATTAATTATTTCCTGTTTTGTGTATCAATTTGTGTAGGAAAGAAGTTTCCAAAAATTGGCCGAATCAAGTAAAATATAGTTGCAGAATTTTTCTCAGCTCTCTTGCCTTAATAATGGAGTCTAATGGCCAAATATATATTATGAGGAGGATAACGGTCAATTAAACAAATAGAGGATAGTGGGAGTAAAACCCGGATGGTTGTGTCTAGTGGGTTCAATTGGGTGGCTATAATGCCTCACTACCACTTTCATCTTTTGCAAAAGGCAGTTATCTAATAATGATAACTGTTCCAACAATCCCCCACTTGCAAAATTTGACACCATAATATCGAGCAATAATCCTTAGAATTGTGCATAAGCAAAAGTGTCTTTCGACTTGAACCTTTACGTAGATTCAGATTATACTAGAGTAACTCGTAGTTTTAAACTCTATCTCTGACAACATCCCACACAAACCCTACTTGGGTGTAGTTCTAATAGCCAGCACGTTACGGCCATGTGCTTCTATCCTAGTATAGTGAACGCGTTAGGAATTTTTCCAAAATTACCATAGGAAGAGGCCACACTTCCACATCCACATAGGTGATTCTATCAAGGATACTCCCGTAACTGGGTACCCCACTCAAAATAGAGCTATAGATCTTCATTAAGAGTTATAATTAACTCAACCTTAACTCGCTTCAGGATATCATGCTCCATAGGGATGGACTCGGAGTAAAATCCCGTATATAATTATTAGCATGATTCAACCCATATCACCGTAACTTGTTATTACCCTTTGAACCTATTTCTTGGGATCTCCAGTCTATAGGTTGGGTTACCACCACAAATGATTCAATATCAACGGGCTTTAGTCCGATCCCATTCTAAGTGTTAAAACACCTTCTCCCGCACTAGTCCTTTCGTCAAAGGATAAGTCAGGTTCTATTCTCATCAGTCCGATCATAATCCACACTCACAACTCATTAGTTTTAAATTCTAAAACTAAGTTGTGCTTACGACATATTTGTCGTTCTTTCCGTTATGTTAACAGTTCTAAAATTTTACAATAGCCATGGTTCTATTGTTGTGAATAAAATAACCGGTATCAATCTTTACCATAAATGGTATTTCATAATAGGTCTTTCAACCTTTCATTTCCTCACTAGCCATAGCTAATGGTATCACCATAAACTCCATCATTAATTGTGTCAATAATTAATTTTTCTTAGAGTTTCAAAAAATAGCATCATAATATGTGTTAGACACATATCCATTATTGATTCAGAATCAATTCTAGGTTCGTGATTTTATCAAAACACATAACCTTTCTCAACAGAATAAGAATGCACTTTTTAATTATAAACCTTCATAGTAATCCCACAAAAAATTATTCCAAGTCAACTGTATTTAGTAGCTCAATTGAGACTACGTAAGATGTTCGCATATTCATCTTTTCTTATCACTATATATAGTGTTCTTCTACTTGGATCATGTGGAGTACAAGATGGTTCATAATAAGCATATATCTAATAAATAGATATTCTTGTATTTCAATGTACTAGATCAATTAATTGATCCATATAGCATTGTAATATTAACAAGTACTATTCTTGTTTCATTGAAAGTCTTTATGCCAACACTTTGACTTAGCATGAATTTGGTTTTCTAGGCAACAAAATATTAGAACCAAATATTAGCTAATCATTCTTGCATAATAAATAAGAGTGCATTCATATTTCAACATGCTTAGTGATAAACATGATTCATATTATTCTCAATTCATTCGCATTTGACGATTTATCAAAATATCATGCCATTTATTGGTGCCTTCCATATTAATTTTCCAACTTCAAGTTGGTCCATGTAAGTTGCATTACATAGGTCACCATTCGAAAAACACTATTATATATATTTAGTTTTTAACTCAACATCGTATATAATATCAATGGCAATCAAATTAAATGATGCTATTTCATTTTCATGAGAATAATTTAAAAGGCATCATGTATAACTAAGTTATATCGATGAATTTCGGCTATTAAACAAGGCTCATATTCATAAATGATAATAGTCTCAATATTCCTTCAAATGGTGTGTATACACCTTATTATCTTAAAGTTATAAGATAAGTCAATTATAAACTAATTTCTAGTTCATTCCAAGGAATTCAATCAATCATTTATGACATAACTTTTCTAAGGATTTTTCGAATCCTTTTCAATAACATAAGCAAGCTTTTATTTTTAATTCACAACTCAAAAAATAAGAGTTCTATTGAACACCAACGTTTCAGATTCTATTAAATATTCTTTAATTATAGTTGAGAGGTACTCGATTGAGTGCTCCCACTATGCTCTAGGTATAGCAATTAGAAGCAACATGAAATGTGCCCCCACTATATCTCCAATTCTTAAAATAAAATCAGAACTTGTGAGTTTCAACATTAAATAAGAATTAATCTTATTTCTTAAATAAATACATGCTTAATTTCATCATGTATAACCGAATAAAAAAATACATGTTCATTTGTTTTAGTCATAAATTCAGATTTTCAAAGGTCTGAAAGTTACATATAGATTATACAATCTATTTCATAAAAAATTATAATATACAATTTTTCCACAATGTATACAATAATACTTCGTATTAGAGTTTAAACCTCTATTCAAAATCAAAGCATACGGTCAAAATAATTTTACCCAACTAAATTATTTCTACACACGTATGAAGCACACCAAATTAATTCCAACATAGTAGAATACAATTTTACTATATATCTTTTCCAACTCATATAAATGAATAATACAAAGAATTATTCATATAAAATTCTAGCGGTTGCACTCCGAACTCAAATATTGTACAAGTCATTATACAATTTCTACGACATGATACATTTTTTCAAAAAAATGTTGTCCAAAATATTTGTTCAAACAGAAAAATTTAAAGTTTGAAATTTCACCACGACCAAACCGCTTATTGAAAATTTATGAAATTTTTCAGAATTCATACTTTATGAGTCTAGTCTTATCCAAAATTGGAATCACCCAAAAATATTAAGTACAAGTGAAGATAAACTTATTTTACTACAAACTGTCCAAAAAATTCAGCGTTGCGCATCCCATTTGTAAAAATCATAATAAAAGATATACAATTCTTTTTACAGAAATTCCAAAGCCCAATAATTATAATCTCAACATACTACATGCATGCCAAAATTCACGAAATTTTAGTCTATATATCATCAAAAAACTGAGATGATATTCCAATAAAATTCATAACAAAAATTTAAGATTTTTTTTTTCTCATCATCGATCACTTTAGTGTGGTTGAAAAATATCAACTACACTTTCACATAAACACTTCAAATATATTTGAACAATTTATTTTTTATTTTTTTATAGTATGCATAGCGTAAGGAGCAAATGTTTATTAATTACCCTTCGAATCCATATAACAAATGTTCATTTGTTTTCATATAACAAATTTTCATTTGTTTCCAAATATCAAATTTTTTTATTTGATTCCATATAACAAATTTTAATTTGTTTTCTTAACCACAAGTGGCTCAAAATGAATTGTCCAAAAATAGTATACAATTCCATTTCCAACAATAACATCTTATGTGAAATAATATTTCACATTCATAACTAAAAAATAGGATTGACCAATTTAAAAGTTTTCCATGAAGGGGTTCATTTTTGTTCAAATTATAATTTCTCACGAAATTATTGATCGATTTCGAATTGACCAAAAATACTGAAATTTATATATCTACTTCACAAAATATAATATTTAGGAAGTTCGGGGACAAAATGGTAATTTTTAGAAGTAAAAGGTCAAAATTATAATTTCTAGACATAGAAACTTAGTTGGCCTTTTTTCATTTCGACGTCATAAAAATAATCATATATGCCTATAAGATTTATTTTTCGGTCTCCATGGTAGACATAAAACGTCTTAAAATTGTTGGTACACTTTATATATTGTGATTAAAAAAAAATCACATCAAAGAGTTTTATGAAGAAATCGAAAAATAAAATCATAAATTAATTTTAAGTCTACTGCTCAAAATTAAATTATTACCTCATATGATTATCGCAAAATATGAACCACATGCGTTCAATCTAAATATTTACTGCACACTAAAAAATAAACAATATTACCTCAATCGTTTATAAATTCGTCATAGACGATTCTTGGGTTAAGTCGCGGACTAGGTCGCTCTCTTTATGACGTTTCGCGGCTCTACCCTCTTTGTGCAGGTAATCTACAGTCACGTCGTCCCCAGGATAAAACAAGCCCAGAATCACCTCTGTATCATATAACCATGTACCGTAGTTATATGTCTTCTAACACCCATTCTATATAAATTGCTCGAATCTGAAATATAATTAATCTTGTGGAAGATTAATTATTTCCTGTTCTGTGTATCAATTTGTATAGGAAAGAAGTTTCCGAAAATTGGTTGGATCAAGTAAAATATAGTTGCAGAATTTTTCTCACCTCTCTTGCCTTAATAATGGAGTCGAATGGTCAAATATATATTATGAGGAGGATAACGGTCAATTAAAGAAATAGAGGATAGTGGGAGTAAAATTCGGATGATTGTGTCTAGTAGATTCAAGTGGGTGGCTATAATACCCCGCTACCACTTTCATCTTTTGCAAAAAATAGTTATCTAATAATGATAATTGTTCCAACAAATAATTGTCCCTCAAACTTTCCAAGATTCTCGCCAGTTCCTCTCACCCTCACATCTGCCACAATTTTCTGTACTATCTCAGTCTCTTCTTTCTTCTGTCAGTAAAAATCAAATTTCTATTTGTTAAATACATTGATCTAAATATATTTCTTTGTTTATGTTCTCTACCTTCTCTCTCTCTTTCTCAGTCTACTGCTCTCTTTCGCTCTTAGATTCTCTCATCAAGCACGAGTTCCCAAAACGCTCAACAAGTCTTTTAATTCATACTAGTCATATATACATAGATCACTCTTACATGTATACATAACAAACTTCTCATATATTTATACTAATATATATATATATATGTAAACTCCATATATTGTTTGTAGGACATTTAAAAGACTAAGTTGCATATAAGCTACCGACTTTTCTTTAAACCCACAACTGAGATGGAACTGATAATTAATAAGATTTTGACTAACAAGAAGTATCACGTGATACTATCTGTACGAAAATCTTCTCAGCAGACGTGACTAAAGAAACATTGTTGTTGAAGGTCGGTTAAAGGCCATAAACTGGAGTAGATGCAGTATCCACGACGGTGGCATGTTATTCTGTCTCGTCAGTCAAAACACTGAAGCGATTTTCGTGTTGTAGCTGAGAGGTTGACTCAATTACCAAAGGTTTTTGTGCGACACAGGTGGTAAACATTGTTGGGATCAAGTGCAAGATGTGAATTAAATTTTTTATACAAATAAAAATAAATTTATTTCTACTTGGTTATTTAAATCTCACACATATGCACATAAATCTAGCATACACTCATGTACGCACATAGATATTATATATTCTATTTGGAATCCTACAAAAGAAGACATCTTCATTCATAAAGCAGAGGCAGGTTTGAAAAAGAACCAGAGATAGAAAATAAGTGATATTATAAATGGTATTTTCTATGACTCTAAAGAAAAAACAATTCAAGATCAACAAGGTTGACATTCTGCTGCAGAAAAGTTCTATTATTCTTCAAGTATTGTTGGAAGAAAAAAAACTGAAGCTCAAAAACTGTATATTTATTTGAGTTACACTCCTACAAAAACATATTCTTCTTCTTTAATTTTGAATCTCGGTTGTAAGCTTCACGGTGTAAAGTTTGTGGCTCGATCTCAACTACACGGTTTATGTGGCGACTTAATTCCAGCTTAAACGAATCACCGCAATGGAACTTCAAGCCGAAGGAGATGACTTGAAGGGTGGATATGCTGGAAAATTGGACTTGAATTGGGTTTTAGAAAGCTGTCCAGAATTTTTCTGGACAGAGTTTTGAACAACTTTGAGCTCAAATTTAGGTGGGACCCACACTACGAAAATCGTGGGACCATATACGAACGCGTTCACCTCCGCGAGGAGATTAACGTAGTATATTCATACGTCCAATTTTAATAAGTTATGAATGATAATTATGTCCCCAAAGTGACTCACAAAGCAGTGAAAGTTAATAAATTAGGTGTGTTTTAACTCTTGTCCCACATTGGAAGAGTAGTGGAAATTTGATGAGTTAATAACACCCCAAGTATGGACTAAGGCTTGGATGCCTTGGGATATCCCAACTCTTTGAAGGGGAGATGACCTAAGCTATGCACGGGTTGACTTTCGGTCAAAAGTCCACGCGCGCGTCCGTCCGGCTCGGCTTGGTTCGGGCTTGGGCTTGGGAATCGCCGATGTTATATTAGGAATTAAAATTTCTAGAACATCGGATGGACTTATATTATCTCAATCTCATTACATAGAGAAAGTACTTGAAAAATTCAAGAAGTATGATATTAGTCCTACCAAGACACCTGTAGATGTAAATTTACATCTTGCAATAAATAATGGTGAAAGCATATCTCAACTAGAATATTCTCGTATTATCGGCAGCTTAATGTATATCATGAACTGTACGAGATCGGACATAGCATACTCAATAAGTAATCTAAGTCGATTTACGAGTAATCCAGGAAGAGATCACTGGAAAGCTATATTGAGAGTTTTAGGTTATTTAAAATATACTCAAAACTATGGACTGCACTACTCAAAATATCCAGCTGTTCTTGAAGGACATTGCGATGCAAATTGGATATCTGATACAAAAGACTCTAAGTCTATCAGTGGGTATGTGTTTACCCTCGGAGGTGCAGCCGTATCTTGGAAATCCTCAAAACAAACGTGCATTGCTAGATCGACAATGGAATCTGAATTCATTACACTAGACAAAGCTGGAGAAGAAGCTGAATGGCTTCGAAATTTCTTAGAGGATGTTCCAAATTGGTCTAAACCTGTGCCCGCAATATGTATACAGTGCGATAGTAATCAGCGATTGGAAGGGCACAAAATCACATGTATAACAGAAAGTCACGACATATTCGTCGTCGACACAATACCGTTAGACAACTTCTCTTAAACGGAATTATCTCAATTGACTATGTAAAGTCAAAAGATAATATATCGGATCCACTAACGAAAGGTTTAAACCGAGAGCAAGTTGAAAGATCATTGAGAGGAATGGGTCTAAAGCCTATAAATAAATAAGAATCAATATAGTGGCAACCCAACCTAGGTGACTGGAGATCCCAAGATCTAGGTTTAATGGGAAAACCAAACTATGTTGTATTCAGTAAGCACTGGAGGATATTTAATCCTATCCATTCCAAAGATGAGACAGTGCATATCTGCCGCAAAATTAGGATAAGTTATAATTTTAATGACATCTATATCTTAGTACGTCTAAGTGGGGTATTGCAGGATACTCTTTATGGAAGTCACCTACGTGAGTAAGAAGGGGGCCACTTCTATGAGAATAATGAAAGGCATGTTCTTTAAAATACTTGCGGAACCAAGTGGTGTTCACGGCAAAAATGAACACAAACGTGAGAACCAACAGTGTTGAAGAATTATTGTGTGAATACTGTTGTCTAGGTTTACAAAAACGGTTGACGGTTCAAGGACGTGAAGTCTACTGATTAACCAAGTAAATCCGATAGTATATCACTAAGAAAAGTTCAAGGCCACTAGGCTACTTCTCCCGATGCAATAAGTCTTAAGTTTTACTCAACTTTGTATGCATCTGCATTAGCATCTGTTTGGTTTTATTTATAGCGATATATCATTCATGTGGGGGATTGTTGGAAAATTGGACTTGTATTGGGTTTTAGAAAGCTGTCCAGAATTGTCTGGACAGATTTTTGAGCAACTTTGAGCTCAAATTTAGGTGGGACCCACACTACGAAAATCGTGGGACCATATACGAACGCGTTCACCTCCGCAAGGAGATTAACGTAGTATATCCATACGTCTAATTTTAATAAGTTATGAATGATAAATATATCCCCAAAGTGACTTACAAAGCAATGAAAGTTAATGAATTGGGTGTGTTTTAACTCTTGTCCCACATTGGAAGAGTAGTGAAAATTTGATGAGTTAATAACACCCCAAGTATGGACTAAGGCTTGGATGCCTTGGGGTATCTCAACTCTTTGAAGCGGAGATTACCTAAGCTATGCACGGGTTGACTTTCGGTCAAAAGTCCAGGCGCGCGCGTCCATCCGGCCGACCGGCTCGGCGCGGGTCGGTTCGGGCTCAGGCTTATAAAAATCTCCTACATTTTTCAGCCGAATTTATTTAACTTTCTGGGCTTTAATTATTAATTAAGTACGAAATTAATTAATTAATAAACTGTTGGCAGTTAATGTCAACAGTTAATCTCGGTTGACTATTCCAACAGTCAACACAAAAGCTATAAATTAAACATTTCCCCAACAGAATTGAGAACTGAAAAAATTGCCCTCCAATAATTCCGAATTTATGCTGCATCTTTTCCCAGAAAAATACAAACTTTTCTACTGCTACTGCATATATTCCTGCATATCATTCTTTGGCCTGGTTGAGTATAAACACAGAATTGTGTTCGAAGAAATTAATCATTATTGTGCTGCTTGATTAATTTGGAAATCCGTTCTATCATGAGAGACAATTATTCATTACCTTTGGCACTTTGTGGAGGGAATAAATTTGTCTTAAGGAGACTGTTCAAAACAAGGCTCAGATTACTTTTTCTATTCTAATATTATTTCTGCAAATACAAGTAAGTATTTTATTTCTGTAATTTCGTTTTATTTCTGTAATTATATTATAATTAATAATTCTGTACTTTTGTATTTATTAAACAATAGACATAACAATCTTAAGACAAATTTATAAAGTTGTACTGTTTTTTAATGTAAAGAATTTTTTTTTATTACAGAAATTTATTTGTTGAAAATAAATCTATTTTGACAGAATAAATTGAATTAATTTACTTCTTTATTGTAGAAATTAGTAAAACAGTTTAGATATAGAAATTAATTTCTATACTGTTTTTATATTCTGTTTTAGAAAATAAAATTTTATTTGTGTATTCTTGTTAAAATCTGTTTATGTAAAAATTTTAATCTTTAAATTATAATTCTGTTTTGTACAGAATTCTTTTTATTATTAAAAATTAGTGTGACAGAGATTTTATATTTAATTCTGTTTTGTACGGAATTCTGTTTATATTATAGTTTAATTTTGAATTTTATTTGGAATTCTTTTGGAATTCATTTATTGTGAATTATATTTGGAGGAAATTGGTGCACATAATTTTGTATTCTGTTTTGGTTAATTCATTATATATGAATTTTATCATTGATAAAAATTTTGTTTTCTTAACAGAAATGGAATCACAAAGTACGAACACTACTCCTACGAAAATGATTGTCACCAACACAAATGTGACTGCACCTGTATCTATGCCACACGGGGAGAAACCGAAAAAGTTCAATGGGGATGACTTCAAACGTTGGCAAGGACAAATGTACTTCTATCTCACTACCTGCCAACTGGGTAGGTTTGTATATGAAGATTGCCCCTCTATTCAAGAGGGAGATGACGCTGAAAAGGTTGCTGCTGTCGATGCTTGGAAGCATTCAGACTACCTATGCCGGAATTATATTCTGGCTTACTTGGACATAACATTGTACCATGTCTACTGCACGATCAAAACATCCAAGGAATTATGGAATTCTTTGGAAAAGAAGCATAAAACTGAAGATGCTGGGATGAAGAAATTTATCGTTGGGCATTTTCTGGACTTCAAAATGGTTGACGCTAAATCTGTGATCTCGCAAGTGCAAGAATTCCAAGTGATCCTCCACGACATTCATGCTGAAGGAATGCCAATTAGTGAAACTTTCCAAGTTGCTGCAATTGTTGAAAAGTTGCCACCATCTTGGACTTTGTTCAAAAACTATCTCAAGCACAAGCGAAAGGAGATGAATGTGGAGGAGTTGGTGGTCAGGCTGAGAATCGAAGAAGACAACCGTGAGTCTCAAAAGAAAAGTGGGAAGAATCCAATGGAAACGAAGGTCCATGTTGTTGAAGGTCCCAAGAAGAACAAACGAAAGTATGATGGGGAAGGCACTTCAAAACAAAACAAGAAAAAGTTCAAAGGCAAATGTTACAATTGTGGTAAACCTGGACACCGCTCAAGCGAGTGTCGTAAGCCTAAGAAGAAAAATAAAAATAACTCTCAAGCAAATGTAACTGAGGGTGAGAATATCGCCAATGATTTGACGGATATGAATCTTTTTGCCGTGGTCTCTGAATGTAACTTGGTTGGAAATACCAAGGAATGGTGGGTGGATACTGGAGCCACACGACACATTTGTGCAAACAAATGGATGTTCACCACCTATAAGCCTTTGGAAAATTAAGAAAATCTCTTTATGGAAAATTCTTCCACTTCGAAGGTGGTGGGACAAGGAAAGATAACTATGAAAATGACTTCTGGAAAGGAACTTACTCTCAACAATGTTCTTCACGTGCCTGATATCCGAAAGAATCTGATTTCTGGATCTCTCCTTACTAAAAATGGTTTCAAGCTTGTGTTTGTGTCTGATCGCTTTGTGTTGTCTAAAAATGACATGTATGTAGGAAAAGGCAACCTAAATGAGGGGCTCTTTAAACTCAATGTTCTTACTGTAACCCCAAAAACATCTGTTTCAATGAATGAAATTGCTAGTTCTTCTTACTTGATTGAGTCATCTAATATTTGGCATGCTAGATTGGGACATGTTAATTTTGATACATTGCGTAGATTAATTAACTTGGAATTTTTGCCAAAATTTAATATTGATAAAAATCATAAATGTGAAATTTTTGTGGAATTTAAATTAGCTAGATTACCTTTCCATTCTACTGAAAGGATAACTGAACCTTTAGATTTAATTCACACCGATATTTGTGATTTAAAATTTGTTCAAACTAGAGGTGGGAAAAAAGTATTTTATTACTTTTATTGACGATTGCACAAAAATATTGCTATGTATATTTCTTACATAGTAAAGATGAGGCTATTAATGCATTTAAATAATATAAGAATGAAGTTGAGAATCAATTAAGCAAAACGATAAAGGTTATTAGAAGTGATAGAGGAGGTGAATATGAATATCCATTTGAGGAATTTTGTTCTGAAAATGGGATTATTCATCAAACAACCGCTCCTTATTCTTCTCAATCGAATGGTGTTGCTGAACGCAAAAACCGTACTTTGAAAGAAATGATGAACTCAATGTTATTAAGTTCAGGATCTCCACAAAATTTGTGGGGGTAAGCCTTACTTTCTGCTAATTACATTCTCAATAAAGTACTTCACAAAAAGACTCACAAGACACCTTATGAATTATGGAAAGGTCGAAGACCTTCCTATAAATATTTAAGAGTGTGGGGGTGCTTAGCCAAAGTGATGGTTCCTAAACCTAAAAAGGTAAGAATAGGGCCAAAAACCGTGGATTGTGTATTCACCGGTTATGCTACTAATAGCAGTGCATATCGATTTCTAGTTTGTAAATTTGAGATTTCGGACATTCATGTAAATACGGTTATTGAATCGAGGGATGCTTCATTTTTTGAAAATGGATTCCCGTATAACATGACCCGAGAATCTGGTCCTTCTAAAAGGACAAATCAAGCTACTACAAGTGGTACTCATCAACCTATTGAATCAATAGAGGATGAACCAAGACGTAGTAAAAGAGCAAAAACCTCGACTTCTTTCGGTCCGGATTTTCTAACATATTTGTTAGAAAATGAACCTCAGTCGTATAAAGAAGCTATATCCTTACCCGTTGCTTCCAATTGGAAAGAAGCAATTAATAGTGAAATTGAATCCATATTACAAAATCATACATGGGAACTATTGGATCTTCCACCAGGTTCAAAACTGTTAGGTTATAAATGGATCTTCAAAAAGAAATTGAAGGCCGATGGATCAATTGATAAATATAATGCTAGACTTGTAGCTAAAGGCTATAGGAAAAAGGAAGGGTTGGATTACTTCGACACATATTCACCGGTAACAAGAATAACGTCCATTCGGATGTTAATAGCAATAATTGCTATTAATGGACTCGAAATACATCAAATGGATGTACAAAATGCATTCTTAAATGGTGAACACGACGAGGAAATTTATATGGAGCAACCTGAAAGGTTCAAAGCTACAGGACAAGAAGGAAAAGTATGTAAGCTTGTTAAATCACTATATGGATTAAAACAAGCACCTAAGCAATGGCATGAAAAATTTGATAATGCAATGTTATCAAATGGTTTCAAAATTAATGAATGCGATAAATGTGTTTACTTTAAATACATTCATAATGGATATGTCATTGTATGCCTCTATGTTGATGATATTCTTATCATGGGTAGTAACTTGGAAATTGTCAAAACTACAAAACAAATGTTGAGTAGTAGATTTGACATGAAAGATATGGGAATCGCCGATGTTATATTAGGAATTAAAATTTCTAGAACATCGGATGGACTTATATTATCTCAATCTCATTACATAGAGAAAGTATTTGAAAAATTCAAGAAGTATGATATTAGTCCTACCAAGACACCTATAGATGTAAATTTACATCTTGCAAGAAGTAATGGTGAAAGCATATCTCAACTAGAATATTCTCGTATTATCGGCAGCTTAATGTATATCATGAACTGTACGAGACCGGACATAGCATACTCAATAAGTAAGCTAAGTCGATTTACGACTAATCCAGGAAGAGATCACTGGAAAGCTATATTGAGAGTTTTGGGTTATTTAAAATATAATCAAAACTATGGACTACACTACTCAAAATATCCAGCTGTTCTTGAAGGACATTGCGATGCAAATTGGATATCTGATACAAAAGACTCTAAGTCTACGAGTGGGTATGTGTTTACCCTCGGAGGTGCAGTTGTATCTTGAAAATCCTCAAAACAAACGTGCATTGCTAGATCTACAATGGAATCTGAATTCATTGCACTAGACAAAGCTGGAGAAGAAGCTGAATGGCTTCGAAATTTCTTAGAGGATGTTCCAAATTGGTTTAAACCTATGCCCGCAATATGTATACATTGAGATAACCAATCAGCGATTGGAAGGGCACAAAATCACATGTATAACGGAAAGTCACGACATATTCGTCGTCGACACAATACCGTTAGACAACTTCTCTCAAACGGAATTATCTCAATTGACTATGTAAAGTCAAAAGATAATATATCGGATCCACTAACGAAAGGTTTAAACCGAGAGCAAGTTGAAAGATCATCGAGAGGAATGGGTCTAAAGCCTATAAATAAATAAGAATTAATATAGTGGCAACCCAACCTAGGTGACTGGAGATCCCAAGATCTAGGTTCAATGGGAAAACCGAACTACGTTTTATTCAGTAAGCACTGGAGGATATTTAATCCTATCCATTCCAAAGATGAGACAGTGCATATATGTCGCGAAATTAGGATACGTTATGCTTTTAATGACATCTATATCTTAGTACGTCGAAGTGGGGTATTGCAGAATACTCTTTATGGAAGTCACCTACGTGAGTAAGAAGAGGGCCAGTTCTATGAGAATAATGAAAGGCATATTCTTTAAAATACTTGCAGAACCAAGTGGTGTTCACGGCCAAAATGAACACAAACGTGAGAACCAACTGTGTTGAAGAATTCTTGTGTGAATACTGTTGTCTAGGTGTAGAAAAATGGTTGACGGTTCAAGGACGTGAAGTCTACTGATTAACCAAGTAAATCCGATAGTATATCACTAAGGAAAGTTCAAGGCCACTAGGCTACTTCTCCCGATGCAATAAGTCTTCAGTTTTACTCAACTTGTGTCTGCATCTGCATTAGCATCTGTTTGGTTTTAAATATAGCGATATATCATTCATGTGGGGGATTGTTGGAAAATTGGACTTGAATTGGGTTTTAGAAAGCTGTCCAAAATTTTCTGTACAGAGTTTTGAGCAACTTTGAGATCAAATTTAGGTGGGACCCACACTACGAAAATCGTGGGACCATATACGAACGCGTTCGCCTCCGTAAGGAGATTAACGTAGTATATTCATATGTCCAATTTTAATAAGTTATGAATGATAAATATGTCCCCAAAGTGACTCACAAAGCAATGAAAGTTAATGAATTAGGTGTGTTTTAACTCTTGTCCCACATTGAAAGAGTAGTGGAAATTTGATGAGTTAATAACACCCCAAGTATGGACTAAGGCTTGGATGCCTTGGGGTATCCCAACTCTTAGAAGGAGAGATGACCTAAGCTATGCACGGTTTGACTTTTGGTCAAAAGTCCACACGCACGCGCGCGCGTCTGTCTGTCCGGCCGGCTCAGCTCGGGTCGGTTCGGGCTCGGGCTTATAAAAATCTCCTACATTTTTGGGTCGAATTTATTTAACTTTCCGGGCTTTAATTATTAATTAATTACAAAATTAATTAATTAATTAATAAACTGTTGGCAGTTAATGTCAACAGTTAATTTCGTTTAACTGATTAACTGTTTTTGACAGTTAATTTCGGTTGACTGTTCCAACAATCAACACAAAAGCTATAAATTAAACATTTTCCCTACAGAATTGACTACTAAAAAAATTGCCCTCCAATAATTCTGAATTTATGCTGCATCTTTTTTCATAAAAATACAAACTTTTCTACTGCTACTGCATACATTGTTGCATATCATTCTTTGGTCTGGTTGAGTATAAATACAGAATTGTGTTCGAAGAAATTGATCATTGTTGTGCTGCTTGATTAATTTGGAAATTCGTTTATCTTGGGAGAAAATTATTCATTACCTTTGGCACCTTGTGGAGGGAAGAAATTTGTCTTAAGGAGACTGTTCAAAACAGGGCTCGGATTACTTTTTCTATTCTAATATTATTTCTGCAAATACAAGTATTTCATTTCTGTAATTTCGTTTTATTTCTGTAATTATATTATAATTAATAATTCTGTACTTTTGTATTTATTAAACAGTAGACATAACAGAATATAGGCCCTTTGTTTTATATCCTAAGCACTATAAAATTCTACATGTTTTTATTTTCTGCATTGTTCCTTTTTTTATATACGTGTTAAATATTTTTCTCTCATTTTATCATATACTCAACTTGTAAAATTGATAAATTATATTTTAATCAATTTCATAATTTAAATTTATATTCCCAGAATAAAAATAAAATAAAAATTTCAAAATTCATATAGTCCAAAAAGTTTGCAAAACTCAATTCAGCCTCCTCTTGAGTATTTTACTGATCAACAAAGTTGATATGAACAATCGGCTCTAGATGTTCATATTCCGGAATCACCAGCTCAATCTATTTGATATCCTCACCTTAACCAACTTTTCCTTATCGTTGGGATCCAGCATCCCTATCTGGTAAGTAGGGGTGTGTACGAACCCGAATAGACCGAACGGACCGAAAAAACCGAATCAAACCAAACACACTTTTGCGGGTTTTTTTTAATTCGGTCTTAAAATGTATAGGACCGCATAATTCGGGTCGGTCTCGGTCTTGGATCGTAAAAAATGATTTTGGACCGGACGGGACCGCTATATATATATATATATAATTTTTTTTTAATTTCATAACTCACACAAGCTAGTAGTACCTGTACGCACGCTGGATTTTAAAACCCAACCCAACACAACCCTAACATTCTTCTCTTCTCTTCTCTCTCTCTCCGTACAAGCTCTCCCGCCAGCCGCTCACTCTCCTCCCTTCCCTAACTCTCCTCCGGCTCACTCTTCCCCCCCCCCCCCTCTCATCTCCGCTCAGGAAGCAAACCCACCCTCCCACTTCTGCTGATTTGATTTTTGTTTGGATCTGAATCTATTGATGAATGAGGCTCATCAAGTTCAAGACCAACTTTTATGAGGTTTGTTTTTACAATCTATTATTTGTTTGTTACATACGATATGTTATTTTGATTTCATAACTCATCCATACGATTTGTTAGTTCAAGACCAAGTTGGATCTGTTATTTGTGATGTGTGTGACAAGGTTTTTGGTGAGTTACCAACATTTAAGTTTTTACCCTGTGATGTGTTTGGCTAGGATAACTGTATATACATCTGTATATACATATGTGATCTTTTTAACTGTATACACATTTGGCTAGGATAACGAGAGAGACAGTGGTAGAAAACCATAAGACCGAGCCTATAAAATAAACTTATAATGTCATATTACATGTTCAAACTGAGTTTTTTGTTACTGCAAATTGGTCACTCGTTTGCCTGTTGACTTGAGTAAATGGTTGAAGTGATGTCATCAATTCTAGTTGAACTCTTGGAGTATTTATTAAATTTACATGTTGAAATTTTATTTAAATGAATATTCTTCTTGTGTAGCGAGGGAAAAATGTCACAGGCCTCCGAAAATATTGAAATATTGGGTAATATGAGGCTCATTCCTTTGTGTGTATTGGTGCACTGCTTGGTGCCTGGTGGTAGTATGAAATCAGAAATACCAAAGGGCTATTTTTGTCTATCTTTTTTTAAGGCTAATCTGTTTTTTTTTTTAAATTTTATTATATAAAAAAAGTGATGTTTTTAACAAAAAAAATGTGTTGTTTTTTATGGGAATGAACCGAATAGGACCAAGACCGAACACGGACCGCTTGAAAACCGAATAGGACCGAGACCGATTATTTCGGTCCGGTCTCGATCCATAATTTTCTATGACCGATTAATGCGGTCCGGTCCAAAAAATACCTTAAAATGGGACTAGACCGGATCGCGAACACCCCTACTGGTAGGTGGTTGTCAAGTTTCCCCTTTCTTCGGCTGAAGTAAAGTGACATTCTCGAGCTCAACCTGATTACCCTTTACTTGTCCCATAAAAAAATTTCAGGAAATTTATCACTTGATGGATGGTAGAGGTGACAACCTCGAACTTCTTTAGTCCCACACATCCAAAGATGATTTTATAGGTCGGGGTCATGTCCTTATCCATGACAAAGAACTTCATCATCAACATGTTGTAGGTTGGGAAAGTACCCACCGTTACTTCTAATTCGATCGTTCCAATGGGGAACACTTTCTCGCCTTTAAATCCAACGAACGGATGGTGATATTCATGCAACTTCCTTTCTGACAGCTTTAGCCACTTAAAATAGTCATAAAATAACACGCCCATTGAGATCCCATTATCGACCATAATTCTCTGCATTGGGAGCTCATGAACCATTAAGCTTACCACCAGTGGGCCTTCACGTGGGTATAACAGGTCGCTCGGATCGTCCTTTGAAAAGCCCACTATAAAATGAACTTTATTAACTTTACGGGGTCAGTTATCTAATTACTTGGTGCAACCTTTTTTCATGTAAAGATTAGCAAGACAATATATGTCGTTTATTAATTTTTTTCATTCTACCATAAATCGTAAAAATATAATTTTGATTTAAACATCCACGTATAATAAAATAATATGAAATAATAAAGTGATAGTGAATAAGTCACAACTCACCTAAATCATAAATCATCCATCCCAATATAACTGAAATAACTAACTGGAATAAATAAACCTCGGGTGGCTTATGCCCATACAATCTCAAGAATATAAAACTGAAATAAAATAAAGAGTAGCAACCTATGATAAAAGTAAAAATCAGTATCCACTACTGAGCAAATGTAACTGCAAGTAGGATCCTCTCTCAGCCCTATCGTTCATGTCTAGGATAACTATAACAACCCGTATTTTTGAGAAATTTAAAGTAAATTAATCCATTTAAATTTAAATTACATGTGTGAAGTAATTTAATGGAAATTAAATATTATAGGAAAATTAAATATTACGGGCGATTAAATTATTAATCAGAGAGAAATGATTAATGTTATTGAATAAAATTACTAAGTGAAAAGTACTTATATATTTGACGTCATAATTAGTGACAATGACGTGACAATATGTTATCTCAATCGGACGTCATGTGTGGACTAAATGACGTCGAGATAGGAAATAAATTATGAGTAACTCGGATGATGATTTTGAGGTCACGGATGAGTCCAGAAGATCCGAATAGTTAATATAGTATACTAGGGTGTATATTTTTGGCCTCGGGATAATTTTAGACCAAATCGACACACTAAGAGGGCATTTTAGCCATTTTATAGCCTGGGACTAAGGAAGTTACGAAACTTCAAGGGTTATATATATTTGTTGTTGTGTGAGGCTAGGGTAAAAAGAATAGAAAACAATTGGAGGCCAGCAGAGAGGAGAGGAAGAACTTTCTTGGGTCTTAAGAGAGGATTTATGGAGAAATTTTTGGTGTTCTTGCATCACAACCATTATTGGAGGGCGGATGAGAAGAGAAGCATCATCAAAAGGATAAAATAAGATCACTCCCATACAAGGCAAGTATTTATCTTGCAAATTTTAATGTGTTATATTACCCATGTAGAGTAGGGCCTTTGAATTTAGGAAAATTGATGATATTTTTGTGATTTGATGAATATAACTCATAACAGGGAAAATGATTGCATGTAGAATGAATCCAATTATCTAGATAAAACGAAATCAAGAGTTTTGGGGTTTAGATCATGGGATAAATCTAGGCTTTTGGATGAATTCGTGTGAATAACATAAAATTATGGGGTTTAATGGTTAATGGAAATTTTAATTTGATATTGGGTGAAATTGTATGAAATTTATACATAATTTACATTATAAATCATACCTTATTATATATATTTGATGTTTAGATATGTTAACTGTGAGTTTGGGATTGAAATATTAAAATTTGAGGAATTTGTTAGTCGAAAAATTTGTAACAGCGAAATGAAGAAGAAGACCCTGACACTTTTCGAACCGATTTGGCCTAAGGGCAAATCGATTCGGACCAAGGGCGAATCAATTTGAGTATTCCCAGAATTGAAAATTATTTGTTTTAAGCCCAAAAATTATGGATAATTTGTTAAGGGACTTTTATGATATTTATAAATTATAGAGGGAAGTGTTAAAATGACAGTATGCCTACAGTGGAGATTTGGTTACGTAAATTAAGATGAATTAAGTATTGGGATAATTGCAAAAATATTTGAAGTGATAAATGAATGAACTTCGAGAAGGGTTGTGTAGTGATGAGTGAACCTATGTTTATGATCAATAATGATAATGGGAATAACTACATATTAATTCAGGGTTAAGTAGGATCCTTATAGTAGTGAGTGATACTTATATATATATATATATATATATATTTATATATATACTACATTAGTTGGAATTTTAATTCAAACTAATGGTACGTTAAATATGCAAGTGATATAATACGTATGAGTCGATAAAAATTGGGTTGTGGGTGTACCTAATGAAAAATATATATAAGTGGTGTGAATACCTATAACTATGATTTGATTATGTTTGTGAAAATACCTACACTTCTTGTTATCAGGAGGTTGTGTGCAGAGGGTGATCCCACCTTGACAATTCTACTGAGGTCTAGATTAGTTCCCCAGAGCATGGAACTTAGGGTGGCACATTATGTGATGTGAATTACAGGGACCGACGTTTTGTTTGGGTACATTAGGTGTGTACGTATCCCAAAGGCTTAGAACCATGTTTGCCTCCACCGTTGTGGTGATTGATTTTGGGTTCGAGGAGACATGCCAAACCAATGATCCTTATTTGAGTACGAGAGGTACATGGACTTGATAAGAGAGTATGCCAGCATCACGAGGGTGTGACACCCCGACTAATTAAATACCGGGTAGCTACTCCTTTATTAAATTAATACAAAATGCCAAGTTGGTTCAGTTAATAGCATCACTGTCGAAAATATTTTAATGATTTCTAACCACCTAGTATTTAAAAAGTAAGTTGTCAAATTTTAAATTAAATCTGATTAACATGCAATAAAAGAATTATGAAAGAATAACATAACCATTCACCATAAAGAAGCAATAGAATAACCAACAAATAATAATAAGTCTGGAGGAAATACTCCTCACAACAATCCCATTATGGAAATAAATAAAACAAGTCTGCATCCAGAATTAAATACAAACCAAAGTCTGAATAACTGAAATATAAAATGTCTCTAAAGAAATGGGCGACAAGCCCTACGATGATGAAACAGAATATGGAGTCAAGACTAGAAAAGAGGCGTCTACTGTCAAGCCCTGTAACTTTCACAACAGCTACAGCTCGTCACCTGAATAGAATTCCTATGCATGGTGTCCTTGTGGCTGGGCACCTAAAAGGTTTTTACAAAAAAAGAAAATAGATTTGAAAGAAAACGGGTCAGAGCCCGAAAGTGGAGAGTATTTTAAAAACAGCAAGTGCTTTAATGACAATTAAACAGTGAATATCAAATACATGTTAGCGACGTGCACTCACATGAGCTCCTCACCTCTCAACTAATGTGCACTCCTAACGCATCCATAGCTCGTACTAGTTATGCTACTAACTAACTAGTCTAATACAGAACCTGGCTTCACTTTATAGGTTTAAGGGTTCATTCATGTCATTAAAGTATACCATGTATGAGCCTTAATTCCCTAATAACAACCTTTTATTTTGTGGAGTTATCATTTTAATCTCTATTAAAATAGCACAAGTATACATATCGTTACTTTACTAAGTATTTCATTGAACATTAGTTGTATATTATTCACATCATAAATATACATTATAGGCACCCCTAGTTTAGGCTACGGTGGACATACTCTGCTATCTCATCCCGGTACATCACATACATAAGGATTACAAATTCCGAATCTCTCAGGAATTGTTAGAATAAGCACAACACACAAAAATGGAGGCGAACATAATTCAACATATCCATGGGTCACGTACATACCTACGCTCCATAGTCAACTGACTTATTAACTCACAAATAAGTCATTCTAGCATTATGTTCTTAAGGTGCCAATCTAAATCCGGGCACACAAAGATTAGATGGCCCTAAGCGAACGTAAACCTCCCGTGATAGCAAGTATGGTAGGTATGTCATACACATAAGTCATATACTAAGCATTCACACGTCTTAGATATCTTAATATTAATAAAGGTATAATCTACATCCCTATACCATTATTCCAATTTTATGCATTTTTAAGTCTTCCGATAATATATAATGTAGACTTTTGACACATCTCACGTCATAGCTTCTTGTACTTAAAACCTATCTCAAAGGGATTACTAAGTCTGCTATTATTCCCACATATAACATCATTATTCTTAAGGTCCTTACTTCTGCCCCAAACCTCATTTCATCAAATTATTCAAATTTACTCTTTTAACCCTAATATTATCTCACTCATCGAATTTCATTAGATTTTAGAATAATTCCTCAAATTGAATTCTAATTAAGGTCCAAATTTTATAACCATACCTACTGGTCTTCCTTAAGTCTAAGGATATTCATAAAGTCTCCAATAATAGTTTTCTAAGGGTTAATATCATTAAAATTTAACTAGGGAAAATTTTACTCATTCTGGGAAGGTCGATCGATCGACCTTGAACATCGATCGATCGATGGTGGTCGATCGATCGACTGATGAATGTCGATCGATCGATTGCACCAGGTAGGCTACGGACTGCTTCGTTTTGTAGTCCTCAAATCGTCCCAAAACTCCATTATAATGCATGAAACTCTAATCTAACGTTATAATATCATCATACAACCATCCTACAACATTGTTAACGTTCTAAAACCAATAAATCATCAACCAAGGGCTTTATTTGGATCAAAACTTCATCAAGAACCCTAGTTTTCTATTTCTTTCAAGAACAACAATAAATTTCTTCTTAAATCCATTTTTAGATCATCAAGGGTTATATTTTGAATTCATAATTCGTCCAGAATATGTCTACATGCAATTCCTAACATGGTACGTAGTTTTAATCCTCAAATTCATGGGTCTATATCAATCTTCCAAGACAAAATTCGATAATTACACTAAACATGGAAGAACACATTCATTGAATTAATTGTAACTAAATCACTTGCCTTATGTTCTTCAGATTTGTTGTTGGTTGGAGATGGTTGAATTCCTCTCTCTCTCTGCAGAATTCTCCTCTCTCTCTCTCTCTACAAGTTCTTCTCACAAGATGACAATGGAGGTGGGGGTTGGTTTTTGGCTAGTTAAAATATTTTCTTAACTTCTCCCGTAGCCCACTACATAGTTATAATGATAAGTTATAATTAAAGTCTAATTTTCGTGGATTTTAATTACCAAATTTCTGAAATGAACAAATTTCTGAAATTACCAAACTACCCTTTTGGGTTGCCGGTTTGGCCTAAAAATGCCCCGGGACCCAAACTAAACCCCCGGCTAGTGTTTTTTGACTATCTCGACCCTTCTGGACACGTTGGCGCACTCAAAATGACTATTTGGTCAAAAGAAAAATAATTTATTTTTAAATCTCATAAATTCATTCTCGACGCGACTGACACGCGTGTCCCAATTAAATTTTCCAGATTATCGTATTTCAGCCTCGCGACAATTTCAATATTTTCAATATTCATATATTGCCATATATACACATTATAATCAAATACCAACTCACATCTCGTTAGTATTTTATCCGGATTAATTCTCAATTAATTCACATTTAATTTAATTAATCCCATAAATAAATATCGATAAAAATGCGGGGTATTACATACTTCCCCCCTAATAACAGAATTTCGTCCCGAAATTCGGAACTAAAAAGTACCTGGTAAAAACAACTCTGGATAACATTCGCGCATCTCATCCTCGCGCTCCCATGTGGACTCCTCGGCATTATGATGCCGCCACTGAACACGTACTAACGGAACTATCTTTGACCGCAGATTCCGCTCACTTCGGTCCAAAATAGCAATCGGCCCCTCCTCCTAGGAGCTATCGGGCTGGAGATCGATGTCCTACAAAGCAATGTGAGAATGAGCCAAATCATCTCTAAGATATTTCCTTAGCGAAGAAATATGAAACACATCATGAATCCTGTGAAAATGCTCCGGTAACCCAAGTCTATACACAACAGACCCAATCTGCTCGATGATAGGAAATGGTCCCACGTATCTCGGTGCCAACTTCCCCTTCTTCCCAAATCGCATAATCCCCTTCATAGTAGATACTCTGAGTAAAACCTGGTCCCCCACTTGGAACTCCCTGAAGAACCTCTTCGCATCAGCGTAGCTCTTCTGCCGATCCTGAGCTACCCGAATGCGACCCTGTATCAATTCTATCCTCGCCGAAGTATCCTGAATCACTTCCGGCCCAAGTAGTTTGTCGTCCCCCACCTCCAACCAACATGCTGGGGATCGACAAGGTCTACCGTACAACGCCTCAAATGGACCCATGCCAATGGTGAACTGGTAGGAGTTGTTGTAAGCAAACTCCACCAGTGAAAGATACTGCTCCCATCCACCCCCAAAATCAACGATGCACATACGCAACATGTCCTCCAACATCTGGTTTGTACGTTCGGTTTGCCCATCGGTATGCGGGTGATATTCCGTACTCAACCGCAAATCCGTGCCCATGGCCTCCTGAAAACTCTCCCAAAACTGTGAAACAAATATCTTATCTCGGTCAGACACGATATTTAGGTGCACACGGTGAAGTCTCACTATTTCTGCTATAAAAAGCTGGGCATACTGTCCCGTAGTGTAGTCTGTCCTTACGGGTAGAAAATGAGAAACTTTGGTCAACCTGTCCACAATTACCCAAATGGAGTCGTGACCCCTCTGTGACGTAGGCAACCTCATGATAAAGTCCATGGATATGCTCTCCCATATCCACATCGGGACCTCTAATGGCTGTAGAAGTCCTGCCGGTCTCTGATGATCCACTTTTACCAGCTGACAAGTGGCGCATTTAGAAACAAACATGGCAATATCTCTTTTCATCCCGCTCCACCAATACTGACGTCTCATGTCTTGGTACATTTTGTCCCCACCAGGATGTACCGCGAACCGTGAGCCGTGTGACTCTGCCATCACCTCGTGTCGTAATTCCTCCCTTTCTGGAACTACCAGTCTCCCATTAAAGCGTAATCCCCCATCTGAGCTAACGGTATAGGACTCGGCTCCCTCTGCTAGTAATCGAACTATCTGCTCCTGACAGAACGAGTCATTTACTTGTGCCTTCACCACTCTCGTGACAATCTGCGGTGTAACAGTCATCACAGACATGAACAATCGGGCCACTGCATCCTGGTGTCCCAACTCTTTCCACTTTGCCTTCCACACCCCTGCCACCTCATCTACTGGCCTACGTCTCAACGCGTCTGCTACCACGTTAGCCTTCCCCGGGTGATATTGGATATCAAACTGATAGTCCTTCACAAATTCAAGCCACCTCCGTTGCCGCATATTCAACTCCTTCTGCGTGAACAGGTACTGTAGGGACTTGTGGTCCGTGAACAATCGAAACTTCTCCCCCAAAAGATAATGTCTCCATATCCGAAGGGCAAATACCACTGCCGCTAACTCCAAGTCATGAGTGGGGTAATTCTTCTCGTGAGGATTAAGCTTACGGGAAGCATAAGCTATGGCCTGACTCTCCTGCTGTAATACGCCTCCGAGTCCTTGTAAGGACGCATCGGTGTAAACTAGATACTCAACTCCCGGTATCGGCAATGCTAACACAGGTGCTGAGGTCAACTTGTCCTTCAACTCATCGAATGCCAACTGACAGGCATCACTCCAAATGAACAACACACCTTTACGAGTCAGATGTGTCAAAGGACCCGCTATCTTTGAGAAACCTCGAATAAACCTCTTGTAGTATCCTGCTAGGCCCAAGAAACTACGGATCTCAGTCGGTGTCGTGGGCTGTCCCCACTCCCTCACCGCGGATACCTTCCCCGGATCAACAGATATCCCCCGGTCGGAAATAATATGTCCCAAAAACTGAACCTCTTTCAGCCAAAACCCGCACTTCTCATACTTTGCATACAACTCGTTCTGACGTAGCGTCTGCAAAACCTATCTCAAATGCTCGGCGTGCTCCTCCTCTGTCTGGGAGTAAACCAGAATGTCATCAATGAAGACAATGACGAACTGATCTAGGAACTCTCTGAACACCCTATTCATCAAGTCCATAAACACGGCTGGAGCATTGGTCAAACCAAAAGGCATAACCCGAAACTCGTAGGAACCATATCTCGTTAAGAAAGCAGTCTTCGAGATGTCCTCTTCCCTGATACGCAACTGATGGTATCCCGATCACAAATCAATTTTTGAGAAGAAAGAAGCTCCTCTCAACTGGTCGAATACGTCATCGATTCGGGGCAACGGATACATATTCCGTATCGTGACGTTATTCAACTCCCGATAATCCACACACAACCTCAACGATCCATCCCTCTTCTTTACGAATAACACAGGGACACCCCACGGCGAAGTACTCCTCCGGATAAACCCCTGACCCAACAACTGCTCAATCTGATCCTGTAACTCTCTCATCTCAGCTGGAACCATACGGTAAGGTGCGCGGGCAATAGGCCGAGTTCTCGGCGTCAAATCAATCACAAAATCTATCTCCCTACTCGGAGGTAGTCCAGGTATATCCTGAAATACATCGGCGAACTCACTAACAACGGGTATCAAATCAAGTGGTATCACCACTTCCTTAGAGGTCTCCTCCTCTATATAGTAAAAATGTGTGGACGATCCTCCCTCAGGGTGAGGCATCTCCACTAAAAACATCTCCTGCCGGGAATGGCAAAGATAATACTCCTCCTAAAACAGTCAATCATGGCTCGGTACGCAACTAGCCAATCCATACTAATAATGGCATCATACTCGGTCATCTCTAACACTAACATATCAGCGGGTAAAGTAAACCTCCCGTTCTCTATACCCCCCTACTCAACGGTGAGTCTACACAAGTAGCGGTGCTCTCTGCGGTGTCTAATAACCCAATAGTGCGTGCAAATATCATGGAAATGAAATAATGTGTGGCCCCCGTGTCAAACAAAATACGCCCCATAGTCCCCTGAATAGAGAACATACCCTCAATAGCTGGCGGATTCTGTGGGGCTGCGGCATGCTGAAGCTGATATACTCTCCCATACTGAATCTGTCCCTGCTGAACTGGGACCGTTGGCACGGGTGGCAGTGCTGCCATCTGTGGTGGCGCTGGGAGGGAGACGGGAAACATAGGCCTCTGCGGCTCCTGTCGAGCACCCAGCTGCTGCTACTGTGGGGCCCTGCCCCTATCAGGACAATCCTGGCATTTATGGATAGTCTTGCCACAAATGAAACACTTCCCCTGGAAGTTTCCCCCTCGCTGCCCCTGCTGACCACGGCCCTGGTGACCGTTACCATTTATGCCCTGGCCTTGCTGGCCCTGCTGAAATTGCTGTTGACCATTCTGCCCCTGTTGGACCTGATGTCCGTTCGGACCCTGATGGCCCTGCCTAAAACCTCCCTGTCCGTGCCTGAACTTCCCCGATCTGAACCTCTTATGATCCCCCTGCTGAGAACCCTGGTCACCCTGCCTCTGCCCCTGAGTAGATTGTGCCCCACTGGCACCATTTCCTCCAGTACTGCCCTGATGGCTGGACTCTCCTGATCTCTTGCTCTCAGCCATGTGAAAGCGGTGATCCTGGAAGTGTAACAGTGCAGCGTTAACCACGTCAGAGTAAGTGACCAACGAGAGGTTCCCCAACAAATGCTGACGGATCCTCCATGTCAATCCATCGGTGAACTTTTGGATCTTCTTCTCCTCTGTCGGTATCTCATCCGGGACAATATTCAGTAGATTAGTGAATTCGTCCTCATACTCGGCCACAGTCTTTCCCTCCTGTTTGAGGCTCATCAACTTCCTTCTCATCTCCATGTGAACAGCTGACGGAAAATATTTGCGGTCGAACCGCACCCAGAACTCCTGTATCGTGAGAGTATCTCTCTCCTCTGCGGTGGTAATAGACTCCCACCACTGCAATACAAATCCCACTAGCTTGAAAGTAGCTAGTATCTGCCTTCTAACATCGGTGCACTCATACATCCTCAAGTGCCTTTGAATATCTTTCCTCCACTGGCTAGATACCACAACATCGGAGCTACCTGCGAACTCCGGAGGGTGTGCTTTCTGAAAAGCATCAAGAATGCGTTCCCAAGCAGACGGGAATGCATGTGCCTAAACTGGCGCGACTATCGGCGCCTGGGGTGGTGCCTGCTATACAACGGCTAGGGCGGCATTTACCGCTTGGGCTACAATAGCTGCAACCTCGACGACATTCATGGTGCCCTGTACTAGTGCTGGTTGTGGCTCTGGCTGTGCATCCCTAGGAACTCACTGCGCACGTCGTAGAGGCATCTGAAATGAGAGTAGAGTCTATAAGTTCACAGTTATAAACTTAAAATAGCTGAAGAGCGAAGCATACAAAAAGAATATAACAGTCCTAAAATATAGGGCTCTACATCAAAGAAAGCTCAGCGGAAACATAACAAGCCGTACAGATCCTAAAGGACACTAGAACCTGATGCTCTGATACCACCTGTGACACCCCGACTAATTAAATACCGGGTAGCTACTCCTTTATTAAATTAATACAAAATTCCAAGTTGGTTCAGTTAATAGCATCACTGTCGAAAACATTTTAATGATTTCTAACCACCTAGTATTTAAAAAGAAAGTTGTCAAATTTTAAATTAAATCTGATTAAAATGTAATAAAAGAATTATGAAAGAATAACATAACCATTCACCATAAAGAAGCAATAGAATAACCAACAAATAATAATAAGTCTGGAGGAAATACTCCTCACAACAATC
The DNA here is from genome assembly GCA_949130495.1 of Sambucus nigra. Taxonomy (NCBI): domain Eukaryota; kingdom Viridiplantae; phylum Streptophyta; class Magnoliopsida; order Dipsacales; family Adoxaceae; genus Sambucus; species Sambucus nigra. The sequence goes on along the minus strand of OX422208.1, from coordinate 353,221,438 downwards.
CTAATATGGAAATAAATAAAACAAGTCTGCATCCTGAATTAAATACAAACCAAAGTCTGAATAACTGAAATATAAAATGTCTCTAAAAAATGGACGACATGCCCTACGATGATGAAACTGAATATGGAGTCAAGAATAGAAAAGAGGCGTCTACTGTCAAGCCCTGTAACTTTCATAACAGCTACAGCTCGTCACCAGAATATAATTCCTATGCATGGTGTCCTTGTGGCTGGGCACCTAAAAGGTTTTTACAAAAAAAGAAAATAGATTTGAAAGAAAACGGGTTAGAGCCCGAATGTGGAGAGTATTTTAAAAACAACAAGTGCTTTAATGACAATTAAACAGTGAATATCAAATACATGTTAGTGACGTGCACTCACATGAGCTCCTCACCTCTCAACTAATGTGCACTCCTAACGCATCCATAGCTCGTACTAGTTATGCTACTAACTAACTAGTCTAATACAGAACCTGGCTTCACTTTATAGGTTTAAGGGTTCATTCATGTCATTAAAGTATACCATGTATGGGCCTTAATTCCCTAATAACAACCTTTTATTTTGTGGAGTTCTCATTTTAATCTCTATTAAAATAGCACAAGTATACACATCGTTACTTTACTAAGTATTTCATTGAACATTAGTTGTATATTATTCACATCATAAATATACATTATAGGCACCCCTAGTTTAGGCTACGGTGCACATACTCTGCTATCTCATCCCGATACATCACGTAGATAAGGATTACAAATTCCGAATCTCTCAGGAATTGTTAGAATAAGCACAACACACAAAAATGGAGGCAAACATAATTCAACATATCCATGGGTCACGTACATACCTACGCTCCATAGTCAGCTGACTTATTAACTCACAAATAAGTCATTCTAGCATTATGTTCTTAAGGTACCAATCTAAATCCGGGCACACAAAGATTAGATGGCCCTAAGCGAACGTAAACCTCCCGTGATAGCAAGTATGGTAGGTATGTCATACACATAAGTCATATACTAAGCATTCACACGTCTTAGATATCTTAATATTAATAAAGGTATATTCTACATCCCTATACCATTATTCCAATTTTATGCATTTTTAAGTCTTCCGATAATATATAATGTAGACTGTCGACACATCTCACGTCATAGCTTCTTGTACTTAAAACCTATCTCAAATGGATTACTAAGTCTCCTATTATTCCCACATATAACATCATTATTCTTAAGGTCCTTACGTCTTCCCCAAACCTCATTTCATCAAATTATTCAAATTTACTCTTTTAACCCTAATATTATCTCACTCATCGAATTTTATTAGATTTTAGAATAATTCCTCAAATTGAATTCTAATTAAGGTCCGAATTTTATAACCATACCTACTGGTCTTCCTTAAGTCTAAGGATATTCATAAAGTCTCCAATAATAGTTTTCTAAGGGTTAACATCATTAAAATTTAACTAGGGAAAATTTTACTCATTCTGGGAAGGTCGATCGATCGATGGTGGTCGATCGATCGACTGATGAATGTCGATCGATCGATTGCACCAGGTAGGCTACGGACTGCTTCGTTTTGCAGTCCTCAAATCGTCCCAAAACTCAATTATAATGCATGAAACTCTAATCTAACGTTATAATATCATCATACAACCATCCTACAACATTGTTAACCTTCTAAAACCAATAAATCATCAACCAAGGGCTTTATTTGGATCAAAACTTCATCAAGAACCTTAGTTTTCTATTTCTTTCAAGAACAACAATAAATTTCTTCCTAAATCCGTTTTTAGATCATCAAGGGTTATATTTTGAATTCATAATTCGTCCAGAATATGTCTACATGCAATTCCTAACATGGTTCGTAGTTTTAATCCTCAAATTCATGGGTCTATATCAATCTTCCAAGACAAAATTCGATAATTACACTAAACATGGAAGAACACATTCATTGAGTTAATTGTAACTAAATCACTTGCCTTATGTTCTTCAAATTTGTTGTTGGTTGGAGATGGTTGAATTCCTCTCTCTCTCTGCAGAATTCTCCTCTCTCTCTCTCTCTCTACACGTTCTTCTCACAAGATGACAATGGAGGTGGGGGTTGGTTTTTGGCAAGTTAAAATATTTTCTTAACTTCTCCCGTAGCCCACTACTTAGATTGGGGTTGAAAATGGGTTAGTGGGTTTAATGATAAGTTATAATTAAAGTCTAATTTTCATGGGTTTTAATTACCAAATTTCCGAAATTACCAAACTACCCTTTTGGGTTGCCGGTTTGGCCTAAAAATGCCCCGGGACCCAAACTAAACCACCGACTAGTGTTTTCTGACTATCTCGACCCTTGCAGCACGTTGGCGTACTCAAAATGACTATTTGGTCAAAAGAAAAATAATTTATTTTTAAATCTCATAAATTCATTCTCGGCGCGATTGACACGCGCGTCCCAATTAAATTTTCCAGATTGCCGTATTTCAGCCTCACGACAATTTTAATATTTTCAATATTCATATATTGCCATATATACACATTATAATCAAATACCAACTCACATCTCGTTAGTATTTTATCCGGATTAATTCTCAATTAATTCACATTTAATTTAATTAATCCCATAAATAAATATCGATAAAAATGCGGGGTATTACAGAGGGGCCATTTCGGGGATGAAATATTTGTATATATATTATATGTGTGATGAATAAATATACGAGGGTGATATATCTACTTATGAGAGACAGTTGAATTGATAGATGATGTATAACTAAAAGAAGTAAAGTAGTGAAACTTAAATGAATGATTAATAATAAAATGAGAACAAATAAAATTATTATTGAGATTGTGATAATGTGTCGTATGGAGAAATACGAGGGAACGAGACTTAGTGAGAATAGTCAAATACATTAGCTAGTTGGGAAAGAGATACCGGTTAGGTAGAATATGTTAGGTGTGCACATTAGTTAAGAGGTGAGTATCTCAAGTGAGTGTATGTGGATTATACACCTGTAATAAATAAATGATTTAAATACTTGAAAAATATTTTCTAAATGTATTATTTGGGCTCTGACTCGTGTAAAAAATATTTTCAAAACATTTTAGGTATCCAGCCACAAGGACGCTAAGTTTAAAGATCGTATCTAGAGTCACGTAGTTGTAGCAGTGTGGAGGCTTGCAGGTGATTACAGTAGATGCTTTATCTCATTCATTCTAGATAGGATATTTTCTTAGTATTTCAGTTGGGGCATGTTGCCTTCATATTATCTATTTTACCTAGTTATGCATCAGATTGTATTTTGATTTTAGTTTACTTATTTCAGATTGTGGTTGGTTTTTGTACTTAGAGAATGTGACACCCCGACTAATTAAATACCGGGTAGCTACTCCTTTATTCAAATTATTACAAAATGTCAAGTTGGTTCAGTTCATAGCATCACTGTCGAAAATATTTTTTTTAACAATTACTAGCCACCTAATATTTAAAAAGTGAGTTGTCAAATTTTATTTAACTGAGATTAACATGCAACCAATTAAATTATTAGCTAATGATACCACAATCACATCACAATCACAACAAAATATAAATGGAATAATAAATGAGTCTGGAGTAACACTCCTATGAATAATCCAAATACTGAATAAAACCAAATACAAAGTCTTAATAATTAAATAAATAATCTCCAAAATTGAAATGGAAACTGAAAGTATGATAAAGCTGTCTCTAAAAGAAAAGGAGTAACATGACCTAACAGATGAATGAATCTGAATTAGAATCAATGTAGAATGTGGAGGTGTCTACTATCGAGGTCCTGTAACTTTCACAGCAGCTACAACACGTCACTAAAATGCAACTCCTATGCTTGGTGTCCCTGTCACTGGGCACCTAAAAGGTTTTTCAAGAAAAATAGATTTGAAAGAAAACGGGTCAGAGCCCGATGTGAAAGCAGTTTAAAATATAGCAAGTGTTTAATTGCATTAAAAAGTGAATATTAAATACATGTTAGTTACGTGCTCTCACATGAGTTTCTCGCCTCTCAACTAGTGTGCACGCCTAATGTATATCTGTAACCCGTCCTAGTTATGTCGTTAACTATCTAGTCTGTACCACTTCCTCTCCTCACACTCTAATATAGGAGTTTATTCAAGACATTCTAATATACCCTATGTGTATCTAACCTTTTTATTTCCAAGGTTAATTTATAATAATTATTAGAGGAAATTCTCATTTTTAATCCTTCTCAAAATGTCTCAAGTACTCACATTCACTTTAACAAAGAATCTGTTATAATTAGAAGTATATTAATCTCAACATAAATATACAATTAGGGAACCCCTAGGCTCAGCTGCGGTGCACACATACTCTGCTATCGAATCTCGGTACATCACGTACATATGGACTACGAGTTCCGAATCTCTCAAGAACTGTTTCAATAAGCAAAATCACACATATTGGAGGCGAACATAGTTCACATACCCATGGGTCACGCACATACCTACGCTCACATGGTCAGCTGACTTATTAACTCACAAGTAAGTCATTCACAACCCTATGTCCTTAAGGTACCAATCTGAATCCCCACGTAGGCACACAAAGATTAGATGGCCCTATTCCGAAAGTCGACCTCCCGTGATAGCGAGTATGGTAGGTATGTCATACACATAATAATCCATATACTAAGCATTCACACAACTTAGATAACTTATAATATTTTTAAAGGTATGTTCTCAATCCCCATACCGTTACTCCAATTAGTACAGTTTTTATACTTCCGAATAATATATAATATAATCCACCGATACGTCTCACGTCGTATAGTTTCGAGTACTTAAATCTAACCAAAGAGGTTATTACGTCTCCTATTATTCTCACATCATATTTCCGTACTCTTAACTCCTTATTTATGTCCCAAATCCTAACTTATTTCTCCTAAGGATTTACATTATGCTCTCACATCTTAACATAGATAATTACTCGTCGAAAACTCGAGAATTCGATGCGACAATTTAACCCAATTGTAATGTATTCCGGTTTTCAAATATAATACCCTACTGGTCTTCTTCAAGTTCTAATGCATCCACATAATCCCCAATGATGACATTCGATGGCCGGAAACACTTAAAATCAAAAAGGGAAAAATCAACCTTTCTGGGGGGATCGATCGATCGATTTTGATCGTCGATCGATCGATGGTTGATCGATCGACCTATGAATGTCGATCGATCGATCATACCAGATGAGCCTACGGACTTCTTCATTTTTTAGTCCTAGATTTGTTCCAAAACCTCATTACAAGATATGAAATTCTAATATAATCATATAGGATCATCATACAACCTAAGTACATTATTTCAAACGTCCCAAAACCTTTAAACCATCATCAATTAGTCTTATTTGGATAAAATCTTCATAAAAACCTTAGTTTTTCTATTTTCTTCAAGAACCATATTATTTCTCTTCTTAAATCCATTTTTAGTCCATCAAGGGTTATGTTTTGGTTACTGAAATTCGTCCAAAACTAACCTACATGCAATTCCTATCCAAGATTTAGGGTTCTACTCCAAATTCATGAGTTTTCATCATCTTTTAAGTCTATTAACAAACCCTACACTAGCATGGAAGAATTATTCGTTGAAAATTAATGAAACCAAATCACTTGCCTTAGGATTGATGTTCAGATCTGCTGCTGATGACAAAGGTTGGTTCTTTCCTCCTCTCCGATCACAATTTCGTCGAAAGTGGTGGGTGGTGGTTATGGCTTGAAACTCTCATGTAACCTCTCCTCTATCTCACGTAGCCCACTTCTTACTTTTAGGCTGATAATGGCCCTAATGGCCTAAACAATAAGAATTAAATAAACTCTAAAATTCGTCGGTCTAATTTCCTTAAAATGACTAAAATACCCTCCCGGGTTGGCCTAAAACGACCCTGGGACCCAAACTAAACCACCGGCTAGTGTTTTCTGACTATATAGACCCCTCCAGACACATTGGCGCAATCAAAATGACTATACAGATGATAAAATTATAATTTACTTTTTAATCTAATTAAATTAATTCCTGACGCGACTGACACGCGGATCCCAACTTAAATTCCCGAATTGTCGTATTTATAACTCGCGACAATTTTAATAATTTCAATAATCATATATTACCATATATACTTAGTAATACTCAATATTATCTTCATAATCAAATACCAAGTCATGCCTCGCTAGTATTAAAATTCGGATTAATTTTTAATTAATTCCCATTTAATTTAATTAATCCCATTAAATAAAAATCAATAAAATTACGGGGTATTACATACTTCTCCCCTAATAACAGAATTTCGTCCCGAAATTCAGAAATAAAGTATACCTGGAAAAAATAACTCTGGATAACGCTCGTGCATCTCCTCATCGCGCTCCCAGGTGGACTCCTCGGCATTATGATGTCGCCACTGAACCCATACTAACGGTACTATCTTCGATCTCAGTTTTCTCTCGCTGTGGTCCAGAATAGAAACCGGCCCCTTCTCATAGGCACTATCAGGCTGTAGATCGATGTCCTCTAAAGCAATGTGGGTATAGGCCAAATCATCCCGAAGATATCTACTTAATGAGGAAATATGGAACACGTCATGGATCCTATGCAAGTGTTCCGGTAACCCAAGTCTATATGCAACTGGACCAATTCGCTCGTTGATAGGAAATGGACCCACACATCTAGGTGTTAATTTCCCCTTCTTCCCGTAACACATAATCCCCTTCATAGGAGACACTCTGAGCAGCACCTGGTCCCCCACCTTGAATTCTGTGAAGAATCGCTTGGCATCGGCATAACTCTTCTGTTGGTCCTGAGCTACCCAAATACGGCTTCGTATCATATTTATCCTCGTCGAAGTATCCTGAATCACCTCCGGCCCAAGGAGTTTGTTATCTCCCACCTCTAGCCATTATGTTGGGGAGCAACAAGGTCGACCCTACAACGCCTCGAATGGATCCATGCCAACAGTGAACTGGTAGGATTTATTATAGGAAAATTACACCAGTGGAAGATACTGCTCCTAATCACCTCCGAAGTCTAGGATGCACATACGCAACATATCTTCCAACATCTAATTCATCCACTCGGTCTGCCCATCTGTCTGCGGGTTATATGTTGTACTCAGCCGCAATTTCGTACCCATTGCTTCCTGGAAGCTCTCCTAAAATTGTGAAACAAATATCTTATCTCTGTCAGACACGATATCGAGAGGCACCCCGTGGAGTCTCACTATCTCCGCTAAAAAAATATGGGCATACTGTCCCATAGTGTAGTCTGTCCGGGCTGGCAGAAAATGAGCAACTTTAGTTAATCGATCCACGATTACCCATATGGAGTCGTGACCCCTCTACGATGTAGGTAACCCCGTGATGAAGTCCATGGAAATGCTCTCCTATTTCCACATAGGAACCTCTAATGGTTGTAGAAGTCCTGTCGGTCTCTGATGGTTCACTTTTACTAGCTGACAAGTGGCACATTTAGAAACAAACTCGGCAATGTCTCTCTTCATCCCGCTCCACCAGTATTGTCATCCATATCCTGGTACATCTTATTCCCACCAGGATGTACCACGAACCGCGAACCGTGTGACTCTGTCATTACTTCGTGTCGCAAGTATTCCTCCTCAGGAACAACCAGTCTTTTATTGAAGCATATGCCCCCGTCTGAACTAACGGTATAAGACTCGGACCCCCTCTACTAGTAATCGTAATATCTGCTCTTGACAGAATGAGTCTGCTTCCTGGGCCTGTATCACTCTCGTAACGATCTGTGGCGCTGTCATCATAGACATGAATGATCGGTCCACTGTGTCCTGGTGTCCCAACTCCTTCCACTTTACCTTCCATACTTTGGCCACCTCACCTACTGGCCTACGGCTCAACGCGTCTGCTACCACGTTAGCCTTCCCTGGGTGGTATTGGATATCGAACTGATAATCTTTCACGAACTCAAGCCACCTACGTTGATGCATATTTAGTTCATTCTACGTGAAGAGGTATTGCAGGGAATTGTGGTATGTGAATAAACGGAATTTCTCCCCCAGGAGATAATGTCTCCAAATCCGAAGAGCAAATACGACTACCGCTAACTCCAAGTCGTGGGTGGGGTAATTCCTCTCGTGAGGCTTAAGCTTACGGGAAACATGAGCTATAGCGTGACTCGCCTATTGCAGTACACCCCCAAGTCCTAGTAAGGGCGCATCGGTGTAGACTAGATACTCAACTCCCGGTCTGGGCGATGCTAACACTGGTGTTGAGGTCAACTTGCCCTTCAACTCGTCGAATGCCAACTGGCAGGCCTCGCTCCAGATAAATGGCACACCCTTGCGAGTCAGATGTGTCAAAGGACCCGGTATCTTTGAGAACCCCCGAATAAACCTCCTGTAGTATCCTGCTAGGCTCAAGAAACTATGTATCTCAGTCGATGTCGTGGGTTGTCCCCACTCCCTCATCGCTGATACCTTTCCCGAATCAACAGATATTCCCCTATTGGAAATGATATGCCCCAAAAACTGAACCTCCTTAAGCCAGAATCCACACTTCTCATACTTTGCATATAACTTATTCTGACGCAGCTTCTGCAAAACCTGTCCCAAGTGCTCGGCATGTTCCTCCTCTGTCTGGGAGTAAACCAGAATGTCATCAATGAAGACGATGATGAACTGGTCTAGTAACTCTCTGAACACCCTATCCATCAAGTCCATAAACACGGTTGGGGCATTGGTTAGGCCAAAAGTCATAACCCTAAACTCATAGGAACCATATCTCGTTAAGAAGACAGTCTTCGAGATGTCCTGCTCCCTGATTCGCAACTGATGGTATCCCGATCTCAAATCAATCTTTGAGAAGAAGGAAGCTCCTCTCAACTGGTCGAATAAGTAATCGATCTGGACAACGGATACTTATTTTGTATCTTGACTTTATCCAACTCCCGGTAATCACCACACAACCGTAAATGTCTATCCCTTTTCTCCTTACAAACAACACGGGATCACCTTAAGGCAAGGTGCTCCTCCAGATGGAGATTTGACACAAATGCTACCTAGTCTGGACTTGTAACCCCGAAGGTTCGATAGGGTTAGGCTCATTAAGCCTAATAATTGTAGTTATAATCCTCCTTGTCGCTTCGATTCACTCACGATGTAAGACATTCGCACCACTTAAGCTATTATTTTCTTTACGGATGACAACTAGGGTACTAATCCGTGTACTAAAGGCCAATTATTTTCATCTCCCGATGTTCACTAGGTTTCATGCATGGGATGTCTCGCAAAGCAAAATCCGAATTAGGAACCCCCCCGATACACTACTAACTAGCATTGTTGGTTAATGAGATTTGGGGCCTTCGGTATCTGACTTGTGTCCCTTATCATTAATTGTTGCTAAGAAGTTAACTTACGTCCTCTTATGACACGTGAGGCTACACTCAACGCATTCCTCTTATTATCTTGGTGTTAGACTCTAATATAAATACAGGATAATCCCCACGCTCAAAAACATTTTGACAAATCTTAAATTTCCTTAATAGACATCCCTACCCACCGGAATTAAATATAACCAGACGACGTACTTTACGAAGTCTTTATATGCCACCATATGAAAACATATAAATATAAATATGGCCTTGCCTCCACTCAAGTGACACTTATTACAATTTCTAATGAACGCCATAATATCACTATAATGGTCTATTAACACTCAAACCGTTGTATCTAATTCAAAACATAACAGGATAAGAATGCATTTTGTACTCACGTTTCGCAGTGCATAGGAATAAATTGTAACACATCTAAGGTATTCAATATTTCCATTTTATCTTAAAGGATACAATTAATAATGAAGTATCGTACCTCCAAATGCATGTGGTAGTTACGGTATCAATGGCGTAACCGCATATCGGGCATTATAGACAAATCCATACTATACTCCTTGATGTTGTTGTGGTGCCTGCGATGTTGGGGAAACTATTCAGGCTTCCTTATGTTGGGCATCCTTCCCTGGAACTTTATCTGGTTACGGGCAGTCCCTTCACCGATGACCCTGCTATCTGCACTTACGACATTGACCCTGAAACCCTTCCCATTTTATGCCTTGTTATCCTTGCCGATTGGGACGAGGTTTGTTACCATCCGAATCTAGGCAGTCCAGACGTGTATGGCCATTTCGTCCACATTTAAAACACCTCTTAGTGGAAGCCCTCTTCCCTTGGCTTTTTTGTCTCTGGCGGGTTTGGCTCTTCCCGCCATTTCCATTGCCCTTATGTCCTTGACGACTCTGAGGCACTTGTTACCGTGGCGGTGTTTTACCTTTGTTGATAGCTTTAGCAACGTCATGTTGATCAACTTCTCTCGTTCTTTTATCGCCTGCAAGCTGCACACTGCTACTTTGGTACTGTAATATTGCGGTAGTCACTGCTTGTGCCACGATATTTGCAATCTCAGTGATTTTCGTTCTTTCTTAGTGTACCTGAGGTACTCATTGGTCTTGACTCGCACTTGCCCGTGACACGACCGTGACAATTCTAACGAACTTGTCAAGGTCAATGACCGTGACACGTCCATGACAAAAAAGTTGTCTCACCCTGAATTATCACGATAATTAACCTTGACAAGTCCAACTTATCAAGGTCAATGACCGTGACAATAGTGCAGATTTGGTGTAGTGTTTGTTCCCTCAGTTGTGTTGGTTTGTACCTCCTTCATGAGCGACATCTGAAATTTCAAATGAATTATATAAGTCCATTGACCATACATAACATTGTAGCAGAAGAACATAGCTTACAAAATGTAATCAAGGAGTACAACAATCCTAATAATAGGGCTCTATATCAAAAGACGCTACGTGGAAAAATAACAAGCCATACAGATCCTAAGGATGCTAGTACTTGATGCTCTGATACCACATGTGACACCCCGACTAATTAAATACCGGGTAGCTACTCCTTTATTCAAATTAATACAAAATGTCAAGTGGGTTCACTTCATAGCATCATTGTCGAATTTTTTTTTTAACAATTACTAGCCACCGAATATTTCAAAAGTGAGTTGTGAAATTTTATCTAAGTGAGATTAACATGCAACCAATTAAATTGTTAGCTAATGATACCACAATCACATCACAGTCACAACAGAATATAAATGAGTCTGGAGTAACACTCCTCTGAATAATCCAAATACTGAATAAAACCAAATACAAAGTTTGAATAATTAATTAAATAATCTCCAAAACTGAAAGGGAAACTTAAAGTATGATAAAGCTGTCTCCAAAAAAAAGGAGCGACATGACCTAACAGATGAATGAATCTGAAATAGAATCAATGTAGAATGTGGAGGTGTCTACTATCGAGGCCTGTAACTTCCAGAATAGCTATAACACGTCACTGAAATGGAACTCCTATGTTTGGCGTCCATGTGGCTGGGCAACTAAAAGATTTTTCAAGAAAAATATATTAGAAAGCAAACGGGTCAGAGCCCGATGTGAAAACAATTTAAAATATAGCAAGTGTTTAATTTCATTAAACAGTGAATATTAAATACATGTTAGTTACGTGCTCTCGCATGAGTTTCTCTCCTCTCAGTTAGTGTGCACGCCTAACGTATATCCGTAACCCGTCCTAATTATACCATTAACTATCTAGTATGTACCACTTCCCGTCCTCACATTCTAATATAGGGGTTTATTCAAGACATTCTAATATAACCTGCGTGTATCTAACCTTATTATTTACCAGATTAATTTATAATAATTATTAGAGGAAATTCTCATTTTTAATCCTTCTCAAAATGTCTCAAGTACTCACATTCACTTTAATAAAGAATCTGTTATAATTACAAGTATATTAATCTCAACATAAATATACAATTAGGGCACCCCTAGGCTAAGTTGCGGTGCACACATAGTCTGCTATCGAATTTTGGTACATCACGTACATAAGGACTACGAGTTCCGAATCTCCCAAGAACTGTTTCAATAAGCGAAATCACACATATTGGAGGCGAACATATTTCACATACCCATGGGTCACGTACATACCTACGCTCCCATGGTCAGCTAACTTATTAACTTACAAATAAGTCATTCACAACCCTATGTCCTTAAGGTACCAATCTGAATCCCCACGTAGGCACACAAAGATTTGATGGCCCTATTCCGAAAGTCGACCTCCCGTGATAACGAGTATGGTAGGTATGTCATACACATAATAATCCATATACTAAGCATTCATACAACTTAGATAACTTATAATATTTTTAAAGGTATGTTCTCAATCCCCATACCGTTTCTCCAATTAGTACATTTTTTATACTTCCGAATAATATATAATATATTCCACCGATACGTCTCACGTCGTATAGTTTCGAGTACTTAAATCTAACCAAAGAGGTTATTACGTCTCCTATTATTCTCACACATTATTTTCATACTCTTAACTCCTTATTTATGTCCCAAATACTAACTTATTACTCCTAAGGATTTACATTATGCTCTCACATCTTAACATAGATAATTACTCGTCCAACACTCGAGAATTCAATGCGACAATTTAACCCAATTCTAATGTATTCCGATTTTCAAATATAATACCCTACTAGTCTTCTTCAAGTTCTAATGCATCCACATAATCCCCAATTACGTCATTCGATGGCCGAAAGCTCTTAAAATCAAAAAGGGAAAAACCACCCTTTCTGGGGGGATCGATCGATCGATGGTCGATCGATCGACCTATGAATGTCGATCGATCGATCATACCAGATGAGGCTATGGACTTCTTCATTTTTCAGTCCTAGATTTGTTCCAAAACCTCATTACAAGATATGAAATTCTAAGATAATCATATAGGATCATCATACAACCTAAATACATTATTTCTAACATCCCAAAACCTTTAAACCATCATCAATTAGTCTTATTTGGATCAAATCTTCATAAAAACCCTAGTTTTTTTATTTTCTTCAAGAACCATAATATTTCTCTTCTTAAATCCATTTTTAGTCCATCAAGGGTTATGTTTTGGTTACTGAAATTCATCCAAAACTAACCTACATGCAATTCCTATCCAAGATTTAGGGTTCTACTCCAAATTCATGAGTTTTCATCATCTTTTAAGGCTATTAACAAATCCTACACTAGAATTGAAGAATTATTCGGTGAAAATTAATGAAACCAAATCACTTGCCTTGGGATTGATATTCATATTTGCTGGTGATGACAAAGGTTGGTTCTTTCCTCCTCTCCGGTCACAATTCCGTCGAAAGTGGTGGTGGTGGGTGGTGGTTATGGCTTGAAACCCTCTTGTAACCTCTCCTCTATCTCACGTTGCCCACTTCTTAAATTTTGGCTGATAATGGCCCTAATGACCTACACAATAAGAATTAAATAAACTCTAAAATTCGTGGGTTTAATTTCCTTAAAATTAAAAATGACTAAAATACCCTCCCGGGTTGCCGGTTTGGCCTAAAAATGCCCCGGGACCCAAACTAAACCCCCGTCTAGTGTTTTCTGACTATATCGACCCCTCCGGACACGTTGGCGCACTCAAAATGACCATACGGATGATAAAATTATAATTTATTTTTTAATCTAATTAAATTGATTCCTGACATGACTAACACGCGAGTCCCAACTTAAATTTTTGAATTGTCGTATTTATGACTCGCGATAATTTTAATAATTTCAATAATCATATATTACCATATATACTCAGTAATACTCAATATTATCATCATAATCAAATACCAACTCATGTCTCGCTAGTATTTAAATTCGAATTACTTTCCAATTAATTCCCATTTAATTTAAATAATCCCATTAAATAAAAATCAATAAAATTACGGCGTATTACAGAGAATCTATGGTTTATTCAATATTATTTATTTATATATATGTCATGTGATTGCTCAGACTATATTCATGTGTGAATGGCTTAGTTCATTTAATTTATTTCCGCATGTGTTCATAATAAAACATTAAACTTGACACTAGCTTAATTTAACATAGTTGATTAGTAATTTAAAAAGGTTTTTAACAATGATGCTAAGAATGAAAACATTAATGATTCTTGTTTAAATTAATAATGAACTGATCACCCGGGACTAAAATAGGCGGGGTGTCACATATGGAATCAGAGCATCAAGTTCTAGTGTCCATAAGATTTGCTCGACTTATAATGATTTCATCGTAGCGTTCTTTAACCAAGAGCCCTATTAATTAGGACTGTTGCATTCATGATTACACATTTGAGTTTCTTTCTTCTGCTATTATATTTTTATTGACTGAAAACTCATACAAATCGAATCTATTTTTAGATTCCACCCAGGAGACGACGAGTGGGGAGAGAAGCGACTCAGAATAATGCGGGGGAGGCTCAGTCAGAGCCGCAGGCACCACAGCCACCAGCACCACAGCCACCAGCACCACAAGGGACACTAACAGTGGATGAGGTGGAAGTGATAGTGGCATATGCAGTGAATGCAACAATGACTGCCATGGCTCAGCATTTCTTGAGGTTCGGTAGCAATTGCAGCCAATGGCACCAGGGGTTCAGGCACACCCATACTCTCCCATTTCTACACCGGGGTCTCAAGTGGCTGTAACATCCCTATCGGTCTCTGGTGGTATACATTTACTAGCTGGCAGGTAGCACACTTTGAGACAAACTCTGTTATGTTCTATTTCATCCCCATGTAACACCCCGTAATTTTATTGATTTTTACATTGGGAATTAATTGGGATTAATTTAATTATATTTGGAAATTAATCCAGTAAAATAAATATTAATTAGAAAAATAAGGGTTATTATTTATTTATATTGAATATTACTTAGTGATTGAGTAATAATAATGATAAGGAAATATTATAATTGTCACGATTGAGAAATACGGCAGTTGCAGTAAACTTAGTTAAGATGCGCGTGTGAGTTATGTCGGAACATAATTTGGAAAAAAAAATATAATTCATTTGATATTACATATGATCATTTTGAGTGCGCCAGTGTGTCCAGAAGGGTCAAGATAGTTAGAAAAGTCTACCTGGGGGTTTAGTTTGAGTCCAAAGGAACCTTTAGGCCAAGCCGGCACCCCAGAGGGGTAATTTGCCCTTCTGAAATTTTGGAGATAATAAACCCACGAAAATTAGAGGATTATGTGATGAAACGTATAGGAAACTAGGGTTATCAGTTGCCAAACCAAAGGAAGAGTCACAGGAAGAAGAAGAAGGAGAACCATTGCTAGGGTTCCAAGGCCAAGAACCACCTTTTTGCACCACCACCACCACCGGATTGTAGATCGGGAGGAGAACACCAATCCTATCACCTATTTTGTAAAAATCAGACTTTCACATTAAGGCAAGTGTTTATCTTTCTAATTACGATTTCATATACCATCCAAGTTAGAGTAGGATGATCAATTTAATGATTTAATAAATTTTAGGTAAATTTGGAAGATATAAATCATGTTCTTGGGTAGGAAATTGTGATAAACTTGACCCTTTAGGCTTGAATGATGAATTGATGATGTAACTTCACGAAATTATGAAGAAATCTGGAGTTATATGGCATTTCTTGGATAAAAATGATAAACTAGGGGTTTTTAGAGAATTAATCTTGAATTATTTAAATTTAAAGATGTTTTCTGAGTATATAATGAATCCAATATGTTAGAAATCATGTATATATGTTAGTGTAATATTTAGTATGCTTGGTTCGGAGATTGGGAATATATCATAGAGTTTTTTAAGTTAAAAATGGTGAATCGTGTAACTAGTATTGGTGAAGATGACAAGACCTGTTATAGGCGAATCGATTCGGCTCCCTGGCTGAATCATTCGGACTTAGGTCGAATCGATTCAGTTTCCAAGAATTGCATAATTTTTCCCATTTTTACATAGAACTCATGGAAGATGTTTGGGTGACCCTTGAATTTATTGTAAGATTCTATTAAGAGATATTATAATTACCAATAGGCAATTTTGGGTTTGAGGTTAGTATCACGAGGAGGGTTTAGGATTAGTAGTTGATTTACCTTAACATGTGATAAACACTTATTCGAATATTGATTTCTTATTATGAAAAATTAGGGGAATGTAAGACCAAAACCAGTAGGCCTTGAATGTAATCGCCTACTGAATTTACTTAAGGGACACTTGGGAACCATTTGGGTATTGAGAAACACTCGGTAATTTACTATGATAAGGATTACGTTACGTAGAATATTCGAGAGACACTATACTACCTATGAGGCATATGATATAGGTTATATGCATACCTATAAGGACATTATATATATACATGGGTTTTGTGTATACCTATTAATTGATTTGTATGTGTAATCATACCTAGGCTACTTGCTATCATGGGAGGTTTCACATCATGGACAGTCTTATTTTGATGAGCCCATTTGGGGGGAAGGGGATATTGACTTGTACCTCAGGATAAAGACCTCAGGGATTGAGCAACACTTGTGTGAATAAGGGTGTGATTGGTCATTTGGGCGCGTTAGGTATGAGCGTATCCTAAAGGCTTAGAGTTATGTTGGCCTCCATTATTTGTGATTTGATTTATGGTTCGAGGGAGACTATCTGAGTCAGTGTCCTTTTATAGTACGTGATGTACCAGGACTTGATAACAAACTATGCCCACACCACAGGTCTCCACCTAGGGGTGTTGTATACGTATATATATATATATATATATATATATATATATATATATATATACACACACACACACACACACACGTTATTCAAGTGTATGAGAACTAAATAAGTAATTGATAGATATTGATATCTAGATTGACCAAAGTATACGAGAACTATATCATTTAGTAGAGATTCCTAATGAGTACAAAGAATAGGGAAAATGTAGTAAAATAGTGTATGGGCATTACAGGTGGACATTATAATTGATTAGATGCGAAGAGATGTAAGTCAGACTAGTTAGACGGGTAGTATAACTAGGTGGGTTAGAGTAGTACGTTAGGCGTGCACATTAGTTGAGGGGTGATGATCTAAAATGAGGGCACGCGGTACTAACATTCATTAAATATCTTATCTTTTCGCATTTTAAATACTTGATAAACTTTTTCAAACTGTTTTATTTAGGCTCTGACCCGTTTCAAATCCTTTTTGTAAAACCCATTTTAGGTGCCTAGCCATAGGGACGCCAGGCAAAGGATTTCCCCATTTAACGTGTTGTAGCTACTGTGGAGGTTGTAAAACCTTGCTATTTGATGCTACCATATTCATTTCAGTTCTGATGCATCCTTAGTTACCTCAGTCTGGTATGTCTCCCAATCATAATTGGATTACTATTTTCAGAGACTTTGTTTTTTCGTTTATTTCCAGTATTAATTTAGACTTTACTCATAGATGACTGTATTTAGATTTTTTGCTAAAGTGTTATTCTAGACTCAGTTAATTTCTTATGTCATTATCATATAATTCATTGTTATGTGCATGGAAACGGTGAATGATATATTTCTTTCGATTTCATTTATTGCATGATAATAATTAAGATTAAAATTTTGATATCGGGCTATTAGGGTATTAGTAATTAATTTGAAATTCAACAATGATGCTGAGAATGACACCATTAATGATTCCTATTTAATTTTAGAATGGACTAATCACCCAGGATTAGAATATGTGGTATCAGAGCATCAAGTTCTAGTGTCCTTAGGATCTATGCGGTTTAATGCGTTTCAGCGTAGCGTTCTTTAATATGGAGCCCTATTATAGGATTATTATATTTCTCTTTATAAGAACGTTTATATTCTCCTGCTACTAAGTATAGTTAATGCGATTCATATACGAGTTCGGTTGGGCTTCGTACACCGAACAATATGAGATGACCAACAAAAATCGTTAGTAGGACTATAGGAAGATAGACATAGCAGAAGCCATGGAGTACCCTGGGAATGGTGATCGCGATAGGAGACACCATGATTATGGTTCAGACAGATGGAAATAGGCTAATCACTATGGCGCATTAGTTTCCCTAAGCATCGTCATAGAGAACGGTGGTACAAATTCAGACTCACCCAGCGTAATCGACAGGGGGGAGTCGGAAGGTCTCTTTCGAGGAGCCATCTGCAAGGCTTTTGTAAGAGAGGAAGTGTGATGTGCCAATAGAAGGAGATAATCCATAAGCAGTTGCGCATATTGAGGTGCAGTGGCGCTCATGATTTAAATTTTGGTTTAAATTTTGGCTCGTAGGAGCAGTGCTGACATGGTGGGAGACAGTCACCACATACAAGGAAATAGATAAGGAATTAATCGAGAAATTTTGGGTGCCATTTAACCATAAGTTCTTTAATCTGCTTTTCAGACGGAGATGCAAAGAAAGTTCTTAGACTTTTCATAGGAGGGACTAATAGAAGAGTTTATTTATTTAAGTGAACTTCGTACCCGGGGAGGTATTTAATGGAGAGGAATGTTCTTGAAGGTGATGATGGAATCATAAGTAGGAGTCTCCAGCATTTATGGGAAATCAATCTTGGAGGGCTTATGCACACGACGTCAATGATGTAATTTTACAATGTTTATATCAACGCTTCTATGAGAAGGGAGCCAAAAGTATTGGAGAGCATATCCAAAAGGGCAAGACTAAAGGAAATTGGTGAAAGTGATGCACCACGGAGGGATACCAGTATGGGACCCATTTAAATGATGTAGATTAATGGAAATTCCTATCGAGTGATGATGGATTCAATTAAGGCCTCTAGGTACAACAATATGTTCCACAGGGCCAGCAAGTCAAAAGAATAATAAGGGTAACAATTGGGGATAAGACTACCAAGTCTGGGAGAAGGACAATTTCAATATGGCCAATAGGGCCAGAGATAGCGGAATGACACAAAGATGTGTCCTATGTGTGGAGAGTAGGGCCATCTGTACCGACCTTGTCCACGGCGAGTTAGGGGACAGGAGCAGAATGCCCTGGAGGGGCAATTATTGTAAAATTTTTTGGATCGATATGGACGAGATTGCTATGTCCAGAAAGCAATTGGACTGCCAGTGATACTGATAATTAAAAGTGTGAGTCTGATCATAGGGTAAATGGGGTATGTTAGTGTGACACGAGTGAGTCACAATATTTCATTAGCACTAAGTTTGTGCGTGAGATGGGTTTAGTGCGTGTATCATTAGTGTTACTATTGTATGCATATAATTACCATCGCGTTGCTGGGCTCTTTTTGGTGCCATCTGCAGGGGAGTGGGTGGGGACACTGAGAGGATATATTTTATTGGGTTAACTTATTTCGAGAGATCATATTAGAGTATGATTTTGTCCTGGGTATGTGTTGGTTAGCGATGGGTTGAGTGATGGTGGGTTGTTACAGCAAGTCTATCGTGTTCTCTACTCCAGGGAAGGATGTGTTGTTTAGCGATGTGTCACCTAAAAGAGGGTTGAGCTCGCGTTTATGTTACATCGTGTAGGAAAATTCAGAGGTTATAGTCATCTCTTTATGTTTGATCTCAGTGTGTAGGGATTGTACTGATATGAATCGAGGTCTAGTATGTTTACTGTCGAGGGATCATTATCGACTTAGCACAGGAAAACTAGTGACATTAAGGGCATCGTGTTGTATAACTCCTTTAGCTATGTGGGAGTGAACGGTTAGACTTGTACATCTCGGGATAGGATTTTGGATATTCAGGTTATGTGCATAAGACATGCGGATCTGGACAATGTTGGGTAGTAATGTATTGGGAGGGTTCCTTGTTTGGATTTTGCTTATGAGACGTCCTCCCAGTGAATGTCGAGAGTTGAGGGATGTGTTGGTCATTGGGGCATGAGCTTACGACTTTAGTTATTAGACGTGTATGTGGATGAAAGCATGAGTTCAGATCTATTCTCTGATATAAGACCTGTAGAGTCGAGTAGTCCCGTATGGGGAGCACTGGGGAAAACTTTTGGCACCACTAGTTGATGGGTAGGGCAGTCTCGGAGGGAAATTAAATCATTTTAGTAAGGTAATTGAGGTTAGACATACGATATAACCGCACTAAGAATGCGGGGTCAAATTTGAGATAAGTATGTTACGTGTGGAACGATAGGGATGATGGTGTAGTTATGCACGAGATATAGGGTGTAAGGGCAGCCTGGCCTATTTGACGTTCGTTATAGTCTGTGATAAAAAGGCTTAGAAAGGTGTTGTAAATGTGTATGTGGTATGGTAAAAAAATAAGTGGAAATGTAGGAGAGGCTGAACTTAATTTGAGGAAAGGAGATAGTCTGGTTGTGTGTATGTCACGAGAAAATTCCCACAACCAATGTGAGTTTAAAGGTGACTCAAAATACGTTGGGAACAAATGGAGTCTCATCTAGTCGAATGCGTAGAGTGGTTTGTGCGTGGATAGGTTGCTAAAATTCTAATAAATGGAAAAAGAGCCTAGGAAGTGCATAGTTTTGGAGGAAACACACGGGCCATAATTTTGTATATCTCAGAATAAGCGGAGTAAGATGTTCCATGTAATGTGAGATGGTGAGTGTGTTGATAACGGGTTGAGAGAGACATAGTGAGGTTGTTTCCAAGTTCGCCACTCGTAAGAGGAAGAGGTTGGTCTGATACTACCAGACCGAATGTTGTGATAGGTGAATGATTCCAAGGATGGGATGAACCCATAAATTCATAAAGTTCATTACTAGATTATCAAAATCGCAGAGTAGTCAGGAATTTCTTTGGGTTGTGACATGAATAGTCAATAGACAAAATAATCGTTAATATTTTGGGGTGTGATATATTACCGGGAAGTGTGCCCATTAAGTTATTAAGGAGAAGAACTGAATTGGCACAATGTACCCCCCAATACTGTTTTAAGTCAAGATGAGACCCTTAAGTCCCAACTTGAATAGGGAGTATCAGGAGGCAATCGGGGCAGAGTTGAGCCCTGAGCTAGGTGTGTCAGCCATAGGTCGATGGATAGTCGGGAGGGGTGATATAGTATGTGTCAGAATACGAGGATGCATGTCTTGGACTTTTGGAGTAATTAGAAATATTAACTATAGCTGGTAGGGCTGCTTGTGATTTCCAGTAGCAGGATATTAAATGCTAAGTGACTTTTGAGGCTTAATAGGGAGAAACAAATTTCGCCCACCCTTTGGATAGTTGAAAAAAGGAAAATAACAACTCTCTCGGATCTGAAGTGATTCATGATCCGTCGACAAGTATTGAGTTAATGCACATCATTTTCATGTAGTTCAAAAATGTAATGGGAGTGCATTGATGTGAACCAACATTTCGAGGCCTGACATGAGTAGGCTGGCAATGCTGAGAGTGTACCCCATGAGGAGAGATGGATTGGTACGATAATAAGAGAATTTGGTACCTATAGAAGTGAGATCTTTTCTAACATATAGATTATAGAACAAGTGGAGTATAGGCATGTCTTTTGAGACATTGTTATCGAATTACTGATAGTTTTGCGTGTCATTGTATTAGTGAGACCTTAAGCATAAAGGAATATATTGGTATATAAGGGCTTGAATGAACTTTTTGCTAATTGTGGGTTGTAGTGCGCAAACATTCGGTTGAAATGATACCATTGGTGTATGTATAGTGGAAATGATAAAAGATTATTGCAAGTAAATTTTGAATATATTCGAATGCAGTTGTGTTCAAGAATTTGAGGGGATATTATGGGGCATCTTATTGCCAACGAGTCTGTTTTGGAGCGCGAGGATGAGATGCGCGAAAGTATCCAGAGTTATTCATACTAGGTATTTCCTTTTTTCCTAATTTCAGGAAGAAATGTTTTTATTGGGGGGGAATATGTAACACCCCGTAATTTTATTAATTTTTATATTGGGAATTAATTGGGATTAATTAAATTATATTTGGAAATTAATTCGGTAAAATAAATATTAATTAGCAAAATAATGGTTCATATTTATTTGTATTGAATATTACTTAGTGAATGAGTAATAATAACGATAACAAAATATTATAATTATGGTGATGGAGATATACGACGGTTACGATAAACTTAGTCGAGATGCGTGTGTCAGTCATGTCGGTACTTAATTTGGGAAATAAAATATAATTTCAGTTTTGATATTATATATGGACATTTTGAGTGCGCCAATGTGTTCGTAAGGGTCAAGATAGTCAGTTAAGTCTACCCGAGGATTTAGTTTGAGCCCGAGGGCACTTTTAGGCCAAACCGGCACCCCAGAGGAGTATTTTGGTCTTTTGAAATTTTGGCGATAATAAGCCCAAGAATGTTAGAGGATTATATATGATGAAATGTAAAGGAAACTAGGGTATTAGTTGCCAAACCAAAGGAAGAGTCATAGGAGGAAGAAGAAGAACCAATCCTAGGGTTCCAAGGCCAAGAATCACCTTTTTGCACCACCACCACCACCACTATATTATAGATCGGGAGGAGGTGAACACCAATCCTATCACCTATTCTACAGAAATCAGACTTAACATTAAGGCAAGTTCTTATATTGCTAATTATGATTTGATATACCATTCATGTTAGAGTAGTGTGATCAATTTAATGATTTCATGAATTTTAGCTGAATTTGGAAGATATAAATCATGTTCTTAGGTAGGAAATTGTGATAAACTTGACCCCATATGATTGACTAATGAATTTATGATGTAGTTTCACGAAATTATGAAAAAATATGGAGTTATATGGATATTCTTGGACAAAATTGATTAACTAGGTTTTTTAGAGAATTAATCTTGAATTATTTAAATTTAAAGATGTTCACTGAGGATATAATGATTCCAATACATTAGAAGTCATGTATATATGTTAGTGTGTTTAGTATGCTTGGTTTGGAGATTGGTAATAAATCATGGAGGTTTTAATGTTAAAAATGGAGAATCCCGTCACTACTATTAGTGAAAATGACGAGACCTGTTACAGGAGAATTGATTCGGACCGAGGATGAATCGATTCGGTTTCCTAGAATTGCATAATTTTCCACCTTTTTTACATAGAACTCATGGAAAATGTTTGGGTGACCCTTGAATTATTTGTATGATTCTATTAAGAGATATTTTAATTACTAGTAGGCTAATTTGGGTTTGAGGTTTGTATCACGAGGATGGTTTAAGACTAATAGTTGAATTAGCTTGACGGGTAATAAAAGCTTATTTGGATATTGAGTTCTTATTATGAAAAATTTGGGGAATGTAAGACCAAAACCAGTAGACCTTGAATGGGATTGCCTACTGAATTTACTTAAGGGACACTTGGCAACCATTTGGGGACCGAGAAACACTCGATAATTTACTATGAGAAGTATTACGTTACGTAGAATATTCGAGAGACACAATACTACGTACGGGACATATGATATAGGTTATGTGCATAACTATAATGACATTATATATACACATGGGTGGTGTGTATACCTATTGTTCAATTTATATGTGTAATCATACCTAGGCTACATACTATCATGGGAGGTTTCGCGTCGTGGACAGTCTTATTCTGATTAACCCATTTGGGGGGATATTGAATTGTACCTCAGGACATAGACCTTAGGGATTGAGCACCACTTGTGTGAATGCGGGTGTGACCGGTCATTTGCGTGCGTTAGGTATGAGTGTATCCCAAAGGCTTAGAGCTATGTTCGCCTCCAATATTTTGTGATTTGATTTATGGTTCGAGGGAGACTATCCGAGCTAGTGTCCTTATATGGTACATGATGTATTGGGACTTGATAACAAAGTATGCCCACACCATAGGTCTTCACCTAGGGGTGTTATATATGTATATATGATAATATTGATGTATATATGTACGCGTGATTAATTTTTATATGAGTATGTTAGTAGATGATATAGATTGTGATATCTAAATTATTTAAGCGTATGCGAACTAAATTAGTAATTGATATATAGTGATATCTAGATTAACTAAAGTATACGAGAACTATATCATTTAGTAAATATTCCTAATGAGTATAAAGAATTGGTAAAATGTATTAATGTATTGCACTACACCAAAAATAGGAAACTGACACGGTTTAAAACTGTGCCAGATCAAATCTAGCACGGTTTTGAACTGTGCCAGAATCAGGTGTTCCAAAATGGCCATTTTTTTTGGCACGGTTTGAAAGTGTGCCACATTTGACCAAACATGACCACTTATGGGACACTTTTAAATCGTGCCAGAATTTGATATTTCTGGCACACTTTTGGCACAGTTTTAAACTGTGCTAGATTGAGCACATTTTGACAAACTTTTGGCACAGTTTAAAATCGTGCCAAAATTTGATACACTTTTGGCACGATTTTGAATTGTGTCAAATTTTTGGATGAAAGAAAAATAAATTATTTAAAAACTAGAAAATTCACAAATTGCAAATCTTGCACGTTGTTGATAAAATAATGTACATACAAACTTCAAAATATTACAAGTCTTTAGTAGTTCACAGACCAAAAAATAATTGGGCAGAGTTTCCTCTATTTTCTGGACATTCGAAAACCTGCTTATATAAAATCTGGATAACATAAAGCCCGCACGGCCACAAAATATAAAAAATAAACTTACAAAAGCCCGTACGGCTATAAAAGTGTACAATAAAACTACAAAATCCCGCACGACAATAACAAAAAAAAATAGAATCATGAATGAACCCCTTGTAGTAAAACATTGAGTTCTCCGTGTGTTCCCCGTGAATAAATGATAATGATAAAATGTTATCCTGCAAAAAAAAAATAGGATACAAAAAAGATATAATATTAGTACCCAAGTAATTTATAAAAAAAGCTTAATCAAGCTAAAAAATTACATATAGGAATGGCAATTATTATTATATTCTAAAATTGAAAATCTTACGCAAGTTATGACTACCTGAGAGGCTCGTGACTACGCTGTCAGTTCGTACAAGTTACATTGGTCCCATGCGAGGTGTTCGTGCCTCTTATGGGGCCGTTTGGTGACTAGTTTGGGTTTTCACCCTCAAAGCCTAATCTACATATTTTGAAATTGTCATATTCTCAAACCGAGAGATCCCTGACTACGCGGTCAGTTAGTACAAGTTACATTAGTCTCGTGCGAGGTGTTTGTGCCTCTTACGGGGCCGTATGGGGGCTGGTTTGGGTTTTCACCCTCAAACGACTTGTTTTGAAGCCCCATCTACGTATTTTGAGATTATCGTCATATTATCAGATCGGGAGACCCGTGACTATACGGTCAGTTTGTACAAGTTACATTGGTCCCGTGCGAGGTGTTCGTGACTCTTACGGGCCGTTTGGGGTTTGGTTTTGGATTTCACTCCTTTAAGGGTTTTTTTTAAGCTTAATGGATATATTTTCAAATTATCATCATATCCTCAAATCGAGAGGCCCGTGACTACGCTGTTAGTTCGTACAACATGCATTGGTCCCGTGCAAGGTGTTCGTGCCTCTTAGGGGGCTGGTTTGGGTTTGCACCCTCAAACGAGTTATTTTCAAGCCTAATCTACTTATTTTGAAATTATCATCATATTCTCATACCGGGAGACTCGGGACTACGTGGTCAGTTTTTACAAGTTACATTGGTCCCGTGCGAGGTGTTCGTGCCTCTTACAGGACCGTTTGGGGATTGGTTTGGGTTTTCACCCTCAAACGGCTTGATTTTAAGCTTAATCGATATATTTTGAAATTATCATCATATTCTCAAACCGAGAGACCCGGGACTATGCGGTCAGTTCGTACAAGTTACATTGGTCCCGTGCGAGGTGTTTATGCCTCTTACGGGACCGTTTGGGGGCTGATTTGGGGTTTCACCCTCAAACGGATTATTTTTAAGCTTAATAGATATATTTTGAAATTATCATAATATTCTCAAATCGGGAGACCCGCGACTACGCGGTCAGTTCGTACAAGTTACATTGGTCCCATACGAGGTGTTTGTGCCTCTTACAAGACCGTTTGGGGGTTGGTTTGGGTTTTCACCCTCAAACGGCTTATTTTTAAGCTTAATAGATATATTTTGAAATTATCATCATATTCTCAAATCGGGAGACCCACGACTACGCGGTCAGTTCGTACAAGTTACATTGGTCCCATGGGAGGTGTTCGTGCCTCCTACGAGACCGTTTGGGGGGGTGATTTGGGTTTTCACCCTATAACGGCTTGTTTTTAAGCTTAATCGATATAGTTTAAAATTATCGTCATATTCTCAAACCGGGAAACCCGCGACTACACGGTCAATTTGTACAAGTTACATTGGTCCCGTGCGAGGTGTTTGTACCTCTTACAGGACCATTTGGGGGCTGGTTTGGGTTTTCACCCTCAAACGGCTTATTTTTAAGCTTAATCGATATATTTTAGGTCTCTATCATCATCATTGTATATTTATTACGTTTTAATTTTGATTTAAGTTTGTGAATCTTCTCCTTGATCTAAGAGAAAAACTAATTGTCAAATCTAACCCACCCCACTCCCCACCCATATATATACATAAAACATTTAAAAAAAACACTGGGGAAGCACTGGGAGGGGATGGGTGACTCAACGGGCATTAGCACCTGATAAGGAAATCGAGTGTAGATTAATGTTTTGTGTCTTTTTACTTCATTTCTAAAATTCCAAAAGAGCTACAATAGGAACTTTATGAAGTTTGCAAATATATGAATATATTTGTAAACTTCATTTCTAAAATTCCAAAAGAGCTACAATAGGAACTTTATGAAGTTTGCAAATATATGCATAGATTAATGCTCTGCCTCTTTTTACTTCATATCTGCATATATGCGCGCACATATATGCATATATGATTGCATATGTGCACATATCTTCATATATGCATATATGTAGCTTGCCACAAATAACAATGGTGCAATTTTACTACAAAACACAAATCACATACCTGATGGAGGCAACGAGGGAGGGAGACAGAGAGGGAGGGGCAGTAGCCTGGGAGGGAGGGAGTCAAAGAGGGATGACATTCTTTATCTGTGTTGGCTATTATTCTTATGAAAACATCCATTCCTCTTGGCTTTCCAAGAGCATCATAACTAAATCCGATGCTTTTATCTCTGGGAACACACTTCCTTAAATCCGATGTCTTAATTGCCATGCCCGTCAAAGCTATTGGGGCTCACACATTGTAAATCCCTTATCCTAGGAAGCCCCAAATTTATGAGACGGTCTAGAAATGCGTACATCACACTTCCTCTGAGAGTGGCAAAAATCCCCAAAGTCTGATTTTCTCTGATTTTGAAGGTGGCAACAACATTCTTCATTCGCGTCTTTACAGGCCTCTACTGAGTAATTAAGTAAAAAAAAATACAGAATGTCATTGTTATACTTGTTCTTTCTCCATAATTCAGTCAAAGGATTTATACTCATGCTTGCTAAGAAATTTAAATAAATTCATGTTATTAACCCGATTATTTGCTGTAACATGAATATAATGTCATTGTTCTACTGTTATAACATGAACATAATATTAATTGGAATTGAAATATTATTCACAGAACATGAATAGAATATTAAATATAATATAAAGAAAGATTAAAAAGGTTATATAGCTTACAGGTAGTGAACTATACATGGTTGTTATCGAGTTAATAACATGACACTACAAGAAAAATGAGTATTTGGGACGGTAAAAAACCGTCCCTAAAAGTACAAAAACCGTCCCTAAAGAGTATTAGGGACGGTTTTTGCAACGGCAAAAATCCGTCCCTTATACTAGGCATCCTAAATATTTTAGGGACGGATTTTACCGTCCTAAATTTTAATTCATGAACACTCTGCATTTGACATTAGGGACGGATTTTTATCGTCCCAAATAGTGTTCCCGCGAAAAAATCCCCGCTCCCGCCAATAGTATTAGGGACGGATAAACCGTCCCTAATACTACTGAGATTCTGGCAACCCAATTAGGGACGGTAAAAACCGTCCCTAAAGGTAATTTCAGTTGATGCAAAAATGAGTATTAGGGACGGTAAAAACCGTCCTAAAAGGTATTCTCAATTAATACAAATAAGTATTAGGGACGGTTTATAACCGTCCCAATTAATAAAGAAAAAATTATCATAAATAGTTATATTATTATATGTTTTATGTTGCAATAATAATTGACGTCTAATATGCATTATAAATCAAATAATCCGATCAAAAACACAATATATCGACCACATTCATTGAAGCACGTATCTAATAACAATTTCTTCCATTAAACTACATTCAAGTCGAAATATTTAAATGAGTACAAAATCATACTAATTAATAAGATATACAACTGTTAAAAATATATCATCCCTAAATTAAGATGATAAATATGGTTGTCACGCTTCAAAAACTTCTCTTAGTGTCGCATATAGTAGACACTCAAAATCCCGTCTCTTCAACTTTTTGTGCACAACCTGCAATCAATAAATAATCATTTTATCAAAATAATATTATAGTAAAATAAAATATCCAAATATATTAGTTAATCGTACCACCAACTTTTTACAAATTTTAAAAAAAATTGACAAAATCTCCTTTGTTTATACATGAAAACCAACCTTTTTAATCAATAAAAAACCCGCACAGCTATAAGAATCTCGCATATCAATGATTCTTTACAATTTTTAAAAAAAATCGACAAAATCTCCTTTGTTTATACATGAAAACCAACATGTTTAATGAACACAAAGGCCCGCACGGCCATAAAAAAATTGAAAAATCTCCCAAATCAACAATTCATTACAATTTTTAAAAAAATTCGGCAGAGTCTCCTTTGTTTATACATGAAAACCAACATGTTTAATCAAAACAAAAGCCCGCACGGCCAGTAAAAAAAAACAATCTCGCATATCAACAACAATAATAAATAAACAATTTACCTGTCGCAAACCATTGCTTCGTTCATGTGTTTCACGCGAATAAAATATACCCCTAAAATGTTAACCTGCAAAAAAATATAAGAAACAAAACAAACAAGTTAGTTTTACTTGTTTTGCAATTTTTAACCCTTAAAAACTTGTGATCAATATTCACTCATTTTTAGTTCCTACGTAACAAACCAACATTTTTTAACAATACTAGTGTTAATGGAAGAAATTTTTAGTTCCTACATAACAATTTTTTGTTCCTACGTAAATTTTTAGTTCCTACTCATTTTAACATTTTTTAACAATTTTTAGTTCCTACGTAACAAACCAACTTGAACTAATGTTTTACCAATCCCAGACAGAAGATGTTAAAATACTAGTGTGCTAAAATATATGTTTGTTTCAAGTGCAAACCAATCGTTATGCAGTATATATATGCATATATATAGTGGTATATATGCATATATATACAGTTATGTATATGCATATATAACAGTATATATATGCATATATATGTAGTTATATACATGCATATATATGCAGTTATATACCTGCATATATAATGTATATATACTGCATATATATACTAGTATATATACTGCATATATATACTGCATATATATGCATATATATACAGTTATATATATGCATATATATAATGTTATATATGCAGTATATATATGCTAGTATATATACTGCATAAATAATGTATATATACTGCATATATATACTAGTATATATACAGTTATATATATGCATATATATACAGTTATATATATGCATATATATACAGTTATATATATGCATATATAACAGTATATATATGCATATATATGCAGTTATATACATGCATATATATGCAGTTATATACATGCATATATATGCAGTTATATACATGCATATATATACCAGTATATATACTGTATATATAGTATATATATACAGTAATATACTATATATTATACTGCATATATATACTATATATATAGTATATACACTAGTATATGCAGTATATATATGCATACCGGTTGGAGTGAGGGAACTCCTCCGTTTTTAGGTTGACGAGAAACTTTTGTTTTTGAAAAAAGCATAAAGCTCGGTATTTTCGTAAAAAAAGGACGAGGGACAAGTGCCTCGCCCTAATCGGTATTTTCGTAAGTTTACGTCGTAAACTCCAACCGGGAGCCCTGGGACTACGCCGTTTGTTCCTACGAGTCACATTGGTCCCGTACGAGGTGTTCGTGATGCTTACGGGAACATTTTAAGGCTCTTTTACGTTTTCACCCTTCGATGGCATGTTTTTATGCTTAAGTCTATTTTTTTGCAAATTTACGTCGTACACTCAAACCGGGAGTCCCGTGATTACGCGGTCGGTTCCTACGAGTCACATTGGTCCCGTACGAGGTGTTCGTGACTCTTACATGACCGGTTTAAGGTTGTTTTACGTTTTCACCCTTCGATGGCATGTTTTTATGCTTAAGTCTATTTTTTTTGCCAATTTACGTCGTACACACCAACCGGGAGCCTGGGAATACGCCGTTTGTTCCTACGAGTCACATTGGTCCCGTGCGAGGTATTCGTGACTCTTACGAGACCGTTTTAAGGCTATTTTACGATTTCACCCTTCGATGGCATGTTTTTATGCTTAAGTATATTTTTTTGCAAATTTACGTCGTACACTCCAATCGGGAGCCTCGTGCCTACGCGATCGGTTCCTACGAGTTCCATTGGTCCCGTGCGAGGTGTTCGTGACTCTTATGGGCCGTTTTAAGGCTATTTTACGTTTTCACCCTCCAATGGCATGTTTTTATGCTTAAGTCTATTTTTTTACAAATTTACGTCGTAAACTCAAACCGGGAGTCCCGTGCTTACGCAGTCGGTTCCTACGAGTCACATTGGTCCCGTCCGAGGTGTCTGTGACTCTTACGGGACCGTTTTGGGTTTGTTTTTCATTTTAACCCTTCGATGACATGTTTTTATGCTTTAAGTCTATTATTTGTAAATTTACGTCGTACACTCCAACCGGGAGCCTCGGGACTACGCTGTTTGTTCTTATGAGTCACATTGGTCCCGTGCGAGGTGTTCGTGACTCTTACGGGACCGTTTTAAGGCTGTTTTATATTTTCACCATTCGATGGCATGTTTTTATGCTCAAGTCTATTTTTTGCAAATTTACGTCGTACACTCCAACCGGGAGCCTCGGGACTACGCTGTCTGTTCTTACAAGTCACATCGGTACCCTGCGAGGTGTTCGTGCCTCTTACATGACCGTTTTAAGGCTGTTTTACATTTTCACCATTCGATGGCATGTTTTTATGCTTAAGGCTAATTTTTTGCAACTTTACGTCGTACACTCAAACCGGGAGTCCCGTGCCTACGCGGTCGGTTCCTACGAGTCACATTTGTCCCGTGCGAGGTGATCGTGACTCTTACGGGACTGTTTTGGGTTTGTTTTACGTTTTCACCCTTCGATGGCATGTTTTTATGCTTAAGTTTATTTTTTGCAAATTTACGTCATACACTCCAACCGGGAGCCTCGGGACTACGCCGTCTGTTCTTACGAGTCACATTGGTCCCGTGCGAGGTGTTCGTGGCTCTTACGGGACCGTTTTAAGATGTTTTACGTTTTCACCATACGATGACATGTTTTTATGCTTAAGGCTATTTTTTTTGCAAATTTACGTCGTACACTCCAACCGGGAGCCTCGGGACTACGCTGTCTGTTCTTACGAGTCACATCGGTACCCTGCGAGGTGTTCGTGCCTCTTACAGGACCGTTTTAAGGCTGTTTTACATTTTCACCATTCGATGGCATGTTTTTATGCTTAAGGCTAATTTTTTGCAACTTTACGTCGTACACTCAAACCGGGAGTCCCGTGCCTACGCGGTCGGTTCCTACGAGTCACATTTGTCCCGTGCGAGGTGATCGTGACTCTTACGGGACTGTTTTGGGTTTGTTTTATGTTTTCACCCTTCGATGGCATGTTTTTATGCTTAAGTTTATTTTTTGCAAATTTACGTCATACACTCCAACCGGGAGCCTCGGGACTACGCCGTCTGTTCTTACGAGTCATATTGGTCCCGTGCGAGGTGTTCGTGGCTCTTACGGGACCGTTTTAAGCTGTTTTACGTTTTCACCATTCGATGGCATGTTTTTATGCTTAAGGCTAATTTTTTGCAACTTTACGTCGTACCCTCAAACCAGGAGTCCCGTGCCTACGCGATCGGTTCATACGAGTCACATTGGTCCAGTGCGAGGTGTTCTTGACTCTTACGGGACCGTTTTATGGCTGTTTTACGATTTCACCCTTCGATGGCATGTTTTTATTCTAAAGTTTATTTTTTTGCAAATTTACATCGTACACTCAAACCGGGAGTCTCGTACCTACTCGATCGGTTCCTACGAGTCATATTGGTCCCGTACGAGGTGTTCGTGACCCTTACGGAACCGTTTTAAGGCTGTTTTACATTTTCACCCATCGATGGCATGTTTTTATGCATAAGTTTATTTTCTGCAAATTTACGTCGTACACTCCAACCGGGAGCCTCGGGACTACGTTGTCTGTTCTTACGAGTTACATTGGTCCCGTACGAGGTGTTCGTGGCTCTTACGGGACCGTTTTAAGGCTGTTTTACGTTTTCACAATTCGATGGCATGTTTTTATGCTTAAGGCTAATTTTTTGCAACTTTACGTCATACACTCAAACCGGGAGTCGCGTGCCTATGCGGTCGGTTCCTACGAGTCACATTGGTCCCGTCCGAGGTGTTCGTGACTCTTACGGGACCGTTTTAAGGCTGTTTTACATTTTCACCATTCGATGGCATGTTTTTATGCTTAAGATTATTTTTTTGAAAATTTACGTCGTACACTCCAACCGGGAGCCTCGGGAGTACGCCGTTTGTTCTTACGAGTCACATTGATCCCGTGCGAGGTGTTCGTGACTCTTACGGGACCGTTTTAAGGCTGTTTTATGTTTTCACCATTCGATGGCATGTTTTTATGCTCAAGTCTATTTTTTTGCAAATTTACGTCGTACACTCCAATCGGGAGACTCGGGACTACGCCGTCTGTTCTTACGAGTCACATTGGTCCCGTGCGAGGTGTTCGTGGCTCTTACGGGACCGTTTTAAGGATGTTTTACATTTCACCATTCAATGGCATGTTTTTATGCTTAAGGCTAATTTTTGCAACTTTACGTCGTACACTCAAACCGGGAGTCCCGTGCCTACGCGGTCGGTTCCTACGTGTCACATTGGTCCCGTGCGAGGTGATCGTGACTCTTATGGGACCGGTTTGGGTTTGTTTTATGTTTTCACCCTTCGCTGGCATGTTTTTATACTTAAGTTTATTTTTTTGCAAATTTACGTCGTACACTCCAACCGGGAGTCCCGTGCCTACGCGATCGGTTCCGACGAGTCACATCGGTCCCGTGCGAGGTGTTCGTGACTCTTACGGGACCGTTTTAAGACGGTTTTACGTTCTTACCATTCGATGCCATGTTTTTATGCTTAAGTTTATTTTTTTGCAAATTTACGTCGTACACTCCAACCGGGAGCCTCGGGACTACACCGTCTGTTCTTACGAGTCACATTAGTCCCGTGCGAGGTGTTCGTGGATCTTACGGGACCGTTTTAAGGCTGTTTTACGTTTTCACAATTCGATGGCATGTTTTTATGCTTAAGGCTAATTTTTTGCAACTTTACGTCGTACACTCAAACCGGGAGTCCCGTGCCTACGCGGTCGGTTCCTACGAGTCACATTAGTCCCGTCCGAGGTGTTCGTGACTCTTACGGGACCGTTTTGGGTTTTTTTTTATGTTTTAACCCTTCGATGACATGTTTTTATGCTTTAAGTCTATTTTTTACAAATTTACGTCGTACACTCAAACCGGGAGTCCCGTGCCTACGCGGTCGGTTCCTACGAGTCACATTGATCCCGTGCGAGGTGATCGTAACTCTTACGGGACCGTTTTGGGTTTGTTTTACGTTTTCACCCTTCGATGGCATGTTTTTATACTTAAGTTTATTTTTTTGCAAATTTACGTCGTACACTCCAACCGGGAGTCTCGGGACTACGCCGTCTGTTCTTACGAGTCACATTGGTCCCATGCGAGGTGTTCGTGGCTCTTACGGGACCGTTTTAAGGATGTTTTACGTTTTCACAATTCGATGGCATGTTTTTATGCTTAAGGCTAATTTTTTACAACTTTACGTCGTACACTCAAACCGGGAGTCCCGTGCCTACGCGGTCGGTTCCTACGAGTCACATTAATCCCGTCCGATTTGTTCGTGACTCTTACGGGACCGTTTTGGGTTTGTTTTACGTTTTAACACTTCGATGACATGTTTTTATGCTTTAAGTCTATTTTTTGCAAATTTACGTCGTACACTCAAACCGGGAGTCCCGTGCCTACGCGCTCGGTTTCGACGAGTCACATTGGTCCCGTGCGAGGTGTTCGTGACTCTTATGGTACCGTTTTAAGGCTGTTTTATGTTTTCACCATTCGATGGTATGTTTTTATGGTTAAGTTTATTTTTTTGAAAATTTACGTCGTACACTCCAACCGGGAGCCTCAGGACTACGCCGTTTGTTCGTACGAGTTACATTGGTCCCGTGCGAGGTGTTCGTGACTCTTACGGGACCGTTTTAAGGCTGTTTTACGTTTTCACCATTCGATGGCATGTTTTTATGCTCAAGTCTAATTTTTTGCAACTTGACGTCGTACACTCAAACCGGGAGCCTCGGGACTACGTCGTCTGTTCTTACGAGTAACATTGGTCCCGTGCGAGGTGTTCATGACTCTTACGGGACCGTTTTAAGGCTGTTTTATGTTTTCATCATTCGATGGCATGTTTTTATGCTTAAGGCTAATTTTTTACAACTTTACGTCGTACACTCAAACCGGGAGTCCCGTGCCTACGCGATCGGTTCCTACGAGTCACATTAGTCCCGTCCGATTTGTTCGTGACTCTTACGGGACCATTTTGGGTTTGTTTTACGTTTTAACACTTCGATGACATGTTTTTATGCTTTAAGTTTATTTTTTGCAAATTTACGTCGTACACTCAAACTGGGAGTCCCGTGCCTACGCGCTCGGTTCCGACGAGTCACATTGGTCCCGTGCGAGGTGTTCGTGACTCTTACGGTACCGTTTTAAGGCTGTTTTACGTTTTCACCATTCGATGGTATGTTTTTATGCTTAAGTTTATTTTTTTGCAAATTTACGTCGTACACTCAAACCGGGAGTCCCGTACCTACTCGATCGGTTCCTACGAGTCACATTGGTCCCGTGCGAGGTGTTCGTGACTCTTACGGAACCGTTTTAAGGTTGTTTTACGTTTTCACAATTCGATGGCATGTTTTTATGCTTAAGGCTAATTTTTTGCAACTTTACGTCGTACACTAAAACCGGGAGTCCCGTGCCTACGCGGTCGGTTCCTATGAGTCACATTGGTCCCGTTCGAGGTGTTCGTTACTCTTACGGGACCGTTTTGGGTTTGTTTTACATTTTAACACTTCGATGACATGTTTTTATGCTTTAAGTATATTTTTTGCAAATTTACGTTGTACACTCAAACCGGGAGTCCCGTGCCTACGCGCTCGGTTCCTACGAGTCACATTGGTCCCGTTCGAGGTGTTCGTGACTCTTACGGGACCGTTTTGGGTTTGTTTTATGTTTTAGCCCTTCGATGACATGTTTTTATGCTTTAAGTCTATTTTTTACAAATTTACATCGTACACTCAAACCGGGAGTCCCGTGCCTACGCGGTCGGTTCCTACGAGTCATATTGGTCCCGTGCGAGGTGATCGTAACTCTTTCGGGACCGTTTTGGGTTTGTTTTACATTTTCACCCTTCGATGGCATGTTTTTATACTTAAGTTTATTTTTTTGCAAATTTACGTCGTACACTCTAACGGGGAGACTCGGGACTACGCCGTCTGTTCTTACGAGTCACATTGGTCCCGTGCGAGGTGTTCGTGGCTCTTACGGGACCGTTTTAAGGCTGTTTTACGTTTTCACAATTCGATGGCATGTTTTTATGCTTAAGGATAATTTTTTACAACTTTACGTCGTACACTCAAACCGGGAGTCCGTGCCTACGCGGTCGGTTCCTATGAGTCACGTTGGTCCCGTCCGAGGTGTTCGTGACTCTTACGGGACCTTTTTGGGTTTGTTTTACGTTTTAACATTTCGATGACATGTTTTTATGCTTTAAGTATATTTTTAGCAAATTTACGTCGTACACTCAAACCGGGAGTCCCGTGCGTACACGATTGGTTCCTACGAGTCACATTGGTCCCGTGCGAGGTGTTTGTGACTCTTACGGGACCACTTTAAGGCTGTTTTACGTTTTCACCATTCGATGGCTTGTTTTTATGCTTAAGTTTATTTTTTTGCAAATTTACGTCGTACATCCAATCGGGAGCCTCGGGACTACGCCGTCTGTTCTTACGAGTCACATTGGTCCCGTACGAGGTGTTCGTGGCTCTTACGGGACCATTTTAAGACTGTTTTACGTTTTCACAATTCGATGGCATGTTTTTATGCTTAAGGCTAATTTTTTGCAACTTTACGTCGTACACTCAAACCGGGAGTCCCGTGCCTACGCGGTCGGTTCCTATGAGTCACATTGGTCCCGTCCGAGATGTTCGTGACTCTTACGGGACCGTTTTGGGTTTGTTTTACATTTTAACCCTTCGATGACTTGTTTTTACGCTTTAATTCTATTTTTTGCAAATTTACGTCGTACACTCAAACTGGGAGTCCCGTGCCTACGCGATTGGTTCCGACGAGTCACATTGGTCCCGTGCGAGGTGTTCGTGTCTCTTACGGGACCGTTTTAATGTTATTTTATGTTTTCACCATTCGATGGCATGTTTTTATGCTTAAGTTTATTTTTTTTCAAATTTACATCGTAGACTTCAACCGGGAGCCTCGGGACTACGCCGTTTGTTCTTACGAGTTACATTGGTCCCGTGCGAGGTGTTCGTGACTCTTACGGGACCGTTTTAAGGCTGTTATACGTTTTCACCATTCGATGGCATGTTTTTATTCTCAAGTCTAATTTTTTGCAACTTGACGTCGTACACTCAAACCGAGAGCCTCGAGACTACGTCGTCTGTTCTTACGAGTCACATTGGTCCCGTGCGAGGTGTTCATGACTCTTACGGGACCGTTTTAAGGCTGTTTTGCATTTTCATCATTCAATGGCATGTTTTTATGCTTAAGGCTAATTTTTTGCAACTTTACGTCGTACAGTCAAACCGGGAGTCCCGTGCCTACGCGATCGGTTCCTACGAGTCACATTGGTCCCGTGCGAGGTGTTCATGACTCTTACGGGACCGTTTCAGGGCTGTTTTACGATTTGACCCTTCGATGGCATGGTTTTATGCTTAAGACTATTTTTTTACAAATTTACGTCGTACACTCCAACCGGGAGCCTCGGGACTACGCCGTCGGTTCTTACGTGTCACATTGGTCCCGTGCGAGGTGTTCGTGACTCTTACGGGACCGTTTTAAGGCTATTTTACGTTTTCACCATTCGATGGCATGTTTTTATGCTTAAGTCTAATTTTTTGCAACTTTACGACGTACACTCAAACCGGGAGCCCCGTGACTATGCCGTTTGTTCTTACGAGTGACATTGGTCCCGTGCGAGGTGTTCGTGACTCTTACGGGACCGTTTTAAGGCTGTTTTAAATTTTAACCCTTCGATGCCATGTTTTTATGCTTTAAGTCTATTTTTTGCAAATTTACGTCGTACACTCAAATCGGGAGCCCCGTGACTACGCGATCGGTTCCTACGAGTCACATTGGTCCTGTGCGAGTTGTTCATAACTCTTACGGTACCGTTTTAAGGCTGTTTTACATATTCACCCATCGATGGCATGTTTTTATGCTTATGTACTCCCCCCCCCCCCACACACACACAGGAAGTGACAAGAAACAAATGCGCCAATTGTCTTTGTACAATCTAGTATTCCTATCCAAAATAATTTCTTTCTGATAATTGGATAACGATGAGAAATGAGGATACCTGTTCCCTACAGCTGAACATTGGAAGTACTCGGGGAATCATCTGGTGGTATTGGGAATCCAACATTTTATATCATACGAAACAATTTGTTGGTGGTCTCTTTCAACTCTTGAATCTCTTCACGATGACGAGTCTCTCCCTCCTCAATCCTGTTTTGCAACCTTTCGATCTCGCTCTCGTAAAAGTGAGAAGGCATGGACCTTACAGATGGCGGTCGAATACCAACTCCCCTACATAATGCACGTCCATGTCCGTCACGACCAATGACATCCTCACAGATTTTATCTCTCACTTTCGTGTCATTCTGTTGTTCTTCTTCTATCGCATTCAACTGTCTTTGTATACTTTCCTACAAACTAAGAAAAGAGTTTTAAACAGTGTGCAATAACATAAAACATTTATTGCAATATTTTTTACATTAGGTAACAAGGATGGACATTAAAATATAATACCTCTATACCAGCCGCTCCATCATCCATATTATACGTCTTATCCTTCAACCTTCGAGTCTCTCTATACACACTAAGCTTGTCGATAGGCAAGTCGGCTTTTTTCATCTATTATTTTTTAAGTAAGATAAGAAAAAAAACATATTACGTTCATAATAGTAATGATGAAATTCAACATTATCGTCCTCAAACTAAAAGCATAAAAGAATATGTAAGGAATATAAAATATGATGTTAACCTTTTCTACAACTTGAGGAATTCACGTCCTCCCAATCCTAGGGTGGGCACAAAGGTTTGCCCTATTTTCGGAGTTTTTGGCCGTGACTTGCTATATAAAGAGTTAAATCATGTTACAATTTTGATACATATAAACAATCAACAAAAATAAATAGAAAGTAATTCTACATATGTCATACCATGGTTTCTTTTTCACCCCAATAAGACACTAATTTAGGCCATATATCGGGATCAACTTGGAGAGGTACATTTTCAAGTCGATCTGTGTCATTGTCATATGCCTCATAATAGTCCTTTTTTATACGATACTTAAATTGCCTCCAAGCATTGTCCATCATTTGAAAACAAATTGGCTTAAATCCTTCAGGGGCATTTGTATTGCGCTACAAACAAAAGAATATAAATAAATTATAAATAGATCATTTGATTGACGTACTAACTGAGCATTTTAAAATATTCAAATTTATATTCCCAATGATAGACAAGTACCGTCACACTATCCCAAACTATATCGAGATTTTTCTTCAACACTCTTCTCCAATCGTCCACATCCAAAGGAAATAACGATCATTGTCTAGCGAAATATCCCAACTGACTCGCAAGCTTCTTCCCCTTGGGTTCGATTGGCTGGCAGTCGTTATTCCACCCAATTATCAACTTTTGACCACTATCCCATTCTTTCCATGGTTTCGAAAACCCTCTACATTTTACACTAGTAGCGGGACCATTTTGAGTTAGTAATGGTGTACCCTCATCACTACCTGATAAAAATTCAAAAGAAAATATGACATGAATAATTATAAAAGTAAAATATTTGTAGCAGAATTTTACAATTATCTACTATATAAGTAGACACATACCTCCACCCATATTATCTGAGGGTTGGCATATCATTGGCTGAGATGACTCTGGTTGAGACCGATGTGATCCTATAGACGTTTGAGCACATGGGGGGGGTCATTTCTGCTTGAGAATCCGATGACCCTCCTACTCTCACGGAATGATAAGGGTTTTTAGTTGGCATGATAGATCTGTATAAAAAAGCATATATGTCAAAATAAATATGAATAAACGTTATACATGAAACACAAAATTAAAACTTATAATACATCGTATTTCCTTTGATAGTATTCATTTTCAATACCTTTCTGTTTCTTCCAAAAAATCTGCCAAATCCCTCATATTGAGCCAACCACATTTTATCCTTTTAATAATAGATGAAATTGGCCAAGTGGGTGGAAGCGTACTCACAATCGCATGCACGAGAACAATTATGTTAGGACAAAAGCCTCTCCTCTTTAAAATGTTGTATATTCTTTCTTTGTTATGCATATGATCTCGCACATTTAAATTTGGGCTCATTTTATGTTGCTCAAATTCTAACCATAAAGGATGAAACTCTCGTTCTTCCTCCTCTAGTAGCTCTATTAATTTCTCTCCACGTGTTGGATTATGCTTTTGAAATATCTTTTCTTTTGCTTGATCCCAACATGATGGTAGCATCTGGAGTATTTTTTCAAACAAATATTGTTCCGATATTTATTTCCCATATTTTTGCAAGTAACGAATAGTTCAATTTTACGGAATCCATACAAAGTAATTGGAGTTCCCTCTTTAAAAGATGAATGTTCAAATTCTTCTAATGCATTCTTAATATTATCATTAAAATTTACAGAAGACCGCATTGTTTCCTATCACAATATCAAAAAACATTTAAGCACATCATTTATAACATAACCGTTAATATT
The DNA here is from genome assembly GCA_949130495.1 of Sambucus nigra. Classification (NCBI taxonomy): domain Eukaryota; kingdom Viridiplantae; phylum Streptophyta; class Magnoliopsida; order Dipsacales; family Adoxaceae; genus Sambucus; species Sambucus nigra. The sequence continues at coordinate 353,181,176 of OX422208.1, read as the reverse complement.
AAAAAATAAAAGGCAACACACGTGAATACGAGAACAAAGATTTAATAAAACATCCATTTCAATCATCATTTTGTAATTCTGATATGTTCTCACTAACGTAATACAGGGGTAAAAAAGTTTAAGGATTTCAACCACCATCCCTTCATTCCTCAATAACTTCATCCCTTTCTTCCTCCGTGCCATCGTCATCATCAAGAACGGTTGTGTCAATTATGGAGCCATCTATCCCTTGCCTCGTCCAAGATACATTTTGATCTTGATCTAGTTGTTGCATGCTAAATGGCTAAACTTTATGGACATCTAAGTCTTCATTGGCTAAATATCCATCAAATTTGTCTCTTGGTGTCAACGAAACAACAACATGCTAGTCTGATTCTAACGGGTCTTCCACATACCAAACTTGTTCTGCTTGAGATGCTAGGATAAAAGGTTCATCACCAACTCGGTTATCTTTGTATAACAAATAGTTGAAGTTAACGAGCGTAAAGTTAAATTCATCTAATTTTTTACCCATACGGTTATCGATCCAATCGCATTTGAATAAGACAAATTTCATGCCGTTAAGGTAACGAATCTCAATGATGTTTGTAATCTGTCCATAGAAAGTAACATCCCCTAAAAGAGGATTTTTGTCTCTACGGCTAGAATAACTCATCTGTGCAGCTTTTAGAACCACCCCACTATTTTGAGTTTTTCTACGTCGATCAACTGCCTTTGTCCGAAATCGAAAACCACAAACAATATAAGAGTGGAATCTAAAAGCATCCTTTAGAGGGCCTAAAGACAAACTCCTAATTTCATCGGGTAGTTGGGCGTTATTTGTCAAACTGCGCACCTGATATTTTCCCAATAAAAAAAGTAATCAAAATTTTATATAGCAAATATACTAGAGCACTATTAAGATTAACAAGGAATAAACCGACTTACATGATTCTTAAACCATGTGCTGAATTTTTCGTTATGAAGGCGTTGAATATGGTGCTGTGAAAGTTGAGGATACTCTTTTGAAAGTTCCACAAGATGTTTTCTATAAAAATGCACACATGTCAATTTCGTAATGAATGTATCAAAACCTACAAGTAACAAAGTTGTGCAAGTTGTTAAGGCAAAAACCTAACTTACTCGATGAACGGTGCCACTGAATCAGTGTTGAAAAGAACATAACGATGAGCTTGAACCAATGTTTCTTCATCAAGCTGAATTTGAACTTTTTTCCCAACAGCGCGTCCAGAGTCATTACCTTTGTCATCTGTTCTAATAGGTCGACTAGACTTGGTTTCCACGTTATCACCCAAATACATCGAGCAGAAAGTCATGCACTCTTCTAAAAGGACAGACTTAGCAATTGAGGCCTCAGGATGAGCACGATTTCGCACATAGAGTTTCAATGTGTGTAGATTCCTTTCCATTGGATACATCCAACGATAAAGCACTGCCCCGGCAATTAATAGCACTACACCAAATCTGCCCATTTGTCAAGGTCATTGACCTTGACAAATCCGCCTTGTCAAGGTCAATGACCGTGACATTTCGAGGCGAGACAACTTTTTTTGTCACGGTCGTGTCACGGTCATTGATCTTGACACAAAACTCGCCTTTTGTGTCACGGTCGTGTCACGGTCATTGACCTTGACACGTTTGTCACGGTTATAAACCGTGACAAAGCCGTGACCCTTAGTAAAAAAATTGTCACGGTCATTGACCGTGACAAGTCCGTGACAAATGTTGTCACGGACTTGTCACGGTCAATGACCGTGACAATTCTGGGCAGAATTAAAAAAAAACTGCTGGGCAGTATGGCCACTGCCACTGCCCAGCAGTATATTTGTACCTGTTATAGCAACGTTGTACCTGTTCCAAACATCATATATCCGAACAAACTAAAGATAATGCAAATTGTTTTGTGAAGAATCCTAATACTAACCAGAATTGGTTGAAAACTTGAAACAGCTTAAATCAGGCGTCAAAGAAGAGGGTGAAGAATGATAGACCTGATTAGTGATTCCAGATGTAAATAAAGAATGTTCAGCGATGAAGACAAAGTAACGATATACTACAAGTTGAAAAAGCCCCTCCCGTTCAATGTGTCACTGCTGCAGGCAAATTACATAATAAAAAATTAATATAATAGATTTTTTACTGTTGGGGGGCAAATTCAATATCAAATAAATAATGAGCTCCAAAGCCCAAGTGACCCATAAAATTAATAATAGACAATTTAAAAAAAAAAAACTAAACATGAGATAGAAAATGTCAATTTAGCAGTAGATATAAACACATTGAAAGTTTATCATAGGCGCGATTCGTGATTGTAAGTGTACCAATACAGGAGTCATCTGAGGATCTTTAGTTCTTCAACATAAGGAATTGATAAGGGGTAAAAGATGAAAAATATTCTCCCATCAACAATGACACTAACCTAGCCAATTTCATGACACAATTAATAACCTATCTTGGCCGGTAAGAGATTTATTTCAATTTATGGAACCTAGCCTCACTAGAACAATTACTAAAAAAATATATTTAAATTATTGATCGGAAAGGACAATTTACCAATTGGAGCTGTGTTTGGAGCACTTGAGTTAGGACCATCTTCTCCATTACTCTTTTCTCAAAATAAGCCGTCATATTTTAAATTATTCAGAACATATGAAAATAATAAATTCAGAAATAACAAAATTTCCTAGTAAGAGGCATAACAAAAATCTATGGATACAAATGCAGATCCAATGGATAGGAAAGAGATATTACTTACCCTGGACTGGGGCCGTTTCTTGAGCAGTCGTGTTAAGACCATCTACTCCATGACTGGGTTCTGAAAGAAATAATAATATTTTAAACGATTCAAAACATATAAAAATAATAAATTCAGAAATAATAAAAGTTAATCTAGGAATAAATAATCAGAGCCAATGAATCAGAAAGAAAGATTATTTACTACTGATTGGAGCCGTTTCTTGAGCATTCAAATTAGGACCATCTGCCCCATGACTGGTTTCTAAAATAAGTAATGATATTTTAAATTATTCAAAACACAATAAGATAACAAATTCAGAAATAATGAAGATTCCTACTAGGAGGCTTAACAAAATCTAGGGATATAATAACCGAGCTAATGGATCGGAAAGAGATATTACTTACTCTCGACTGGAGCCATTTCTTGAGCACTCGTATTCGTACCATCAGCTCCATGACTGATTTCTAAAAGAAAAAATCATATATACATGCAAAATGAGACAAAAAATACATCAATACAGTCTAGGTCTAATCATAAAAAATGCATAAAGATAGGAATGGTTGGGAGGGTTATAATAATAAATGCAAACTAGTTCTAAATCATCCTTTTATCTTTTATAATTGTGTTTTAAGGAGTGATAAACAATGTGGAAACACATGAAGGATGATGGGAATTAAAGTTTCTTATGTTATTGGTTCGCTAAACACAATCCTATAATTGTAGAATAAATTCCATGTGTGTATTATTTTTAGGGCTTTAATCAATGGATTCATTTAAGACATGATGTGGTAGATGTCTTGCAAAAATCTAGAGATAGGGAAAACGTTTTATATTGGTTCAATAATGTGAAGCACAAAATTTTCGAAATGGTCTACACACCTAAATTGAATCTCAATCCTCCACCCCACCCCCTCCCCCACCACACACCACCACACACACACACCCACCCCACCCACCCCACCCAACCCCCTACCCCCCTCCCCCACCCCCTCCCCCTACCCCCTCCCCCACCCCACCCCCTGCCCCCTCCACCACCCCCTCCCCCACCACACACCACCACACACACACACACACCCCGCCCTACCCCACCCCTGCCCCCCTCCACCACCCCCTCCCCCTCCCCCAAAACACACCACCACACACACACACACCGCACCCCACCCCACCCCACCCCACCACCTGCCCCCTCCCCCACCCCACCCACCCCACCCAACCCCCTACCCCCCTCCCCCACCCCCTCCCCCTACCCCCTACCCCACCCCACCCCCTGCCCCCTCCACCACCCCCTCCCCCACCACACACCACCACACACACACACACACCCCACCCTACCCCACCCCCTGCCCCCCTCCACCACCCCCTCCCCCAAAACACACCACCACACACACACACCCCTACCCCCTCCCCCACCCCCTCCCCCTACCCCCTACCCCACCCCACCCCCTGCCCCCTCCACCACCCCCTCCCCCACCACACACCACCACACACACACACACACCCCACCCTACCCCACCCCCTGCCCCCCTCCACCACCCCCTCCCCCCTCCCCCAAAACACACCACCACACACACACACACCGCACCCCACCCCACCCCACCCCACCCCACCCCACCCCCTGCCCCCTCCACCACCCCCTCCCCCACCCTGCCCCACCCCGCCCCACCCCTTGCCCCCCTCCACCATGCCCTCCCCCACCCTGCCCCATCCCGCCCCACCCCCCCCACACACATATATATATACACATACATACATAAATATACACACAAATATATATATATAAATGGAAGAGAGAGAGAGAGAGAGAGAGAGAGAAATTGGACCTGAGAGAGAGAGAGAGAGAGAGCAGCGTCGAGTCGAGAGAGAGAGAGAGAGAGGGAGGGAACGGTTGGAGGGAAAAAAGAAGGGGGAAAGGGTTTTTGCTGGAAAAGTTGTCACGGTCGTGTCAAGGTCATTGACCTTGACAAGAATTGTCACGGTCTTGTCAAGGTCAATGACCGTGACAAGACCGTGACAAATTTAATTGTCACGGGCTTGTCACGGTCAATGACCTTGACAAGTCGTTGTCACGGTCGTGTCAAGGTCAATGACCGTGACATAAAACGCGTGTTTTTTTGTCACGGTCAATGACCTTGACAAGGCTGGCCGGCTGAAAGGTGACAATTTGCCCATTTTGGTGTAGTGTAGTTCATCAGTCAAATGCATGGGCAAATGTTCCATCACATCAAAAAATCCTGGAGGGAATATCTTCTTTAGACTGCATAAAGTAAGAGCCATACGGTCTTCAAATTTCTCCAAGTCAGCTAAAGTATTTACACTTGAGCATAGTATCGCAAAGAAATTAATTAATTCAATTAAAGCTTTGACAACATGCTTTGGCAATACCCTACGTACAGCTATCGGGAGTAGTTGTTGCATTAGAATGTGATTGCCATGACTCTTAAGTCCCCAAATGCTTCTCTCTTGAGGGTGCACACATCGTGAAATATTCGAAGAATAACCATCTGGAACTTTGAGATTCAACAACACTTTCAAGAATATATCTTTCTCTTTGTTTCTCATCGTAAAATCTGCTGGGGCCACATACTGTTGATTTGCTCCTCGCGGTTGAGGATGTAGCACGCATCTAATACTCATCTCTTTGAGGTCTTTGCGAGCATTTAAATTATCCTTTGTTTTCCCTTTGATGCCCAACAATGTAAAAAGAATATTGTCACAAAAATTCTTCTCAATATGCATGACATCAAGATTATGGCGAATCAAATTATGCTCCCACTATTGCAATTCAAAAAAGATACTTTTCTTCTTCCAATTCAGTCTTTTTTTCGGAATATTACCTTTAGTTTTTTTTGCAAGCTCAATTTCCTTTTGGTCTCTTATCATTCTTTTTAGCACGTCTTCTTTCTTATATTCAGTTACAACGTCAAGCTCATTTAATTGTTGCAGAACTTGTGATCCAGTTAGTTTCAATGGTGGTGGCCTCATATCAACCTTGCCATTAAATGTAACTTTTTCTTTCCGAAATTTATGTCGCATTGGTAAGAATCGACGATGACCCCAATAACAGTACTTACGACCGTTATTCAATCGTATAGCTTGATGGTCCTTATTGCAACAAGGACAAGCAAATTCTCCTTTTGTGCTCCATCCTGATAACATGGCATAACCAGGAAAATCGCTAATTGTCCATAACAACGCCGCATGTAATTGAAAAAACTGTTTCACTGATTCATCATAAGTACGTACCCCATTAGCCCATAAATCTTTCAACTCATCAATTAGTGGTTGTAAATATACATCAATTTTATCACCGGGCCCTTTTGGTCCGTCAATAAGAACAGACAAAATTAAGTGGGGTTGTTTCATACACAACTATGGGGGCAAGTTTAATATCATTAGCACAATAGGCCAAGTACTGTGAGCAATGCTAATATTACCAAACGGATTGAATCCATCAGTTGCTAGTGCAAGTCTAACATTGCGGCAATCACTCGCAAAAGATGGATTTCGCTCATCAAATGTCTTCCATGCAAGGGAGTCAGCATGATGCCTCAACACGCCATCATCGATTCGTTCATCAGCATGCCATTTCATTAGTGGAGCAGTATGCGATGACCAATACAATCGTTGTAATCTCGGTTTCAAAGGAAAATACCTTACCTTTTTCGCTGCTACTTTTGTACCCTCACCACTATCAAATTCATTTTTGAACCTAGGTTCCCCACAAATTTTGCATTTCTCAAGATTCTCGCTCTCATTTCGAAACAACATACAACTCTTAGGACATGCATCCCACGTTTCATACTTAAATCCTAAATCTTTTGTCAATTTATTAGCTTGATAAAAGGATTTTGGAATCTTGGCTTTCGGGAACACCTTCTGCAAGAATAACATCAACATCGTAAAAGAACGATTTGTCCATCCATTTAGTTGTTTCAAGTGCAATAATTCAACAACAAATGACAACTCGGTAATGTCCTTAGGACAATTCTCATACAACTCACTTTGTGCCTCTTTTAAAAGTCTAAAATATTCTGGGAGGTCTGCGTCGGGCACGTCATGATCTTCGATGTTAGGTTCTTCATCATTGCCCATATTTTCCTCTCTACATGGAATCCCCCTTCCTTCTTGAACCATTTCAATCATGCTTGCCCCCGAGTTCAAATCATCTAATACATCATCAACAACCATACCATCGCTCCAACTATTTACGTTGATATTAAAATCACCCAATGATTCCTCATGATAAATCCAATTCTTGTAACTCTTTTCAAAACCATACATCTCTATGTGATTTCTCACAGTTTGTGAGTTATAGTAGACACGATTAACACAAGTACTACATGGGCATTTGATGCTAGAAGTAAGAATATCCTTATTTCTATATGCAAAATCAATAAAGATTTGAACTCCATCGGCGTACGCCTTTGTGGTCCTATCTCCTCCGATCCAACTCTTATCCATATTGATCTTATTGAACCCCTATTACAAATTGAAAAAAAGATTTATAAATATATACAAAATTGCATTTGAATATCATTTGTTCGTGTCAATGTTCTAAAAGTGTCCGTATCAATGTTATAAACATGAATTCCTAATTAAACATGGATGGAGTACAAAGCAACAATAAACTGGAAAAAAATGAAATCCTTCGTTCTCATTTGGAACATGGGATTTAGAAAATTATAAAAACTATAAATTTTGTAGCTAGTATCCGTTTGACATTTTCGGATTCGGACGGGATCCGATAGTTAGACATGGATCAGTACATTGGCAACCGAATCCGAATTTGTTAACAATCCGGTAGTCCGATCCGGTAATCCAATCTGATTTTTGTTTTTTATTTTTTAAATCTGGTTTGCTATAAATAATTAAAAATCTGTTTTACATTTATTGATGTTAAATTCATAAAAAGCCCTAACTAGTATGTTAAAATATGTAAAGAGATCACTAAACAAAACTTTAAAAAATGCCTAAACTACTATGATAACAATCTAAACAAATCCCTAACAAATGTCTAAACAAATCAATACAGATAATGTATATATATATATATATATATATATATATTGCAGAAGGGATTAATACCTATGCGCAGGGGAGAGGCGGAGACAAAGGGGGAGAGGAGGAGGCGGAGGGGTGGAGCGGGGCTAGGGCAGGGGAGAGGCGTGGAGCGGGGCTAGGGCAGAGAGAGCGCGAGAGAGCTTTTGCCCAAAACGTAGAAAGAGCGCGAAGGGGGTAGGGTGTCCAAAACGTAGAAAGTGCCAATTTTTGGAATAAGTGGGGGAAAAATTAGGGAAAACATTAAAAGGGTCGGATGTAACCGTCCCTTTTACCCAAAAAGTGGGGGAAAAATAAAAAATAATTTATACCAAAAGAGACGGATTTTAAAACCGTCTTTTTTGGTATCTTAAAAGGGACGGTTAAAACAATCCGTCCCAAATACTCATTTGGAAAAAATAAAAATTAATTTTTATTAACTGGGATGGAATTTAAAACCGTCCCTTTTGCTATATCAAAAGGGACGGATTTTACAAACCGTCCCTTTTGATATAGCAAAAGGGATGGTTTTAAATTCTGTCCCTTAAAATAACCCGGGAAAAATTAGCGCTAAAAAACCGTATATGCTTTAAGGGACGGTTTTAATTACCGTCCTTTTTGAGAAATACCAAAAGGGACGGTTTTTAAAAAACCGTCCCTTTTGTTACTATAAAAAAGGACGGTAATTAAAACCGTCCCTTCTGGTATAGTATTAGGGACAAAAGGACACGACCGTCCCTAATACTCCCGTCCCTAATATTCATTTTTCTTGTAGTGTGAATTGGTGGGGGATACACCGATCCTAAAATTATGTATCAATAGAATGTTGAACAGAATATTAACAGATCACTTATAATCAATGCCTCTATAGTTCTCAAAAAATAGAGACAACTTCTGGCCATAAATTGGTGGGGGGATACACCGATCCTAAAATTATTAAACCAACACCTATAATGCACTTATGGCCAAAAGTAAATGTAAAGTTAATTTTGGATTCCGCCACAGTTTTCACATTATGAATTGTGGTTAGTAAGGTCCAAAAGATAATGCATATTGAATTGGAGAAAAATATTTTTGGTTAAACATCATGCATATGAAAAAATGAGTTCTTTTTAATCATACAAATTGACAGTAACAAACTGATAGTAACATAACTTATACAAAAAGTAGTATATTTGAAAAAATTAGCGAAGAATCCATAAATTAACAACAACATAACTTATAAGTAGCTATGTTTCGTTATACAAAATGAAAATTCAATGGAAGACTAAATAACATCAAAAAAATAAAATGACAGACAAAAAGATGACAAAAACACATATCTAAAAGGGTTTTACCTTCGAGGAGATGTATTAACATTGAAAAATAGGTTGAACCTGCACAAACATGATAACCCAAAAAACCCAAGAAGTGAGAAAATGCACACATGAAAAGATTCAAATTCTCAGACAAAGATGGAACACAACAGAATTTACGAAGAAGCTGGAAATTTCAATTAATTTTGAAATTGAAAAAAAAAAACTAAATCTCATATCAAAATTTCAAGTAAACCCTATTGGTTGTCATGGCTTTATGAAATCTTACAATAAGATTCACAGTAAGTATCGCAGAGATGATGCTCAGATCATAGTTATGTGAAGTTCTGCGCTGGAGAGAATAAGTGAAGATTGTGACATACCATAAGATGCGAAAGCAATTGCCCCATTAATTTGTACTCGCTTGACAGAAACAAGATACCGCCAAGTAATACTTGAATCTACACGATACCACCAATCTATACATTAATGAGATATAAGATGAACAAAATTGGAAAGAACCAAAATATATTAAAAATCAGAATTGTGAGGGAAACGTGATGAAAAGACTAATATATCTTATTAAATTATAATACATGGAACTATAAGGCTTTGTTTGAACTTTTCATTACAAATTCTAGAACAAAAATTTTAAGGTGATACAATGGAAATAAGGCAGAAGTCCAAAGAAGAATGAAGTCACAAGGGAAAAAACATTATTAAAGTAGCCAATAATGCTCGGCTCAAAGACGTGAATAAAAAGGCTACCAGATCCAATTATAAAGGATCCTTAAACTCTAATCCCAAAGTAACTAAATGACCAGTCTCATTGTGTGGAACATTAGTTGAGTGGCTCAAAGATCTTATTCAATAAGAGTTAAAAAGTTGATGAAAACTCACAAAATGCAGATTCAATGTTGTTACTTGTCAGAAGAGAAACTAGGTGAAAATTAGGTGGATTCCAATGTTGTTAGAGATTTTAATCAAGCCATAGATGACTGTGGCTTATTGGATTTGGGGTTTATATGAACTATATTTTCTTGGTGGAATAATATATCTGACCATGACCAAGTGTTAATTATGGATACACGTGATAGAGGTCTAGGTAACTCCTAGTGGTCCTCACTCTTCTCTCATACTAGCATCCTTAAAATAAATATAATTTGTTCGAATCATGATTCGTTGCTAGTGTATGTGAAAACTGAGTTGGAAATCATCCCGAAAGCGTTTAAATTTTAATCTACGTGGTGCAACCATCATGATTTTGTTGACGTGGTCAAATCTTCATGATGTGGGGAGGTTCGGGTTATAGTCATGAGGAAATTCTCTATTAAAGTGTGGAGACTTGACGATGTGTTCAAAACATGGAACATGAACAATTTTTGTGACATATTCCAATTAGTTAATGATTTGGAAGATGAAGTTCTTAAAAGCGTGGTGGATTATGAAGGATGTAAAAGTGATTCAAAGAGAGTTAGTCTTCAAGATTGCATAGATAAACTATTAATGGCCCTTAACAGTAAATAGATATATTAGAAGGGGATCCTATTTATTTCCCCAAGTCTATTTCTCATTCCTGAAAATTCTTTTAGTCGAGGGTTGAATAAACTATTTCCCCAAGTCTATTTCAAAGTGATGAGTTAATGTATGTATACTAAGTTACTGAGGAATTTAATTGTTGTCCAATAATCTATCCTGATTTTTCTTTTCTTTAGGATATTCTCACCAAGGAGATCGTTGGTCATGATACTAAAAGGGGGGGGGGGGATATATTATATGGATTATTTCAGCCTTGGTAGAGTTAATAATATGCAACATTCGTCGGGTGTTAATCATAAGCAGATCTGTTGTGGCATCACCGTCTGGGACATCCTTCTTTTGGCCAAATGTGATGCGTTATGTTTAAAAAATGATTTGCATACGAAATATTTCTAAAATGATAAAATTTACATTGAATTTGGCCCCAACCAATAAGACGCCAATGCTTCTCAACCAAAAATACCTATATGAATGAGAAGCTATAACGAATTTTGAGAAGGTTCAATCAATTGATCCATATATGGTCACCTATACGAATGACTATGCAATGATTTTAAAGCTCAAGTATGGTCACTCAAAGTTGAAGTTTCCACAAATCACAAAAAGCTGAAAATGGATTGAATTAAAGAGTGATGATTTCTTAACTCTTTTTTACCACTAGAGAGAAACACGTTGGGCAAAATAGGATCTCACAGCCCACAATGAAATAATCTTATGAAAATTATTAAAGACATACCCAAATCATAAAATAATCTTATAATCTAACAAAAATAATGAGAAAAGGAAAGAGAGACTCACGACCCATTATGTCAAAACAGGATCTCGACCAGTAACGATGATCCATGCCCCAATGGCAAAATCTCGCACAATATGCCAGCGAGGAAGCCAACAATGACCACAAAAATATACACGCATACAAAATGTTAACAACAAACATTTCCATTAAAAAAAACTTTCTCCAAAAACACAGATCACAAAATTTCAATCTTAGCTCAAAAATAAAAATTTTATATTAACTTATATCCCCATCAAGCAATTGAAACCAAAATATTCGAAATTAGGTGTTCCTAAAATGCCCAGATCACAAAATCTCAATATAAAATCGAAAACCCATCTCATTTGCTCATCAATATAAGGGAAAATGGTAATCAAGAGTTCACAATCATCTGAATAAAGCTAAAGTAAACTTGTTACATATATTTGTTTCAAATATAAAAACTACATTTCAAAGATTTGGTCAGAGTTTACCTTGATTCAGAGCTTTTCTCAGCGGCCAAACACGATGGAGTTGCTACCTTTGGTCGATTGAAGTCTCAGTGGCCAAAATCGATCGGAGGTTTTTTATTAGAGAGAGAGAGAGTGGAAGAAAGAGTTATCCGGAGAGAGAGAGAGAGAGAGAGAGAGAGAGATAAAGTGCTAGCCGGAGAGATGATGAAGCTGGTTAGAGATAGATAGATAGATAGAGAGAGAGAGAGCTGGCCGGAGAGAGAAAGAGGGAGAGGCGAGAGCGCCAATGAGATGAAAGAGAGAGGGGCTTGATCGGGAATGAAAAGAAATGTTATCTAATGTTTTTTTAGGTCTTCTTTAATTTAGTAAGTGTACGCAATTTTGGCACACTTTCCCCTTACAAGGGAATTTCGTCCTCGAAATTGGGACATACCTGCGGTGAATAACTCTGGATACTGCTCGTGCATCTCATCCTACCACTCCCATATTGAATCGTCTACATCGTGGTGCCCCCACTGAACCCTAACGAAGGGTACCACCTTTGATCGCCGTTTACGCTCACTAGGATCAAGTATCACCATTAAATTTAATTACACATGTGACGTAGTTTAATGGAAATTAAATATTATGGGGAAATTAAATATTACGGGTTGATTAAATTATTAATCGGGGAGAAATAATTAATTTTATTGAATAAAATTATTAAGTGAATAGTACTTATATATATATGACGTTATAACGAGTGACAGTAACATGATAATATGTTTTTTCAATTGGACGACGTGTGTGGGCTAAATGAGGCCGAGATAGAAAATAAATAGTGATTAACTCAAATGATGACTTTGAGGTCATAGATGAGTCTAGAAGGGTCAAAATAGTCAAAATAGTATACTCAGGTGTATAGTTTGGGTCCCGAGACAATTTTAGACCAAACCGACACATCGAGAGGGAATTTTAGTCATGTTATAGCCCAGGGGTACGGGAGTTATGAAATTTCAAGGGTTATATATATTTGTTGTTGTGTGAGGCTAGGGTAAAAAGAATATAAAATAACTGGATGCCAGCAGAGAGGAGGGGAAGATCTTTCTTAGGGCTTAGAAGAGGATTTGTGAAGAAATTTTCCTTATTTTTGCATCACAACCATTATTGGAGGGTCGATTAGAAGAGAAACATCATTAAAAGGATCAAATCAGATCACTCCCATACAAGGCACGTATTTATCTCGCAAATTTTTATGAGTTATAATACCCATGTAGAGTAGGCCCTTTGAATTTAGGAAAATTGATGATATTTTTGTGATTGATGAATATAACTCATAATTAGGAAAAGGATTGCATGTAGAATGAATCCAATTATCTACATAAAATGAAATCAAGAGTTATGGGATTTAGATCATGGGATAAATCTGGGCTTTTTGATGAATTCATGTGAAGAACATAAAATTGTAGGGTTTAATGATTTGAATTTGATATTGGGTGAAATTGTATGAAATTTATACATCATTTACGTTAAAAATCATCCCTTACTATTTATTTGATTTTTAGATATGTTTATTGGGAGTTTGGGATTGAAATATGAAAGTTTAAGGAATTTGATAGTGGGAAAATTTGTAACAAAGAAATAAAGAAGAAAACCCCTGTCACTTTTTAAATCAATTCGGCCCAAGGGCGAATCGATTCGATTTTTCCCAAAATTAAAAATTATTTGTTTTAAGCCCAAAAATTATGGAGAATTCGTGAAGGGACTTTTGTGATATTTAAAAATTATAGACGGAAGAATTAAAATGACAGTATAAGTAAAGTGGAGATTTGGTTTACATAAATTGATATGAATTAAGTATTGGAATAATTGAGAAAATATCTTAAAGTGATAAATGAATGAACTTCAAAAAGGGTTATGTGGTTATGAGTTTTTTTTTTTTTTTTTTGTCGAAGAGGGATAAATCCCACACACATATATTTATTCGAGGAGAAAAAGCCTCTCCATAGTGGCTTACAAGAAATTGAGATCTTCATGGAAAGAGAAATAAGAAAATTCCTAAAATAGAAGAACCCCCTAAGAAATCTCAAAAGAAGATCTAAGATAATGGCATCCCATCTTGTCTAGCCCAACAGCCCCCTTAACCACCGCAGGCAGATCCAAATAAGAATTAAAGATCGTGGAAGAAGTAGAATACACTTCAAAGTTAGCTAAAGGATCAACAACTTATGTTTATGATCAATAATGATAATATGAGTAAATACATATTAATTCAGGGTTAAATAGGATCCTTAGAGTAGTGAGTGATACTCAAAATTATATATATATATATATATATATATATTGGAATTTTAATTAAAACTAATGGTACGTCAAATATGCGAGTGATATAATACGTACGAGTCGATAAAAGTTGGGTTGTGTGTGTATCTAGTGAAAAATATATATAGGTGGTGTGAATACCTATAACTATGATTTAATTATATGTGTGAATATACCTACATTGCCTGCTATCAGGAGGTTGCACGCAGAGGGCGATCCCACCTTGACGATTCCAGTGAGGTCTGGATTTATGCCCTAAAGAATGGAACTTAGGGCGACCCATTATGTGACGTGTATTAGTGGGACCTACGTTTCATTTGAGTACGTTAGGTGCACGTATCCCAAAGGCTTAGAACTATGTTCATCTTCACCGTTGTGTTGAATAATTTTGGGTTCGAGGAGACATGCTGAACCAATAGTCCTTATTTGAGTACGAGAGGTACATGGACTTGATAGAAAAGTATGCCACCGTCACGAGAGGCCATTCCGGGGATGCTATATTTGTATATATATTATATATGTGATGAATGTATATACTAGGGTGATATATCTACTTATGAAAGATAATAGAATTGATAGATGATGTATATCTAACTGAAGTTAAGTAGTGAAACTTAAATGACTGATCAATAGTAAAATGAGAATAAATAAACTTATTATTGAGACTATAATAATGTGTCGTATGGAGAAATACGAGGGAACGAAATTTAGTGAGAATAGTTAAATACATTAGCTAGTTGGGAAAGATATACTGGTTAGGTAGAATGCTTTAGGCGTGCATATTAGTTGAGAGGTGAGTATCTCAAGTGAGTGTACATGGATAATACACGTGTAATAAATAACTGATTTAAATAGTTAAAAAATATTTTCTAAATGTTTTACTTGGGCTCTGACCTGTGTCAAAAATATTTTAAAACCTTTTAGGTGTCTAGCCACAGGGATGCCAAGCTTAGAGATCTTATCCAGAGTCATGTATATGCAGTAGTGTGGAGGCTTGCATGAGATTAATCTAGACGCTTCATCTCATTCATTCTAGATAGGATATTTCCTTATCATTTCAGTTGGGCGTGTTGCCTTCAGATTATCTATTTTACTCAATTAAGCATCAGACTCTATTTTGATTTTAGTTTACTTATTTCAGATTTTGGTTGGTTTTTGTACTTGGAGAATCGATGGTTTATTCAGTCTCATTTATTTATATATCTGTCGTGTCAGTGCTCAGACTATATTCATGTGTGAATGGTTTAGTTCATTTAATTTATTTTCGCATGTGAACATAATAAATGATAAATTCTTACACTAGATTAATTTAACATAAGTGATTAGTAATTTAAAAAGGTTTTCGATCGTGATGTTAAGAATGAAACCATTAATGATTCTTGTTTAATTTAATAATGGATTGATCACCCAGGATTAAAATAGGCGCAGTGTCACAATAAATTGGGGGGGAAACATTTGATAATTTGGGTCTGCATCATAAAGTTTCAAGAATTAACTTACAAAACCGAAAGATAATAATGTAGTCAATTCACAGTACATACTCACCATCGGCTCTCACATGCATTAAGTATCTCACCCCTCGTTTAAATGTAATACTATATGCATTTCTATCCCAAACCCAACATGTGATTTGGTCTCTACGCTAGCATAACAATATCAAGGTCCACTCGAACACATATAATCGGGAGGTAAATATCTACACATATGATCTCAGTCTCAAAGACTAACCCCACAGAAATTCCATCGCATCACATTATGTATTTTACGTAGCATTGTGTTCATTAACAATGGTCTACATCATTAGACTACATTGTTTCATTCTTAATCAATTTATATACATATATACATATATATATATATATATATATATATATATATATATATATATATATATATAGAGAGAGAGAGAGAGAGAGAGAGAGAGATAGATAGATAGATAGATAGATAGATAGATAGATAGATAGATAGAGAGAGAGAGAGAGAGAACACGAAGGCATATACCTTCGGTATCCATCTCATCTCTAGTGGTACATCCAGAGGAGTTCATCACCAAACGAATGTAAACAAAACACACATAAGTGGGGCGATCATTACGCGGTACACCATCTCACACCCATACCCCTGGCTATGAGAATGGATTTGTCCATCCCACTTCTATCATCACAAAAGAGTGCCCCTGAACGTATGACGTAAAATAATGACCTACACTATTCCTGGCCCACTTATGCCTGCACGTGGTACCAGTTCAACGACATGCACAACCCCAACCGATAGGCCTTACACGAACATGATTATACCCACATAAATACTAAATACATACATATAGCACACAGTGTGTATATGTAATTATCCTCATAACTACTGTAACTTGATTTTACTATTCTCGAAATAATAATCCTTTTTTTAGTATTACCACTGGAGTTAATTATTAAATTCACTATTTATTGGACAACGACATAAATGCCTTTTTAATTAAATATAACTTCATTTGGAAAACCTCCCATATACTCGCTTAGACTCGTAAAAATCCACCGAATATTTCCACGGTCTATCCTTGACCCAAGCCCCATGAGCCAAATCGATTCGCTTCTGGCAGTGAGCCTAGATTTTCTAATTTCTCAATATGAGTTTCTTACCCAAAATTCTATACTCATTTTTAAGTCTTATTACAAATCAATTTCTATAACTATAAATATATTATAAACATGCAAATATTTCTACATCGTTCTATAATCAATCTACGCATGATAGCGACGCTAATCCAAGCTATTAGAACATAAAAGTCACAAGTTATCTAACCCAACAAGTTCATAATTCTTATCTAAATATTCCAAGAATAGTAAGATCGATACATGATTTGTATTCAACCATAAACATCAATCATATTACATGGATTCTAATATCGGTTTCTCCAATTTAAACGACATTAATTATGGGTTTATCGCCAACGTATTTAATTCTCAAAACACAATGAATCATCAATTAATTCTAAATAAAAACTAGATTCAAATCCATCTATATTTCAATCTCCAAGCATTATAACTCGAAATTGGCATGAGATACATGCATATGAATCAAGAAACATATTATTAAATTTTTTGCAAGAAAATTCTTTCCTTGTAGTGATGATAGGATCCTCATCCCTTGAGCCTTTGTTCCTCTCTTCTTCTCCAACTTTGGTAACTTCTCCTGAAGGTGCAAGGCTGATAGGTTTTCTTATAAGTGGATGCAATGCTTAATTAAGTAGGGTTAGACTCTTAATAAAACCCTTAAGTCCTTATCTTCCCTTAATACCCAATTTCGGACCCCCAAATAAGTCCAGAATAACATTTGAATAGGTCCAAAATCTCTCCTAAGGGTATAACTATCCCTTGGGCCCAACTTAGGATATTTTGAATTCCAAATAAGTTCCTAACTCACCCTGGAACGTACTTAAACAATGTTAACAATAACTTACACATTTTAGTTAAACTAGCCATGCGATAATAATAATTCACATAACATGCAAATTGATGATCTACTAATACATACATTCAGTATACTCAAATCACTTAATCATGAACAATCATATTCAAGAAATTTATTCATGAAATTTATTGATTTTAATTTCACCAATTTAAATTATATAGAAATATGGGGTGTTAGCTTCTCCCCTACTAATAACGAAATTCCATCCATAAAATTTGAATAGTACCTGACTCGAAGAGTTCTAGATAATTCTCTCGTATATCATACTCCCTCTCCCACGTAGATTCATCCTCTTTGTGGTGTCCCCATTATACTCGCATTAAAGGAATAACCTTGGAATGAAGTCTACGTTCCTTACAGTTCAAAATGGCTAGAGGTCTCTTCTCATAACTTACGTCAGGATGGAGCTCTTTATCATTAAAATCAATGTGCTGATAAGCCACCTCATCTTTAAGGAATATCAGTGATCCCAAAACATGGAAAATATTGTGGATTCTCTACAAGTGATCTGATAAGGATAATTGATTTGCTAGAACCTGATTACCAACCTCAAAGTCTAAATGCCTCCTATATATATCAGCATAAGTCTTTTGTCGATCCTAGGCAATCTGAATCCTATCCATGATCATCTCCACCTTCTCTAATGTATCATAGATGAACTCCGATCCAAGAAGCTTGTTCTCACCCACTTCTATCCAATAAAAGGGTGAATGACAATGCCTCAAAAGGTGACATACCGATAGTACATTGTTTATTATTGTAAAAAAACTCCACCAATAGTAAGTATTGTTCTCAACTACCTTTGAAGTCCAAAATGCACATCCAAAACATATCTTCCAACATTTTATTCACACTCTCTGTCTGAACATCCATCTGTGGGTGATACGAAGAACTCAACCTCAACTTCGTCCCTAATCCCTCACTACACCAAAACTCACTTTTAGTAATGCATAAATTTATTGATTACTAACACTATTATACCGTTAAAATTACTAATAGAAATTTATCGTTACTAAATTAAGATATGTATTACTAGTAACCTTTATCATGTCAAATAATAAATCAAAAATCAATTTTAATAAGACATCCAACAAAATAGAAATGGGAGGCTTCCCTCCTAACGAAAATCTAAAACATTATCTCCTCTCACCCACTATATTCTCTCAACCCTCACATAACCTCCATCAGAGAAACCGATAATCTCCCTCAATATGTATCTCATATATTTAACTCTAAGAAGAACGGCGAATCGAAGAAAAAATAGGTGTCTATATCTACAAAACCTGGATTGCAATTTCCAGTTGGTAGGAGGATATTTGAAGAAAAAATCGATGTTTATCTCATTATTCTCGAATATCTCGCTGGTAGGAAGCCTCCGTTGTAATATCCCGCCCCGATAAATTAATCAAGCTTATTATGGATTATAAATTGATGAGTTGTAAATTATACTTATAGAAGAATTTTGGAGAACAATTGAGAAAATAAGTAAAAAGAGGAAATGGGTCGCTCAAAGGAAAAGGATATGTCGTTTGAACGACATAAGGATGTCACACGAATGGGTCGTTCGAACAAGGTGATTTTATCGTTCGAACAATGGCAATAGTAGTTCGAACGATGTATGATGAACTACAAACCTGTCATTTATGCTGTCAAATTATGAACCCTGGGATTAATTCTCTTGCCATCTCTTGGAACCTGGCCGTTGAGATGGATTAATTAGTATATGTTATATATGTTAGGGTTTTAGATTTTAGCTACAAAGGGAAGCGTAGAAATAGAAAAACTACCCACTTCGTTGACATCTTCTCCATCTCTCTCAGATCTCTCGATATTTCAATCCCTCCAAGTTAGTGGATACTCGGTTCACTTAGTATAGTGAGTATACTCACACTATAAAATTCCCACTCCCACCACTGTTAAGGTAGAGCTACAAATCTAGAGTTGTTGTTGGAAGTTTAAAGAATATAAATATGTCTGTAGAGGGTCTTTGATGGGGTTTCTTGCGGGTAAACTTGGTGGTGCTAGACAACCCCTATAAGGCCACCTTAGGAGGTGTGGGGGGTTGTCGTTTCCCTTGATCTTTCATGCCTTCCACTGTTTTAAGCTCTATTTGAGGTGGGGTAGTCTACTCTTTATAATTAAGACTTTATTTGGTGTATATTTTAGTCTTGTTATTATTGAATTTTAAGAGCATGATTATTATGAACAAAATGCAGGTTTTCTAGTAAGACTGAAATTGAGAATTTTTAGGGAATAAAAATGTAAGAAAATGTTATTCTTGTGTATTTTCTAGAAAAGGAAATAATGGACATTTTTATGGAATAAAAATGTAAGAAAATGTTATTCTTGTGTATTTTCAAAAAAAGAAAATAATGTACATTATTATGGAATAAAAATATAAGAACATGTTATTATTGTGTATTTTGTAGAAAGGGAAATAATGAACATTTTTAAGGAATAAAAATGTAAGAAAGTGTTATTCTTGTGTATTTTCTAGAAATGGAAATAATGGACATTTTTATGGAATACAAATGTAAAAAGAGAAATAATGGACATTTTAATAGAAGAAAAATGTAAGAAAATGTTAGTCTTGTGTACTTTCTAGAAAAGGAAATAATGGGCATTTTTATAGAATAAAATGTAAGAAAATGTTATTCTTGTGTATTTTCTAGAAAAGGAAATAATGGACATTTTTATGGTATAAAAATGTAAGAAAATGTTATTCTTGTGTATGTTATATAATAGGAAATAATGGACATTTTTATGGAATAAAAATTTAAGAAAATGTTATTCTTGTGTACTTTCTAGAAAGGGAAATAATGGCATTTTTATGGAATAAAAATGTTAGAAATGCCATTTTCTGTATTTTTAGTAAAAAGTAATGATGGATATTTTATTGAATGATGTTAATCTTGTCAACATATTTATGAAATAAACATTTCTAAGTTCTTGCAAAAATGGAGACCTTGTGAACAAATTGACATTTGTTGAGTTTAAAGAAGTTTATAAAATTTTATAACTACTTGAAAAGTAAGGTTACTGCAAATGATATAAATTTCTAGAATGAGATGTATGTTTAACCCATTTAATAGGGTTTAAGATTTAAAGTCTACTTTCTCATGCACATAAACTTGTAGTATTTTGATAATAAGTATATGAGCAAGTTTAAGGAAAGTCTTTTGAGGTTTAAGCATGACATAGGACAAATGGAAATTTTGGTCTTTGAAGAAGGTGTGAAAATAGGAGATTAATATGTAAAAAGGCATTATTTTATATATATTCAAGGTGTAAAGGTGTCAAGTGTGAAAGTTGGGTAAAAGTTTGATATTAAACAAGTTTTAAAATGGACAAAATGTTTTAAATATTAAGTTAGAAACTTAGTAACCATTTCGGTAAATAACACTTGTTAAAAGGACTAAATTGCAAGTTTGGTAAATAAAGGGTAAATTGGTAATTTACTTAAAGTGGAACATTTTTATGGAATAAAAATGTTAAAGAACATCTTTACACTAGTATGGGTGAAAATGAATTAAGTCCTATAGCGTGAATGATTTTAGTGTAAATCATGTGTGTGTGAATAAGGGACTTATAAGAGAAAGAAATAATTTTTCAAGTGTTAATGAAAAAACGGATGGTTAGGTCTGGGTTTGGGATTCGGTCGGGTAAAAGTAGGAAGTGAAATAATGAGGACATGTGTAAAATATCAAACACATTAATAAGGACTCGTGTGCAATCGAGAAATAAGCAAGAAGGGCCCGGAGTCCTTGGGTGAAAAGCCCTAAATCACTAGCCAGAGCATATGGTGTGCATAGCTGGCGGTGTGGAGAATGTGGAAGTATGCGATATAGGAAAATTCGGAGAAAAGATAAAGAAAATGTGGAACATGTCAATAAATGGGTTCTATGGTAAATGCATTAATACAACCTAACTTGAATGAACGTAATAAATGTTCAGGTAAGTGTGAAATGTACTAGTAAATGCGTAAATCTATTAATGTCCATAAGTAAGGAAAGGCGTAAAGTAAGTGGATAAATGGGTGAATAAGTAACCTAAGTGGTTAAATACATAATTTACCAAATAATGTATTAAAGGGATTCTCAAATTTTGAAAAAGTAATTTCCAACACAGTGAATGTGTGAGTTGAAATGGTGACTTTCAATGAAAATACTGAAATGTATTTAAATGAATAAAAAGGGTGATTCCGGTAAAGGAGTGTGCTTGGATAAATCAAAGGTAATGATTTCAAGTGTGGAACCAGGTGTTCTAAATAAAGCGAGGAAATATCATGTGCACTTATAAGAAGTCTCTATAAGATTAAGGTAAATTAATCTGGGTAAGTAAGGTTTTTTAAAAGTAAAACAGTTAATGCTTTAGAGCGTGTATTTTCAAAGGTATATATAAATATATATGTATATACATATATAATTTCTCATGCATGTGGTTGTAGCGTGTGAGTATTTTTTCTGTCGTTCATTTTTATACTACTTTGTATATTCCCACTAGGCATAGGCTCACACCCTCGATTTATTACGGTAGGTTGGGTGCGGGTCCATATTTTGAGGGAGTTATACAGGTAAGTGTACTTTATTTGTGTTACGTTAGCAACTTTATTTACTTGGACTTCGGGTTCCTCCCCATGAATCCCACACTCAGTTTATCTCGAAATTGGAATCGTACGTTAAACAAGTGAAATGGTAATTAAAATAAAACTGGACTACCAACATTATGTAGGTTGTTTCATTGCACTTCACATTTAATGCTCGGGTTGGACAAAGTTGACTCAAGGGTACCCCATAATCCGGGTCGAGGCGTTACAAATGGTATCAGATCTCTAGGTTCAAGGTTCCTTTCGGGTATAACGTGGTGAGGTCAATATTAGATCTTTTGATGTTGGTATTGGATTGGGTCGATCATGCTAGTTTGATGATGATTTTAGTTCGTGTCCTCGATGGTGAAGTCAAAGACGTTAGCACGATAAGTAAGTTAGCGCCAAGTGTATTACGATCAAGTATATTGTTATAAATCGCTTTCGTATTTCTTATTAAGTGTGTTAATAATTTGCGGGTGTCCACGTAAAGAAATAAGTGATGACACCATGGTTCGTAGTGTGAAGTATCTTATGTTCCTGTCTTTGTCGACGTAGAGTCTTGGAGATGTTGATAGAATGAGATCTCACTCGTTGGGAAAGTGGAACCAAATTGTGCATAGTCAACTGTAAAGATTGATAGTTGAAATGTTCTAGCTAAGCAATGTCGATCATGATTTTAAATTATATGTAGCCTTAGGTGCGGTACTCAAGAGTGGCCAGTGTTAGGAGGTAATTAGGAAAATTCTATCCCTGGGGTAACCCTGTGATTGATAGTAATTCGATAAACATGTAAATTGTATGATTCAACGCTAGAGGATAAGTTAGGCTTAGTTAATAGAATGCTATCCATATGGGTTTATAAATGTTAGCTACATGGTGAGAAAGTACTAGGTCCCCCGGGTGGGAGCGCGGGTTCAGCATACTGTGATTTATGTACCTCGACTATAAAATGGGTTTAGATAATATTGATAACTGAGTCAATCTAGAGGTGAACCTAGATAATCGTGGTGACTTAGTAATTAAGTAAGTAAGTGTGATATTTTAGAATAGGATCTCTTCCCGCGTCATTAGGGTGGGCCTCCTCTTGAGAAATAAACGACGTCTTGCATCCTACCAAAAATGGGGTGTTATTAAATTAGAAGTTTGATGATTAAAGTGTGGCATTGAGAAATAGGATCCATTGTGGTGATTCGTGGGCATGGGCCATAGTGTTCATAGGCAATACTCGACGTCCCATATCCTACCAAGAACAGATAGTTGTGTGAATTGATAGATTAACCCGTGGTATGAGGTTTACATAGCAAGGAAATTTAGTTATAGTGGTTGAACACTCAAAAGATATTAAAAGATCTAGGATATTGAAATCGTATTGACAATTCCCTTGGAGATATTTATTAATATTCGTCCAATGAGATGTTAATGCGAGTGGTGGTCATTCCCTAGTAATAGTGAATTTGAGATTGTGTACCGTGCATTATAGCGGTAGAAGTATCTCTCCTTGAAACCTTTGGAAATCATTTTGCATCAAGATTCTCGTGGCAATATACACCTCGTAGTGGTAGGTACCAAGTTATGTAGCATAGGTCATGGCATGACTTATGTTTCATAGTAGGTGTGTAAGTTATTTAGAGAAATAATAGAGTTTGATTTTTTACCCATGAGGCATTGGGAATCATTGTTGTATTTTACATAAGTGATGGTAAACCACTGATGATTGTAGTACGGTTAGATCATGTCGATTTGTGGAAGTGAATTGGAGTTAATGCTACGGCTTTTGTTTATAGGCATGTGTCACGATATGAAGTTCTAGGATAATTTTGAAAATAGGTTGATCAATCCTAGGTGGTGCACCTGGGAGACTTAGAACAAGAAGATGTTAGATGAGGTGTTAGGCTTAATTTTAGCACCTATGTATGCTACCCGTATGGTTAGCAATGACTCTATTGAGGTAAGTCATTAGGCATGAGTGATATTTGAAAATTATGATGCCAATAGAATGAGCATGATATGGGATCATGTAGGCGGTGCTGAGGGTGGTAGCAATGGTTAACGAGTTAAATGTTTGAAATCTTTATGAGCATTGCGTTTCACTTGATGAGAGTGATCTCGAAAATTGAGATTGGATACTGTGTATTAACATTTTGCAGCGTAACTGTGATACATCGATAACTAATGGTGAGTGTCAAGAGAAGTAACTTCAATACACAGTCCTAAGGAGAGAAGCCTAACATTTTAGATTCCCAAAGAATTTTGTTTCGTATTCTTTCTGGTAGGCACGGATGGATGATCCTTAGGTCTAACTCGTCGAGGTTAAGGCCAAGCCAGGATATGTGGCAAGACAAAGGTGTTTTACAAGTACCGATAAGAGTTAGAATATCTAATTGTACGTCGTGGGTGTGTACTTCGTGTCATTCGATTCATTGACGCAATTGCATTGCTTTCTTTTGGTGTGGCAGTCGCCTGATTCGTTGCATTCTTGCTCCTTCCTTGATCTCGATGATGAGAAGTTATTGAGCGGTATTTATTCAGGTGGAACATTACGTAAGCTTAGTAGTGATGAGGTCTAGGCCTGTTGTGATTGATTCATCACGGAATATGAGTCTGCTCTTCTTCGGAGGAACCCTTATCCTGCACC
This sequence comes from Sambucus nigra, assembly GCA_949130495.1. NCBI lineage: Eukaryota > Viridiplantae > Streptophyta > Magnoliopsida > Dipsacales > Adoxaceae > Sambucus > Sambucus nigra. The sequence continues at coordinate 353,156,349 of OX422208.1, read as the reverse complement.
AATTTGCATGTGCGTGTTGTCTCACATTCTTGCACATAGTTGCATGGTTTTCACGGCTCCTCTAGGTTAGCATGTTTGTTAGTTTGGTTATGCATCCCGAAGTTTTGACTTGAGGATATTATGAATGTTGGAACTTGATACAACTGGAGGTGGTAATAGTATTATGCTCCATTAAGAGTTGCACAGAGCGAGAATGTGATCGCTCGTGTATGATTACGCTTGAAGGGCTCTTAGTTAGCATGAGGATCTCGTAGGAGATATCGGCTGGGTAAAACTATGCAATAGGATGATTGTCTTAGAAATCAGTGATGGGCGTAACGAGAGGAGTTGAGATTGTATCAGCCTAGGCTAGGCGTGATCCGAGGCCTATTGAGGAAAGTAGATTACGAACCCTAACGTATACATTTTAAGGAGTTCATTGGTGGTATAATGACACTTGATGAGTTATATAGATAGACATGCTGAATGTGATCGAAAGTTATAGTATGACCTTAGGCTTGTCATGATCGGATTAGCAATGGTGATCGATTAAAGTGATACCCTTGGGTTTAGACCATAGTGTCGAGGATGCCTAGGATTGAAAACTAGTCATAGGTAACTGGATTACAAATTGGGATATGTCAAGAATTTCGAGGACGAAATTCCCTATGGAGGGAAGTTTGTAATAACCCCCCTCCCCGCCCCCAAATTAATCAAACTTATTGTGGATTATAAATTAACAAGGTGTAAACTGTAGTTATGGAGGAATTATGGAGAACAATTGAAGAAAATAATAAAAAGAGGAAAGGGGTCATTCAAACGACAAGGATATGCCATTTTAACGACATACGAATGTCGTGTAAACGGGTTGTTCGAACGAGGTGCTTTTATCATTCGAACAATGGCAACAGTCGTTCGAAGGACGTCTAATGAACAACAAACCTATCATTTATGCTGTTAAATTATGAACCGTGAGATCAATTCTCTTGCCATCTCTTGGAGCCTGGCCGTTGAGATGGATCAATTAGTATATGTAATATATGTTAAGGTTTTATATTTGAGCTACAGAGGGAGGCGTATCAAGAGAAAAATTCCCCACTTCCCTTGACATCTTTTCCATCTCTCTCAACTATCTCTACATTTATGACCCTCCAAGTCAGTAGATACTCGGTTCCCTTAGTATAGCGAGTATACTCACACCATTAAATGCCCACTCCCACCACTGTTAAGGTAGAGCTACAAATATAGAGTTGTTGTTGGAAGTTTAAAGAAGATAAATATGTTTATGGAGCTTCTATAGAGGGTCTTTGATGGGGTTTCTTTGAGGTAAACTTGGTGGTGTTACCTTAGGAGGTGGGGGGTTGTCATCTCCCCTGATCTTTCATGCCTTCCACTGTTTTGAGCTCCATTTGAGGTGCAAAAGTCTACTCTTTATATTTAAGGCTCTATTTTGTGTATATTGTAGTCTTGTTATTATTGAATGTTAAGAGTATGATTATTATGAACAAAATGTAGGTTTTCTAGTAAGACTGAAATTGGGCATTTTTATGGAATAAAAATGTAAGAAAATGTAATTCTTTTGTATTTTCTAGAAAAAGGAAATAATGGACATTTTTATGGAATAAAAATGTAAGAAATGTTATTCTAGTGTATTTTCTAGAAAGGGAAATAATGGACATTTTTATGGAATAAAAATGTATGGAAATTTTATTTTTGTGTATTTTCTGAAAAGGAAAATAATGGACATTTTTATGGAATTAAAACGTAAGAAAATGTTATTCTTGTGTATTTTCTAGATGAGGAAATAATGGACATTTTTATGAAATAAAAATGTAAGAAAATGTTATTCTTGTGTATTTTCTTGAAAAGAAAATAATAGACATTTTTATGGAATAAAAATGAGAGAAAAGTCATTTTCTACATTTCTAGTAAAAAGTAACTATTGATATTTTGTGGAATGATTTTATTCTTGTCAAGATATTTATGAAATAAATATTTCTATGTTCTTGCAAAAATAGAGGCCTTGTGAATGAATGGACATTTGTTGAGTTTAAAGAAGTTAATAAAATGTTATAACTACTTGAAAAGTAAGGTTACTGCAAATGATATAAATTTCTAGAATGAGATGTATGTTTAACCCATTTAATAGGGTTTAAGATTTAAAGTCTACTTTCTCATGCACATAAACTTGTAGTATTTTGATAATAAGTATATGAGCAAGTTTAAGGAAAGTCTTTTGAGGTTTAATCATGACATAGGACAAATGGAAATTTTGGTCTTTGAAGAAGGTGTGAAAATAGGAGATTAATATGTAAAAAGGCATTATTTTATAAATATTCAAGGTGTAAAGGTGTCAAGTGTGAAAGTTGGGTAAAAGTTTGATATTAAACAAGTTTTAAAATGGACAAAGTGTTTTAAATATTAAGTTAGAAACTTAGTAACCATTTCGGTAAATAACACTTGTTAAAAGGACTAAATTGCAAGTTTGGTAAATAAAGGGTAAATTGGTAATTTACTTAAAGTGAAACATTTTTATGGAATAAGAATGTCAAAGAACGTCATTACACTAGTAATGATGAAAACGAATTAAGTCCTATAGCGTGAATAATATTAGTATAAATCATGTGTGTGTGAATAAGGGACTTAAAGGAGAAAGAAATAATTTTTCAAGTGTTAACGAAAGAACGGATGGTTAAGTCCGGGTTTTGGCTCGGTCTGATAAAAGTAGGAAGTGGAATAATGTGGACATGTGTAAAAGGTTTAACACATTCATAAGGACTCAGATGCAACCGGGAAATCCGCAAGAAGGGCCTGGAGTCCTTGGGTGAAAAGCCCTAAATCACAAGCCAGAGCATATGGTGCGCATAGCAAGCGGTGTGGAGCCTGTGGAAGTATGCGTTAGAGGAAGATTTTGAGAAAAGATAAATCAAATGTGGAACATGTCAAGAAGTGGATTATATGGTAAATGTGTTAATACAACCTAACTTTAATGAACATGATAAGTGTTCCAGTAAATGTGAAATGGACAAGTAATGCGTAAATCAATTAATGTCCATAAGATAAGGAAATGGGTAAAGTAAGTAGGTAAATGGGTGAATAAGTAACCTAAGTGGCTCAATCCATAATTTTCCAAAGAATTTATTGAAAGGGTTTTCAAATGACGAATAAGTATTTTCTAACACGGTGAATGCATGAGTTGAAATGGTGACTTTCAATAAAAATACTAAAGTGTATTTAAATGAATAAATAGGGTGATTTCGATAAAGGAGTGTGTTTAGAAAAATCAAAGGTAATGATTACAAGTGTGGAACCGGGTGTGTTAAATAAAGTGAGGAAATGTCAAGGGTACTTATAAGAATATTTATAAGATTAAGGTAAATTAATTTCGATAAATAAGGTTTTTCGAAAGTAAAATGGTTAATACTTTGGAGCGTGTATTTTCAAAGGTATATACAAATATATATGTAGATACATATATAATTTCTCATGCATGTGGTTGTAGCGTGCGATTATCTTTTATGTTGTGCGTTTCTATACTTCTTTGTATTTTCCCATTGGGCATAGGCTCACACCCTCGCTTTGTTCTAGCAGGTTGGGTGCGGGTTCGTATTTTGAGGGCGTTATACTGGTAAGTGTACTTTATTTTTTTTATGTTAGCATCTTTGTTTCCTTGGTTCCCGCACATAGTTCCTGCACATGGTTCCCGTACTTCGGGGCCCCATGGTTCCCGCACATAGTTTATCTCGAAATTAAAATCGCATGCTAAACAAGTGAAATGGAAATTGAAAGAAAACTCGACAAGCAATGTTGTGTAGGTTGTTCCATTGCACTTAACAACTAACGCTCGGGTCAGAACGGGTTAACTCCCGGGTAACCCATAAATTCGGGTCGGGGCATTACAACGATTCTTGAATAAAAAAACATATGTGATGGTTGATTCTCCAAAATTGGTCTCTAAGAAGTGGTAACGACTGTCGGCCTGTATGAAGATAAAGGCTTGATGGTCTCTTATTGAAATCTAGATGGGGGAAGGAAGCATGTGTGAATGGTTAGGTGGTGTAGGAGGAAAATTGGAATCTGGGGTTGGGTTTGAGGAATAAGGGGACGAGAAAGAGTTGGAGGTCATTTTTTTATATAGTCAGGACACATTTTCATATCTATTTAATCTAGTAATTGGATGCTCTCAAGATGAGATAACTGTGGATCAAATCTATTGAGCTGGTCATGGAATATGGCATGGTGAAATGATCCCCTTTACAATATATTTTTTTAACATATGTTTATAACATATATAATTGAATAGGTTTTGATTAAAGAAGTTTGATTTTACTATTTTCCACCTCAAATTATTTATTGATTTGTTATTCTTTTAAGTCATTAGATTGCATGATGGCATAGTGTTGCGAGTTTTGAAGTCGGTAGTGAAAATAATTATAGGATTATTTGTTATAGTTGTACCTATTTAATATTTGAACAAATAATTTTTTTTAACTTTAAAATGGAAGCTCTCCATTTAAGTCTGCTCCATTTTGAAGTTGTACACGCAGACACCTATTTGTTTTATATAATAACCCTCATACAATTCATCCCATGACCTTACATCTTCCTTAGCCAACTCTTCACTCGACTCCCTCAGACCTTCCACCTCCCTTAGCCAATCCGTACAACCCATCCCTCATATCTACCTTATCTCACAAAACGTTGCATACAATGGAATGTACAAAGTTTTCTTCAGATCTCAACTACAGCTAGTAAATATTGGCATCTATGCAAATGTCGAAGGTTAAAAAATATGCTTCCGATCTCAATTTTCATCCCTGTTTCCCTCGATAATTTCCCATAATGACTTTTTACCCGTATAGGAAAATTATGTTTTTACAAGATGAGGGATCTAACGACATTTCTCCCCGTCCCACATCAAGCTATTTCATGTTCTAATGTATTTTCTTTTTACGTATTTATTTTGATAATTTTTAGTTTTGAGTTATTTTAGGGGTTTTCGGGATGTAGACACACAAAGGCTTTTTTTCATTTAATTGATGGAAAATAGGTTTGCTATATTACGTATGGTTAGAATTTCAAATAGAACTATTGCATATTAGTTTCTTGTTAAAATGTCAACATGAATTTACACATAAACATACGGTTAGAATTTGAAATTGAATTGTTGCATATTAGTTGTTTGTTAAAATGTCAACGTGAATTTACACTGAAATTCATATGCTTATCTTGCTTTTTTTTAACTTATGTTGACTTTGCAACATCTTTATATTTTCCTTTCCATCTTTATATTATGTTGAATCACTTTACCAAAAAATATTTTAGATATAACAATGTCTACAAGATACAAAAAGAGTTCAAATATGCATAAACTATGAAGCATTTACCCTTTCTAGAATCATCACATATTGGGCACCGACACTCTCATTCACCTTTCAAACACACCTTTGGGGATTACAAACTAATTACACTCGATTAAAAAATGAGCTCACAATAAAAAATTTGTTGGTTGAAATTTGTTCTAACTGAAGGGATGAAAGTATAGTATTGATAAACTACTGGCATAGTTTTAATTTTATTTCTTTGAGTAATGTAAATGAAAACATATAATCATGTGTCCGTGTTAGTGCTTTATAGGTTATACTCACCCATCACTTTGTCATAGAATAAAGGGAAGAGCAACATTTGGAAGAAAAAAGACTTTTGCAAAAATGTAATACCCCGTATTTTTACGCATATTTATTTTATTATGAAATTATGGAAATTGGGATTAATTAATTTAAAAGAGAAAATTTAATTTATAATTAATCCGACTTAATGGTAATAATTAATAGCGTGACGAGAGTTAGTAGTTATAAAAAATAGTTATGTTGAAATCATGTTGAGTAATAACTATGTTGAGCATTACATAGTGAGTAATGTAATAGATGGTTTCGAAAATAATAATATAATTGGGGACTAGATACACGACAATTAAGATATAATTATTTAGGACGCTCGTCTGAGCCGCGTCATTATTATCTATTTGGGGGTTAAAAAGGTAAATTATTTATATAGCTCGTATGGCCGTTTTGAGTGCGCCAGTGTGTCCGAAAAGGTCAAAATAGTAAAAAAATACTACTCGGGTGTTTTATTTGGAGTCCAGGGCAATTTAGCCCAAAACAACACCCCAAAGGTTTTTTTTGTCTTTTGGGATTTTTGAGTAATTAAATGGACAAAAATAGGATTAAAATATAAACATTGAGGGTTAGTGGTCAGTCAGTTTCAACTTATGTGAGAAGGAGAGAGAAGGAGAGGGAAAACTAAAGAGCAAGAAGAACCATAGGAGAAAAAGGTGCAAACTTAAGAGATTTCACACCAAAGTTGCGCCAAAGTGTAGATCGCGACGTGAGGGTCAACCATATGTAAATTTCAACTCGAGAATCAGAAATCCATTCCAGGGCAAGTGTTTATCTTGCTCCTCTTTTAGCAAATATTGTTCCTATTGATTTAGATTAGATGTTATAAACTTATTGCAATTAAATCTTAGGGTTAATTAGACTGAATTGTAAAGAAATCTTATGAATTGGAGATGGGTATGCATGTAGAGGTTTTGCCCTTTGTGAGGCTATTAAATTTGGAGATTTTATGTCCTAATCAAAAATTATAATAAGAGTTTTTGAATACTTAAATTCCTGGATTCATGTTTTGAAATTTTTTAGAGATTTAAGAAATTATTGGGTTTCCCTTTGAAAACATAAAGATTTGAACACTAATTTGTGTTAGAAAGTGTCCCATAATGATTAGGAATAGTTTAGAACTACCTAATTGGATGTTGGATGTAATTTGGGTTGAGTTTGAAGTGTTTTATGTTGGAAAAATAGAATTTGGGGAAGAATTGGGCCTATTCGGATTTTTCTTTCGAAGACCAGCCCAGGTCGTTTGAACGACCTCGTTCGAACAAGCCTTCTAACGAAAAATCCAATGACCCTTCTAATGAGATGTTGAAGTTCATTCAAAGTGGAAACTTCGTTCGAACGACCTCGTTCGAACGAGAATTCTGGAACTTCGAACGAGATTCCAGGACTTGATATTTGGGTCCGATTTAGTTAAAATCCATTCTAAGCTTATCCACGCGAGTGTATAAATCTACGTGAGTAACGGGTGACTTAAATTCTAAAGTTTTAGGGAATTAAGGGTGTAATGATCCTCGAGGTATTGAACTTGTATGGAAACCTAAGAGAGAATGAGAGTCCTACACAGGTTACATATAAACGGATATCGTGGATAGTAGTGATGTTAATATTACCTACGTACTATGGGAATTAGGTTGCGTGAACGCCTATTATGTATATAAGTTGTGTGCTTGCTTATTACTTGGAATATTATATGTATGACATACCTAGCTACTATCTATCAAATGTAGGTTAGCGCGTTGTGGACGACCATATCTTGTATGCCTTCGTGGTATTTTGAGTCGTACCACTAGAGCATGGAACCTAGGTATGGGCTATCTGTGAGAACGATAGTGGTGACGATTGTATATGTTTGTAGGTATGTGCGTAGCCCATCGACTTGGGATTATGTTCTCCTCCAATATGTGTACATGTTTATTGGTTCTTGAGAGATTGAACCAGTTGTCCTTTATGCGTGAGTGTTGCAATGGGACTAGATAGCTGAGTATGCCTAGCACCTGGGGTTTCTTAACCATGGGTGAAATATTGACATATATGTATTAGTATGTATACATAGTGAGATTTTTTTATGTATATTGGGTTCATATTCCGTGTTTCATGTTGGCTACTTTATCAAAGTATATACTTATTGGGACACCAATTGAGAATTAAGAATGCTATGAGAATGAGTTAAAGTATCTTTAAACCTATTCCTAAAATAATAGATATATATATTGTCTTCGGGTTATTTAGATAGTTTATCCATCATAGGGGTTATACTATGTATAGTCAGGTAGAGTATCATGACTAGTATGGGTAGCTAGGCTCGCTAGGTGTGCACATTAGATGAGAGGTGAGCATCCCAAGTGAGTACACTAAGTTAACATGAATAATATTTGTGCTAATTAACGAATTTAAGAACTTGTTGTTATTAAACTATTTTCTACTAGGGCTCTGACCCGTTTTTCTTCAAATCTCTTTTCTTATTTTATTATTTTAGGTGTTCAGCCACAGGGACACCAGACTTAGAAGATTCCATTCATTTGTCGATGTTGTAGCTGCTGTGGAATCTACAAGATGTTGCTAATAGACACTTATGAGTCTATTTCTCCTTATCTATTAGTCATTAATTTCAATTGGACATGTCATCCCTCCTATTTTACATTCAAAGATTTAGAGTTGTTTTATTCTATCATTCGAATTTGAATTCATATTATTGGATTATTGTATGGGATTTTGACTGGATGAGTTTACTCCAGTTTTTATTTAAATTAAGTTAGTTATTTCCTTATGCTATTGTGATGTATGGTGATGAGTAATTATTTCCCTTTAATGATGATGGTTGATAACAAGATAAAATTTTGATACCAACCCTTTTTAAATATTAGGTAGTTAGTTTTAATTAAATTAAAAATTGAATTTTCGACAGTGATGCATTATCTGAACCAAATTGATATTCTGAGATTAATTAATTAAGGATTGATCACCCGGTAATTAATTAGACGGTGTGCCACAAAAAACCCCAAACACAACTATACTGTTACAAAACATTAAGTGTACGGAAAAATAGCGCAGTGTAGAAGCTAAAATTATGAGACCCATATAACCAATACAAACTCTAGAGTAACTTGAAACTCTCGGTATCACTTTATCAAGCATCATCATATAATACCCAACCACCTTATTCCCCTCAATGACATATAACCCCTTTCATCTTCACATCAATTGCATTTTTCATTTGGTCCTTCAAATTTGAATATTAACTAATTTATCGGTACCCGTTTTTAAGACTTTAACTACCAGAATGACATTAATTCCCAACTTTAAATCTTAGATATTTATTTATTAAGTGGGCATATCCTATAACTTTTTTAAAACAATCTTGACCATTAATACTGTAGACACCTCATTCAGATACCCATAACTCTCCTTAGGTCCCTAGCACCTCCCGTCATCACTATAAACCCAGGTCACGTCCCGAGTACTGACCTGGAAGCCATCGGGCACCCCAGGCTCAGTTTGACCCAGAAATCAAACTCTTCGTCTCAATCGAGACTCAATGAATCTTCTAAGGGCACTGAATACCCTTTCCAACGGTCCACCCCGTGCACGATTATGACTTACCATGCGGACGAACGATCCGTTTGCGTTCGAAACCTGACCTAGAGGCCACCGGGCGCTCCCGGGCTCTATTTGACCGACTTCAACTCTTCAAATCGACCGAGGCAGAATGAATCTTCAAAGGGAACTGAATACCCTTTCCAACGGTCCACCCCATGCACGATTCTGACTTTCCAGGCGGATGAACGATTCGTTTGACTCTGGGAGGCAATTGAATGTTTCCGAGGCCCAGTTGACCAAAGTCAACTCTCCAAACCGGGTCAAACTCTTTGGAATGTTGAATTACATCTCCTAACCTTTCCAACGGTATGCCCCATGCACGATTCGAACTTACCATGCGGACGAACGATCCGTTTGCGTCCGCACGATTCCCCGTTCAATGGACCGACAAACGCTTCCGAGCCATATTTGACCCAAAGTCAACTCCCGAACTCGGGAGCGGTCCCAAGGACTTTCGAAGGTCTTTAAAATACCTTTCCAGCGGTATGCCTCGTGCACAATTCTGACCAATGGTTTTCCCTCGACGACCGATTTTCCGAAAAATCTTGAAACGCACTGCCAAATGGCAGGTCCCAAACCCTGCCTATCGGCACCTGCCGATAAGTAGTGCCATGTCAATGCCGATCGGTAGACCCCTGGGCCTATAAAAAGAATTCTTTCCCCTCATTTGCAAAGGGGAGCCCAGATCTGATAGAAATCTCTCTGAACAAATCCCAAAAACCTCTATCGAAGGCAGCGTGATTTCAACTTCCAAATCCCTCTTTTACCTCCACTTTTCATCATCCTTTTCATCAAACTTGGTGAATTAACCACTTTCCATCATCATCCAAGCTCGAGGGATGCTATTCAACACTCAAGATCAAGCTCAATATCTTCAAGAAGGTCCAACTTTCTCACCTTACTCTTCAAATTCTCTTGAATTCTCAATAACTTGTTTTCTCACTTAGCACTTTTATTATCTCATTTCACACATCCTAATATACTTTTTTATTTATTATTATTGCACATCCCTTATTTTCATACAAATAAAAATCCAAAAAACAAGAAAAATAGGGTTTTACTATAAATTCCAAGTAGGGATTCTCCACCCCTTTGCTTTGTATGCGAAGTACGTGGACTTTGATGCCTTTATAGGCTATGTAGGCATCTCGAGGTAAAACCCGAGACTCGAGTCCTTTCTCTCACTTTTTCTCTCATTTTCTATTTTCTCTAAATCCATTTTTCTTATATATATACTTATTCTTAGTGACGCATTACTTCATATGCGTTATCGTTCCCTTATAACGATCAACGTAGGGGTAATCGCGTAAATCTTTTTTTTCTAATGTTACTTTTATATCTTCCTACGGATGACTCGCTTTATCTTTTCCATGGAACAAGTCGAGTATTCCTACCTCCATTCTATATATATACACATGCACACATCTCACGGGGGGAAACATAAAGGAAAATAGCAAAAATCCATGAGAGACCGAAAGGGCGGAATGGGTACCTAACACCTTCCCATTTCGTAACTAAGCCTCCGAACCCTTCTCGAATCATCTTGGTTTTGCATGCACCAGTATGTCTTTGGATGCCACTCTTCGGGGTGGCTTCACCTTTTTCTTTTGTCTTTTTTGAGTCAAATAGACTGGCGACTCTGAATCTCTCTACATTTTTCACACCACAAGCGACGCCAGCCGAAGCACTCCCGAGAAGGACGCGCGGGACCCGAAGGATCCTTTCCTCCACGCGCCTGCCCGTGCACGGACGAGGATCGGGGATGGCCATAGTGGCGACTCTGCTGGGGACTATATGTGTTTTTTTATATATTGAGGGCTTGACTCTATTTGCATGGATGCTATATTTGTTTATGTTTCCCCCCATATCCGCATGATCCCTTTTTCCATGTGTATCCCATGCTTATTCTTATGTTCACACACTTGTAGAAAATCCTCCATGTACACTTCACACCACGTGCAGCTAGGATCACATATATCCACATGTTGCACGCATCACCTATCCATACTTGGTGTACCTTTTGGGGTACTTGTACTCTGCTCCCTGTTGGAATAATCAAGAAAGGCACTCTCATCATAAGATACTAATAAGAGAATCATGCATGATCCACACGACATCACCAAAGAGCATTGTTATTGACCAAATTTTACCCAGTAACTAGAGGGTCACTTCGTGATGGGAGCTGGTCCGGCAGGTCGCAGTTAGCCTAAGCGATATGACTCTCACCTTCCATTGGCCAAGTACCTTCGACGTATATCGAACGGTTCCCCCGCATCGTACCGCATGACCAAAGTCATGACGGGAGGTATATCGCAGGGAATTCATTCACATACGCCGAGTATATCAAATTTTCTCTCACATGTACCGTCCCCACGAGGTATATGGTGAGGCAATTCACATACACTCAGGTATATCAAATGGCTTGTCCACACGTACCGATTGCCCGCAAGAGCAAGATGTATATCGTGGAAGTCATGCCAAAGGGGGGGAACCCATTACGATTCACCCAACCAACTGTATACCCGTATATAGGTGTCAAACCTAGGACACGCACTTTAGATTTTCGGTTTCGACCCTAAACTCTGCCGAAGTTCCGGGTCGATCTTCCGCCCAATTTTCGCGCATTTTTAAAAATGGGACCCTGTCCGTGAGCCTGGTTACAAGTTCAAACTGTAGCTTTGCATATAATAAAACCCCACTTTTTCAAGCTCGGGTCCCGTCCGGCATTGCATTTAGGAGAATTAAATACAAGTGAGAACATAATAATCATAATAATCATGCTGAGTTCCGTCTCCAAAACATTTCTCCCTTCTTTATCAAAAATCCAAAAACATTTCTCCCTTCTTTATCAAAAATCCAAAAATAGTTTCTTCCCTTTTTCTCAAAAATAAATCTCATCCTACGCCTTCTCAGGTTGATCGCAAGCCCTTGACCTGGCTCCCTATTCGCTTACATCTTTAGTCAAATCACTCCGGAGTTTCATCCGCTCCTCTACTACTTCTTCCGAGTCTGGAATCCATCCATCTTCCATGGAGAATGCAGATCAAGCACCAGTCATACAACCAGTTCTGTCGACGGTCCTAGCTCAACTCGTGGCCAAGATTGACAACCTCCAAGCTGAGGTCCAAGAAATGCAACGAAACTAAGTTCCTATTCCTCAAGAGCCTGAGGCCCTATTTCCTCGTGCTATAGGTCCACCCGAGCCTATCTGGCTCCCGGAGGAATATCAGCACGCCCCAGGTGCCCCTCCGAAAAATGGGCCGCCGCCTGCCCAACTTCTAATGCCAAACATTGCCCAGCCTATGGCTAACTTGCATGAGGTTGCTAATCCAAAGGAGGGGGAGTTGAATAAAGTCAAGGAGGATCTCAAGATTCTCACCAAGAAGTTTGACCAAGTCATAAACTCTGGGAATTACATGGACTACACCCACACGTCTCCTTATCCTAAAGCGAGGTTACCCAAGAAGTCCAAAATTCCAAATATCGAGAAGTTTGGAGGGACTGGACCCCCGATCATTCATCTTCGCAGTTATCGTCGTTCCATGACTCTACTAGGGGCTTCCGAAGAAGTAATGGCCCAACTATTTCAACAAACTTTGAAGGATAGTACCCTCCGATGGTTTTTATCTCTTGAGGAATCCCGAATCTGTAGCTGGGAGAATGTCGCCCGAGAATTCATGTCGCAGTATAAATACAACGAAGAGCTCGAGGTCACCCACCGTGATTTAGATGTGCTCAAACAAAACTGGTGGGAATCAATCAGTAACTTCATAACCCGTTGGAGGGAACAAGCAGCTACCATGACTAATCGGCCATCCGAGGAAGAACAGGTCAACATAGTGAAGAAAAACTTCTTGCCCCATGTCCTAGCAACGATGGGAGGACAATACTAACCCCACTTCCGAGCTCTCAAAGAGGCTGGAGTGGAAATTGAGGAAAGCCTCGTTAAAGCAGAGATTGAACCAAAGAAGGTGTCCAAAAAGTTCACCCCTAGAAAGTATGACAATCCTGTCAGTGCTACCATCTCGACCATCAATAACATCTCTCAACCAACCACATCTTGGGCACCAGAAAGTCGCCCTGCCCCCATCCGAGGGGAATACACTGAGCTCTATGCCCTGCTCTCCAAAGTTTACCAAGCCCTATTAAGCCGAAACCTCATCAAACCCTTGGATCCACGTCCATTGCCAAATCCACTCGCAAGAAACTTCAAGACCGATGCTCATTGAGCCTTTCACCAAATTGCCGGCCATACCACCGACCAATGCTTTCACCTCCGAAACGTAATCCAAGATCTCATTGACCGGGGTATAATATCCCCACCAGCCAATCCTAAGACAAACACTACTCGCAACCCACTCCCAAATCACACCAATGCCATCTTCTTGGAAGAAAACCCAGATTTCGATCCCTCAACTCAAATCACGCCCATATACTCTTCTAAACCTCTTCAAATTTGTCCCTATTTCCTCCGACACCCTACTAGCCCCGCTGATCAGGCACTGTCACTCCTTACCAGAGCATGCATCGCTGTTCGTACCCATTCTGAAAATGGAGGTATGGAATTGTCAGAGGTGTTAAACCAACTCCTAGAGTTCGGGCTGAAATTGCCCTCACAGATGGTCATTGATTGCCAGAGATTCAGTACACTGTTCATGAAAGCACGAAAGTGGGCCTGAGATTCAGATAATTGGGGAGTACCAACCGACGAAGTCAGCTTAGATGATGTTGTCCAAACTATGATAGTATAATTCGAGCAAACCAACAGCATCTGTAGTATCACCGGGTTACTTGACACTTTGAAGCTACCAGGGCACTTGGTCCCTTCAATCACATATATCCCCATAGAATGGGAGAACTTGTATGAAGAAGCCGTTGAGGTTGTGGAATACATCGAATTTACATGGAATGATAGAATTGTTGCCACCTAATGGGGGGAAGAATTCGAAGATTCAAGCGAAGAACAAGCTTTAGGAAGAGCTGGCCGGGTAGCCGACATATGTGGGATGATATCATTTAAAGAGCTCCTCGGTGAAATAAATAGGGTGGCAGAACAACCTGAGATTAACGAGGAAACGGGATTCATGTTCTTTCCTTCTTCAGTAAATCACATGACCAGATCAGGGAGACATTACAAAGTTCCAAGCTCACTACCAGCAAATGACAAGGGAGGGGGCGTTGAAAACCATCCTATGCCTAAGATGACCATTGAGGAGAGCAAGATCCTTGATCAACTGAAGAAAACTCAATCTAATATCACTCTATGGGGACTTTTTATGTCTTCCCAGCTACACAGAAATGCTTTAATCAAATTAGTCACTGGACCTATAGTTCCTCCGTCTACCACACCCGAGGAGGCAATGAATCTGGTCGGATCCTTGACCTCTACCCGAATGCTATCATTTTCTGAAGAACAAATCCCCATAATTGGGTCGAATCACAATCATGCACTTAATATCTCTGTCAAAGTTATGGGTAAGGCCGTGCCACTCTCCCTTGTCAATAACGGATCCACCTTGAATGTTTGCCCATTGAGAACCTTCAAGTGTTTAGGCCTGAAAGAAAGCGACCTCGCTCCCACCTCCGCCGCTGTGCGTGCCTACGATAATACCCGTCGTGAGGTGATGGGATCCATAAAACTTGTAATAGGGGTTGGACCTATAAACCCCATCGTTGAATTCCAAGTCATAGACATCCCAGCTTGTTTCAACCTGTTGCTCAGACGCCCCTGGCTCCACAATATCAAAGGTGTATCTTCCTCACTCCATCAGAAATTGAAGTTCTTCGCTGACGGGCGAGTCATCACCATTTTGGGTGACAACGAAAATGTCGAGGGTGCAAACACCATCAGTCCAATCCTTGAGATACAATATGGGTTAAATGATATACTCCTATAAGGATTCGGAGTTGAGCCACTCCTACTCCCGGCAGGGGACGATTTCAAAGAAAGGGTTTTTCCAGAATGTGACCCTCATGGCAATGTCAATGTGATTCAGATGTTCAGAAACATGCACTTCATGCCCGGACTGGGGCTAGGACAAAGACAGCAGGGGATACTTAAGTCCATCAAACTGAAGAAAGCATTCCCTCCTTGAGTCTTGGGGTATCAACCATCAAAACAAGATCTCAGTCCGCCAATCGCGACCGAAGAAAAGATTAAACTACATCCCGACCATCTCGGGAGACTCCTTAAATGGTCGATTCATCAACGAGAGTGAGCATTTCCCATTTTGCGGTTTTCCAGAACCATGGTATGAACACACAAACAAGAAAATGAAGCCTGGAATGGAGATCTTTTTCCAAGACAGCTACCTGTGGGCCGAAAGTTTCCAACACCGCGTATAACCACTCATCAAAGATGCTGAGGAGACTGAGGAAAGTGATTCCGAAGATTCCTTCAACTTACAGACACTGGGGCTGAAACCCTTCCTGGTTCATTCAGGCACTACATCAATGGACCCATCCCGTCTGATTAAAGCTGCTGATACTCCTCTCCTTAAATGGCATGCTGCACCAGTTCTACCCCTTGAAATCTCCCCTAACCCCAATGTTTACCCTGTTTTATGTATTGTTGTCTATCCTTGCTCAAATGTAATTGAGACCTCTTTTGATGAGGTTCTCAATGCTATTTTTCCTATCAATGAAATAAATGAAGATTTTGAGTATCTTGTTGTGCCTTACATTAACTTCTTGGATTCTAATCAAACTTTTGATGATGATGATTTTGCAAATGAACAATTCTTAACTGATCTAAATAAGGTTAATAATAAACAACGTAACCGCGTTCAAGTTAATGAAGAAGAGACTGTTGTTATTAATCTCGGTTCTAGTAGCCAACTGCGCGAGATTAGGATAAGGGCCACCCTTGATGAGCATGAGCATGCACAACTTAAAGAATTGCTGAAGGAGTTAGTAGATATCTTTGCATGGTCCTATGATGATATGCCCGGCATCGATCCTGAAATAGCTCAGCACGAGATCCCCACTCTCCCAGATTACAACTCGGTTAAACAAAAACTGAGAAAACTCCGCACCAAATGGTCGCTCAAGGTCAAAGAAGAGGTGGTCAAACAGTTGAATGTGGGTTTCATTCGGGTGATCGAATATCCCACATGGCTAGCCAACATTGTACCTGTACCGAAATCAGGAGAGAAGGTTCGAATGTTTGTAGACTACCGAGATTTAAACAAAGCTTCTCCAAAGGATGATTATCCGTTACCCAACATCGACATGATCGTGGACAATACAGCCAGTCATGCTCTCAAGTCATTCGTCGACGGGTTTACCGGATACAACCAAATCAAGATGCACCCCGACCACCAAGAAAAAACTGCATTCATCACTCCATGGGGAACCTTTTTCTACACCGTTACGCCATTCGGTCTCAAGAATGCTAGGGCTACATACCAAAGGGCTGCCACAACCATCCTGCATGACATGATTCACAAGGAGGGTGAGGTTTATGTCGAAGATATGATTATCAAGCCCAAAACTAGAGAAAGTCATGTTCCCGCTCTCCGGAAGTTCTTCAAACGACTGCGACAGTATCAGATGAAACCCAATCCACAGAAGTGTGTCTTCGGAGTTACAAAGGGAAAACTCTTAGGATTCATGGTCAGTGAGAAGGGGATAGAAGCAGATCCCACCAATCTGAAGGCCATACTTGAGATGCCACCTCCCCGAACAGAGAAGGAAGTCCGAGGTTTCCTTGGGAAATTATAATATATCAGCCGGTTCATCAGCCAACTAACCTCCATCTGTGAATCGATCTTCAAGATCCTCTGAAAATATTCAACCAAGGTTTGGAACGAGACCTGCCAAGAAGCTTTTGATCGAATCAAACAATACCTGACCCAACCTACAGTTCTCATGCCACTACAGCCTGGTCTCCCTTTGCTCCTATACCTAACGATAGCCGACACTGCAGCCGGGGCTTTGCTAGCCCAATACCTTGAAGACTCCCACAAAGAAACAGCCATCTATTACGCCAGTCGCAAATTGGCCGGATACGAGGTCAATTACACTGCTTTGGAAAAAGCATGTGTCGCGCTTGTCTGGGTCACCCAAAAGTTACGACACTACATGCTCGCCTTCCCCATCAAACTTGTATCCCGAATGGATCTCATCAAATACCTGCTTGAGAAACCCTCCTTATTCAGTCGAATGGCCCTATGGTTGATGCTCCTAAGTGAGTTCGATATCGTGTACGTCACACAGAAAACTGTTAAAGGAAGAGCCATCTCTGACTACCTCGCTGACTACCCTGTAGAAGAGGCAGATGTTAGGATCTCCAGTATTCCTAGATGAAAATATCCTCTGCACCACTCAAGACTGCCTTCGATGGAAAATATTCTTTGATGGCACTGCAAAAAAAAGGGATATGGCATTGGGATACTTTTGGTCACCCCAGATGACTCCCATACTCCCATCGCCATGAAATTGAATTTCCCATGCCCCAACAACATGACGGAATACGTGGCATGCACAGTGGGCCCCAAGGTCTCTCTCAAAAAAGGTATTCAATACCTTGATGTCTACGGGGATTCTTCCCTCATCATCGGTCTAGTTCTCAGAAAGTGGAAGGTCAAGGATGAAAAGCTCCAACCCTTTCATGCCCAATTAGAAGAGTTGGCCTCCCAATTCCGAGATATCACCTTCCATTACCTACCCCGGGCAAAGAATAACCTAGTCGATGCTCTTGCTACCTTGGCCTCCATGGTCGACATGCCCGAGGGAATAACAATGACCCCCTTCCTAGTTCAAAACCAAGACAAACCGACCCATTGCTACCATATTGAGCTTGTCTCCACTGAAGATCCCGAACTAGCCGATTGTTGGTACTATGATATCTGGTTCCTCCTCAAACATGGTAGGTATCCCGAGGGCTCCAACAAGAAGGATCGAACGACCCTCCGAAGACTGGCCGCCCAGTACATCATCTGTTATAAAGCTCTACTCAAGAAGAACTTCGATGGAACTCATCTACACTGTATCGCTGGGGCTGAGATTGAGAAAACAATTGAGAAAATCCATAGCCGGGAATGTAGGCCCCACATAAACGATCACATGCTTGCCAAGAATATCATCCGACAGGGCTACTACTGGACCACCATGGCCTAGGATTGCACCGCCTATGTTCGGAGATGCCCTGAATGCCAACAGTTCTCCAATCTTCAACATTTGCCTCCGTGAGAGTTATACAATATGACCTCTCCCTAGTCGTTCTCCACCTGGGGTATCGACATCATAGGGAAGGTTACGCCAAAGGCGTCATATGGACATGATTTCATCCTGGTTTCCATCAATTACTTCACCAAATGGGTTGAGGCTGATTCATACGCGGTGTTGAACACCAAGAAAGTGGCCAAATTCCTCAAGAAGAATATCATCTGCCGATATGGGGTCCCGCACGAGCTGGTATCAGATAACGGGTTGCATTTTGAGGCAGAAGTCACAGAAGTAGTCAATGAGTACGGGATTCAGAGACACAAATCTTCTCCCTACCGACCTCAGACCAATGGTGAAGTTAAGGCCGCCAACAAAAACCTCAAGGCCATCATCAATAAGATGACCGAAAGCTGTAGGGATTGGGTTGATCGGATCTCGTATGCCCTCTGGGGCTATCGAACCTCAATCCGAACCTCAATCCGAACCTCTACTGGGGCTGTCCCTTACTCCCTGGTCTACGGCATGGAAGCAGTCCTACCTGTGGAGCTGGAAATACCCTCGCTATGCGTCATGCTCGAAAGCAAGGTTAGTGAAGAAGACTAGTGCCAAAGCCATCTTGATGAGCTAGCCCTCCTAGATGAAAAAAGATTAAAATCTCTTTACCACATACAGGGATACCATCGCCGAATAGCGCGATCATTCAACAAGAGAGTCAAGGACCGAGGTGTCCGGGAGGGAGACTTAGCCCTCAAGGAGATAATAAAACCCATCTGGGACCCCAGAGGAAAATTCAAGCCCAATTGGAGCGGCCCCTACATTGTGAAGAAAATCTTATCTGGCGGTGCTGCCATGCTCACTGACCTGGATGGGGAAGAGATGGCTCGTCCAATCAATCTGTACCGTCTCAAGAAATTCTATCCCTAAGTCCGAAATCTCAACGCGCTACGACTCTTCTTATCCCCCTTCTATTCTAAAAAAAAATCTTCATTTCCCTCTACCCAGAACTACGTGGGCCTGATCCTCTGCAAAAACCATTTTCAAACAGATAAAAACTTTTCAAAAAACCCCAGAGGTACGTAGGCAGCTCATACATCTCACAAGAGAACGACCCTTTCTTTTTCACAAAATACTATTCTTTTATTACCTCCGAGAACGGTGGTTCATTCTATAAATACGTGAACAAAAGGATTATGTATGCCTTAGCAATCAGTATAGATAATTCAAAACACAAAACTCATCGAAAGGCACAGCTGGATGATAAAAAACTTATTTATTTCATTAATAAGAAATTACAGTACGGATTACATAAGAAAAGGGACAAATAACTCCCTTCTCATACTACCATAAAAAAACCAAATAAAACCCCCCACATACATGCCCTATTACATAAATAAACTCCCCAGGAGTCTTATCCACAGCTACCCGAAGATCCTGCACCCTCATCATCCACGTTCTGAGGACCCCAGGTCTCCCCTGCCTGAATAGAGTGTCGCAAGCATTCCATGGATTGAAGAGCCTTAACCATCTTCGAAAAAACCATAACACCCCCTTCCATGGACTCAGATAAAATAAACCACCTTTGACCAGTCTCTACTGCCAACATTTTGCTGACTACTTTTCTCCACAACCACTTCATATAATCTTTGGGGACATGGCAAACGTTCCCAACAGACTGAGCGGGACGGGTCGATAGACGCCGATTTTCCCACAGAGATCCGAGCAACAGATGCAGGCGCTCAGTCAAATCTTCTACTGGAAAGAAATTTGAGGTCCATGGGGGCACGACCTGCGCGCAGCCAATTTGGCGCAGAAGCCGCCAAGGGAAATAAAAAGAGGTCTGCCTGAGACCAAATAGCTGCACATATGAATACTCTCCTAGCTCCAGAATAGGCTGTAACTGTCCCCACCAAGGCACTGACCAATACAACCCACAAGCCCCATACTCCACAAACCAATTCTCCCAGTTCTCAACATGCAGGCCAACGCGGATGAAGTAGCGCGAAAAGAAGTTGGGCACGGCCGACAAGGGATATTCTGGAGGAGTCGACAAGAAGAATCTTTCAGACAACCACATGAACAGCATCACAGGGCTACCCCTTAAAAAGTCAGAACGGCCTTCTCTCCAGGCATCCAGGCCATTCCGGGTCTCCGCCAATATCACCGCCGCAGGATTGCGACGGTATGATATCCATGAGGTAATGGATGCAAGTTGTGGGTCCAGTTGCACCTCCCCAGTCACCAACAGTAGCTTTGAAACTAGGCCCAGAACCACGGCTCCAGCATAGCCAACATCACCTACTTCCCGCAAATGCACGGACTGCAGCACCATCTGGAGGGAGATCATCCCTCCAGCAACCAGTGACCTGGCCGCCGAAGGCAAGATATGATGAAGCTCAGCCAACAAATCCCTAGCAGAATGGGAAAATTCAGGTAACGCAGCGGCAACACTGGGATTCACACCCAGTATGGCAGAAAATTCCACGTAGGTAGGATAAACTTCTTCCAACCCAAAGCAAAATACATGGTCTTCGGGGTACCAGAATTGTACCGCCGCCATCAGCATATTCCACTTAATAGGCCGATTGCGCCATAAGGAGACTCGACGCATGTTGAAAGCATCGTAGTCAACATTATAAGAGCACATAGCTTCCAAGGCTTCGAGGTAATTGGCAAACTCAATGCTACCAGGGAGAGCCATCTTGCAAGACTAAAAGATGATGGGTAGGTATGTAAGGATGCAAAGGTGTGAGGAAAACACTCCACCCTTCTCCCTTTTTATACTTAAAAATCCTCACTAGGGACATAATCCCTGCAGAAATCGGAGGGAATCCTACCCCACAAGGTACCAAAGGCTGAGGAGGGTACCATTCAAAGCTTTCAATTGATGGGACTGGACTGAACTGCCGATAGGCAGGCCAGGGTGCTTGCCGATCGAAAACCCCCATTTTTGGAAATTTCCATTTTCCCTCTTTTGTCAAAATCAGAAAACTCAAATAAAAATTGATATTCTCAACAGAATTTCAAAATCCCTTTTCCTCCTTATATAATTCCCTTTTTAAATTAGAAACTTTCCTTCACAAATCTCCAAAAATATTCCTTTTTTACGGTCTCAGTAGCAAATTAAAAAGCACATGCATGCATTCATCATTAAAATAAAAGATAATAATAAAAAAACTCCCATTTCATTGCATATATTTGTGTTATGTGTTACATAAACTTTGCAGGAAACAAGAAAAGAAAATCCGAAAACAATGGGACTCATCCCCAACCCACATTCTCTCTCTCTCAAGAGCTTCCACCCCTGCGACGCGCTCTCTTCCCCCTACGGCGAGACAATGCACCCCCATTTCCCGAACCAGAGTCTTCCCCGGATGACGCTGATGGCAACAAGCAAGAAGGAACAGAGACAGCATCCCAAATGTGGGCAGTCGCTGATGATATCCAGTCTCTGATGTCTCTCGGCCAAGTGGTTGACACCCGAATTTGCTGTAAGGAAAAGGCAGAATCAGTATCATGAAAAAGAAATCAAAAAGAGGAAAAGGACCGAAAGGTTTACCGCAGGACGAAGGACCTCCTCTGTCAAACCCAACTCCTCCGGATCCATCGCAAGAGGACGGTGCAGCATCGGCACTATCCCTTTATCGGCCCGTCGGATGTTGTACGAAGGAGTGTGAAACCGCACAAAAGGAACCTCCGAGGTCGCCGCCGTCACAGGTGCCGACGGACTACCACCACTGAGGGAAGACCCCACCGCCCGACTCGAACTCGCAGGAGGGAAAGGCAAGGTGTCATGTATGCTGGACGCCATCAACCAGCTCGTCATAAAGTCCATATAGTCATACGGCACAGCTGTATTTGTGTACAACGCATAGGACTCGCCGATCATCGTCACGATCCTCTCATCCTCCAACATCTATCGCTCCCGCCTCATAGACGTAGGAGACTGCGCAGGTGGCACCACCACCTCCTCCTCAGCAATATGGTGAACCACCCTCTCCCCAAGATACCAGGAATGGCTGAACTCATGTGCCAACAAATTCCTCATCTGCGCGTTCACCCCAGTCATCCCCGTATCCTGAATGGTTGTCCCCTAAGGATAAAAGGTCACCTGAAAATCCCCAAGAAGGCATGAGTCAATACAAAATCAGAAAGTGCAAAAAAACCAAGACTGAAAAGGAAAGGACCTTACCCCACCACTGGTCAGGACATTCAAGACCTGACGCACCGCCTCCAGAGAGAGCGATCCCTTCGACTGCCGGTTCGCCTTACGCCATCGATACAGTCGGCATAAGTCCCCAACAGTGTCGTCCTTCAAAGAAATCAGCGGGGTGTTGCACCTAATCACCTCATGCAACCACGTCTGAATTCGCAGACAAAAAAGAGACGCATAAGGAAAATGCGAATGCATGAAAGGAAAATGTGAATGCATGAGATAAAAATGCGCGAAGTAAAGAATACTTCAAGGAGATACGTGGCTCCAGTAAAAGTTTGCCGACAGTACCGGTGAATGCATCCAAAGAAGAGTAAAGGATCACCAACGTCCGTGCCACTGCCGAATGACACCCCTCAGTCTATCCCGGTCGGCACCCCCCTTAAAATTTCGTACAGAAATTCCTGGAAAATGCCAGAAAACTCTGGAAAATCCTCAAAAAAATCTTAAAAATCCCAAGAGGGATTCGGATTCGCACTCCGTCAGGCGAAACCTCTTTTCCAACGGAACCCTCAAAATCCATGCGAATGACCTCTCGAGCAATGCGCCTGGACCACTAAACCACCTCCTCAGCGGGGTTTAAAACCTCAAACTAGTTATCTCCCGAACAATTAACTCCTCCACCATCGGCTACCCAGTGCGAAATAATATCACATGGTATTCTCCTCAGTGGAATTCTGAGGACTCGCTCGCCCCAGGCAATCTCTTCCAAAGGACGATCCGAATCTTCCCCAGCAGAACCCCTCTCCCCCAGTGAAATCCTCAAAAACCAAGTGAAAATTCCTCCCGGCAAAGCTCCGGAGGATCCCTAAGGATTACCGGATCACTTCCCCAGCGGAACTCTTCTACAGCGCTCAAAATAGGTTGTTCCCCCCTACGAGGTCTCCTAAAAGCTTCCCCAACAATCAGCTCCCCAGCTCAGATCAAAATACCAAAGCTTTTTCTCCAGTAGAATCAGAATCCAATCTTTATCTACTCTTGGGTCACAATTGGCCCCAGTCTTGGATCGTCACCTTAGTTAGGTCAGAATTGACCTCAGTCCTCGGTCGTCACCACTTGTGGGACACAATTGGCCCCGACCTTGGATCACCACCTTAGTTAGGTCAGAATCGACCTCGGTCCTCGGTCGTCACCACTCTTGGGTCATAATTGGCCCCGGTCTTGGATCGTCACCTTAGTTAGGTCAAAATTAACCTCGGTCCTCGGTCGTCACTACTCTTGGGTCAGAATTGGCCCCGGTATTGGATTATCACCTTAGTTAGGTCAGAATTGACCTCGGTCCTCAGTCGTCACCACTCTTGGGTCAGAATTGGCCCCGATCTTGGATCGTCACCTTTGTTAGGTCAGAATTAACCTCGGTCCTCAGTCGTCACCACTCTTGGGTCAGAATTGGGCCCGGTCTTGGATCATCACCTTAGTTAGGTCAGAATCGACCTCGGTCCTCGATCGTCACCACTCTTGGGTCACAATTGGCCCCGGTCTTGGATCATCACCTTAGTTAGGTCAGAATTGACCTCGATCCTCGGTCGTCACCACTCTTGGGTCACAATTGGCCCCGGTCTTGGATCATCACCTTAGTTAGGCCAGAATTGACCTCGATCCTCGGTCGTCACCACTCTTGGGTCATAATTGGCCCCGGTCTTGGATTGTCACCTTAGTTAGGTTAGAATTGACCTCGGTCCTCGGTCGTCACCACTCTTGGGTCACAATTGGCCTCGGTCTTCGATCGTCACCTTAGTTAGGTCAGAATTGACCTCGGTCCTCGGTCGTCACCACTCTTGGGTCAAAATTGGTCCCGATCTTGGATCGTCACCTTAGTTAGGTCAGAATTGACCTCGATTCTCAGTCGTCACCACTCTTAGGTCAGAATTGAACCCGATCTTAGATCGTCACCTTAGTTAGGTCAGAATTGACCTCGGTCCTCGGTCGTCACCACTCTTGGGTCAGAATTGGCCCCGGTCTTGGATCGTCACCTTAGTTAGGACAGAATTGACCTCGGTCCTCGATCGTCACCACTCTTGGGTCAGAATTGGCCCCGGTCTTGGATCATCACCTGAGTTAGGTCAGAATTGACCTCGGTTATCATACCTTTACCCTAAGCCCACAGGTTCAGCTTTGATCCACAGAATTGATCATCCCCAGCACACTCCTTAGGTCCTCAGAATCGATCTTGACCCTCTGAATCGGTCATACTCCCTCAAAAGCATCATGTGGTGTCTATTCGACGATCATCATTTGTTCCAAACTCACCCATTGAGGGGCTCTGTAGACACCTCATTCTATTACCCCTAACTCTCCTTAGGTCCCTAGCACCTCCCGTCATCACTATAAACCTAGGTCACGTCCCGAGTACTGACTGAAACCCATCGGGCACCCCTGGCTCAGTTTGACCCAAAAATCAAACTCTTTGTCTCGACCGAGACTCAATGAATCTTGGAAGGTCACTGAATACCCTTTCCAACGGTCCACCCCATGCGCGATTCTGACTTACCGTGCAGACGAATGATCCGTTTGCGTCCAAAGCCTGACCTAGAGGCCACCGAGCGCTGCTGGGCTCTATTTGACCTACGTCAACTCTTCAGCCCGATCGAGGCTGAATGAATCCTCTAAGGTCACTGAATACCCTTTCCAACAGTCTGCCTCGTGCACGAATGAATCTTCTAACGATCCGTTTGACTCCGGGAGGCCACTGAA
Organism: Sambucus nigra; assembly: GCA_949130495.1. Lineage (NCBI taxonomy): Eukaryota > Viridiplantae > Streptophyta > Magnoliopsida > Dipsacales > Adoxaceae > Sambucus > Sambucus nigra. The sequence goes on along the minus strand of OX422208.1, from coordinate 353,131,023 downwards.
TGCTTCCCGAGCCCCATTGACCAAATTCAACTCTCCAAACCGGGTCAAACTCTCTGGAATCTCGAAGTACATCTCCTAACCTTTCCAATGGTATTCCCCATGCGCAATTCGAACTTACCATGCGGATGAATGATCCGTTTGCATCCGCACGATTCCCCGTCCAATGGACCGACAAATGTTTCCGAGCCATATTTGACCCAAAGCCAACTCCCGAAATCGGGAGCAGTCCAAAGGACTTTCGAAGGCCTCTGAAATAGCTTTCCAGCGGTATGCCCTGTACGCAATTCTGACCAACGGTTTTCCCTCGACGACCGATTTTCGAAAAAGCCTAAAACGCACTGCCAAATGGCAGGTCCCAAACCTTGCCTATCGGCACCTGCCGATAGGTAGTTCCATGTCAATGCCGATCGGCAAACCCCTGGGCCTATAAAAAGGAGTCCTTCCCCTCATTTGCAAAGGGGATCCGAGATCTGATAGAAATCTCTCTGAACGAATCCCAGAAACCTCTCTCGAAGGCAGCGTGATTTCAACTTCCAAATCCCTCTTTTACCTCCACTTTTCATCATCCTTTTCATCAAACTTGGTTAATTAACCACTCTTCATCATCATCCAAGATCAAGGGCTGCTATTCAACACTCAAGATCAAGCTCAAGATCTTCAAGAAGGTCCAACTTTCTCACCTTACTCTTCAAATTCTCTTGAATTCTCAATAACTTGTTTTCTCACTTAGCACTTTTATTATCTCATTTCACACATCCTAATATACTTTTTTATTTAGTATTATTGCACATCTCTTATTTTCATATTAATAAAAACCCAAAAAACAAGAAAAAGAGGATTTTCTCATAAATTCCAAGTAGGGATTCTCACACTTTTCTCACAACTAAAACACTTTTTCTACACACACACACACACTTACAAATAAGAGATCCCACATTTGGATTTATGGGATAAACCCCACCCCTATGCTTTGCATGTGAACTACGTGGACTTTGATGCCTTTATAGGCTACGTAGGCGTCTCGGGGTAAAACCCGAGAGTCGAGTCCTTTCTCTCACTTTTTCTCTCATTTTATATTTTCTCTAAATCCATTTTTCTTATATATATACTTATTCTTAGTGACGCATTACTCCATATGCGTTATCGTTCCCTTATAACGATCAACGTAGGGGTAATCGCGTAAATCTTTTTTTTTCTAATGTTACTTTTATATCTTCCTACAGATGACTCGCTTTATCTTTTCCATGATACGAGTCGAGAATTCCTACCTCCATTCTATATATATACACATGCACACATCTCACGGGGGGAAACATAAAGGAAAATAGCAAATATCCATGAGAGATCGAAAGGGCGTAATGGGTGCCTAACACCTTCCCATTTCGTAACTAAGCCTTCGAACCCTTCTCGAATCATCTTGGTTTCGCATGCACCAATGTGTCTTTGGATGCCACTCTTCGGGGTGGCTTCCCCTTTTTCTTTTGTCTGTTTTGAGTAAAATAGACTGGCGACTCTGAATCTCTCTACATTTTTCACACCACAAACGATGCCGGTCGAAGCGCTCCTGAGAGGTACGCGCGGGACCCGAAGGATCCTTTCTTCCACGCGCCCGCCCGCGCACGGACGAGGATTGGGGATGGCCACAGATACGCTCACACAATTCAAACAATTCCTATTTCATTATCTAGATAACCATATGTATATACAAATATATCTAATAGTTGGAAGACAAGCCACAAGTTTTTATAAATATTTTATAATGATACTACAAGACAATATTCGGTTGAAATCAATTACACAGACACAAAGTAATAATCACCACTACTATAGTAGCACCTTATGCTAACCCAAGTGGATATTTAAAGAAATAAATGAGGTGCTTAGGAAGTTCATGTGGCACTGATTGAAAGAATCCTAGGAATAATATACTTGTATAAGAAGTCTATTTACTTAAAGCATGAGGAACATAATGCCCTAAGAACCTAGTGCATCTGAACAAAGCTAATAAAAAATAAATAACAATTATCTTGAGCAAACAAAAAATCAATATTCATTCATATAATGGATATCAACTTCAGCAGAAATTCATAACGCTCTTTACAAGTGATGTTGCCGATAAAATAAAAGATTAAATTTAGCCAATTTTTGAATGTCGGATAGAATATCATTTTTTGTTATAAAGTTTTTGAGAAGATAGAATGGAGAAGAATATCGACACAATCACAGGTTTTGAAAAAGTTGTAACAAATTGGAATTGAAATTTTACAGTTACAATTCCAATCTGTGATAGTGAAGCCTTGCTAACTTGAGTTTAGGTTCCAACCTTCGATATCATACTATAATTTAAATATGGCATGAATTACGTTGGCATTAAGGCACATTATATAACACAATGTTTTGTGCAAATGCTCACAAACACCTTGAGGTATGATGCTGTAAGATATTTTTTATTTTCTGTTGGCTTTTTCTTCATATTTTCGTATATTCTTTTGATACCTAATCAACTCTTCTAAATGTATATATATGAATAATTTATATTCTGCTATTAGGCTTACTGGAAAATCGATGGCCAACCAGCCAATGTTCTCATTATGGGATTTGTTGTTCAAAATATGGTTTTATGTCTCCAGTTGGAATGATCGGTGTTACTCGGAGCTAACTGACACCATTGCATTCAAAGTGCATCAATGAAATGCTAAACGAGGAGCAAAATGTTTAAACGGCTCAGGTGAGGGATTTAGCAATTAGTGTTGATTCTATTGTACAAAATCTTATCTCTTTTATATTAAGTTTTTTAATTTCTTTCGTTGTGATTGGTAATATCTTCCGGCCAAGACAACTCCATAACACAAATTTATTCTATAAAATCTTCAAAATTAATCTGTATTATTGAAAGTGGATTAGAACAATATTGGATATTAAACAAATCTTTTCACTTTTCATTTTCCTTATCTGTTTGTTACCTTATTTGGCTTTAATGCATGTTGCTTCGTAGTTAGAAGGAAAAGCTAAAACCCTTAAGATGTGTGAAATGGTACACATTTCAAAATATGTACACTAATTTACCAATAGGCTAAAATTAGTGATCCGATAAATATTTTTCTATTTGTTCCCCCTCAAAATGTATCTAAAATAAAATATAGAAATAGCTAAATTCATTTGAATAGTATAATCAAAATAAGTCTTCTCCCATCATATTAAACATTAGAGCATATAATGTATTGGGTTCCCGCTCTCGTTCCATGTACTAAAACGATCTGCATTCTAGGTAACATTGTGCCTCTAATGATTTTCCAGTAAAGTACATTTATAAGCATGGGATTGTCAATAAAATTTGAAGGCCTTCATTTGTTATATATCATAGATTTTTTTTGTATAGCGCTTCTGCCTTCAATATCATCTGTACTTTGGTTTCTCCCATCTCCCACAATTTTTTGTAGAAAAGAATTGGAGAAGACATCATTAAGGCTCTTGATGATGTTGTGAAAAAAACCATTACAGACCCACGAATTAAAGACGCCATGTACTGTACTCTACGTTGGATAGACAAGAGTATAGCAAGTAAATTTATCTAATACCAAATGTTTCACTTGTTCCATTTACATAAATACACACTCAACATCTTAATTGGAAAAATCATAAATCTGTGTTCATATATAACCAACTCATGTTGAGCCAATCTTAACTACGATGAATCTAATCTTGTAACTTACATAAAAAATATTAAAAATAAATATAAATCTTGCAGGGTAGAAAGTTTTCCCCTGTAGGTTCAACAGGATTTCAGGGGTGAAATTGTATCACCCCAATCCAGATTGGTTTCTTGGATGCATCTATTAGAAGATATAATCTAAGCATCTATTCAATGAGTTTATTTTTCTCTTTCACGGGTGGTTTTGCTATGTTCATTGTTTGCATGTTGTCCTCTCTCGTGTATTTAATTTTTAGTAGTGGACAACGTATAACCTCCTTAATCACCCTTACCCAAAAAGAGAGGTGGGAAATAAATTTTCCTAGGTTTTCTTTTAAAGTTAATGTCGAAATCATGTATCATACTTTTGTCTTTTTTTCTCTTGAACATTTGATTAATTATATTACATCATATCTCTTACCCAAATAGGAGTAAGTTTCATTAAAAAAAAAAACACCGCAAAATTTCAAGCAGGGACCAAAATTTCAAGAGGGGACCAAATCATTTTAACCTAACTCTCTCTCTCTCTCTCTCTCTCCACGCTACCAGCTTTACTCCACTACCCACGCCTCATTATCGCTTCTCATCATCATCATCGCGCCTCCCACACTATCTACGAAATCGAACAAAACAGGTATGACTGCATATTTCATGTCACTAAACGATCCATTTTTGTTTCTCCATTTTCTTCAACACTTAACAACTCATTTTTCCAATAACCAAAATACCCATTTTGTAAACATTTTCGAGCATTTAATTCTTTGTTTATGGATCAACCCCTAATCTCACATTACCAGGTAACATTCTGATTATCTAGAAAAATACTGAAACTAATGCAAGTATCTGGTTTAGCTTTAGCTCTTGATTTGTGGAATTAACTCAATATACACATTGCTCATAGATTGTTGAATTATTTTTTATGCTAAATATAAATTTCTACATTTGATCTCTAGATGGTTAAGTTGGGTATACATTTGTCTTACATTATACTACATTTACACAATTCAATGGGGTTTTATGAAATAGAACTGAAATTACAAAAGTTGGAAGAGTTTTGTGCTGGTACATATAGTTAGATTATGTATGGGATGTTAGTATCTTGATGAGTTACTTGATTTGTGTTTGAGGGGGGAGTTTGGTTGGCATTTGGGTTTCGGTTAGGGAAACTATCTTGACATTCGATGGGTTATCTTGCAGAGATATATTCGATGGTCCGGATATGATGTTATAATAACATCATTTTGATACATGATATCCCGCATATTTTTTAAACCAATGCAATTTTAATGCATCACATGTTGTCCCTTATAAGGTATACATTACGAGTGAATGGCCTTGGTACCCAAAAAACATTTAAGTGGGACAAATTAGGTTACTTACATAAAAACTTAACCTAACCCTAAGCCTCATATCATAATAATTAACCTTAAACCTAAAAGAGGTGAGTGTGGAGATAGATAATAATTATAGTACAATTTGGATAATTAGAATGTGTTATATGTGATTCTATGATTTTGTAAATCTACACAGTTCCTCTTATTGAAATTTTGAAAAGCTATTTTATGTGATGAGATCTTATTAAAACATATTGCATCCACATGTTTATCATGATGTTGTTTATGATCAATAAAGAGTGGGTAAAGGAGAAAAATTTTGAGATCGATTCGTATAAAGACGGGGTGTTAGAGTTTTTGCAGTATGTGTGTAACACTATTAGGCATTGTCACAATAGGAAAGGACATATTACTTTAGATGAAATCTTTGTCCATTTGATGGACTATGGTATGGATATAAATTACACCTTATGGCACTTTCTTGGGGAGACGCCAATTCTTAATCCAGTCCAACGACCAGCACAACTCGAGGCTCCGACTAATATTGGAGAACACATTGATGTGTATAATATTCTGACTTTAGATGACCTTGTGAATGATTCTTGGGGGATGTTAACGATTGAAACAGGTCCTAGTGAACCTAATTGAGTAGGTGGTGATGAATGGCCCCAAACTTTTGATGTTCCGAATGATTTTCACACACATATAGGAAAAGGCAAGAAGTATGAGCGCTTACATCAACTCACTATGGAACCACTGCACCCTCCTACTGGTTCGTCACGCCATACGACCATGTATGCTCTTGTGAAGTTAAATGATATAAAAATGCAATTTAATTTGTCAGATGGAATCACAGGTGGAATTCTTAGATTGTTGAATGAGTTACTCCCTGAAGGGAACAACTTGAAAACTAGTTATACCGAAATGAAGAACATGATTAGAGATCTTGGTATGGACTATATTAAGTATGATGTGTGCATTAGCAATTGCATGTAATTTTAAGAAGAGCATGAAAACTATAATAAATGTCTAAAATGTGGTGCTTTGCGATACAAGTATACTTTAAGAGATGAGGAGGAGGAGGAAATTGTATATCCCAAGGGCCAAAATAAGTTTCGTAAGGTTCCTAAGAAGTTAGTGCGATATTTTCCTTTAATCCCTAGGCTAAAGTGGTTGTATACATTTAAATGGATAGTTGAGAAAATGACTTGGTACGCTCTAGCAAGCTCTTGTATGGAATTTATGCGTCATCCTTGAGATTCAGCAGAGTGGGTAAATGAAAACATTATATGGAGACAATTTTCTAAGGATCCAAGAAATCTTTGACTTTCAATAGAAATTGACGGTTTTAACCCTATTAACATGTTCGGTCGTTACTATAGTTACTGACCAGTGATTATTCAGCCTCTCAACCCTCCCCCATAAATGTGTATGAAGAGTGAGTTTTCAATGTTGACTGTGTTGATTCCCGGGCCAAATTCACCATCGAGTAATATTAATGTCTTCCTCCAAACATTGGTCGACAAGATGAAGATCTTATGGTCTGGGGTGGAGGCTTCGGATGCAAATAAAAATGAACATTTTCAGTTAAAATCCATGTCGATGTGGTGTATTCATGATTTTCCTGCTTATGTGATGTTATCAGGTTATTCAACTCAAGGTTATTATGGGTGTCTTGTTTGCTCTACAAACACACCTTCTGAATATCTTCGCAAGTCAACAAAATGTTGCTATCAACGATCTCACATGTTCCTTCTCCAAAACCATCCTTACAGGTATAAGACATCAAAGGAAACATTTATTGGTAAAATAGAGACTACTATGGCTCTAAGAAAGTTAATAACTGTAGAGGTTGAGCAAATTGTGTATGTTATCGCTGGAGAAGGTTCCCAAAAAGAGGGAGAGGGGGAGGTAGAGGGAGTGGGGAAGGGGAAGGTCAAAGGGAAAGGGAAAGTGAAAGGGAAGGGGAAGGGGAAAGGAAAAGAGGCAATAGTATTGGAACATGATGTAAATAATTATGATCATCCAAGTGAAGGTGATGACGAGGATCTCATAGATACTGAGGGTTTTTTAGGAGGTCCATTTTCTTTGACTTGGAGTACTGGAAGGATCATGATATTCGACATAATTTATACATTATGCACATTGAAAAGAACGTAACAGAGACTCTATTAGGTACCATTCTCTCAGTGAAAGGATCGTTAAATAAAGATACATTTAAAGCCCGAAAAGAGTTGAAGAACCCGTTGAATCTTAAGAAAATATTATGGATGCAAGATGTTAAAGGTAATAATAAAAGGTGAATGCCATCAGCACCTTTTGCATTAGGAAAGGAAGAGGAAGAAGCCTTTTATTGAATCTTGAAAACATTGAAGGTACCAATTGGCTTTTCATCAAATTTCAGCAACAATGTTAACCTTGACCTTCCTAGATTAACCAATCTCAAGTCTCATGATTATCACGTCATTATATAACGATTGCTCCCTGCATTGCTTATGCATTCATTTCTAGATCATAATCATTTGTTTAAATCTATAAAACGGATAACCATATTCTTTAATGTTGTTCATACAAAAGTGGTTTTCAAGTAACATCTTTTGAAGGTAAAAAAAAAGCATTGGTAGAGGCACTTTGTGTCCTCGAAAATTACTTTCCACCTTCATTTTTCTGGTCATGATCCACCTTATTCACCATTTAGCCGATGAAGCATTGATAGCTGGGCCACCTAGATATCGTGCAATGTGGTTATTTGAAAGAGAAATGGGAAGATACAAAAGGTGGTCACGAAACAAGAGGTACCACTACGCCAAATCTGCCTAATTGTCACGGTCATTGACCTTGACAAGTTGGACTTGTCGAGGTCAATGACCGTGATAATTTGGGGCGAGACAACTTCTGACGTCACGGACGTGTCACGGTCATTGACTGTGACAAGTTCGTTAGAAAGCTCACGGTCGTGTCACGGTCATGGCTCGTGACAAGTTTAGTCACGGTTATTAACCGTGACAAAGCCTTGACCCTTTTTAAAAAATTTGTCATGGTCATTGACCGTGACAAGTCCGTGACAACCATATTCGTCAAGGACTTGTCATGGTCAATGACCGTGACAATTCTGGGTAGAATTTAAAAAAAATCTGCTGGGCAGTATGGCCACTACCACTGCCCAGCCGTACATTTGTACCTGTTATAGCAACGTTGTACCTGTTTAAACATCATATCCCAACAAACTAAAGATAATGAAAATATAAATATTCAAAATAAAAACAATACACATGATAATATAATCCAAATATAATTAAAATGTACCAACTTAAAAATAATGTCACTACATGTCTGGGTAAATGTGAGGAGGTGAGTAGGCCACACGATATACGAATTGAAACACCCACTAATATACATTGTGCCGCATTGTTCGCGCAACCACAATAGGGAGTTCTCCTTCCCGGGTATCACATTCGTGAGGAGCACTTTGGACTCGATCTCTTTAAGCGCACGTCCATGAACTATTCCACCCTGGACAATATTCGGGTCCCTCAACTCCTGCCCTATCCGTTGTCCATCAAATACGTCCAATATGAACACGCTCGGCAAACCAATTGTCGACATCAGTCTGGGGAAGGGAGACAAATAAGGAAGTGGATCATCGAAGTACGCACATGTCGCTGATGAAGCAGCGAGGTCCACATCCTCGTCATCCTGCGCCTTGTTCTCCCGCACCTCCTCCTCCTCCTCCACCACCTCCTTCTCCTTACCTTTCCCCTTACGGTCTCCGCCCAACGTACGCTTCATGAATGAGTACATATCTTGGACCGTCGCCTCCAAACGGGACAACTTCGCGTCATGTGAATCCATCATTCGAGCTAACCCGGTGTCGCTCGTCTCCAATCCGATGATCCTAGATTTGGCTACCCGCAAGCTCACCCCCTTGTCCTCCCCTTGCGATCAGAGCCAAGCACTTGGCTGAGTGCATCTGTGGATAAAGACGCCTTGTCGGCATCAGACTGCGACTCATGCACTTCCTTAAGCTTTGCCTGAAACGACAAAAGCACATGATTAGTAAAATAAGTAAACTAAAAAATTATAATGTAATTAACAAAAATTAAACTGTCGAATTACTTATAATTGTGGCCGCGACGCTCGGGGACACCTCCTTGTCCTTCCCCTTCTTCGTCCGAAGAGCCACATAAGTATCGAGCCTATGTGGCTTACCCCCTGGGCCACTCCCTACCCCCTGAAATAAAATAAAGTAAAATTAGTATCGGCCCGGAAAAGTAAAATAATGAAGAATAATATATTTCTGTAGTTATAGAAAAATTAAATCTTACCTTCATCCTATGCTCCACCTCGGCGTAAGACGTTCGGCCGGAGTAGTGCACGTTCGTCTTTTTTGCCCGATTTTCCCTCCCCGATTGGCGAGATGCCAATTTTCGATCCTCGATCTCATTGTCAATGAACTTTTGCCATTGTGCCAATGAGATCGGCTCCTTGGATGGGACGGATCCATGCCATTGGATAATGGACTCTCGTATTTTCCAAAAGTACCGTGTCCGCAAAATTTTCTTCCACGTCTTGTGTTGCTCCCTCAACTGCTCCAAGACGGAATCGCGTAGCTTTGGATCCTAGTTGAATTGTTCGTCCAACAAATACAATGTTAGTTGCGAATAAATATAAATATAAAATGAAATTGAAATCGAAATTGAAATATTCATATAAATATAAATATAAATATATTACCTGTAGTGCTGTCCAAACAGCTAACTTGAGCTCATATGGCACCTCCTTACAACTCATAAACCCCGAACCGATGACCGTCTTTAGAAGCTCGAGGGATCCCTCTAATAGCTCCGATTTGTTCTCGATGGTAATCCCAAATTTTCCATATTTGGGGAGCCTAGGGGCCGAGGATCTCTCGTTGCCTTCGCTACCACCGAGCCCAGACGACATCATCATAAACAGCATCATCATCTTCGCCTTAATACCTGAAGGAGACATTTGTTGTAAAAAAAGTTATTAGTACAGATAATTTTTTTTTTATTAGTACACATAGACACACACCCCTACCCCACCACACATACGCACACGTACACGAACACCCCCCACCACCCCACCCCCTCCCCCCACCACATCCCCTCCCCCACCACACACCACCATACACATATATACACACACATACACACACATATACATATACACACATAAATATGTCTAAATTAGTTGAAAACATCTAACGTGGAATAGATGTAAAGCATGGAATTATTATTATATCTATTATATATGCACGGAATAGATGTAAAGCATGTAAAGCATGGAATTATTAGTACACATAGACACACACCCCTACCCCACCCCCACCACACACACGCACACGTACACGTACACGTACACCCCCCCCCCCCCCAACACCCTAACCCCCTCCCCCCACCACACCCCCTGCCCCCTCCCCCACCACACACCACCACACACATATATACACACACACATATACACATACACACATAAATATGTCTAAATTAGTTGAAAACATCTAATGTGGAATAGATGTAAAACATGGAATTATTATTATTATGTATATTATATATGCACGGAATAGATGTAAAGCATGTAAAGCATGAAATTATTAGTACACATAGACACACACCCCTACCCCACCCCCTCACCCCACCCCCACCACACACACACGCACACGTACATGTACACCCCCAGCCCCCAACCACCCCTGCCCCCACCCCCTCCCCCTCCCCCCACCCCCACCACACACACGCACACGTACACCTCCCCCCACCACCCCTACCCCCACCTCCTCCCCCCTCCCCCCTCACACCACCCCCCACCACCACACACGCACACGTACACGTACACCCCCCACCACACCCCCTGCCCCCTCCCCAACCACACCCCCTGCCCCCCTCCCCCACCCAATATTATATCAAACTTATCGAAAGGATATATCAATCTTTAGTCCTTAAGGTTCATCTGACCTAAACTATAGATTGTGTCTCACTCATAACGAACCAAGTCTATTTAACTTGATAGACTCAAACGTTTTGATACATGAGAGAGCCAATTTATATATAATACAAATGTTTACATTTTCAGTAAGACTTTTGCCAACATTTAGTGAACAATAATGGTTCGTTCGCTTTTGTTTGTTAAATACTAATCTACTAAGAATTTGGAGACATCCACGATGAAAAAAATTGGTAGGAGAAAAATGCTACCAATTTAATGTTTTAATGGTGAAGGAAAGTTCAAAATAACCTGCATTATTAAAAAATAAATATCTTTCAACAGAAAGAATGCATTGATTTCTTTAACTCCAAGAATAAAAATTCTAGAATCACTTAGAAATAAAATCACAACGAATTATTTTTTTATCTTTAACCATAGTCAAAATATCGTAATCTTCCCTTTGAAATTAAAATTAGACACAAATTAATCTAAATTAGCAACAATATATTAACATGTGAATTGTCTAATTCGAATGAAAATGAGTTCATCTTTATATACATAATCATCAATACTAATCTAAATTAGCTTATACCCATACAAGGCTAATATTATATACATTATCATCAATGTTTTGCCTCTAATATAACAATCCCCTATTTTCCACATACTCACCCACCACATACACATACACGCATACACATATATACACACCACATATATATACACACAAACACATATATAAATGGAAGAGAGAGAGAGTTGTAAAAAGGAGGGAACGGCGGGGGGGAAAAAGAAGGGGAAAGGTTTTTTGCTGAAGAAGTTGTCACGATCGTGTCAAGGTCCTTGACCGTGACAATTATTTAAAGAATTGTCAGGGTCATTGACCGTGACAAGTCCGTGACACGTAAATTTGTCACGGACTTGTCACGATCAGTGACCGTGATAATTCTTTGTCACGGTCCTGTCAAGGCCAATGATCGTGACACACAACGCGTATTTTTTGTCACAGTCAATGACCTTGGCAAGGGTGGTCGGCTGAAAGGTGACAATTTTGTTATTTTGGTGTAGTGTACATCGAATGGATCATTGATAATGCATATTTATTCCATGAAGATTCTTTGTATGCCATGGAATAGGTGTCGATTAGAGGGAAAGGAACTCATAAGTGGAACCTTGAGGATTTTCTTGATGATGAGTTTGATGACTCAATGTGTCAATAAGCATTGGGTAAAGGTAAGGAGTTGACCCTAAATATTGTGCAGTATAAGCAAGTACGAAGATGGGTCCTGCTTCAATACCATGGAGTTGATGAGTGGAGAAGGTAAACATGTAGCCCATTACTAATTCATATTATTTTATTGTAACTGAAAATTTCTTAATGTCAAAATTCATTACTTGTAGCAAATTTGGGTTAATTGGGACTACATCGATGCATAGAATTTGTGATTTCATCCCTTGGCTAAGGAACGAGGCCAGTCTTTATTTATCTAGGTACTTGTTTTTTTTTATCATAACCTTCTTTCTTTAAAAATATTAAAAAATTATTCATTTCATTGTAGGCCTTGAGATCTAATGATATTGAAAATTTTCCATATGCCGATTACCCACTCCATAGGGTTACTAGCTATGAAAAGTTCCAATGCAATGATTATACCTTTTGTACTTCTGCACATGAAGAGAATCACAACTTTCAAAGTAGTGGTGTATCCATGAAGGCATTTAATAATAAGGGGGAATTGAATGTTAACCATACTATAGAAGGTATGGGGCTTGTTTGTTTTGGGGTTGAATTGATTTCTATTCTTATTAAAAAGTTAACCATACTATAGCAGATATGGGGATGGCTTATTATGGGGATGAATTGACATTCATTAATATTAACAATTTAACCATACTATAGTAGGTATGGGGATAGTTTATTATTGGGCTGAATTGACATGTATTCTTATTAAAAAGTTAACGATACTATAGCAGGTATGGGGATGGTTTCAGAGCCTAATTTGGCATGTTTCCGTCGGTAATGCGAACAAATGTCGCAACCGATATTGGAATTTTAACTTAATCTAATGGAAGCATGTTTACCAACTTTACAGACTACAAATAACAGTTATACAGAAAGTAGCTTTAACTGCTCACATGCAAATAACAGTGTATTCTTTTGCACATTCCAAGCACATATTTTTATTGCTATATGTTATGACTAAAATGTTTGGCGATAAATAGTTGTTTTGGCGATATAATATTTTATTTATTATGATTATTTTTGTTCCAAACAATTTATTTTGTTAGATAAATAATGTCTTAGGTGGGTGATACTTCAAATATGTCACCAAGTGGTGCGACACCAGGATCAAACTCCCGTTCGAAGGTTACTTCGAGTTCTTCGACAATGGGTGATGCACTTTCTACGAAGAGATTAAAATTTAATAAGTATGGCCTTTCGGAGGGGGATAATTTAGCTAAACCCTCAACTAGATGGGGAGACCTCACAAGGACGCATGTATAGGTTTCTTATACAACATGGAGACATGTATACCGGCGATGTAATAATCAAATTTGGAAAATGTTCAAGGTATACTATTTTTTTCTATTTTTCTACAATTGTAATAGTTACTAAAATTAATTATATAATGATAAAAAAAATTTCTTTCATATATTATAGAAAGAATTCCCAGGTGTTAAAGAAAATAAAAAAAAAAGCATGTTTATGAAAAAAATCTAACGAGTCTTGGAAGAATTTCAAGGCCAAGATAAGGGTAAATTTGAAGGGTAACGATGTTACAAAGTGGAGGGAGAATGTTCCTTAAAATGTTAAACTTGAGGATTGTGAGGTATTTTATGACAATAAAGTTGTACATGCCCAAAAGGATTTACGAAAAAAGAATAAAGAGATAAAATAAAATTGTGTGAAAATGACTACTCATAACACGGGTCATTATGGTTATGCCCGAGCTGCAGAGAATTGGAAAAAGGAGCATGGGCTTGAACTAACTCGTGCTGAATTGTGGTTGTCGACTCATAAAGTAAAAGGAGGAGATTATGCACCTCATGATAAAGCATTTGAGGTAATTTAGTTTTAATGTTTTCCTCTTTGCTTATTTTATCCAATATGTAATACAAATGACAACTTTAATGTCACTATGTACAGGATAAGGTTAAAAAGCTTCTAGATGTATACCAAGCGAGTGGTTAAGAGGAGACCTTGGATGTTGGGCCAATTTTTGATGTATTTGGGAAAGACACGCGAGGATGTGTTCGTTGCGGTGGGTCTATAATTTCTAGAATAGCTATATTGGCATCTGCATTTACTCGAGAAATGCTTCAAGAGGTAAATGCGGACAACAAAGTTGGAAGGATGATGTGGATAACCTCAGAGAAGAAATGGAGGCTGTGAAGTCTACACTCTCAAGTTTTGTAAAGAATTTTGAGAGTGGAAAGTTTGTATGTGTTGGATATAATACTTAGACATTACCATCTCCAAACACCGCAAGTCCTTCTGGTACTTTTACTCCCCCTACATCCCAAGTTTCAAGTTTTAGCTCGATGGTGGAATGCAAAATACTATCACACACTGGTCAAGTTGTCGAATATGCTAGGAAATTTCCACCAAGAGCTATATCTTCAGTTCACTTCCACGAATTAGGAAAGAGAGAAGTGAAGATTGTACTCGACCTCATAAAAGTGCCTAAATATCCAGTTTGTGGTAGAAAGCAAGGATCTTATTAGACGTTGGGAGATGTGGGTAATAATGGATTTTTGTATTGGCACAAATATCTCCATCCCATTGATGACACCAACGAATGGTAAAGGTAATATATATTTGAGTTTTCACGCTCTCTCATGCTTAATATATATTTTAGTTTCTGTTTTATTTGATGCTTAAAATACATTTTAGTTCCATATTGTTAAAACCGTCTTGCTTTTAACATCTTTAATATATTATGGTGTCCTAAATCAAAATAATTATGCGTTAGAGGACGATAATTTGAAAATATTTAGCTTAGGCTTAAAAACATGTCGTTAGAGGGTGAAAACCCAAACCAACCCCTAAACGGCTCCGTAACAGGCATGAACACCTCGCACGGGACCAATGTAACTCGTAGGAACTGACTGCATAGTCACGGGTCTCCTTGTTTGAGAATGTGATGATAATTTGAAAATATTTAGATTAGGCTTAAAAACATAGCGTTAAAGGGTGAAAACTCAAACTAGCCCCGAAACGGCTCCCTAAGAGTCACTAACACCTCGCACGTGACCAATGTAACTCGTAGGAACTCACCTCATAGTCACAGGTCTCCCGATTTGAGAATATGACGATAATTGGAAAGTATCTAGCTTAGGCTTAAAAACATGTCGTTAAAGGGTGAAAACCCAAACTAACCCCCCAAACGGCCCTGTAAGATGCATGAACACCTAGCACGGGACCAATGTAACTCATAGGAACTGATCGCATAGTCACGGGTCTCCGAGTTTGAGAATATGACGATAATTTAAAAGTATTTAACTCAGGCTTAAAAATAAACCCTCAAAGGGTGAAAACTCAAACCAACCTCCAAACGGCCCCGTAAGAACCACTGACACCTCGCACGGGACCAATGTACGTCGTAGGAACTAACCGCATAGTCATGGGTCTCCCGATTTGAGAATATGAGAATAATTTGAGTGTATCTAGCTTATGCTTAAAAATAAGCCCTTAAAGGGTGAAAACCCAAACAGCCCCGTGAGATGCATGAACACCTTGCACGGGACCAATGTAACTCGTAGGAACTGATCGCATAGTCACGAATCTCCCGATTTAAGAATATGACGATAATTTGAAAGTATCTATCTTAGGCTTAAAAACAAGTCCTTAAAGGGTGAAAACCCAAACCAGTCCCCAAATCTCCCCGTAAGATGCATGATCACCTCGCACGGGACCAATGTAACTCGTAGGAACTGATCGCGTAATCACGGGACTCCAAGTTTGAGTAGGCCTGTCAATTGAGTCAAGCAGGCCCGAAGCCCGCTTGCTCAGCCCGCTAAATTTGGATCTAGATTTTATTGAGTTTGAGCCGAGCCGAGTTTGAGCCGAGATATTAAGCTCGAATTCAATATGAGCCGAGCGCGAGCGAAGTACTTTCAAGCCCGAACTAGGCTCGGCCCGAAATAATATATCTAAATATTTATTTATGTATATATATTCAAAATTATTTATTTTCTATGATATGTAAAAAATATTTTAAAACAAAATAATTTTTAAAATTTTATCCTTATGCAAATAAACTATTGGGCTTAATATTAAAGAAACAAAAATAAGGTGGGTCATTTATTCATTTACTTTTACTTAATATGTTTCTTTAATGATGAAATGTCAATATTAGTGCTGAAATCTATTTTTTTAGTGTTGAAACCTGTTATTTTAGTACTGAAATATGGGTTTTTAATGCTGAAATGTCAATATTAGTGCAAAAATCTATTTTTTTAGTGCTGAAATGTGTTTTTTTAGTGTTGAAATCTATTTTTTTAGTGTTGAAATGTATTTTATTAGTGCTGAAATGTCAATATTAGTGCTGAATTATGTTTTTTTTAGCGCTGAAATCTATTTTTTATTGCTAAAATGTGTTTTTTTATTGCTGAAATATGAATATTTATTATTAAAATAATAAACATGTATTGGAATATTCAATTCGGACCTGCTCAAATCGGGCCCGAAGCCCGATTTACTTTGTGAGACGAGCTTGAGCCGAGCACTCTCAAGCTCGTTCGAGCTGAGCTTGAGCTTGGGCCAAGTAAAAATCGAGCCGAGCGTGATCAACCATAAGCTCAGCTCATAGAGCCCGATTGACAGGCCTAGGTTTGAGAATATGACGATAGTTTGAAAGTATATAGATTAGGCTTAAAAATAAGTTATTAAAGGGTAAAAACCCAAACCAGCCTCCAAACGGCCCCGTAAGAGGTACTAACACCTCGCACGGGACCAATGTAATGTGTAGGAACTGACCGCGCAGTCACGGGTCTCCTGGTTTGAGAATATAATGATAATTTAAAAGTATCTAGCTGAGGCCTAAAAATAAGTCATTAAAGGGTGAAAACCCAAACCAGCCCCCAAATGGCCCCATAAGATACATGAACACCTCGCACGAGAACCAATGTAACTCGTACGAAATAATCGCTTAGTCATGGGTCTCCGAGTTTAAGAATGTGACGGTAATTTGAAGTATCTAGCTTAGGATTAACGTAAGATGTTAAAGGGTGAAAACCCAAATCAACCTCCAAACGGACCCGTAAGAGGCACTAACACCTCGCGCGGGACCAATGTAACTCGTTGGCACTAACCACATAGTCACGGGTCTCCCGATTTTAGAATATGACGATAATTTGAAAGTATCTAGCTTAGGCTTAAAAACAAGTCGTTAAATGGTGAAAACCCAAACCAACCCCCAAATAGCCCCGTAAGATGCATGAACACCTCGCACGGGACCAATGTAACTCGTAGGAACTGACTGCGTAGTCACGGGTCTCCCGATTTGAGAATATGACAATAATTTGAAAGTATCTAGCTTAGGCTTAAAAATAAGCCGTTAAAGGGTGAAAACCCAAATCAGTCCCGTAAGATGCATGAACACCTCGCATGGGACCAATGTAACTCGTACGAAATAACCGCATAGACATGGATCTCCCAATTTGAGAATATGATGATAATTTCACAATATCTTGATTAAACTTAAAAAGCAGCCGTTAAAGGATGAAAACCCAAACCAGCCCCTAAACGACCCCTTAAGAGGCACTAACACCTTGTGTGAGACTAATGTAACTCGTATGAACTGGCCACGTAGTCACGAGACTTCCAGTTTGAGAATATAATAATATTTATAACTCGTATATGCAGTTTTTCAACTTGGTTACTAATAACATATCGTTTTTGTGTCCTATGTTTTTGCAGGATAACATTCAATTGCTAGCTTTTATCCACGTGGAACACATGAAGAAGTCAATGGCCATGCAGGCTTTAGTAGTTTTATTGTCAACTTTTATGGCCGTGCGAGCTTTACATTGGTAGGTTTTATATTAGCAGATTTTGGAATGCTCATAAAATAGAGGAAACTCTGCCCAATTTTTTTTTTATCTAGGAACTATTTACACTTGTAATATTTTGAAGTTTGTACGTATATTAGTTTATCAACATCGTGAGAAATTCATAATTTGTGATTTTTCTTGATTTTCTTTTGCAAATAATAAATATTTTTCCTACTAGATTTGAAATTTGCTGATTTTCCAAATTTGTTTCCAAATATTACTTTTTTATTAATTAAAAATCTGGCACGGTTTAAAATAGTGCCAAAACAGTAACAAATTTTAAATTTTGAGTACGCTTATAAAACAATCCAGCATGCTTTGTAACCGTGCCAAAAGCGTGTTAGAAAATTGAAAATCTAGCACGGTTTTAAACTGTACCAAAAGCGTGTCAAATTCAATATCTAACACGGTTTAAAAGCGTGCCAAAAATGTGTCTGATTAAAATCTGGCATGGTTTAAAATCTTGCCAAAAGTGTGTCAGATTAGAAAATCTGGCATGGTTTTAAATCGTGTTAGAAAATCTGGCACCTCTGATTCTGGCAAAATTTTAAACCGTGACAGATTGGCTTTGGCACGATTTGAAAGCGTGTCAGTTTCCTATTTTTGGTGTAATGGTAATGGATAGGCCACGCTGGAACAAATTGATGATATTTAGATGAAGAGTTCCTTGTTGGCATCATCAGCAATGAAGACCTTACCCCGATGAGAAATGACGAGAAAATATCCACGGGATCAGTTGTTAAAAATAATTTAAGATGTGATGAACTCGTCACAGTTATTGCATCTGAAAGAAGACACCTCGTCAATGTCTTTTCCAGGACAAGATTTTTCATGAGTGATGAGCCGGATTGAAAGTCATCGTATGGAGTTGAGAAACATGACTAGCAGAGATGAGAGGGTAGCCCAATAAGGCTTCTGTATTCTTTATACAATTTTTTTATTGATCCATTGCACCTGAAATCTTGTTTAGGTTGTCATGGTGGAAACAAACATTTTGGTATTACACAAACTTTATGTTATGATTTACGATTGTAAAGAACTTTTTTTATTAGCATCAAGGAATGTTGAATGTCATCTTATTGGTGATTGATATTTATTAATTTTTCATTTTATTCATTTTTGTGGTTAGTAAAACATACATTATTTTTTTTTTTGAAAAATTCATCAATATTAGTAACGGACTTATACCGTTACTAATTAAAAAATATATGTTAGGATTTGAATAAATTTGTAACACTTTAGTAAATGTAGGGATGTGTTAGTAACACATAATTTAATAATAGTAAAAAAGTTTTAGTAATTTGCCTCCCCATGCCTTTTTTCTAACGGTAATTTAGTGTTAGTAATTTATTGTAACACTACAGCAGTATTACTAATTGACTGTTTTGGTATAGTGCCTGCTGGAAACTCTTTCAAAAGTGGGATACAAACAACTTGTCCCTATCCAACACAATATTGAGTGGTACAACATGAAACTTTACAATTTATATAAGGAATATCTTGGCGTAATGCTCTGAAGTATTGTTTGTCCGAACTGGCAAAAGTGAGCCACCTTTATCAAATAGTAAACGATCACCGTGATGGTGTCCTTCCCCTGCTGTGAAGTAGGTAACCCCGTAATAAAAGCCATGGAAATGCTCTATCATTTCCACATCAAAATCTTGAGAGGATATAGAACACCTGGTTATCGTTGATGATCAATCGTCACCATTTGGCATGTGGCATACTTGGATACATAAATATCTATGTCCATTTTTATGCCTGCCCACAAATACTTGCGCCTCATGTCCTAGTACATTATCCCCATTGAGATGTACCAAAAAAGGTGATCCATGTGCCTCAGTCATATCTGCTTATCATAATTCCTCATCTTCTGGGACTACTAACCTGTCGTGGAATCTCAATCCTCCATCTTAACTAATCGAATAATGATCTTCCCCATCTGCCAACAACGACCTATCCTTCTCCTAGAAAATAGGGTCTCCCACGTGTGCCTTCATGACCCTACTAATGATTTCAGGTGTGATGGTAAGAACTTCCATAAAAATACATGAAATCTCATCGTTTGTACGAAGCGAACCCCACGTCTCCTTCCACACTGCTGCTAACTCCACTATCGACTTACGGCTCAAGGCATCTTCCACTACATTTTCCTTTCCCGAATGATACTGGATATCAAACTGGTGGTCCTTCACAAAATCAAGTCATCGATGCTGCCTCATGTTCAACTCCCTTTGTGTGAACAAATACTGTAAACTTTTGTGGTCCATGAACAACTAAAATTTCTTCCTAAGAGATAATGCCTCTAAATGCGTAAGGCAAATACTATGACTATCAACTCCAAATCATGGGTGGGGTAATTCCCATCATGAGGCTTAAGATTTCAGGAAGCATGGGATATCGCCCTCTCATTCTCCATTAATACACCTTTAAGTCCTAGTAAGGACGCTTCAGTAAAGACTTTATAGTCTATTCCCCCTCTAGGTAAAATGAGCACTGGATCTGAAGTCAATCTCACCACATCATCCCAAACAAATGGTACACCTGATACGACACAAAATATGTGTGCTACGTGTGTACGTATGACTCAAATGCAAGTCAGTCGCTCAAGTAATACCTGGTAAGTTTGGGTCGAATCCTAAGGGAATAGGACGATAAACGTAACGATGATGACAAGATAGGCTTTTAAAACCTAAGTATCGACTCTCGAAATAAAAGAAAATGTGATTGATTTTTAGGAAGAATTCTACTTAATTAAGAAAACCTAACTAGCAAGTGTAATTTTAATTTGAAAGAAAGTAAAAGATGAAAATTTTGATTTTTGAAAACTATTTGGGAGAAAATGGAGTCGGGATCCAATCTCCCGAACCGTGGGTGTTTTTCATTAGATACAATATTCTCGATAATTATATATTTAAGTAAAAGAAAATATTAATTGAATATGACAAAATTATTGACACATATATCTTATCCTCAAACACTCTGATTGCCAGCGACATACAGAGTTAAGAGACCTAGAATATTAGTCTCAACAAAAGACATCATCATCATCATCCTTGACTTAATGCCATCATATGGGGTCGTCCATATGGATTCTTATTTTCTATTCTAATCTATTATATGCATTATTATCATTCAAGTTTAATTCCTTACGGTCTATCCTAATAATTTTCTCCTGTGATAGCTTAGGGCGGCCTCTTTTTCTTTTACCCTCCATTTCCAACAATCTTCCTCTTATTATAAGGGCATCTATTGGTCTACGCAACACATGTCCATACCATCTAAGTCTACTTGCTCTTAATTTATCGTTAATGGGAGCTACTCCTAAATTTTCTCTCACGTATTGGTTTTTAATTTTATCATTTCTAGTAATTCCTATCATCCACCGGAGCATCCTCATCTCACTAACATGGAGACTTTGTTCATGTTTCTTCATTAACGCCCAACACTCCGCTCTATACAAGGTCACTGGCCTAACAATCATTCTATAAAATTTTCCTTTTAATTTATTAGTTATCCTCTTATCTCATAACACTCCACGCACGTGTCTCCATTTCATCCAACTAGTTTATATTTTACACGTAACGACCCCATAAATATCCCCGTTACTTTCTAACATTAAACCTAGATAACGAAATTTATTAGTTTGGTTTATCACTTTTTCTTCAACATCTAACCTTATGTTACTCGACGCCTCATTATTAAATTTACATTCCATAAATTCCGTTTTATTTCTACTAATTTTTAGTCCATTAGACTCTAAGGCTTTTCTCCAAGTATCTACCCACATCCCTAAACTTTCCTTTAAAGTGTCTATTAAAACTATATCCGCAAACAACATACACCATAGGACATCTTCTTGTATATCCTTAGTATTCTCATCCAAAACTACAACAAATAAATAAGGACTTAAGGCCGATCCTTGGTGTAAACCCACTTTAATCGCAAAATCATTCATTTCCCACATATATAACTCGAAAGGATTATTTTTCTCCTTAAAGCCCACCAAATTATATCCCTAGGTACTCTATCAGAAGACTTTTCTAAATCCATAAAGACTATATATAAGCTTTTATTCTTATTTCTACCTTTCTCCATTAACTGTCTTAATAAGTAAATAGCTTCGGTGGTGGATCTACCTAGCATAAATTGAAATTGATTTTTTGGGATAGTTGGCTCATTCCTTAATCTTTGTTCTATAACCTTTTGCCATAATTTCAAAATGTGACTCATCAATCTGATTCCTCTATAATTACCATAGTTTTGTATATCCCCTTTATTTTTATACAACGTATTATGGTGCTTTTTCTCCACTGATCTGGCATGTTTCCTTCTTTTAAAATTTTATTAAAGAAGCTTGTTAACCATTATATCCCTAGACTTCCAAGGGTTCTCCATACCTCTATGGGTATTTTATCAGGGCCAACCACTTTATTCTTTCCCACTTTCCTTTTTAATATATCTACTTCTTTTCCAGTAATCGGACATACCATTCCTATATTCTGTTCAATGTTCTTGACATCTTTTTTTGGATATTCTTCATTCAATAATCCCTGAAAATACTCTTCCCATCTATCTTGAATTTATTTATCGTTAATTAATATATTTTGATTTACGTCTTTAATACACTTAAATGGACCCATATCCCTTATCAATCTATCTGTATTCTTTGCCAATTTATATATTTCCTTTTCACCTTCCTTGATACCTAATTTAATTAAGATTATTTAGTGCATTTTGTTGCGCATTTCTAATAATAAATTTTACTTCACTTTTTAACTTCTTATACTTTTCTAAATCTTCTTGATTTTTACTCTTTTTTCACTGTTTAAAACTTACTCGTTTCTTTTGCATTATCTTTTGCACTTCCTCATTCCACCGCCAAGTCTCTTTTTTTATGAATCTTTTTCATTTAGACTTACCTAAAACTTGCTTACCTATTTTTTCGATATCATTCTTTATTTTTTACTAAATGTTATTAACATTTTTGTTCCAATTCTACTTCATGTTTAACGGGAACTTCTGTCTAAATTCAATTTATTTGCATCCTTTTAAATCATTCCATTTTATATTTTGATAACCTATTTTCTCATTTCGATACTTAAAGCCTTTAATGGTTAATTCTATTACTGATAAAAGATGTTGATTTGCTAAGCTTTCACCTGTTATAACTTTACAGTCTTTGTATGTGTACTAGTCTCTTCTTCTAAGTAAGCAATAGTCTATTTGATTTTCATTCTCTCTTCTTTTAAATGTTATTAAATTTTCTTCCTTTTTAAAAAAAATATGTTTGTTAATGCTAGATCATACGCCTTAGCAAATTCTAAAATATTTTCCCTTTCTTCCTTTCTCGTACCAAAACCACAACCTCCGTGTATCCTTGGATAACCATCTCATTTTACTCCTACATGTCCATTTAAGTCACCTCCCCAAAAAATATTTTCATGCGTAGGAATTTGTTGTAATACTTCATCCAATAATTTCCAAAATGAATTCTTTGCATTTTCATATAAATCTCCTTAGGGCGCGTAAGTACTTAGAATATTCAATATCGTTTTATCTAAGACGATCTTAATAATCCTTAATCTATCTCCCTATTTCTTAACATCCACAACTTTATCTTTCATATAGTGATCAACAACAATACCCACCCTATTTCTACGATTATTTATCCCTCCGGAGTAAAATAATTTATAACCTTCTCCTATCTCTCTAGCATTTTCCCTCTTCCATTTTGTTTCTTGAAGGCATGCTATGTTGATTTTCCTTCATTTTAAACTATCCATAAGTCCTTTACATTTGCCAGTTAGTGTGCCTAAATTCCATGTACCAAATCTGATTTTATGTATGTTATTTTTATTTATGTTTCTTCTTTTAATTAGAGAATTCGTCACAAGATATGACATAAATTTATTGTTGGCTATCAACCTGACACTCACCCGCCTCATTGTACATCCAAACTTGGGAACTGGCATTGGTAGAGCAAAAAAATGAATGAAATAATTAATTAAGTAAGTATTTAATTAATTAAATACTCTAATAGAAGATGCAAAATAAGTGTGCTAACAACTAAACCAATAGTACACTATATATAATAGCAATAAATGATACCAACAATGATATAAATCATAAATAAAAACATATCTAAGTATAAAAGCATACAATTTGACTAAATTATGTGCCAGTTAGATGAATAAAATCAATAAAATAATCAAAATAACTAGAATAGTAAATAATAGAAATAACACACCTAGGTAGTGCAAATCTCACGACAATGGGTCGTCTTGCAGTTCAGCTCGCACATATACACATGAAACAAAATAACCCTATTATAGAAATAAAACCTTAACTCGATCGATCACAGCCCGGTTATATCTTGTGGTGAAACTGTGACACCCCGCCTAATAAAATACCGGGTGATCAGTCCTATACCAAATTAAAACAGGAATCCCAGTTGGTTCATCCTTAGCATTACTGTCGAAAACTTTTTAAAACTTACTAGCCACCTAGTATTTCAAAAGCTGGTGCCAAATTTTAACTTTTTAACTAAACAAAACAGTACATGCCGAAATAAATATAAACCATTCACACAACTGAATAAAACTCAAGTGAATAATTACTTAAAAAATTTCCGAATAAACTATGGGCCACCAAAGCGAATAATCCAATACAACCATCCAACACCTGAATAAATACATCTGAAAACCGTACTGAGAAGACTGGGCGACAAGCCCTAAATAAAACTGAAACTGATAAATGATTCCTACTCTAGGAATGAATAAATAATGCGTCTAATCCAAACTCCTGCTAGCCTCCACATATGTCGCAACTCCGTGTCCCTAGAATAGAATATCAATCCTGGCGTCCCTGTGGCTGGACACCTAAAAGGTTTTGAAAATAGTTTTATAGCCAGGGTTAGAACCCAAAATATTTTGAAAATATTTAGCAAGTGAATTAACTGTAGTAATTAAAATGCATGAATGCGCTTCATATATAAGTTAGTGTCGCACTCCCTTGTGGACATTCTCACCCCTCCACTAATGTGCACACCTAACGGTTACCTTAACCCCACCTAGTTGTACTACCCCCGTCCAACTAGTCCTGGTATATCCTTTCCTTGCCATACTACTCTAACCCGAGTATAATTATTCATGAATTATAAGTTGTCTCACCAATTAACTTAATTAATTCCTTATTAAATAATAGCATATAATTGTGTCACATGTTATATAAAGTAAATACATCACACACAGTATTATTACCCGCATATAATATTTAATACCATTATATACGTACATTTACTAAAACATCCACACATATATCATACGTATATCCATCCCTCCGAGTATACCCTCGCCGGATGATTCCCTCTAAAGTGTTATCTCACTAGGTGTGCTCACATAACCTAATTTCCCAAGTTGGAATCGCTCATCAACCTGGCCCAAAATATAAACGTGGTGGAGGCGGTCATATTCCTTCCTTGAAAGTGAGATAAATCCCTCACCCATATGCCGGACGCTATGACCTGGGGATATACTCACCCTACTCCTCAAGCTAGAGGATTCACCCACATCGCGCAACCTCCCTTGACAGCACTAGAGTATATAAATTAAATAAATATCTAATCACTGATATTTAATATCACACACAATAAATACACATATATATACTATCACTACATCATATATATATATATATATAATACAAATCCCGGATTTATCGTGTACTTAAATATCCGTAACACTAGCCAGAAATCTTATGAATCTCTGTACCGACTCACTTAATAAATTTTCTCACTTAATAATTTATCATCTTCCCGAGTCTATGGTCCGACTCTAATATAAATACTCTACACATTAATTCATATGAAATTTGCCCAAGTCTATGATTCGACTCTCATTTAATTAATTAATACTAAGCCGAGTTTGTGGTCCGACTCTCATTTAATTAATTTACACATTAATTAATTAATACTAAGTCGAGTCTGTGGTCCGACTCTCCTTTAATTAATTTACACATTAATTAATTAATACTAAGCCGAGTTTGTGGTCCGACTCTCATTTAATTAATTTACACATTAATTAATCTATAACCTTATGTCACTCAACTAACATTCCCAGACTCGCTCACTTGGCCCATAACGTAATATTTTCCGAGTCTACATTCCGACTCTAATTATATTAATTAACTCATCAATTAATTTAATACTTGGTGTCACCCAACCATTATACCCGAGCTCGATCACTTGGCCCGAAATTAAATATTTCTCGAGTCTATATCCCGACTCTAATTTAATTAATTTATCTCGAAACTTAATTCACTACCATGGGGTCACTTAACTAATATACCCGGACTCGCTCACTTGATCCGTATCTCACTATTTTGGAATACAATTCCTCAAATCCATCCGTAAAGTGCCCCACATAAATTCTCCCTAGCCCAAATTACTTTCTCCCATAATTTCTCGGAATATGTGTTTCAAAATTATTTATCACTTATTAAGGTATGGAACTTAAATTTCTAATTAACTTCCCTTTATATAACAAACTGGCCGAACTGCCCAGATTTTTGCATCATCGATCGATCGAACCCCCTGGGTTGATCGATCGATCGTCCCAGACTTCGTCTTCTCCAGCCTACTATTTGGCCATTGACAAAAAATTAATGCTTATTTTCTCAAATCCAAACCTCAAACCAGCCTATTATTCCTCTTATTACATTTGTCTTGAACTATAAACATCATCTAAACCTTTTAGCATAATTGACTTTACGAATCTGTACCCTCTCAAGAACACAAACCCCTATGGTACAATCCCAAGTCCAGATTCAAATTCCACCATTTATGTTACGAGTTTCTCATTCCAATCAGATATCTATACTCAGAAATATATAACACAACTAATTCTTACTTTGAATCTCATTCAATTGTTCCATTAACAAAACCCCATTTTGTACCCATTTATCCCAAAAAATGAATTTTAGTTTACACATCACTAAAATATGAATTGGATATCAAAATTTAAACATTACAGCAAGTTAACCACTTGCCTAGAATGGTTCGTAGGGTCTGATCTGTTGTTGTAGAGAATGGTTGATGAAGAACACCCCAAATTAGTCCCTTAATTTAGCTCCAAAGGACCCCCAATTGACTTCTTGATTAGCTTCCTCTAATCCTCTCCCAAACTAGAGGTTTAGAATTTTCTATCTGTCGTTCCTAGTCCCTCAATTAGGTTGAAAACACTTAGTCCTGTTTTTGGCCATATGGGCCTAATTAAAATGGCCCAAATCACTCTGTGTGGGTCCGGCTATACCCAAAAATACCCCGAGACCCAATTACTACCCCCGGGAACTCTTTTCTGACTATCTCGACCCCTCCGGACTCAATCGCACACTCAAAATTGTCATCCGAAATACTTTTTGACATTTCCAAATTTCAACCTCAAAATGCGACACACATTAATTCAGATAATTAAACTTAAGGTCGCCAATTATAAATAATTCTTCCACTCAAATAAATTCTCCAAATCATAAATTTAAGTTTCTCCAATTTAAATATTTTTATATCTCCAAAAAAAAACTAAATATTAAATCCTCAAAATTACGGGGTATTACAGAAACTCTTTGGTGAGTGAAACTATTACGTAACCCCGACGACTGTTGCGTAACCCAATCTTGAATCCGAACTTGAAATCGAAACCCTCGAGATTTTCGGTTTGATATTTTAGAAGATAAATGGGTTTTAATAGATTGAGATTTTGGGAGAGTCGGGTTTTGATTTGGTTTGGTTCGTGGTTGCCGGAGAGGATTTAGGGATTTTCGATTTTGAACCAAGATCGGATCAAATCAGAAAAAATTATATGAGTTCTTAAATAGAACAAATCCTATTTTTCAACAGCTTGAGATCGAGTATTTCAAAAACTCAAATTCTTTTTTTAAAACAAAACCAGAACGATTAGAAAACTCAAACACAGATGTGAAAAATACCCAATCAAACTTGTAACAATCGAACCAGATTGTTGAAAAAACAAAATAAGAATTAAACTCTCCAATTGATTTCAAAATCAGCAACCAAAATTGGTTACTATAAAAAAAATTCATATATATCAATCACATTTCTGGTTATATCAAATGCCGGTTGAAAATCAGACCGCTCGTACAACATATATTTAATGAATATCAGACGATCCATACTTGTTAATTATTTATCAAACTGTAATAATTATTTATATGATTACGTTGAATTTTTGTATCCAACATCTAACACCTAGGTTGGGTTCATATTCCCCAACTCTATGAAAGTCTAGTCGGACATAGTTGTAGTAACTATGCACGAGAATATTGAATTGCATATAGACATGATGAAGAAATAATGACAAAAAGGAAGAAAATTAATATTACCAATGATGGAGAAAGTAAGGAATGCACAAGAACAAAGCTTGAATGAAAATTCGGAAAATAATAAGCTCTCTATTGAATTTGGAGTGCAAGAATTTATGGAAATTGCTCCAAGAAGTTCCTAATGTTTTATTGCCATAAAATAAGTGATAATAAGAATAATAACTCATAATAGGTATTTATAAAGGTTAAAGGTCATTTTAAGGAGTCCTCAAACACTAAAACTCTTCTAGCTAAAAGTTAGGCAAAAACTAAAAATATGTCACTGGGCGAACCCATTGACCAAACTCATTGTGAATCAAACCCCTAAGGCGAACCGGTTCGCTAAGGCCACTGAATCGGTTTTGTCCTTTTCTCTCTCTAAGCTTCCCTTGTTTTCTAGTTCTTCTCTTAATTACCATTTTTCCACTGATTTTTCTTCTCAACTTTGAACGCACATAACTTTCTATCCATAGCTGGGATTGGGGTGTCATTTCTTCCAGCATACTCATGACTTCAAAATCTTCAACTTTTCAATTGGCGCCTCCTCTGGATTTCGGCTGAAATATTACAAAATTTCCCTTGACTTCCCTTTCTTTCATTTCGTTCACTGTTTCGGTTTCTCTCTCGCATCCACTTGCACGAATTACATGTAAAACATGAGAGAAATACAAAAAACACAAAATACTCGCTGAAAAAGGTTAGTCTCATAAATATGAGATAAATTCAGGCTAAATACACTATACGGGACTTTAAAAATACCTAAATTTAGGGGATGAATATGAAATATTTACGCCTCATCAACACCCTTTCGTGTTAAATTCATTAGAGGCCCAGTTATCTTCGAGAACCCCTGAATGGATCAATGATAGTATCCTACCACACCCAAGAAACTAAGAACCTCTGTAGGTGTAATGGGTTGTTCCCACTCCATCACCACTGAAAAATTTCCCAAATCCACTGATTTTTCCCTTTCAGATACAACCTGGACCAAGAACTGGACATCCCTACACCAAAATTCGTATTTCTCAAACTTGGAATAGAGTTGATGGTCCCGTAACATCTGTAAGACTATTTGCAAGTGATGTGCATGCTCATCAATGGTCTAAGAATGAATGAATATGTCATCTATGAACACGATAGTAAACTGCTATAGGATGTCCCTTAACATCCTATTCGTCAGGTCCATGAATACTACCGGTGCATTAGTTAGATAAAAAGGAATAACCATGAACTCATAAGATATATATCTTGCAAAAATGTTGTCTTCGGAACATCTTAATCCTAAATCCTCAACTGATGTACTTCGACCTCAAATTAATCTTTGAAAAGTGTGATGAAACCCTCAACTGGTTGAACAGATCATCAATATGGGGCAACCAATACTTTTTCCTTCTCGTGACCTTGTTCAACTCTGTATAATTTATACACAACCTCAATGATCCATTTTTCTTATTCACGAACAGGAAGAGAGCACCCTAAGGTGAAGTACTCCTTCGAATAAACTCCTGACCTAGTAACTGCTGAATCTGGTCCCTGATGTCTGTCATCTCCAAAGGAGCCATCCAATACGATGCATGGACGACGGGTCTCATACTCGAAATCAAAGTCAATCACAAACTTGAGTTCCATACTCGGTGGTAACCCTAAAATCTCTCCAAATACATTTGAAAACTCCCTAATAATCGGAATGGAGTATAGAGAAATAATGATCTCATCAGAAGTCTCCTCTTTAATGTAATGCAAATGCATGACCGACCCTCCCTTTGAGTGCAACATAGAAACCAAGTACATCTCTTTTCTCGGAATGGAAAAGACGATGGACCTCCCATAACAATCAATAAAGTCCCTATAAGTAGCTAACTAATCCATACTCTGATATATCTAACACAAGTAGGACTGCCACGGACCTAAGTCTCCTATTGTCTATCCCTACACCTCTTCATACGGAACTTATAGGTGCCCCTCTACCCACATGTGAATCAATGTAAAGTAATGTGTCATACGCAAACTCTACCATCCCTGATGATCGAGAAAAACTAGTATTAGCAAAAGAATGTGATGCACCAGTATCAAATAATATGCACCCTACATGGCCAAAAATAAGGAACATACCATCCATTGTATGTGCTAGTGTTGGTCCCTCTCTAGGTGAAACGTGATACACATGCCCATACTGTATCTATGGTTGTTGCCCCTGAGGTGGGGCTGGTGGAGATGGTAGTACTGGAACCGTGACCATTGGTGGAGCTAGAAATTTCTGACGTTACCCCTGAGGTGCTTGATATCCACGCTGACCTCCCTGCTCCTGTTCCCTACGATTTCCTGAGGGAATATCTTTGTTGGGTGTCCCTTCTCTCCAGAGACATAACAGTTTCCATAAAATTGATGCCTATCCAGTTATTGCCCCTATTAGCCCAGTTGGACTTGGCCCAGTTATCACTGTCCCTAATGGTCCCTCGATTGTTGTCCCTGACCCTAATGATCCTATATGTTCCAATCATCAAAAGCCCTGTGATTTATGAACTGATCTCTTGTATGGGACCTTAAACTGCTGGACCCCCTAGTTATCATTCCCACATTTCTTGCGTTGCTTCCCCGAAGACTTTGAAATGCATCTTTTCACACCTTTACTCTTCTCGAACGACCGATGATCCTTACAATGCAATAAAGCGACATTCACCATCTGAGTGTACATGGTAAAAGTCGAGTTCCCCAATATGGATTTCCTGATGTGCTAAGTTTTCCCTAACACAAACTTCTCCATTCTATCTTCTTCGGTGTTTACCTTATATTCAGTAAATAATGACAATGCAGTAAAATCCTCTTCATACTCTTCTATGGTACAACCCTCCGGCACCAGGTCCATTATTTCCTCTCCATCTCTGACTTCATGGTGGGTGTTAAATACTTTTCCTCATATTTTACGCAAACCTCATCAATGGTTATCCTGTCCCACTCTTCCAACATGTTGATAGTATCTCACCACGGTAGGGTTACTCTTACCAATCGAAACGAAGTTAACATATGCGTGTGTACCGATGTGCACTTAACCATCCTCAATTGTCTCTGAATATCCATATTCCATTGACTTTCCAATAAGATGTTTTTACTCCCAATGAACTCAGGTGGGTAGCCTTTAGTGAAGGCCTCCCAAGCTCTCTCCGAAACTGAGCTACTGAGGTGGGTGGTGGTGGTTACTACTATGGCTGAAAGTGCTATAGCATAGTAGCCATCATTGTATAGACTTCTTGCATCACTATCGTAGTTATGTCTACTAGAGTAATCATGGGCGGAATTAGTGTTGGTTGTAGGTAACATCGAAACCGACAACTCGAGTAACCTAACCAAACCGACCTTCATTTACACACCCCAACCCAGTTACTTATAATTAAGTTTGAAAGTCAAAGTGAGTCAAACCATGATTAATTTAACCAAACCATAAACAAGAGTTTTAATATCAGAGTCATCATTATAAATCCATATATCTGAAAACCTTTTTACAACCTCAGAGTAGTCACACTTGTACAAACTCGCTTGAAAGAAAATTTAACTTAATTACATCATTTACATTTACACAAAATCATAGTTTCTCCCATTCCTGGCTAACCCAACCCGACCTCCTAGATTTGGCAGTGACATCGCGTTACCTGAAAAATGTGAACATAGGAACCATGAGCAAAATAGCCCAATGAATACATCACTACTATACTACTGCATAAATTTACATGCAATATATCATGTCCATATAATTATGTATTAACTTATCCGGCTCATTCATAATGAATGACCAACTTTTTCGAATCATGATTCACATATCCTGTCTAAATAGACAATTCTCCCCTCATTCCTGGTCAAGGAGTAACCCCTTGTCATTAATAGACAAATCTCCCCCATTCCTGGTCGAGGAGTAACCCCTCATTTCGGTAAACCGAAATGAACAATTTCATATTCATTATATTATGATCATATCAATAACACGATACAAATATCTCTTTCCAGTGAGTACACTCACCTTGGTTGACAACTATGTATTCACGTTTTATTCTGGTGGAGATGAACTGGGTTGATTAGACCTTACACCTGTCAGTCCAACTAAATCAGTACTGAATCTCAATCATAAATATTATCCTAACATAATTATGTAACTTTCCATGACTATACAACGACCATATAATTCCACTCAAGTCACATTCCATGAAACATGAGCAAAGACAAAACAATAGTGCACATATTGACAAAGTTATTAACATTCAACCGTAGGAAATACCTCATAAGCAATTTATAACCAAAGTCAAGTAAACATGAAATTATACTTCTCAATGTATATACAGATGAAACATGTACTCAAAGTACCCTTTGTAAGGACAAAATACAAACATTCATTCTAGGGGTATCCAGTATGGCCTGAAATTATTGCCCTACATACTTAACCATCCTATATTCTTAAATTAAAACATATATGAATATACTTTCCAGTACAAGTGACGGTGTAATTTTTCAAGCTTCCTAGAGCAAGTTATGACCAGCTCTTTACAACACAAGAAATCTGCCCTACAAGCTCCTCTATTGTTCCTATGATTTCAAAGAATTTTCATAATTTTTTTACAGCATCAATTTCCATGATTTCCAACCCATTTTTAATACACATACTGAATCGTACAAAATTAAAGTTTCATAATTGTTTGACTTCATTTTCTATCTCAAAAGACTGACTAAACTCAGGGCATACCGAAATGAAATATACTAACAGAAACTCTATACTAACTTAAAATCATCATTACGGCCTAACCACAAGGAGATAAATTCTAATTTTTGGATATGATATGAATATATGAGTCTAATTTCATGTCCAATTAGAATTTCTCAATTCCAGTAATCACACAAAGAAATATGTAGATTTGAATACAAGGGTTTTAATACAAAGCAATTTTAAAGGTTTGTACATTCAACTTAACTTAAACATGCATATAGCCATAGATATATATATAAAGGGCTGAAACTTTCGTAAACCTATGATGATTTATATCATATAAATCATTAATATAAGATAAATAACAAGAATTTCAATTAGTATTACCTTCAGGGTTTTTACATAATTTCTACAAATTTTTCTACACTTTTTCTCCTCACTTTTTCTTCCTAAACATCAACTTTCTATTTCATCAAGATAAAAACACTTGAAACTGAACCTAGGGCTTAATTTGATGAAGAAATATAATATAAGGAGATTTTAAGTCGGCCAAGTCAGCCTCCCAAGCCAACCAATCACATTAAACCCTTTGGTTTAATAAAAGACAATTTACCACTTGAAGGGAATGGACAGCTTTGCCCTTTGTTCGTAAATTAGGTATAACTCTTTACTCAGGCATCCATTTGATGATACGTTTATTGTGTTACAATCCTAACTCACATGTATACAACTATCTAGTTTTTACCCCAAGTCAATTGTAATGTGATAAGGGTCAAAACTAGTCTCTAACAGGGACATTTCTACCGAAAACAACAAAATTTTGTGTTTGTAAATAATTCGACCTTTCATGATTTATGAAAGTAGGATTATAATAAACATAATAAGTTAACATTAGATATACTAATAGAAAATTATTCATATCAAATAAGATAAGCATGATTTAAATATAATTTATCATAATTATAGTTAGGTTGTCACATTCATGGTTTGTGTTGGGTTGGTTCAGTATTTTTTCATGGGTTGGTTTTGGTTCTAAAAAATTAATAACCGAAGTATTAGGTTCGGTTCCTAGTTTTATACTTGATCCAAACCAAATCAAATTGAGAACCAAGCCCATGTAACCGAACCGAAGAACCGATCCGAAAAACTAACATGAAAAATAAACCCGAGAATCGACCCGAATAGTTGATTGGATATTTTATAATTTATGTTTGGTATCTATAGGGCAACTTGAAAAATGCTTATATTTTTGTTTTTATTTGATATTTTAGTTATGATGTAATGAAATTATATAATTAGTTTTTGCCAAATTGTGTGTGTGCACGTGATATTTTTTTAAATAAATTATTTGAGTGAAACGTGTTAATTGAGAAAAATAAAGTTGGTTAGTATTTGATGATTTGGTTAAGATGTAATGGCCATGGATAATTAATATTTGACAACTTTTAAGTTTTTTTATTTATTAGAAAATGATTTGAGTGAACATTTATCAATTTCCAAAATAATGCAAAACCATGAACTAGAACCGTGAACCAGAAACGCAAACCAGAACCACGAAGCAGAACTATGAACAAGAATCGCGAACTAGAACTGCAAACTAGAACCATGAACCAGAACCTTGAATCAACCTGAATCGAATTGAGAACTGATGGTTTGGTTTGGTTCAGGTAGGGTATCGGTTTGGTTCTGGTTCGAAAACCATGGAACCAACCAAGTTTGGTTCTAGTTATGGTTCTGTAGTGGAGTCAAATAAACTAGACCCATGATCACCCCTAGCTGTAGGTATGACCACTACTCCTGTTGAGACCTATCCTTTGCAACCTCATTCGTAGCATGTCGTGGTCTACTATATCGATTATTTGCCATCTACAAGCAAACAAGGTTCGTATTAGTAACAAATTGTAAAGAGTATATATTCCTAAACATAGGGCTCTACATATTAAAGAATGCAATACAGAACGCAATGAGGACAATGCAGATCCAAGGACGGTAGAACCTAAGTGCTCTTATACCAACTATAAAAACCCCCATTTTCACGTAAAGGTAGGCCGGACACAATACGTCAAAGTAGGGCTCGTCTAATAAATAGGGATGGATATTTTTTACACGATAACTCGTTTACGGTAATAACTCGAAATGATCTGAACATGACATGATTATCTTGTATATATTTAAGAGTACCAAAACTTATACTCAAATAAAAATCAACACAGCCCAAAAATGACATGACTAACCCGAATTGTTACCCCTACTAATAATTCGTACCATTTGTGACACACTGCCTAATAAAATACCGGGCGATCACTCCTACGTAATATTAAAACAGGAGTCTCATATGGTTCATTCTTAGCATCACTATCGAAAACCAATTTAAATTACTAATAACCTATTAGGTTGGCATCAAAAAATTTTAATTAACTAATATTTTTAACCAGACCATTCAAAAAAAAACAATCACAACAGTTTATATGCATCAACTGAAATGAAATAAAATAAAATAACCGAACAATCGGTACAATATATTACAACCAAATCGAATGCCGCACTAAAAGGCGATAAAAGAATAAATGAGTACAGTTGGTCCTTCAGCCCGAATGTTTCTACAATACATCTTATCTAGATCTGAATGATTCAAGCGTCTACAATAAACTTGCCTGCATCCACAGCTGTTGCAGTAAACGTATGGCTCGAAGGAATCATCATCCAGGCATCCATGTGTCTTGACACCTATATATATACATATATAGCAAGAGAGGGTAAAATAGAGAGACGGGTCACAGCCCGAGTTTTGAAACCGTTTTAGCAAGTGTTTAAAATCCATTTTTTAAAATACGATATTTCTCATATTTAAACTGGTATCGCACTCTCATGAGATACCCCTTACCCATCTTCTAATAGTGAACAACTATCGTATACCCTTTATAACCAAACTAGTTAAGCTACCCTGCCTAACTAAGGTATTTCACCCATCTTCCAAAATACTCAAAAATCCGAATACTAAGGACTAAACTTCTCCCCATTCCCAACATTTCGTTACGTTCGTGCGTGGGGTGTCTGGCGAAGTGAAATACAAACTAAAAACCCCCTCGATACACTACTACGCGACAATGTTGATCGTCAGTATCCATTAGGCCTTCAGTACATACAACATTTTATACCATCTCGTATTTATCAATAGTTATCATTAGAACCTATGATCCATATTCATATAAATCCGGATATAAATCTGCCGGAAGGAGTATGTCACTTTATTCATTCCTTTCACTTTATATGAGGTTACATTATATAATATCTCATCCCATATACAAATAATATACTATACGCAACAAGTATAATAATCAATCCACTGATTAGGCATAAATTCTTCACATTTATCCCCTTAATTTTCGTATTTTTGTGAACCCGTGCATTGTAAATATCTTGGATTTGTCTTATATTTATGCTACTAACCCTTTTTGGCAAGTATTTCGTATTTTGTGTATCTCTATTATATATTTTACAGGTATTTCATGCAAATTAGTGCGAAAGAGAATGCAAAACAGTGAAAGAAACCAAGAAACAGGGAGTTGAAGGGCATTTTTGTAATTTTATAACCATATTACTGAGGTGGGGAAAACTAGAAAGTTGAAGAGATCTAAATTACAAGAACATTGGAAAAAACTTCACCCCAATTCCAGCTATGGTGAAGAAGTTATGCCCATTTAAAGTTGGAGAGAGAAAGTCAAAAGGTGAAATTAATTCTAAAAGCTAAAGAGTTTCAACTCTTGAAATTTCTTGTATAATTCCTTTTTATTAGTTGTAAAACATGGAGAGGCATGGGTAAAGTCATTTTTGAGATATATAAAAGGGAAAACCCTAGTAGGAAGAAAGGAGGTTTTGTTCTTCACGTTGTAGGAGGCAAGTAGTTATTTTTTAAAGGATTCTTGCATCCAAGAACTCTAGTTTTGAAGTTTGGCTACTATTCAAGATTTAAAGATCTATTCAAGATTCATCATTCATCCATTGCAAGTAATTTTAATTTATTGTTTTTACTTCTTTCATAGTTAGTTTAATTAATTATTGCTTTCTAGTATTCCAATCCTAATTCAAGTCATGTTCTCAATTTTCTAGATTTAGTTATGGATTCCTGCACTTTCATTTTTAAGTTTTCTTTTATTTTAATCATGTTAAGATAAGTTTTTAAGGGTGGGGATGCATGAAACCAACCCGATGTGGTATGCATAGATATAAAATTTGTCCTCTAAATTAAATAAGTTATTAGATCGTGTTGTATAGTTTCACAACCATTATAGACCTTTTGACCTCATTTACCCTAGGTAACCGGGGTACTTAAGGATGCAACGTGCATGAACTATTGAGACACTGCTTTACACATTCTTTGATTATGTATGATGTGGGCTTGAACCTCATATATGAAATGCTTTGGAGTACTAAAGACTGGGTCTGATCAATTATCTAATTTATGACTAATTTTGTATTGGCATACACACTAGGGTTTGGGGGAGTGTATTCTTAACCCATTTCTTCATTCATATTAATTCCTACTTAGTTAGTTAATTTTGCATGCGTAGGTTAATTTAATTGAATTTAGTTAATTCATAGATAAAATCAAAAAATCAATCATCTTTTTCTTTTCTTTTCTTTTAACATCGACTTTAGGATTAAACTACCTTACCTTTGTTGTCATGTTCACACATCCTAACTCCTTGTGGATTCGATACCCAAACTCACCACTATACTCCTTAAGTGTGTAGTTAGAAGTTTCGATTTTTGTGTTGCCGTTGGAAGCCGATAACAACGACTAGTGTATTTACACGGACGCTCGATTTTTCCACTCGATCAAAATGGCGTCGTTGCCTGGGAATTAGGTAGGCTTTAGGTTAGGTTAGTTAATCCCGAATTTGACCTTAAAAAAATATTCAAAAATATGGGTGTCACGTTCTTGAATTGCCCAATTTGAAATGTCTTACCTTAACTCTTTTGGTGGATTTAATTGTTATGATAATAGTGAGGAGGAGGTGCTCAAGACTTATGAACATTGGATTAATATCACTAAAGATGAATTCATAAATACAATCCTAGTTCTAAGGCCATCCAAATTTATCAAAATGAATTGCTTGAAGAAAAAAGACGTGAAAAAGAATATCGAAAAAAAATCGTTATTGGGAGCAAGAGTTAGATGCATTATTTGAACCCAATGATGATTTTTCTTTCGATATTTTTGAAGTTGAAAAATGTTTTCAACCAAATGAAGAATCCGAGGTGCTAGAACCAAGGAAGCCTACTTTGGAAGAACTCTTGCTTATTAGCAAAAAGCAATCTGATGACCTTGCTGCTACAGAGTTGAAAATTAGAGCAACTTTCAAGGAGTTTAATAATTATTTGGACAACTTAGAGAAGCTCGAGACTTGCTATTCACCTAACACTTTTCAGGATGAAATCATTGAGAGTGATACAAGTTATTTTGAATATCAACATGTTATAAATATTATAAAATCTACTGAGGTTGAAGATCATTTGTCTCCTCGTGTACCCACTATTATTGAATCATTAAATCCATTTCAAGAACTGGATGAATGTCTTGAGGATGTTGATCCAATTTTTGTATGGGAATATTATTTTGAGATGCTTCATCTTACGGGCCATACACTTAGACGTGTCACTCCACCATATCCAGTTGATAATTTTGGGGGAGAAGATTTTGAGGACAAGGACTCAATGCTTAAGTTATTTTCCAAGATGGACTCTTTCTATTTGTGTGCTCCGCTTCCCATACTAATTGAAAAATCTATGGGAGGTGATTCTATTTTTCTTGGATTCCAATGGTACTTGTCCCCCTATGCACCCAAATCCTTCATTATCCCCCTAAATTTTTTAATAAGTGGTGGCTCATTTCTTCTGCGTTGCACATGCCTTCCGTTTTTCAAACGAAATTCTTATATTTCGGGAGGCATGCATCCTAATGAGGGTACACTGATTACCCCTCCAAGTCAAATTATATTTTGGATGGACCCTCAAATTTTTCGACTTCTAGTGTATAACTTATTAGAAGTTCAAATCGTAGGTTGTACATAATTAGCCTTTTTTCCCTTTTCTTTTTTTTATAGTTTAGACTAATTAGTTAAAATTTTTGTTATTCTTTTTGTTATGCTTAGTTCTAACATGTTTTGTAGATTCAATGGACTGGCAATCATTGGGGATCGCTCCATTTGGGTAATATCTTTCTTTTTCTCTCTTTATGTTGTGTTCTTGATTCGCATTAAGGACAATGCAACATTTAAGTTATGGGGTGTGGGATATTCTTCCCAATTATTGTTTAGATTCATTGATTCGATCACATGTTCTTTCCAAGTGTGGTTTTTTTAGAAAATTTCAAAAAAATTGAAAAGTTTTGAAAAAAGGTCAAAAATATTTTTCTTCAAAATGAATAAAAATTAGAATTTAAATTTTTCAAAAATATCACCTTTATTCTATTTAAAGTCTCAAATTGTTAACAATCAAAATG
The DNA here is from genome assembly GCA_949130495.1 of Sambucus nigra. Classification (NCBI taxonomy): domain Eukaryota; kingdom Viridiplantae; phylum Streptophyta; class Magnoliopsida; order Dipsacales; family Adoxaceae; genus Sambucus; species Sambucus nigra. The sequence goes on along the minus strand of OX422208.1, from coordinate 353,091,421 downwards.
TACTAAGCCAAAATTGACCGAAGATGGAAATTGAAAGAAAATTGATGACTTAACGAATAAGTGTGGAGATTAATAAAACCCGGTGAGATTTTGAGCCTTTCAATTTTTTATGAGTTTTTAAATCAATCCGAGTTTATGATTAACTCAAAGTCCTTTTCAGCGTTTTAATAAGTCGTTGATGATCTCAATCCTTTGTTTTGATCGGTTATGGGAAATATGTGAAATGTTGTCTCAAAATTCGTGCTAAATATATCTCTAAATTTAATTAATCTCGAGATGCATATGGTAATGCGATTAGCAATTTGGACAATGAAGTAGGCCATCGTTTGTTACCCAAAAAGATTAGCCATACAAAGTCGTGAAAAATTCATCCCTTTGCAACCCAATTTGAGCCTAATAAAATATTTCCCTTTCGTTTGATAACCCGAAAAACTCAAATAGCCCGGAATTGTGAAAAATTAGAAATTCATCAAGTAAGTCCTAAGTGTGTAAAAAAAGGGGGAGGCAAGAAAAGAAAAATAGGAAGAAAAAAAAAGAAAAAAATGAAAATAGTAAAAGAAAGAGAAAAATGAGCAAATGCCCGAAAAAGCATTAATGGACGTCATAAGAACATTTTCCAATTTCGAACATTTCGTCCATTCCCATTTTTACCCTTTACACTTTTTAACCCGAAAAGTCCTAACCAAGTCCGAATGGCGAAATTAATTACTACCTGGAGAGATAAAATATGAAAAGACAATAAAAGAGATTAAAATGGTGTGATTAAGAGATGATGTTTCCCGTTTCCTAATAACTGTATTCCGATGATGAGATCTTTTCATCATATATTTCCTTCTTTTCAATTTTGTATGCGTGAATTTGTGTCCATTATATTTACTCTTTATATCATGCATACCGAGAGAAAACAACCACAATCCGAGTGATTCGTTTGAATCAAAACGAATTTTTGGAAAGTAACGTAATGCACAATCGGTGGACATTTGAGTTTTAATTTTTGGCTTTGCACACACACTATGGTTTGAGACATTTGAATATGAATTTATGGTGATTATTTTTTGAAAAGTTTAAATTGTAACATTTTTAAGTATTTTGATATTTATTTGAGTCAATAAAGAATTTTGTGGGTGTATTCACTACAAACCCTCACGAGACAAAACTCGTCCTACTAGGGTAACCTATGGGTTTAAAGGCTTATTGCATATGCTCAATGCAATCGCTTGCCTACGAAAGTGGAATTTTATTTTAATAAAAGGAATTTCAAAAGTCAACTCATTTCTCTTACATTGCTCGGGATGCACAAAGTACCACCCCGTATTTATTTATAGTTCTCATTAGAACCTATGATCATATTCATATAAATCCGGATATAAATCTACCGAAAGGAGTATATCACTTTATTCATTCCTTTCACTTTATATGAGGTTACGTTATATGATATCTCATCTCATATATAAACAATACACTATACGCAACAAGTATAATAATTAGTCCACTGAGCTATAATATAAGTAGCTTAGTCATTCTCATCTACTAATCAACAGTGGAACATCATAAGTATACATATATATTATTCTTAGTACATATATGCATATATGGCACCCCTAGACTTAGTTGCGGTGCACTCATACATTACAAGAATACATATATATATCCCCCTCAGTACATATGTACATATATGGCACCCCTAGACTCAGTTGCGGTGCACTCATACATTACAAGTATACATATATATATCTCCCTTAGTTGCGGTGCACCCCTACGCTCAGCTACTGTGCACTCATACTCTGCTATCAAATCCCTGTACATCACGCACATAAGGATCACGCGTTTCGCATCACTCAGGAACCGTATCAATACAAATCATATATATTGGAGGTGAACATAGTTCACATACCCATGGGTCACGTACATACCTACGTTCCCATAGTCGGCAGACTTATCGACTCACAAATAAGCCCTTCAGAGTCCTATGTTCTTGAGGTACCAAATCTAAATCCCCCTGAAGGCACACGAGATAAGATTGTCCTCTTCCAAAAGCCGACCTCCTGTTATAGCAAGTATAGTAGGTATGTCAAACACATAATAAATATTAATATAGGTATCCATTCCACCTATATAAATATAACATCAATGTGGTATTAACACAACCATATGCTAACGATAGGTATTTATCTCACCTATATATAATCCATATGGGTATTTATTTAACCCATATATATAAGAATATCAGGGCATACGCACAACTCATATAATAAATCCCCTACGTAGTATATTTATATATATTTCGAATATCCTACTCATTTTTCAATTTTGACTAATCCTTAATATGTTATTTCCGAGCTTTTCTCACCACACAATGATAAGATCAACAACCTCGATATATTCATTCGTCTCATAATATATATACTTTAACGACATCGTATATATATTATTTATATCTCTTCTCAATATGCTATGGCTATAATTTTCAAACCCTTATAGAGATAGACAATAGCCTCGAATATTTCCATTAGTAATAATATAAGCACTCACGCCCTTAAAATATTACTCCAATGCGTACTCTCTAATTTAATATTCAAATCACACCTAAATACCTCTTTAAGTATTATTCCACGCGAATACCCCTATTTGGGTAAATCTTGGATTTTACTTTCAACTAACCCAAGGTACACGCCTTACTCAAAAAATTATTTAGAAGTCTCCACGCTATTTTTAGGAACCCCAAATATTTATCTCCAAACAATTCTAGCCTTTATTTTTCCAATTTTCGGTTTGATTTTCGAGTTAAAGAATTCAACCTCAGAACTTCTTTCTTAGAAAAATCCTATCAAATAGAAAAAAAAATTGGAAAAATACGTAGTCAGCGCCCACGCGACCGTATCAAAAAGATATACAATTTTTATGTTTTGACCAAGAGACGAATAGGCTCTCTTCCTAGGCAAAACAGTTCGGAAGTGACATGTAATACCCCGTATTTTTATGCTATATTAATTTGGGGATTTATTAAATTTAATGTGAATTAATTATTTAATAAAATCCGAAAATTAATTATGTTATAATTATTAACGTGACGAGAGTTAGTAATTATGGGAAATTTGTCGAATGTTACTAAGGAGCAAAGTAATATATAATATTGGTTATATTGAATGTCACGAGTGAATAAAATGACAATTTTGGAAATTTGAGTCGGGACGCGCCCGTGTCGCGTCAGGACTAAATATTAATAAATAAAAGTGAATATTTTATAAGTTATTCGTATGGTCGTTTTGAGTGCGCCAACGCATCTAGAAGGGTCGAGATAGTCAGAAAAGTGTGCCCGGGGGTTTAGTTTGGGTCTCGGGCTTTTTTAGCCCTAATTAGTACCCCGGGAGGGCATTTTGGACATTTCACATTTTAGGGTAATTAAACCCACGAAAATTAAAAGGGTTATATCATATATCTGGGTTATCATCTAGGGTTATAAAGCTCAAAATGCTAGAACGGTCATTGGAGAAGAGAGGAGAGAGCTCTCAAGGCATTCCAAGGCTCAAAACTCAAACGTTTGCACCGCCGCCACTGCCAACGCGTAGATCGCGAGACGGGGAACGCAACCACACCAATTTCAGCACCAAACCAGACTTCTGAAAATCCCAGGCAAGTGTTTATCTTGCTTATTTCGTTGATGCATCTTTCATATTAGTTTAGGAGTAATTAGAATGAGTTTTATGGAAGAAACCTAAAAGATGAGATAGGAAATTGCATGTAGGGATGGATAAATTGTTATTCTGGAAACCCCTTAACATGTAGAGGATTGAATCACAAATTTATGAGGTTGTAGATGAACAAAATTCTAGAAAAGATGGATTGGAACATATTAATGAAATTCTAGGGTTCTTGAGGTTTTATATGAATTTGGGGCTTGTTGATCCATGTTTAATAATAGAAATCTACATGCTTTACGTTGAAATTTCATAGTATGATGATATAATGTCAGTAGTATAAATTTTGGGTCGATTGGGTATGAAAAATATGGATTTGGTGAAGGTTAGAAGATGAAACCCGTAACTGCAAATCTGCAGATTTCGCAGACCTGCTTGATCGATCGATCGAGCCCAGAGCTTCGATCGATCGAGCCCAGAGCTTAGATCGATCGAAGGTTCGATCGATCGAGCCCCAGACGTCGATCGATCGACCCCTCCTGGAAGACTCATGTTTTCCCTTCTTAATTAGTTGAAATCCACTTTAATGAGGTATAATTAATGGTCACCCTTATAAATATGTTTTGGGAGATAAAGAGGACCAATAGGGTATATGAATAAATTTTGGGACCTCTAATATATGACGAGAATTGTATTTTTGGGATAATTATATAAGAAACGATGAAACTACGTATATAAAGTGAGAGATTACGTCAAATAGTTACGATAGAGAATAGATGAATACCTACTGAATTTTATAATTGGGAGGATAAAGCCATGAGAGTTATGTGGTAAGTTGGAATAATACCGAATCAAGGTTAGAAACGAACCGTTTTATGTGTTTACTAAAAATGTGAAAATAAGGATAAAAGTCATAACTATGGGATTTGAAATATACCTAATATTGATATGGTAATATTAGTATAGTTATATGACTGTGTTTGCATATACTATCTATGTGTGAAAAACATACCCACGCTACTTGCTATCCCTGAGGTTGCCGCGCTGGGACGATCTTATCCTGTGTTGCCTTATGGGGTATATTGACTCATACCCTAGGAGATAGATATCCTTGGTACAGGCTATCGATTTGATAGTTCAGACGGTCCTAAGAGACGCGGGTATGTGCCATCCTCTTAGAGACTTGGAATTTATGCTTCGCCTCAATATTGTTGTGTATGTGTTAATACAATTCGAGAGTGATTCCGAATTTGTATTCCCCTTAATACGAGTGATACGGGGTTTGGATAGTAGGGTACGCCCGCACCATAGCTTTTTATTTGGGGTGCTGTTATAATATATATATTATACGAGTAGTTAATATATATATGAAATTCTGAAATTTGGAACTGCCTACTGTGATTTGGTAAGTAGGACATGGTTGATGACTCAAATTGTAAATACTTGTTTTGAGAAAGTATAATATGACACTGGAAAACTTTATTGATTAATAAAGTTAAAATGAGAACTTTGGTTAAAAATTGAAACCCTATTTTTAAACAATTGTATTATTCGGTTTTAAATCTTACGAATAACCTAAGACAAGATAAATCGTTGGGGGAGATTAGTGCGATATATGATAAATAATCCGTTGAGAAGGTTAGTACGATAGGTGTGCACATTAGAAGAGAGGCGAGCATTTCTCAAGAGAGTGTCGGCTTAATATGTTGTTGCATTGGCCTGTAATCAATTTAAATACTTGCTAAACGAATTTTTAAATCATAAACTATCGGGCTCTGACCCCTTTCTATTTATCTTTCTCTCTTGTATATATATGTATATATTACAGGTGCCCAGCCACAGGGGCGTCTTGCTTAGGATCCCTTGGAAGGAACGTGCTGCAGCTTAGGTGGGAGTTGCAGGCCACTTGCTTAGACGATTTCATTTAATTGATTCCACTTCTATCATTCTCAGTTATTGGGGCATGTGTCGCCCTTTCCACTATTTATCTATTTTATTGGGACATTTGTATTTCAGTTATTTCTAGTACTGTTTCTTTGGGATTTATTCAGCATGAATGTTTTACTTTAAGTTTTAAATGTTGGGATTTTGAATGTTGAATGTTTAAATTAATTAGATTATGTTCCAGGATATTTGTGGTATGATTCTTACTTATTGAAAATGTTGTTAATAAATAAATAAATAATTTTTCTTTAAAAAAATAAAATTTGAAAGGAATGTTAAAAATGGTTTTGACACTTAGCTTAATTAATTAGGGTGTTTAAATTGGAAATTTATTTTCACGACAGTGATGCTAAGAATGAACCAACTGTTCACCTTGATTTTAATTTAATAAAGGAGTGATCGCCCTGTATTTAATTAGGCGGGGTGTCACAGGTGGTATCAGAGCATCAGGTTCTAGTGTCCATAGGATCTATACGGATTATTTTCGCTTTCAGCTTAATGTTTTTGCTATAGAGCCCTATTTTTAAGATTGTTGTATTTTTGCTTTTACGTTTACGTCTTCAGCCATTTGGGATTTGATAATGACTGTAGACTAATAAACTTCTTCACGTTTCAGATGCCTCCGAGACGTGCACTGAAGGATAGGCGTGCCCAGGCCGAGCAGCCAGCAGCTCCGGCACAAGGCACTATGAATGCTAATGAAGTAGCCGCCATTATTGCTCAGGCGATGAATGTCGTACTAGGGGTGGTTCAGCAGGCTCCACCCTAGATTCAGGCAGTGGCGCCAGTACCAGCACAGCTTCCATCTGCATGGGAGAGGGTTAGGGATGATTTTCAGAAGGCGCATCCCCCTGAGTTCTCTGGTAGCTCAGATATCGTCACAGTGGGACAATAAAAGAAAGACATCCAACGGCATCTTTGTATGTATGAGTGCACCGATGTGCAAAGGCAGTTATTGGCTTCCTTTAAGTTGGTGGGGGTCGCTTTGCAGTGGTGGGAGTCCACTACCACCTTGGAGGAGAGGGACACGATCCTTATTCAGTCATTTCGGGAGCGGTTTGACCGCAAGTACTTTCCACCCGCCGTGCAGACTGAGATGAGGCGGAAATTACTGAATTTAAAATAGGAGAACTCTACCGTTGCTGAGTATGAGGAGGAGTTCATGAGACTTCTCACCATAGTGCCAGATGAGGCACCTACTGAGAGTAAGAAAATTATGTTGTTTGTGGACGGGTTAGCTTGGAGGATCCGTCAGCATCTTATAGGGAATCTATCTCTGAGTACTTTCACTAATGTACTCAATGCTGCGTTACTACATTGCCAGGATCACCGCTTCCATCTGCAAGGAAGCAAGAGAGAAGGAGAGTCCAGCCAGCAGGGCAGGACCGGGGGTAGTAGTGCTAGTGGGGCACCATCTCATGGACAGACTCGTCTACATGAGAAGAGTTCCCATCAGGGGGACCCTGCTAAGTGATTCCGTTCAGGTGATTCCAGGCAGGGATTTGGGGGTTATAGGCAGGGTCAGCAGGGCCAGCCTAATCAGCAGGGCCAGCAAGGCCAACACCGACAACAGGGCCAACAGGGCCAGTGGCGTAGTGGTAACGGCCAGCAGGGCCATGATCAGCAGGGTCAGAGGGGAGGCAACTTTAAAGGCCGATGTTTTGGGTGTGGTAAGCACGCCCATAAGCTCCAGGATTGTCCAGAGGGAGATAGGGCCCCACAGCAGCAGGGTGCCCATAATGAGCCGCAGAGACCACTTTTTCCACCTTCCCTCCCAGCTCCAGCCCAGGTTCCAGCCCTACCAGCCATTCCAGCAGCTCCAGTGCAGCAGGGGCAGTTACAGTACGGACGTGTCTATAACGTCCACCAGGCAACAGCTCCACAGGCACCACCCGCGATTGAGGGTATGTTTCCTATCCATGGTACTATGGGTCGGGTTTTGTTTGATACTGGGGTGACGCATTGTTTTATAGCTACGCATTTTGCGAAGGCCTTAGGGTTGTTAGCCACAGCAGAGAGCACAGTGACGTGTGTAGACTCACCACTGGGGAGTGGGTCGCTTATCTTATTTATATGCCGAGGAGTGGGGGTAGAGATTGGTAGTTTGGTATTACCTGCAGACATGTTAGTCTTAGATATGCATGAGCACGATGTTATTATCGGTATGGTTTGGCTCGCAGCTTATAGAGCCATGATTGATTGCTTCGGTGGGAGCATTGTTTTTGCCATTCTGGGGAAAGAGATGTTTGTAGTGGCGATGCCTCGCCCAGAGGGAGGCTCGACCGCTCATTTGTATTATATGGAGGAGGATACCTCTAAGGAGGTTGTGATTCCGTTAGACTCGATTCCAGTTGTTCGTGAGTATTCCGATGTGTTTCAGGAGATACCAGGCCTACCCCTCAGTCGAGAGATAGACTTTGTCATAGACTTATTACCAGATACTAGACCGATAGCACGCGCTCCATACCGTATGGCTCCGGCAGAGATGCGAGAGTTACGAGATCAGATAGAGCAGCTGTTAGGTCAGGGTTCATTCGCAGGAGTACCTCACGTTGGGGCGCTCCAGTCTTATTTGTGAAGAAGAGAGATGGTTCACTGAGGTTATGTGTGGACAACCAGGAGTTGAACAAGGTCACGATACGGAATAAGTATCCGTTGCCTCGAATCGATGATCTGTTCGACTAGCTGAGGGGAGCAACTTTCTTTTCGAAGATAGATCTGAGGTCGGGGTACCATCAGCTACGTATTAGGGAGCATGATGTTTCAAAGACTGCCTTTTTGATGAGATATGGGTCTTATGAGTTCAGAGTGATGCCATTCGGCCTCACAAATGCTCCAGTCGTGTTCATGGACTTAATGAACCGAGTATTCAGAGAGTTCTTGGATCAGTTTGTCATCGTCTTCATAGATGACATTTTGATATATTCACACTCCGAGGAGGAGCATGCCGAGCACTTCAGGCAGGTTCTTCAGACTTTACGAGAGCATCAGTTGTATGCTAAGTACGAGAAGTGTGAATTCTGGTTGCGAGAGGTACAGTTCTTGGGGCATGTTGTTTCTGAACAGGGGATAGCAGTTGACCCGAGTAAAGTGTCAGGGGTGAGGGAGTGGGGACAGCCCACGACACCGACGGAAGTGCGTAGTTTCTTGGGGTTACCCAGTTACTACAGGAGATTCATTCGGGGATTCTCCAAAATAGCGGGTCCATTGACGAATCTGACTCGCAAGGGGTACTATATGTTTGGGATGACGCTTGTCAGTTGGCTTTTGACGAGCTGAAAGACAAGCTTACTTTAGCGCCAGTCCTTGCTTTACCAAAGTCGGGTGTGTATTACCTGGTTTACACTGATGCCTCTTTACGGGGACTTGGGGGAGTACTTCAGTAGGAAGAAAAGGCTATAGCTTTTGCCTCCCGCAAGCTTAAGCCGCATGAGAAGAATTACCCCACCCACGACCTGGAGTTAGCAGCGGTCGTTTTTTCACTGCGGATACGGAGACACTATTTATTAGGGGAGAAGTTCCGTTTGTTCACGGACCACAAGTCACTGCAGTACCTGTTCACTCAGCGAGAGCTGAATATGCGTCAGCACAGATGGTTAGAGTTTGTGAAGGACTATCAGTTCGACATACAGTATCATCCGGGAAAAGCCAACGTAGTTGCTGATGCGTTGAGCCGTAGACTGATAAATGAGGTAGCGGACGTCTGGAAAGCGAAGTGGAAGGAGTTGGGTCACCAGGACGCAGTAGCCCGTTCCTTCATATCTGTTATGACAGTCACACCCGAGATTGTTACGAGGGTAATACAGGCCCCAACCACAGACCCGTTTTGCCAGGAGCAGATTGTACGACGTTTAGCCGAGGGTGATGAGTCCTATTCTGTTAGTTCTGACGGGGGTTTGAGGTTTAATGGGAGGTTAGTGGTTCCAGAAGGGGCAGAATTGCGTCATGCAGTGATGACCCAATCTCACGGGTCCCGATTTGCAGTACATCCTGGAGGAGATAAGATGTACCAGGATATGAGGAGGCAATACTGGTGGAGTGGGATGAAGAAGGACATTGCTGAGTTCGTGTCCAAGTGTTCTACCTGCCAGCTGGTGAAGGTGGACCATCAGAAACCGTCAGGATTGCTTCAGCCATTGGAAGTACCCGCGTGGAAGTGGGAGAGTATTTCCATGGATTTTATTACAGGGTTGCCTGCATCACAGTGGGTCCACGACTCTATCTGGGTGATTGTAGACCGTTTGACCAAGGTGGCTCATTTTATGCCGGTGCGGACAGATTATACCACAGGTCAGTATGCTCTGTTGTGCATTGCTGAGATTGTCAGATTACATGGGGTGCCCCTTAATATTGTGTCAGATAGAGACAAGATTTTCGTGTCGCGTTTTTGGGAAAGCTTTCAGGAGGCTATGGGTACTGAGTTGAGTTTGAGTTCAGCCTATCACACACAGACAGATGGACAGACAGACAGAGCGTACTAATCAGATGGTAGAGGATATACTACGCATGTGTGTTCTTGATTTTGTAGGAGGTTGGGAGCCACATCTTCCACTGGTAGAGTTTGCCTATAATAACTCTTATCAGTTCACGATTGCTATGGCTCCATTTGAAGCCTTGTACGGTAGGCCTTGTCATTCCCCAGCTTGTTGGCTCGAAGTGGGGGATAACAAGTTGCTAGGACCAGAGGTAATTCAGGAAACCTCTGCGAGGATTGAGATGATCAGGAGTCGCATTCGAGTAGCCCAGGACAGGCAAAAGATCTACACCGATGCGAAACGGTTCTTTCGGGAGTTTAATGTGGGGGACCAAATGTTACTACGTGTATCTCCTATGAAGGGAGTGATGAGGTTCGGGAAGAAGGGGAAATTGGCTCCGAGGTACGTAGGACCATTCCCCATCATCGAGAGGATTGGTCCAGTTGCATACATATTGGGACTGCCAGAGCAATTACATCGCCTTCACGATGTATTCCACATCTCGTCGTTAAGACGATATCTTCGGGATAATATGGCCCATACTCACATCGCAATAGACGAGATAGACTTACAGCCTGATAGCTCTTACGAGGAGAGACCGGTGGCTATCCTAGACTATAGTGAGAGGAGATTGAGTTCGAAGATAGTTCCACTTGTACGGTTCCAATGGGAGCATCATAATGTGGAGGAATCCACTTTGGAGCGCAAGGCCGATATGCGCGAGAGATATCCAGATTTGTTCTTACCAGGTATGCCTTATTTTCCGAATTTCGGGACGAAATTCCGTTATTAGGGGGGAAGTATGTAATACCCCGTATTTTTATGCTATATTAATTTGGGGATTTATTAAATTTAATGTGAATTAATTATTTAATAAAATCCGAAAATTAATTATGTTATAATTATTAACGTGACGAGAGTTAGTAATTATGGAAAATTTGTCGAATGTTACTAAAGATCAAAGTAATATATAATATTGGTTATATTGAATGTCACGAGTGAATAAAATGACAATTTTGGAAATTTGAGTCGGGACGCGCCCATGTCGCGTCGGGACTAAATATTGATAAATAAAAGTGAATATTTTATAAGTTGTTTGTATGGTCATTTTGAGTGTGCCAACGCGTCCGGAAGGGTTGAGATAGTCAGAAAAGTGTGCCCGGGGGTTTAGTTTGGGTCTCGGGGCATTTTTAGGCCTAATTAGTACCCCGAGAGGGCATTTTGGACATTTCACATTTTAGGGTAATTAAACCCACGAAAATTAAAAGGATTATATCAGATATCTGGGTTATCATCTAGGGTTATAAAGCTCAAAACACTAGAATGGCCATTGGAGAAGAGAGGAGAGAGCTCTCAAGGCATTCCAAGGCTCAAAACTCAATCGTTTGCACCGCCGCCACCGCCAACGCGTAGATCGCGAGACGGGGAACACAACCACACCAATTTGGGCACCAAACCAGACTTCTGAAAATCCCAGGCAAGTGTTTATCTTGCTTATTTCGTTGATGCATCTTTCATATTAGTTTAGGAGTAATTAGAATGAGTTTTATGGGAGAAACCTAAAAAATGAGATAGGAAATTGCATGTAGGGATGGATAAATTGTTATTCTGGAAACCCCTTAACATGTAGAGAATTGAATCACGAATTTATGAGGTTGTAGATGATGAAAATTCTGGAAAAGATGGATTGGAACATATTAATGAAATTCTAGGGTTCTTGAAATTTTATATGAATTTGGGGCATGTTGATCCATGTTTAATAATAGAAATCTACATGCCTTACGTTGAAATTTCATAGTATGATGATATAATGTCAGTAGTATAAATTTTGGGTCGATTGGGTATGAAAAATATGGATTTGGTGAAGGTTAGAAGATGAAACCCGTAACTGCAAATCTGCAGATTTCGCAGACCTGCTTGATCGATCGATCGAGCCCAGAGCATCGATCAATCGAAGGTTCGATCGATCGAGCCCCATACCTCGATCGATCGACCCCTCCTGGCAAACTCATGTTTTCCCTTCTTAATTAGTTGAAATCCACTTTAATGAGGTATAATTCATGGTCACCCTTATAAATATGTTTTGGGACATAAAGAGGACCAGTAGGGTATATGAATAAATTTTGGGACCTCTAATATATAACTAGAATTATATTTTTGGGATAATTATATAAGGAACGATGAAACTACGTATATAAAGTGAGAGATTACATCAAATAGTTACGATAGAGAATAGATGAATACCTACTGAATTTTATAATTGGGAGGATAAAGCCATGAGATTTATGTGGTAAGTTGGAATAATACCGAATCAAGGTTAGAAACGAACCGTTTTATGTGTTTACTAAAAATGTGAAAATAAGGATAAAAGTCGTAACTATGGGATTTGAAATATACCTAATATTGATATGGTAATATTAGTATAGTTATATGACTATGTTTGCATATACTATCTATGTGTGAAAAACATACCCACGCTACTTGCTATCCCTAAGGTTACCGCGCTGGGGCGATCTTATCCTGTGTTGCCTTATGGGGGATATTGACTCATACCCTAGGAGATAGATATCCTTGGTACAGGCTATCGATTTGATAGTTCAGACGGTCCTAAGAGACGCGAGTATGTTCCATCCTCTTAGAGACTTGGAATCTATGCTTCGCCTCAATATTGTTGTGTATGTGTTAATACAATTCGAGAGTGATTTCGAATTTGTATTCCCCTTAATATGAGTGATACGGGGTTTGGATAGTAGAGTACGCCCGCACCATAGCTTTTTATTTGGGGTGCTGTTATAATATATATATTATACGAGTAGTTAATATATATATATGAAATTCTGAAATTTGGAACTGCCTACTGTGATTTCGTAAGTAGGACATGGTTGATGACTCAAATTTTAAATACTTGTTTTGAGAAGGTATAATATGACACTGGAAAACTTTATTGATTAATAAAGTTAAAATGAGAACTTTGGTTAAAAATTGAAACCCTATTTTTAAACAATTGTATTGTTCGGTTTTAAATCTTACGAATAGCCTAAGACAAGATAAATCGTTGGGGGAGATTAGTGCGATATATGATAAATAATCCGTTTAGAAGGTTAGTACGATGGGCATGCACATTAGAAGAGAGGCGAGCATTTCTCAAGAGAGTGTCGCACTAATATGTTGTTGCATTGGCCTGTAATCAATTTAAATACTTGCTAAACGAATTTTTAAATCATACACTATCGGGCTCTGACCCGTTTCTATTTCTCTTTCTCTCTTGTATATATTACAGGTGCCCAGCCACAGGGGAGTCTTGCTTCGGATCCCTTGGAAGGAATGTGTTGCATCTTAGGTGGGAGTTGCAGGCCACTTGCTTAGACGATTTCATTTAATTGATTCCACTTCTATCATTCTCAGTTATTGGGGCATGTGTCGCCCTTTCCACTATTTATCTATTTTATTGGGACATTTGTATTTCAGTTATTTCTATTACTATTACTTTGGGATTTATTCAGCATGAATGTTTTACTTTAAGTTTTAAATGTTGAGATTTTGAATGTTGAATGTTTAAATTAATTGGATTATGTTCCAGGATATTTGTGGTATGATTCTTACTTATTGAAAATGTTGTTAATAAATAAATAAATAATTTTTCTTTAAAAAAATAAAATTTGAAAGGAATGTTAAAAATGGTTTTGACACTTAGCTTAATTAATTAGGGTGTTTAAATTGGAAATTTATTTTCACGACAGTGATGCTAAGAATGATCCAACTGTTCACCTTGATTTTAATTTAATAAAGGAGTGATCGCCCGGTATTCAATTAGGCGGGGTGTCACATGACGCTGGTCACTATTCACCTTCTTCTCCAAAAATCCAAACGTCCATTAAAGCACCTCCAAGCTTTTTATCTCCTCTATCATCATCATCTAACCTCAAACAACCATAAATACACGCATAAAAAGGGTTCTAATCATCCTAGAACCCATAACAAACCATTAATTTCAATTAATTCTTAAGTTTCTCAAATTGGTCATCAATCGAGTTTTATCTGTTTAATCTTTGAAAAACCCATTTGATTTACGCAAATTTCAACCCAAAAATCTTTATAGTTTTACACCAACAATAATATGCGAAATAAACACACTAAATCATAAAGCAAGTTAAACACTTGCCTCGTGGATTAAATCCGATTACCCCGAGTCTAATCCCGCGAAGTTTGACCCGGAATTCCTTTTCCTCCTTCCTCTCTTCTCTTCTTCTTCTTCCCTTCCTTATCTCTTCTCTCTCTCTCTCTCTTAGGGCAGATTTTGGGAAATAAAAGAAGGTTGTCACTTATCAAATCCAAAATTGGGTATATACCCAATTTTAAAATGACTCGTGTACTCATTTACGAGTCCCTACTAGTCCAAAAATGCCCAGAACCCAAACACTACCCTCGGATACTCTATTTTGACTATCTCGGACATTCCGAATCCAATGGCGCAGTTGAAATATCCAGCCGAGTCACTTAACTAAAATTCATTAATTAGACCCAATTTGAAATATTTCCCTTTGCCGCTTTACCCAAATGCAACATGTAATAAACATAATCTACTCATATACTTAGTCTCGAAATTTAATCCATGTAAATATTAATCCGACACTCGAAAAATAATATTTACTATTCACTTTATGATATTGAATTTATTTAATTTCACTCATAAATCCTAGAATTACTATTCATAGGAATTCCTCAAATTACCAAATTACATCCACAGTGTAATTTAAATATCTTTAAAAGTACGAGGTATTACATACTCCCCCCCTTACAACAGAATTCTGTCCTCAAAATTTAGATATAGTCTGTACCACTACTCTAGGATCGGTATATACATTACGTCCTAGCTTAACCAAATTTAGATATAGCCAAACACAATGGTCTCCCATTATATTCCACCCATCTCAAGCTGTATGCTCATATATATATATATATATATATATATATATTATCATCATCGCTATTCATATATAGCGCACATAATCAATAATGTTCTTGCACCCCCGGGTTAACACCCATTAGTGCTCTTAACAAAAATATTAGATAATAGGCATACACACATCCTATTGAAATTTATAGGTATTCTCCCAACCGATTTGCATACTACCATACGCATTTTATTCTCATTGTTACGTACTGTATAAATATTCAGATTACTATCTATCTCGTAATCTCCAAGGTACATTCCCTATACCGAATAATTAAAGTACTAATTCTCATATACTTTTTCGGAATTTGGTACTACATACACTCCTTCTTTCCTTGGAGTATTCTAACAATACCGTCATGTGCAAGCCACTCGTCAAAACTCGTTCTAGTAAGACTCCACTCTACTTTCTCACAAGAATTTGGTGTCCTTTTCATCAAGAGGTACCTTTTTAAATGGCTTTCCACAGCCTTTCAACTCATCTCGAGTGTGATAACTCTTATTGCACATAAATGATTGAATTATCGTCATTCTCACACAACATTCAATCTGTCATACCATCTAACCTTGTTTATATCTGCCCCTCAGGCATATATTCTACACATTCATTTGCACGTCCTTCTATCTCGGACATTTTTGGAATTAACTAACCAGGGTACCCATACCCCCTATCATTAGTGCATATCTGCACAACCATTGTTAACGTACGACACGTAACGCTCTTCTCTAAACAATGGATCTTATTTCCTTGGCATGGTACTAACACCTGGCTTTTTCCTAACCCAAATAATTCAAAATTTAATTCTTCTGATACCTGGAAATCCAATCCTTCTTAAGGTTAACCCAAAAATCTTCTTGTGGTTAACTCACAACAATTTTTCCTATATCAGCGCCACTAGTCCAACTGTCCATATTTCATGGTAGTTTTAAAATCAAGGTATTTCCAACACATATAAAAATGAGTATTATCCCAACTATATCCCTAGTTCCCAAGACGTCCCTCAACTTTTGACATTTGCTCGGTTTCATGCGTGGGACGTCTCGCAAAGCGAAATCCAAACAAGGAACACTCCCGTTAAACTACTCCCTCGCATCGTCGGTCATCGCGATATAATGGCCCAAGGGACACCAACGGGATGTTCTAAATCTTACCTCATTAACTTACCAACGTACTTTTACCACTATATCCTTCCATCTTAACGAAATGGAAAATTTAACTAATCGGGCGCCTACTCTCTGCAAAAGTGCTACAAACATTATACCCACAACATATTTCCTATGAATTTTCCTTATTTTCAAGGTCAGGCTATAAGCCCCAAATTAGATTCCTTCACCTTGCCTCATCCACATACTTATGGTGAGAGAAACATTTCCAGCCACAGCACATCTACTTTTCATTAGCCCGTAATCATCACATGACTCTTGGCTAATTTCATCAAACCAACATCCTAGTATACAGTAACATCTCTCCACTCCCAACGTCATTAAGTTTCATATGTGGAGTGTCTTGTTATCTTCAAATATGCAACCGGGATAATCCCATCCCATCTACCAAAAAAATATGGTTAAAACTCTTAATTCTGTCAAGGATCCATACCACTAGTGCTTTCACTAACACTAAGTCCTTCGCGCGAACAACAACAAGCTTACACTCCCAGCCTAACTATGAATCCTGCATACCTTAAATTATATCTATAAGGTCCTCATTCACTCAAATCATGGTAATGAAACATCTCCTCATCGAAGTTCCATCTAAACATATAATAAAGGCAAGCTCATCCAGAATTTATCTCGCATTCCATTCTTTATTATGTCTGTATATATATGTTTCACATCTGATATAAATATATATACAATATACTATACACATCAAGTATATCCATACTTATATATCATACACTATATAAGTATAATAACCATCCCTCAGAGCTATAACTCAATGGATGCAGTCTCTCAATGCTATTATCTTCCAGGGAATTACTGACACATCATCCTGGGTACCAGCGGTCGGACTATCACACTAACTTGGTAAAAACCAAATCATAATGAATGCAAAGCGATCATAATTCCTCACCAGAGATGAGAATGAAACATACCCACCACGTCTCACTCCTAATAAAAATCACACAATATAGAATGGACACGGTGACCTGGGGACTATACGCTCCCTGCTCCTCAAGCCAGGGGCCTCACCCACATCACGCAACTTTCCAAGATAGCACTAGAGGGTTATGCTTCATATAAATATGTCATTCACACACAAATATATTTATAAGATAATCACATATATAATATCTCTATACCCGTATATATATCATCAAATCCGATTATCCATGCCTATCTTTCATAACATTAGCTTGTAATCCTGAATATACATATTCGATTTAATTCCATAAGTATTCTCTTACTTATAATATAAATAAATATTAAGCTTATATCAACCAACTCGTATCCCAATTACATCCGAAATTCCAATTCGAATCCCAAGAGTCTTTATCCCATTAGACTCTTAAAAATTACAAAGTCTCAAAACTTTAATTTTTTTATTTGCAGATTTCACACCTTGCTCTAAAACAGCTATAACTCACTCTACATAAGTCCAATTACTTGTGAGTCTATCATTCCACTAGAGAAGCCTCTTTCTCCATTGTACCTACCTTACTCCGGTACTAAGTTCACTTAACCATACAACTCTGTATTCACTGTCGATCTCTGCTCGATCCTTATGTGAATAACCCAGAAACTGTATTCTCTTCATTCTTGGTAAATCAAAGGAAGTCGCGGTTGAAACCATCCGTAAGATTCATTTATGAGCAAAACACCATGCTCCCTTAAATGTGGTGACCACCGTTCCCACCATTTCAACATTGCTCCATTGAGTGAGAAAAATTTTCCTCAAATTTTCACGTTTGGGTATTCCATACCCTGCTCAAAGACAAAGCTTATGAGCCTTCTAATTCCTTTAGATAACACTATACTACTTCTGAATAATTTAACTGCAACGTACGGTCCTTATCAAGGATCTTTTCAAACTTTTTCCCATCTAACTTCACTGGGTAATTCAAGTTTAGAACCATTCTCTACTGTAGCAGTGCATAGATAATTATAACTAATATTCTATAGTAGTCACTGTATCAATCCACGATAATGCCACAAGGGGACTGACCTCTACAGTGGTCCTCATTCCCAACATCAACTTACAGCTCTAACTAAGCCCAACCTCCTGCTACCCTCATAAGGGCCTTCCCAGGTCGTCCTCCGTCGATCGGCACCCAAATCTAGAATGAATGCGCAAAATATTTACTATAATCTTCCATAATAGCAGGAGAACGAAATCTCAAAAGAGGAATCAACAATCCTAATCATAAGGCTATATGTCAAATCAGAAGCAACGCTGAGAGCGTAGTACGTCCGCACAGATTCCTAAGGACACTAGAACCTCGTGCTTTGATACCACCTGTGACACACCGCCTAATAAAATACCGAGCGATCACTCCTATGTCAAATTAAAACATGAGTCTCATATGATTTATTCTCAGCATCACTGTTGAAAACCAATTTAAATTACTAATAACCTATTAGGCGGGCATCAAAAATTTTTAATTAACTAATCTTTTTAACTAAACGATTCAAATAAAACAATCATAACAGTTTATATGCATCAGCTGAAATGAAATAAAATAAAATAACCAAACACTAGGTACAATATAATACAACCAAATCGAATGTCGCACTAAAAGGCGGTAAAAGAATAAATGAGTACAGTTGGGCCTTCAGCCCGAATGTTTCTACAATACCTCATATCTAGATCTCAATGATTGAAGCATTTACAATAAACCTTCTTGCATCCACAGCTGCTGCAGCAAATGTCTAACTCAAAGGAATCATCATTCAGGCATCCCTATGTCTGGACACCTATATATAGATAGATATAGCAAGAGAGGGGAAAATAGAGAGACGGGTCAGAGAATGAGTTTTGAAAACGTTTTAGCAAGTGTTTAAAATCCATATTTTAAAATATGATATTTCTCATATTTAAACTGGTATTGCACTCTCATGAGATACCCCTCACCTCTCTTCTAATAGTGCACAACTATCGTATACCCTTTTTAAACATCCTAGTTAAGCTACCCTGCCTAACTAAGGTATTTCACCCATCTTCCAAATTCCTAAAAACTCCGAGTACTAAGGACTAAACTTCTCCCAATTCCCAATATTTCGTTATGTTCGTGCGTGGGATGTCTCGCAAAGCGAAATACAAACAAGGAACCCCCCCCCCCCCCCCCAATACACTACTACGTGACAATACTGATCGTCGGGATCCATTAGGCCTTCAGTATATACCACATTTTATACCATCCCATATTTATCAATAGTTCTCATTAGAAACTATGATCCATATTCATATAAATTCGGATATAAATCTGTTGGAAGGAGTATATCACTTTATTCATTCCTTTCACTTTATATGAGGTTACGTTATATGATATCTCATCTCATATATAAACAATATACTATACGCAAAAAGTATAATAATCAGTCCACTGAGCTATAATAGAAGTAGCTTAGTCATTCTCATCTACTAAGCAACAGTGGAACATCATAAGTATACATATATATTATTCTCAGTACATATGTACATATATGGCACCCCTAGACTCAGCTGCGGTGCACTCATACATTATAAGTATATATATATATATATATATATATATATATATATATATATATATATATATACATATATACATATACAGCACCCCTAGGCTCAGCTGTGGTGCACTCATACTCTGCTATCAAATCCATGTACATCACGCACATAAGGATCACGCGTTCTGCATCACTCAGGAACCGTATCAATATAAATCACACATACTGGAGGCGAACATAGTTCACATACCCATGGGTCACGCACATACCTACGTTCCCATAGTCAGCAGACTTATTGACTCACAAATAAGCCCTTCACAATCCTATGTTCTTGAGGTACCAAATCTAAATCCCCCCTAAAGCACACACGATAAGATTGTCCTCTTCCGAAAGCTGACCTCCCATGATAGCAAGTATGGTAGGTATGTCATACACATAATAAACAATAATATAGGTATCCATTCCACCTATATAAATATAATGTCAATGTGGTATTCACACAAACATATGATAACGATAGGTATTTATCTCACCTATATATATATGACACCCCACCTATTAAAATACCGGGTGGCCAGCCCGTGATCAAAAGAACACGTTGGTCTCATATGGCTCATTCTTAGCATCACTGTCGAAAACTTTTTAAGGTTACTAACCACCTAGTAATTTAATTAGACCGGTGCCAAATTTTATCTTACATTAATTAACAACATGCAAAAATCAATGCCCATTTAAACCATACACACAAATGATAATGGAATCCAACACAAATGAATAATCATAAATAAAGATAGCCGAATTAACTATCGGTTCAACAATAAAATACAATAGTCCCTAAAGAATTAACCTGGATACATAAAGTCCAATAAATAAACTAAATACAAAATCTGAGGGCGACATGCCCAATTAAGTACTGAAGAAAAGTTCCTACACTAGGAGTAAATTAACGAAGCATCTATAACAAGGTCATGCAACTTCCACATGAGTTGCAGTTGTGCATCCCTGGATAGAATCCTCAAACTGGGCATCCCTATGGCTGGACACCTAAAATGTTTTGGAAAAGATTTTTGACACGGGTCAGAGCCCAAGTAAAATTTTTTGAAAATATTTAGTAAGCAGTTAAATCATAATAATTAAATATGCATGCACACTTTTCATATTTAAGCTAGTGTTGCACTCTCTTGAGACATAGCTCACCCCTCATCTAATGTGCACACTTAACGCTCGCCTTCTACCTTTTCTAGTTAAGCTACCCCACCTAACTAGCCATAACGAACCTCCTTCTACAAAATAATTCGTTATGCCTACCCGTATTGCCGATACAATACGTTATCGAGTTTCCATGTCTTTTAGCCCATTATAGATTTCTCAGTATATGTTTATTTCTCCCCATAATATAGTTATTTTTAATGTCACTATCTTTATCTTCTACTAACTCAGCCAGTAGAATAAAATCACAAGTACACATATATCACACTATTATATATATACTAATACGACACCCCTAAGCTGAGTTATGGTACATGTATACTATACTATCATGTCCTGGTACATCATCTACCAAACACACGTAGTAGAATAAATCACAAGTATATATATTTATCACACTAATTATATATATACAATATAGCACCCCTAGTTTGGGACCTGCAGTGCATGCATACTCTGCTATCAAGTCCCGGTACATAACGTACTGAATAAAGGACTACGAATTCCAAATCACTCTGGAACCGTATCAATACAAATCACACATATTAGAGATGAACATAGTTCACATACCCATGGGTCATGCACATACCTACGCTCCCATGGTCAGCTGACTTATCAACTCACAAATAAGTCATTCACAGTCCTATGTCCTTAAGGTACCAATCTAAATCCCCCCGAAGGCACACAAAGATAAGATGGTCTTTTTTCCAAAAATCAACCTCCCGTGATAGCAAGTACGGTAGGTATGTCATACACATAATAAATCATACAAATCAGTATAGTTATACACACAACCTATATCATATATTCCATACATAACATATATATCTCCCAAAGATCTTACGTATTATTTAATATCAATTATACATCTCATCGTATATTCCCCAGTATCCCTCACTACTCGAAGTGTACCAATTTTCCTTTAAAATATTGCAGTAGGTAATTCACTCATATCCTATTGATCTAAGTCATAGGTTCGCTCATCCCCCAAATTCATTACATTTCAAATTACACTGATTAATCTAATCAATTTCACATTAATTAATTTATTAAAGTAGTGTCACTCAACTAAAATACTTTGTCTCAGTCATATGGTCTGTATCTTCACCCTTCAGAATTTTATTAACAAAAATCCACTATTAAGGTTAACACCTCTCGTTAAATTCACTATTCGAATATTTATTATATATCTCTATAATAAATTAAATCGGCTAACTTGTGCCTAACTCCCGTAGCACTAGTGTGACAACCCGAATATAATTATGATGAATTATATTTAAATCATGCTTATCTTATGTGATATGAATAATGTGATATTAGTATATATAATATTAAGTGATTATGTTTATTATAATCCTACTTTCATAAATCATGAAAGGTCGAATTATTTACAAACACAAATTTTGTTGTTATCGGTAGAAAGGTTCCTGTTAGAGACTAGTTTTGACCTTTATAACATTATAAATGACTTGTGTAAGGACACAAATTTCCAATTGAGTCCATATGTAGTTTTGGCTCAATTCCGGACAAAAACATTTATTCATAGGTTAGTGATTTATTGTAATACTCTCAAGCCTATGAAGTGTGTGTTGAAGACGTAGAGGCAAAGAATATAAAGCTTCATCAAAATGCCGATTTGCGTGCCTCGTTTATACGTCATCAGCTAAGGTTCCATGATCCCAAGGTATGAATGTAATTATATTTATATAGGAGCTTGGAACAATATTTATTGGGTGTTAGGTTTAATAAAAAAAAAACCATGTTTTACTTTCAGAATAATTTAATTGAAACTTTATAATAAAGTACACAAAGTTTCTGGGCCAAAAATTGAATTTATCAAAAATTTCTGGAAGTCGTTCGAAGTCTCGTTCGAACGAGTTTTTTCGTTTGAACCAGGTTTTCGTTCGAACGAGTTTGTCGTTCGAACCAGGTTTCGTTCGAACGAGTTTGCCAACGAACCTAAACTGGTCAGTCGTTCGATATGTCATTCGAACGAGTTTGTTCATTCTAACGAGGTATCTAACGAGTTTCTAACGAGTCCAGTCTGGTCGCTCGTTAGAAGTCTCGTTCGAACGAGAGTCAAGTTCGTTCGAACGAGATGCCAGGCGGGAACAGTTTTGAGCAGTTTTTTGGCAGTTTTTACCCACTTTCCCCACTTGTTTTTTAACCAACTTTTTTCAGACTTAATATGTGCAGGAAACACATTTTTCTAAGGATCTTTTTCATACCATATAAACTCCTAGAGAGTGTTTTGAGAAAAAAATTGTTTAAGGAAAAAGATCATGTTTTGAGTGTTATTCTTTAATGAAAAATCCTACACACTCTAGTGTTTACACCCAATAGTTGTTTATCCAAGTTCTATATACATATCTTTACTTGGAGTTTTGGCACCGGTTCATCTCTACCGAATTCAAGAAGAGAAGTTTTGGTTTGCTTCTACATCCATCAAAGAAGAAGACTTTTTGTTGAAGATTCTACCCACTTGGAGAAAGGCTCCATGCTTGGGTGACGGTGACCATATAAAGTCCCATCGGTGGATTCCGAGACCGCGGTGGTGTTCCGAGGTTGTTCGCTAGGAAGAGGTTTCTACGAGAAGAAGCGTCGAGGCTTGAGAGGGATCGAGTCAGTCGTTGTAAGTCTATATGTCTTGTATTTGTAATTCCATATCTAGTGGACTTGTGGCTAGGGCCGTCCGAGGTTGTTTCCCATCTTGGGTTTTTCCTCGTACATCTCGGCGTAGTGTGATATTGTTTATTTTATCTTGCATCATAATTTAGAACGCATGCTTAGAATAAATTCAAGATAAAATTTGGTTTAATTATCTCACTCATTTAATTTGGGACTAAATTAAATATTGGGTAAATTTGGTTTATTCATGTCTTTTGCTAAAATTGGTTTCGCCTAACTTTGGATAATTGAAAATTATGACTTAGGCAAATTCTAGGACTTGAATCTATTTAATTGGACTTAATCGGTTTGATTTAATCTTGTTTCATTTTTGTTTATGAGTTAACTAAAATTTGGAATTTTAGTATTTGTTTTGTTGAACCATCATCTTTTAACGCTTCCGCACCATTCATTGAGTTTTATATAAAAAGGAAATTACTTTGCGCTTTCAAATTGGTATCAGAGCCAAAGTGATAAATTATTTCGTTAAGATCTTTTAATTTTTTGGCTAAAATGGATTTTTCCCCATTTTCAAAATTTCCTATTTTCGATGGTTCAAACTACGCATATTGGAAAGCGCGTATGAGATCGGCACTAAAATCTATCGACGAGAGAGTTTGGATGTCTGTTGTTACCGGGTACTCCCCACCAACCTATTTAGTTGAAAATGAACGTGTTATCAAACCCGCCGATAGATGGACTGAAAATGAGTTTAAACTTGCTAACTTTAATTCTCGAGGTTTAAATGCCTTATTTAGCGCTGTCGCACCGGATGAATTCCGCCGTATTATGACGTGTGAAACCGCTAAAGAAGCTTGGGATATTTTACAATTAACTCATGAAGGAACTAGTGTCGTTAAAGCTTCAAAACTCCAAAACCTCACCACTCAATTTGAAACTATCAAAATGGATGAAAAAGAAACTTTTGATAAATTTTATGCTAGACTTTCTGATATTGTTAATTCATCCTTTAACTTGGGAGAGAAAATACCTGACGACCGTGTTGTAAAGAAAATTTTGAGGTCCCTACCCGATAGATTTATTCCTAAAGTGACCGTTTTAAATTCTTTACCCACTTTAGCCTCTACGAAATTAGAAGAGCTTGTAGGTGATTTACAAACCTATGAACTAGATATGTTTCCCTCTAAAACTGAAAAGAAAATTGAAAAGGGTGTTGCTTTAAAAGCCCGAAAAGAGGTCAAACAAGTAGTAGAGAGCGATAGTGAAAGTGACTCGGAAGATATGGCTTTGTTTGCTCGCAAATTTAGAAAATTTCTTAAATTTAACAAAGATAAATTTAAAAATGATTTTAAGAAATTTGATAATTTTAAACATGATAAAAGCTAGAAGATTTCTAAAGCCGAGAGGATCCCTAAACCTAGTAATGACAATTTAGATAGGGACGAGTCTAACAAGTGTTTTGGTTGTGAAGGTTATGGCCATAGAGCTTATGAGTTCCCCACTAAACTAAGGAAAGAGGGTAAATGACCCACTGCATATAATTCAACCCTTAGTGATAGTGATAAGGAAGAAAAGCCCGATTCCCCCACTAAGAAAAATTTTGTGGCTTTTATGGCTAGTCATGTGAGTGATAATGAGAACTCATCGATTGATGACACGATAGCACATGCCACTTCCAAGGTCATTGTTCATGATTCCCTTGTTTTTAATGATAGTGAGAGTGGAGAAGAAAGAGAGAGTGAAAATGAAGAAGAGGTTGATGTGAGTGAACTTCAAAATGCTTTTCATGAATTATATAAAGAATCTATTAATTTGAAAAGAACTAATTAGAAGTAAGAATCTTGTTTAAGAAAGAGTGTCAAGGTCGTTGATGATAGTGCCTTAATAGAAGACCTTAGGACACATGTGAGGACTCTTCAAGAGAAGCTTGATTATGTAGAAGGCGAAAGAGATAGCCTTAGGGGTTTAATGGAATCCTTGAAAAAGGAGCTTCTTGCTTTTGAAGAGCGTAATTTTTTACTAGAATCTAACATTTTAGAATTGGAAAATAAATTAAAAGATTCTAGTAATGTCAAATTTGATTTGGAATGTCGTTCGGAAAAACTTGATAAAATGTTAGGAATGATCCAAATTAAAAATGGCACTTGTGGTTTAGGCTTCAATACTTGTAATGAATTTACTCATAATGCCCAAACCAATATTTTAGGAGAATCTACTAGGAATGCATTCAATGATCACTCCTTAGGCAAATCTTTTCGACATGTTCTTACTTGTACACTTTGTGGTCGAAAAGGTCATCTTAGGAAATATTGTTTTGATCTTAAACGAATTCCTAGAAAATCCCATACTAAAGTAACCACGGTAGTTAAAGCTCCTACACCCCAAGATAGTCATTCTTCATTAATTTGGGTTAGGAAATCCGACTTGGTTGCCTTACAAAATAGGGATTTTGATTCTCATTTACTTACACATGCTTCCTCCCTTGCTAAATCTAAAGGATGAATGTGTTAGTGTTTGCATACTTTAGCGTTTATACTTTATGCTATATTCACATGCTAAATGTATGCTTGTTTAGTCATTTTCTAGTCATAGCCTTATTTCATATCCCATGCTAGAAATCATGACTTGTTTATCTTTTTGTATTATATTTTGTGTTTGAATTAATTGAAAAATATAAAAAGATTTTTGTTTATCATTTGTGTTTTATTTATTTCATTTAAGTTTAATGAAAAATACAAATGATTTTTGTTTGTCCTTTTGAGTAAATATTTATTTTTGATTAAAAATGATAAAAACTCAAAAAGATTTTATTTTGTGTGTATTTTAGTTTGACACACTTTATGTGACATATATTTGTGTTTGAATCCCATCGTTTACGCTCCCATGTGGCTAGAACTGTTGGTTTAGATTTCCAATCCTTAAAATGTTCTTTACCATGTTTTATATGGAGTAGTTGGATTTTGTATTGTTTAAATGGATTCTATTTCTGTATGCCTCTATTCACACATGCACGATCTCTTTTGAAATCTTAATGTCACATGTTATATTTGAGCTTTTTGAGGTGTTCTCCTACCAATCTAGTCATCTACATATCTTTGACCTAGGAGGACTAGTGCATGTCAAAATCCGTTGCATGTGAGATTTGTGTGAAAATGAAAACATGATAAATCTAAATGTGCACGGGGAAGGGCTCCGAAAGGATGAATTAAATCCTTTGCGATTGTAAGCCACCGTTTATTGGATCTAAAAGAAATACGTGATCCAAAGGCCTAAAAACAAAATATTTGGCATTAAAAAGGAAACAATTGCCAAGGCCTATATTTGTTTGATATATTCATTCAAAAACAAAAGAATATATATGCTCATTGAGGGAGAATTGGATGGTATATCAACGGTTTGCACAATGTCCGTTTATCCTAGTTGTCTTTAATGTCATGACTCTATTTGGTTTGTAGAATCATCATCATGCTAGGCTGGTATGCATTGTGTATGTTTGTTCATTGAGTTCAATCTTTATATTGTCACATGAGGTCATATTTAACTGTGATGAAGTTTGCAATCAAATGAGAACTCCGTGAACGTTTCTTAAGTGTTTGGGTCTAAATTTAATTGTTGCTAGTACACACCCCTACACTTCCGTTTCCATATGACACATTTTTGCCATACGAGTGTGCAAACTTATTGTATTTTGTGTCATGTGTGTGTTTATGCCTATTGGTATATTTAT
This sequence comes from Sambucus nigra, assembly GCA_949130495.1. Lineage (NCBI taxonomy): Eukaryota > Viridiplantae > Streptophyta > Magnoliopsida > Dipsacales > Adoxaceae > Sambucus > Sambucus nigra. The sequence goes on along the minus strand of OX422208.1, from coordinate 353,064,196 downwards.
AGTATATATATATATGACATTTGTTTGTCTTTGCCTTGCGTTTATTGCCCATATGCTTTCATGTCTTATCACTTTAAGCTTCCACCTGCTGTTTATTAGTTCTTTATCCTTTGCCTGTTCCTGAACAAAAAGGGGGAGAATGATGATAGGGGGAGAAATGGTATCTAAACCTATTATTATTGTATCTTAGTTTGGGGGAGATTTATCTTAGGGGGAGACGTCTTTCTAAGTAAATGTCATTGTTTGATAAAGGGGAGAGAATTATTTTAGGGAGTAATTAATTAATTGCGATTAATATATTTTGATATTCCCTATGCATTTGATGAGTTTGCTTAAGTGTGCAGGTATACTACTAAAGCAGCATTGTTTAAATGGCAAAGCGTTTTGATCCTTGGGTTGAGTCAAGTTTGGGCGGGTTATGTTTTGAGTCTAGTGAGCTTCACGGCCCTTTAGGATTTTGTTTTGGTTTTTGTCCCAGAATAACCAAAGGGGGAGATTTGTAAGGACCCAAATTTCCAATTGATTCCATATGTAGTTTTGGCTCAATTCCGGACAAAAACATTTATTCATAGGTTAGTGATTTATTGTAATACTCTCAAGCCTATGAAGTGTGTGTTGAAGACGTAGCAGCAAAGAATATAAAGATTCATCAAAATGCCGATTTGCGTGCCTCGTTTCTACGTCATCATCTAAGGTTCCATGCTCCCAAGGTATGAATGTAATTATATTTATATAGGAGCTTGGAACAATATTTATTGGGTGTTAGGTTTAATAAAAAAAAACCATGTTTTACTTTCAGAATAATTTAATTGAAACTTTAAAATAAAGTACACAAAGTTTCTGGGACAAAAATTGAATTTATCAAAAATTTCTGGAAGTCGTTCGAAGTCTCGTTCGAACGAGTTTTTTCGTTCGAACCAGGTTTTCGTTCGAACGAGTTTGTCGTTCGAACCAGGTTTCATTCGAACGAGTTTGCCAACGAACCTAAACTGGTTAGTCGTTTGATATGTCGTTCGAACGAGTTTGTTCGTTCTAACGAGGTATCTACCGAGTCCAGTCTGGTCGCTCGTTAGAAGTCTCGTTCGAACGAGAGTCAAGTTCGTTCGAACGAGATGCCAGGCGGGAACAGTTTTGAGCAGTTTTTTGGCAGTTTTTATCCACTTTCCCCACTTGTTTTTTAACCTACTTTTTACAGACTTAATATGTGCGGGAAACACATTTTTCTAAGGATCTTTTTCATACCATATAAACTCCTAGAGAGTGTTTTGAGAAAAAAATTGTTTAAGGAAAAAGATCATGTTTTGAGTGTTATTCTTTAATGAAAAATCCTACACACTCTAGTGTTTACACCCAATAGCTGTTTATCCAAGTTCTATATACATATCTTTACTTGGAGTTTTGGCACCGGTTCATCTCTACCGAATTCAAGAAGAGAAGTTTTGGTTTGTTTCTACATCCATCAAAGAAGAAGACTTTTTGTTGAAGATTCTACCCACTTGGAGAAAGGCTCCATGCTTGGGTGACGGTGACCATATAAAGTCCCATCGGTGGATTCCGAGACAGCGGTGGTGTTTCGAGGTTGTTCGCTAGGAAGAGGTTTCTACGAGAAGAAGCGTCGAGGCTTGAGAGGGATCGAGTCAGTCGTTGTAAGTCTATCTGTCTTGTATTTGTAATTCCATATCTAGTGGACTTGTGGCTAGGGCCGTCCGAGGTCGTTTCCCGTCTTGGGTTTTTCCTCGTACATCTCGGCGTAGTGTGATATTGTTTATTTTATCTTGCATCATAATTTAGAACGCATGCTTAGAATAAATTCAAGATAAAATTTGATTTAATTATCTCACTCATTTAATTTGGGACTAAATTAAATATTGGGTAAATTTGGTTTATTCATGTCTTTTGCTAAAATTGGTTTCTCCTAACTTTGGATAATTGAAAATTATGACTTAGGCAAATTCTAGGACTTGAATCTATTTAATTGGACTTAATCAGTTTGATTTAATCTTGTTTCACTTTTGTTTATGAGTTAACTAAAATTTGGAATTTTAGTATTTGTTTTGTTGAACCATCATCTTTTAACGCTTCCGCACCATTCATTGAGTTTTATATAAAAAGGAAATTACTTTGCGCTTTCAACTTGAGGTGAAAACTAGATAGTTGTATACATGTGAGTTAGGGTTGTAACACAACAAATGGATCATCAAATGGATGCCTGAGTAAAGAGTTATACCGAATTTACGAACAAAGGGCAAAGTTGTTCATTCCCTTTAAGTGGTATTTTGTCTTTTATTAAACCAAATGGTTTAATTTGATTGGTTGGCTTGGGAGGCAGCCTTGGCCGACCTTATACCCTTGAAATATCTTTATCCTTCAGCCAAAATCAACCATGAAAGGGTTTCACCTTGAGGAAAGAGAATTAGGGAGTTTAGGAAGGAAAAGTGAAGAAAAATCCGTGGAAATTACGTAAAAGTCCCGAAGGTAATCCTAATTGAAAATCTTGTCATTTATCTTATATTAATGATTTATATGATATAAATCATCATAGGTTCATGAAAGTTTCATCCCTTTATATGTATATATGGTTAGATGCAAGTTTATGTTAAGTTGAATGTAGAAACCCCTAAAATTGCTTTGTATTGAAACCCCTTGAATTCAAACTTGCATATCTCTTTATGTACTTACTGGAATTGAGAAATTCAAATTGGATATGAAAGTAGACTCATATATTCATATCATACCCGAAAATGAGGATTTATCTCCTTGTGGTTAGGCCGTAATGATGATTTCAAGTTGGTACATGGTTGCTGTTTGTATACTTAATTTCGGTATGCCCTAAGTTTAGTCGAGCTTTTGAGATAGCAAATGAAGTCAAAAAAATTATGAAACTTTAATTATATACTATTAAGTATGTGTACTGAAAATGAGTTAAAAATCATGGAAAGTTATGCTGTAGAAAAATTATGAAAATTCTGGGAATTCGAAGGAACAATAGAGGAGCTTGTAGGGCAGATTTCTTGTGTTGTAAAGAAATGGTCATAACTTGCCCTAGGAAGCTTGAAAAATTACACCGTCACTTGTAATGGATAGTATATTCATACATGTTTTCATATTGATGAGTTTGGACCCCTGTATTTGTACAATTTAGGAATATAGGATGGTTAAGTATGTAAGACAATAATTTCAGGCCATACTGGGTACCCCTTGAATGAATGTTTGTATTTCGTCCTTACAAAGGGTACTTTGATTACATGTTTCATGTGTATATACATTGAGGAGTATAATCTCATGTTTACTTGACTTTGGTTATAAATTCCTCATAAGGTATTTCCTACGGTTGAATGTCCGTAACTTTATCAACATGTATATCATTATTTTGCCTTTACCTATGTTTTATGGAATGTGACTTAATTGGAATTATATTGTTGATGTATAGTCATGGAAAGTTACATAATTATGTTTAGATAATATTTATGATTGAGGTACAGTACTGATTTAGTTGGATTGATAGGTGTAAGGTCTAATCAACCCGGTTCAGCTCCACCAGAAGAAAACGTGAATACATAGTTGTCAACCAAGGTGAGTGTACTCACTGGAAAGAGATATTTGTATCGTGTTATTGATATGATCATAATATAATGAATATGAAATTGTTCATTTTGGTTTATCGAAATGAGGGGTTACTCCTCGACCAGGAATGAGGAAGATTTGTCTATTAATGACAAGGGGTTACTCCTCGGCCAGGAATGGGGGAGAATTGTCTATTTAGACAGGATATGTGAATCATGATTCGGAAAAGTTGGTCATTCATTATGAATGAGTCGGATAAGTTAATACATAATTATATGGACATGATATATTGCATGTAAATTTATGCAGTAGTAGAGTAGTGATGCATTCATTGGGCTATTTTGTTCATGGTTCCTATGTCCACATTTTTCAGGTAACGCGATGTCACTGCCAAATCTAAGAGGTCGGGTTGGGTTAGCCAGGAATGAGAGAAACTATGATTTTGTGTAAATGTAAATGATGTAATTAAGTTAAATTTTCCTTTAAACAAGTTTGTACAAGTGTGACTACTCTGAGGTTGTAAAAAGGTTTTCAGATATATGGATTTATAATGATGACTCTGAAATTAAAACTCTTGTTTATGGTTTCGTTAAATTAATCATGGTTTGACTCACTTTGACTTTCAAACTTAATTATAAGCAACGGGGTTGGGGTGTGTCAACTAGCCTGAGAAATATCAGAGTCAAAACCCCGACCCTTAATTTAATTACTATCACCTCAATTAATTTATTTTTTGCAAGTAGTATCACTCAACCAAAATGCTCGGACTCCCTTTATTGGCTCGTATTTTAACCTTTTGTGACACCCCGCCTAATTAAATACCGGGCGATCACTCCTTTATTAAATTAAAATCAAGGTGAACAGTTGGATCATTCTTAGCATTACTGTCGTGAAAATAAATTTCCAATTTAAACACCCTAATTAATTAAGCTAAGTGTCAAAACCATTTTTAACATTCCTTTCAAATTTTATTTTTAAAGAAAAATTTATTTATTTATTTATTAACAACATTTTCAATAAGTAAGAATCATACCACAAATATCCTGGAACATAATCCAATTAATTTAAACATTCAACATTCAAAATCCCAACATTTAAAACTTAAAGTAAAACATTCATGCTGAATAAATCCCAAAGTAACAGTACTAGAAATAACTGAAATACAAATGTCCCAATAAAACAGATAAATAGTGGAAAGGGCGACACATGCCCCAATAACTGAGAATGATAGAAGTGGAATCAAGTAAATGAAATCGTCTAAGCAAGTGGCCTGCAACTCCCACCTAAGTTGCAGCACGTTCCTTCCAAGGGATCCTAAGAAAGACGCCCCTGTGGCTGGGCACCTGTAATATATACATATATATACAAGAGAGAAAGAGAAATAGAAACGGGTCAGAGCCCGATAGTGTATGATTTAAAAATTCGTTTAGCAAGTATTTAAATTGATTACAGGCCAATGAAACAACATATTAGTGCGACACTCTCTTGAGAAATGCTCACCTCTCTTCTAATGTGCAGACTTATCGTACTAACCTTCTCAACGGATTATTTATCATATATCGCACTAATCTCCCCCAACGATTTATCTTGTCTTAGGTTATTCGTAAGATTTAAAACCGAACAATACAATTGTTTAGAAATAGGGTTTCAATTTTTAACCAAAGTTCTCATTTTAACTTTATTAATCAATAAAGTTTTCCAGTGTCATATTATACTTTCTCAAAACAAGTATTTAAAATTTGAGTCATCAACCATGTCCTACTTACGAAATCACAGTAGGCAGTTCCAAATTTCAGAATTTCATAAATATATTAACTACTCGTATAATATATATATTATAACAGCACCCCAAATAAAAAGCTATGGTGCGGGCGTACTCTACTATCCAAACCCCGTATCACTAGTATTAGGGGGAATACAAATTCGGAATCACTCTCGAATTGTATTAACACATACACAACAATATTGAGGCGAAGCATAGATTCCAAGTCTCTAAGAGGATGGCACATACCCGCGTCTCTTAGGACCGTCTGAATTATCAAATCGATAGCCTGTACCAAGGATATCTATCTCCTAGGGTACGAGTCAATATCCCCCATAAGGCAATACAGGATAAGATCGTCCCAGCGCGGCAAACTCAGGGATAGCAAGTAGCGTGGGTATGTTTTTCACACATAGATAGTATATGCAAACACAGTCATATAACTATACTAATATTACCATACCAATATTAGGTATATTTCAAATCCCATAGTTACGACTTTTATCCTTATTTTCACATTTTTAGTAAACACATACAACAGTTCGTTTCTAACCTTGATTCGGTATTATTCCAACTTACCACATAACTCTCATGGCTTTATCCTCCCAATTATAAAATTCAGTAGGTATTCATCTATTCTCTATCTTAACTATTTGACGTAATCTCTCACTTTATATACGTAGTTTCATCGTTCCTTATATAATTATCCCAAAAATACAATTCTCGTCATATATTAGAGGTCCCAAAATTTATTCATATACCCTACTGGTCCTCTTTATCTCCTAAAACATATTTATAAGGGTGACCATGAATTATTCCTCATTAAAGTGAATTTCAACTAATTAAGAAGGGAAAACATGAGTCTTCCAGGAGGGGTCGATCGATCGAGGTATGGGGTGTGACACCCCACCTAATTAAATACCGGGCGATCACTCCTTTATTAAATTAAAATCAAGGTGAACAGTTGGATCATTCTTAGCATCACTGTCGTTCCAATTTAAACACCCTAATTAATTAAGCTAAGTGTCAAAACCATTTTTAACATTCCTTTCAAGTTTTATTTATTTATTTTATTAAACAATCAATCCAATAATTTAACATTCAACAACTGGCTACTAACAATAAAACTTAAAGTAAACCATCCAGAATATAATAAATCCCAAAGTGACAATACTAGAAATAGATGAAGTACAATATCCAAATAACAACTGAAAAATGGAAAGGGCGACACATGCCCCAATAATGAACATGCTAGGAGTAGAATCAAATGGATGAAGTCGTCTAAACAACAGGCCTGCAACTCCCACCTAAGCTGCAGCGCGTTCCTTCCAAAGGATCCTAAGTAAAACGCCCCTGTGGCTGGGCACCTGTAATATATACATATATATATACAAGAGAGAAAGAGAAATGGAAACGGGTCAGAGCCCGATAGTGTATATGATTTAAAAATTCGTTTAGCAAGTATTTAAATTGATACAGGCCAATGAAACAACATATTAGTGCGACACTCTCTTGAGAAATTCTCACCTCTCTTCTAATGTGCACACCTATCGCACTAACCTTCCCAATGGTCTATCTCGTCATATACCACACTATCTTTCCCCAATGATTTAACTTATCTTAGGTTATTCGCAGGATTTACAACTGAACAACACAAGTATTTAAAACGTAAGATTTCAATTTGTAACCAAGGTTCTCCTTTTAACTTTACTAATCAATAAAGTTTTCCAGTGTCATGTTATACTTTCTCAAAACAATTATTTATAATGTGAGTCATCAACCATGTCCTACATATCAAATCACAGTAGGCAGTTCCAGATTTCAAAATTTCATATATATACTAACTACTCGTATAATATATATATATCATAACAGCACCCCACATAAAAACTATGGTGCGGGCATACTCTGCTATCCAATCCCCGTATTAATCGTACTAAAGGGAATACAAGTTCGGAATCACTCTCGAACAGTATAAATACATACACAAGCAATATTGAGGCGAAGCATAGTTTCCAAGTCCAAGAGGTCAGTACATACCCTCAAATCTCTTAGGACCGTGACTACCGATTCGATAGCCTGTACCTAGCATTCCTATCTTCTAGGGTACGAGTCAATATCCCCCATAAGGCACATGAGATAAGATCGTCCCAGTGCGGTAACCTCAGGGATAGCAAGTAGCGCGAGCATGATTTTCACAAGTATATAATATATACATACGCAATCATATAAATATACCACTTTTATTATATCAATTTAGGTTTATCCCATAACCCACATTCACAACATTTATCCTTATTTTCCCATTATTATTTATCAAGTATAATGGTTCGTTTCTAACTTTAATTCGAAGGGTTTTTCCAACTTACTACGTAACTCTCATGGACTCTATTCTTCCAAATGTACAATTCAGTAGATATCTATTTATGTTCCAACTTAACTCTCTCTTACGTGTCTCTCCCCTTTAATATATACTTACATTATCCCTTATGCAAAATATCCCAAAAATATAGATTTCGCCTTACATTAAAGGATTTTGAATTTTATTTTCAAAGATGAGAATTTCAAATGGTTTCAAAATCGGAATTAAAATGGAGTTTTAATTGAATTTTTTTACTACTTAGAAGAGTCCTCAAAATATAAAACTCTCTAAGAGTCCGCAAAACATAAAACTTTCTAGTAAAAATAATAGTTTTAGAAATTCGACCGTCTGATCAAGCTGAATTTTTGTCAGCAGTCCTGTCTCGCCGTTTGCTACAACATGCTAAAATTTCAAGCGATTCCAATGGTCCGATCATCCGAAATAATTTTTTTTAGTGTTTGTATCTGATTAGAACTCTTTTCTTAATCAAACTCTTAATCCTTTACATGACAAAGGGTTTCCAGAATATCATTTAAGTCATCACTACATGCAATTTCCTATCTCAAATTGGGTTTTTCTTCGATACAATTCATCCTAATCATTCCTAAACCAATATGAAAGATGCATCAACGAAATAAGCATGATAAACACTTGCCTAGGATTTTCAGAAATCTGGTTTGGTGTTGAATTTGGTGTGGTTGCGTTCCCCGTCTCGCGATCTACGCGTTGGCGGTGGCGGCGGTGTAAACGGGTGAGTTTTGAGCCTTGGAATGCCTTGAGAGCTCTCTCCTCTCCTCTCCAATGGACGTTCTAGTGTTTTGAGTTATCTAACCCTAGGAGATAACCTAAACATCTGATATAACCCCTTTAATTCTCGTGGGTTTAATTACCCAAAAATACAAAATGACTAAAATGCCCTCCCGAGGTACTAATTAGGCCTAAAAACGCCCCGAGACCCAAATCAAACCCCCGGGTATACTTTTCTGACTATCTCGACCCTTCCAGACGCGTTGGCGCACTCAAAATGACCATACGAACAACCTATAAAATATTCACTTTTATTAATCCACATTTAGTCCCGACACGACACAGGCGCGTCCCGACTTAAATTTCCACAATTGTCATTTTATTCACACATGACAATATTATAAAAATAAATATCATATATTACTATACTCATCCAGTAATATGCAACAAATAATATATTCCCAATAATTACTAACTCTTGTCACGCTAGTAAATATTTAAAACAACATTTCGGATTAAAATTAAATTAATTTATCTCAATTAAATTTAATAAATCCTTAAATTTAAAAGCCATGAAAATACGGGGTATTACATACTTCTCCCCTAATAACGGAATTTCGTCCTGAAATTCGAAAAATAAGGCCTACCAGGTAGCACAATTCTGGATATCCTTGTCAGTACGCAAACTATCTACATAGTACGGCGCTCAATCACTATAGCTTTTTCCTCACAGCAACATTGTTTTACATTCTCATTGGAGACACTTCACATTGCACTCCCAACTGACAACATTTGAATAGGTTACGTCTATACGTTATAAATTCCATTATCTCACTATCATTAGGAGGCCGCACCTCACTACATGGCAACTACTCGGATTTATTCATACACAAAATTCCCATTCTGAGAAGATCATACGAACATTTGACCACTCTTGACTGCCTAAAATAGTCGTGGAATTCCACCATAGTTATCGGATATTTTCTCGACCGATCCAAAAATTCTGATTATCTACTCTCCTCTAAACATACGGAAGGATAATAGTCGAGGTTCTTCCATAAAAAAACCTTAATAAGTACCTCGTATGCGACAAACATGTACGAGTGCTTCTACAGAGCATTCTTGAAATCATCGTACCAAGATTCCAAAATCTCCTTCACGTGGCTCCACTAATCTTTAATCACCATGCGCTTATTCCCTGGCTAAGTGTGATACATCCTACTCGAAACAAAATCTTATCTCCGCTGGTTCCTGAAATCCCATATCAAAGGTGGGATTCACCAATCTCATCCTGATTCAGAAATTTATATTGCGCCGGACCATGCACTGGCGCGATCCTTCCTTTCAAAGGAAGTATGGGGCATACTAGTTAATATTGTAAGCCAGCCCAAAAAAATATCAATCACGTCCTTCTCGGCGACTTAATTCACATGTTCGGGATAAACCCTTGATCTTGTTTTGAGGATGGCAACCCATCCAAGAACTTTACCGACTTTACCAACCTCTTCTAATTTCAGGAATTTTCGATAAGCACAAAATTCTTTGGTTGATTCTCCTCTTTCAACCGAACCTTACCTATGGGCAGTGCATGTAGAGACTACTCACTACGTCTCACTAAACATCGATTCTTCCCTTGAAATGTCTCACATTAAGTGACACGTAATACTCCCCTTCCTTCCTTGGAGTATGCCGAAAGTTCCGACCCGTGCTCTTCTCTCCACGAAGCGCACTTCTGGATCTCTTATACTATACTAGCATCATTACTCTTTGTATGCGCAAGTCGCTCTCACACTTGACTAATAACAACTTCGCTCCGGGTGTGCTTCATAACAATTAAATTCTACTCTATTCAAGGAATACCAATTCTTGAATGGCTTCCCACAGCCTTCCAATCAAGTTAGGGCGTGATATTCTAATTGCACACTTATGTATGGATTATCGCCCCTCATGTGAAGTTTAATCCACTCTATCACTTCCACTTCGTTATACTAGTCCCACAAACATATATTTCACACGTCTATTACCACGTCCCTTCGACTCAGACTATTTTAACTGTAGTTAACCAAGATGCCCACATTTTTGTAACACTCCGACCGCCCTGGGAGAGCGAACGACGTGCTACTCATCTGTAGGACTAACTAAATTCAATGGAATAGAAGGAATTGGGCATTCAAATTCCATGACAATAAAAGAGGAATAATAATTCTCAACCTTCCTCAGATAAGTACAACAATTTTCCCAAATAGGTACAACAACCAAAATAAATCACTAACGCTCTATTCATCAAAATAATTACTGGTCATCTCTTTTGTATAATATAAAGTTCTTTCCAGATAATCCATGCTAAAAATCATTCCAACTCTTTATTCACCTTGTGTTCTGTACGCGGTTATGACATTTGGGTACTCTCAATCACCCTAGAAATCAAAATTCTTAAATTCTCCTTATCATCGTTCCACCCCTCAACTCGTGGGGATAACTTTCAATGCTTTCCTACCACAAAAATCCGGCTCCAATGACCTTAAAACAAAATTCAACTTCCAACTTACATACATAATTACTTGATCCCATTTCGACCAGGGTACCGAACTCATGGAATAGTGACCAAACGTCTCCCTATTTCCAACCTTATGCTAAGTTTCATGCGTGGGATGTATCGCAAAGCGAAATCCAAACAAGGAACCCCCCCGATACACTACTACCTAACATTGTCGGTTATCGAAATCCGTTAGGTCCTCCGTCCATAGTATAAACCCCTTTATTCCGTCCCTTGACAGAAAAGTTACAATTTCTCCCGTAATTATGCTTAACAAAGAACGTTTCACCAATTTCACTACCGTCCCGTGTTGGTTGATGGTAATTACATTCTATAAACCTCGAATACATACGATCGAAATTCTCTAAATTTCATTTTTCTAACATTAGGGGTATAACTCTTAACTCCCACATGTAACACCCCGTAATTCTGCTTAATTCTAAATTACGTAAGTAGAGTAATTTAATGGGATTAAATACGCTTTAATTAAATTACGTGAGTAGAGTAATTTAATGTGATTAAATATGTTTGATTTAAATTACGTGAGTAGAGTAATTTAAATAGATATTATGTTAATAAAGATGAATATATGTTATAGAAAATTTACTAAGGTGAATATAAATTTTCAATGTTAATATGTACGGTCTAGTGACTTTATGGACGTACCGGATGTAGGTCGCCAAAATTAAGGATGAGAGTAGAAAAATATTTACGAGACTCAAATGATAATTTAGAGTCCACGGTTAATTACGAAAGGGTCGAATTAGTCAAAATAGTGTACCCGGGGGTACTAGTTGAGTGCCGGGTCATTTTCGGGATAAACCGGGACCATTCAGGGGCATTTTGGTCTCTTTACAATTATGGGAAAGAAGACCTACGAATTTTTGTAATCCTAAATCTGATTATAAGAGTGGTGGCTAGGGTTAGACAATTAGATTTACACCATAGCCATTAGAGAGAGAGAGAGAGAGAGAGAGAGAGAGGCAAATTCCTTAGGCAAGAAGGAAGGAGGGATCATCTTAGGAAGATTTCACCACAAAGATTGTTTGGAAGAAGGATTGAGGCACCAATATCATCAATCATCATCAACAACCACGAAATCAGACCCTACAAATCTTAAGGCAAGTGGTTAATTGCAAAATAATTGAGTTATAATACCCATGTTTAAGCTTGAGGAAGAACGTGATTTTTATGGTATTCTTGGGAACAAACAATTGATAATAATCCATGATTGATTAGGATTTGCATGTAGGACGTTTTTGAATTACCAAGTATGTTTATATCATAGAAAACTTGATGAGAAATTCGTATGAAAATATGGAATTTTGATGAAAAATATAAAGAATGCAGTTTTAGGGTTCTTAAATATTAGAGAGATTTTCAGTGAATTTGGCAAGATTTATAATGATTTTGTTGTTTTAAATCGTTAGTAATCATCCCAGAACATGTAGGAATGATTAGAAATTGTTGGTTGTGAATAATATGGCTTATCATGAAAGTTAGAGATGTAAAAATGGTGAAACCCGTAGGAAGAAGATGAACTGGGTCTGTCACTGCTCGATCGATCGATTGACCCTTGAATGTCGATCGATCGAAGCAGTTGATCGATCGACCATCTTCCTTCGATCGATCGACCCTGTCTGAACTATAGAAAATTTGTGTAGAAATTTCTTTAATTGCCGTTACTTAATGGGAACCTTGGAATTGATATTTTTCCTATGAGGGGACTTGGAAATTACCAGTAGGTGTACCATTAGGTTCCTCCACTAATGATTGAGTAGGAATGTTGGAGAAATGGAATGACGATAGAACGATTGACTTAGCCATGAGTTGAAATGGTTAATTTTATTACGGAAAGAGTGAGACTTAATTCCGGAAAGAAAATACCAGTAGGTTAAAATTAACTTAACTACTGAATTAAGGGAGGGGTAACTAAGACCCTTAGAGTTACGCGAATACTCGAATAAATACAATAGTGAGAGAAATTGTAATTAATAAGTACGGAGAATATAAGTAAAATATATTACGTACGGGTATGATTTATTAGGTAGAGTGTGTACCTACTATATCTATATAAATAGGTTTGGGTTAAGAGAATATTACCTAAACTAATTATGTTAGGGTCGATGTGACATTCCGAACTAACATAAAGTTATTATATGTTTTGGGGTCGATGTTAATGCCGAACCAAACTTTGAACTGGTGCCGCAATGAAAGAGTCCCGAACCAGAATATGTGTATATATTTATATTTGTATATAGTTGGGGTCGATGAATCATTCCGAACCAACTTTCACTTGGAGTCGATGAATTATTCCGAGCCAAGGGTCCTTTGTGTGTAATAAAAGGATATATTAGAGGTAACTAATATTAAATACATTGTTGTGGGACAAAATGTTTCTATGTGCATAATCTACAAATTGAGAATAGTAGACAATGAAATGATATGTGAATGTCTTAGTAATAATTTTGAGCATAATGAAATTATTACAAGAATAAGGAAAACAAACGGTAAATGAGTTAACTACGGTTATGGGAAGTATAACTAGGTAGGCTAAGTACCCTTGATAGTTACGTATCACGTAAGAGAGTTGATGAAGTTCAAGGGAGCGTGCGAAACCTTAATATGTGTAATCAATAACTTAATTGTGTTAACCGCTTGCAAAATATTTTCAAATGTTTTGAGTACTAACTCTTGCTATGTAAAATTTTAAAAACCTTTTAGGTGCCCAGCCACAAGGACACCCAGCTTGATTCATGTCAAAGATTTGGGAGCTGCAGCCAGTGTGGAGGTTGCAGGGATTGTTTAGACGCTTCCTCTTTTTAATTTCTAGTGCAGGATCTCAGTTTTATTATTCCTTGTTGGAACATGTCGTTGCACCATTTCTATTACAGTTTATTCTAGTTATGGATTTGTAGTTGTCTTTTTGGGCCGTGGTTTACGGCAAGACTTTAAATGCTTTCAGATTATTTTTATACTGCGTATTCATATCTAGTTTTGGTAATGTGTGGTTTGGATTATTTGTTGTTTAAGAAAGATAAAATTTGGCACCCGTTTTAATTTCATTTAGGTGGTTAGTAATTTTAAAAGGCTTTCGACAGTGATGCTAAGAATGAACCATTTAAGAAACCTGTTTATATTAAAATAAGGCTTGATCACCCAAGGTTTAATTAGGCGGGGTGTCACAGATGGTATCAGAGCATCAGGTTCTAGTGTCCATAGGATCTGTACGGCTTACTACGATTCAGCGTTACGTTTGTTGTATTAGAGCCCTACTATTAGGATTGTTGATAAAAATTTCCAACTGTTGCGTTATCGTACTTCTGCTCTTAAATTTTGTATAAACTGTGTACTTATACAATTTAAATCTTATTTCAGATGGCGCCAAGGAGACTGAGAGCAGAGAGGGCTGAAGCCACAGAGGAGGTGAGGGAGGCTCATCAGGAGCCACAGGTACCGATACCACCACCCCCACCCGAGCTAATCTCCACTACTCAGGTTGCAGTGATAGTGGCTCAGGCAGTTGAGACAGCAATGAGGGCAATGGCAGCCCACTTTCTACAGCCCCAAGTACCTCCCCCTGTGGCACCGGCAGTGCAAGTTCCGGCAGGACCATCTACTTGGCAACGAATCAGGGAGACATTTCAGAAGGGGCACCCACCCGAGTTTCAGGGCAGTACTGATATAGTGGAAGCGTGCAACTGGAAGAAGAATTTCCAGCACCACTTGCGCATGATAGAGTGCACTGGAGTGCAGGAACATATGCTAGCCACTTTCCGTCTGTCAAGAGCGGCCCTACAGTGGTGGGAGTTAGTTACCACCACCGAGGAGAGAGATACTTTGACTATTTCTGAGTTTTGGGTGCGGTTTGACCGCAAGTATTTCCCTCCAGCAGTAGAGACGGAGATGAGAAAGAAGTTCAGCGAAGTGGTTCAGGGTGATCGCTCAGTTGCTGACTACGAGGAGGAATTTACCCGCTTGGCCAATTTTGTGCCAAACGAGGTGAGCAATGAGGAGAGGTAGAAGTCCAAATTTATGGAGAGCCTAACCTGGAGAATCAGACAACACTTAATTGGTAATTCAGAATTGGTAACCTACACAGATGTCGTCAATGACGCTCTACTACACTGTCATGATCACCGTTTTCATACTAAGGGAAGTAAGAGGGGTGAGCCTAGCCAACCGGGCAAGGTGGATGGAGGTAGTGGCAGCAGCAGGCAGCAGGTCAGTTAGGACAGGATTCCAGACAGGGGAACCCTGCCAAGAAGTTTAAGCACGGGAAGTATCGCTTCGACCGACAGGGCCAGTAGGGTCCTCAGCAACCAGTTCCTCAGGGTCGACAGGGTCAGGGTAATCAAAATGGGGTACAACAAGGCCAAGGGCGACAGGGCCAACGTCAGGGCCAACAGGGCCAAGGACAAAGACAGTTTCAAGGGCAGTGCTTCACTTGTGGTCAGCAGGGTCACAAGAGCAGAAATTGTCCACAGCAAGACCGGGCACAACAGCAAGGTGCCCAACAGGGGCAGCAGGCACCGTTAGCTCCAGCAGCAGTACAGGCCCCATAGCCAAGGCAGATGCAGTACGGACGTGTGTTCAACATCCGTGACATTCCATTTCAGCCAGCACCGCTAGCACCACCGGTAGTTGCGGGTATGTTTCGTATTCATGGGCTTGAGGGGAATATTTTGTTTGACACAGGGGCAACGCATTCATTTATTTCCACTAGATTTGCACGGGCAGCCGGCCTACTTGCGATAGCAGACACTCATCTTATGTGTGTGGAGTCACCGATGGGTAGTGGGTCCCTCATACACTCGATTTGTAAGGGTGTGGACATTATGGTCGGGAGATTGAGCCTAGCAGCGGACCTTCTAGTGCTGGATATGGAAGGATATGACGTCATCCTAGGCATGGATTGGTTGGCACATAATAGGGCAATGGTAGATTGTTATGAGAGGACCATCGTGTTCTCTATCCCGGGGCAGGAGATGTTCCTTGTGGCTATGCCACTTACCGAGGGAGGATCGCGAACTCACTTATATTATATTGAGGAGGAGACCTCACATGGGGTGGTCGTTTCTCTGGACTCAATCCCAGTTGTGAGGGACTTTGAGGATGTCTTTCAGGAGATACCGGGGTTACCACCTAGCAAAGAGATAGAGTTCGTAATCGATCTAACACCGGGGACGAGACCGATTTCCAGAGCACCTTATCACATGGCTCCTTCAGAGATGCGGGAACTGAGAGAGCAAATCCAGGAACTGTTAGGACAGGGTTTTATTCGACGGAGTACATCGCCATGGGGTGCGCCAGTACTGTTTGTGAAGAAAAGGGATGGTTCACTTCGTCTGTGTGTAGATTACAGAGACCTGAACAAAGTAACGATACGTAATAAGTATCCATTACCGAGGATTGACGACTTGTTTGATCAATTGAGAGGGGCTGCATACTTCTCAAAGATCGATTTGAGATCGGGTTACCACCAATTGTGCATTCGTGAAGAGGATGTACCTAAGACCGCTTTCCGATCGCGGTACGGGTCATATGAGTTCAGAGTGATGCCTTTTGGACTAACTAACGCACCGGCGGTATTCATGGATCTCATGAACAGGGTATTCAGGGAGTTTTTGGATCAGTTTGTGATTGTATTCATAGACGACATTCTGATTTACTCCCGTACGGAGGAGGAGCACGCAGAGCACTTACGATTGGTCCTACAGACATTGCGGAACCATCAGTTATACGCCAAATTTGAGAAGTGTGGATTTTGGCTTCGGGAGGTGCAGTTCCTAGGCCACGTCGTATCTAGCAGGGGCATTGTTGTTGACCCGAGTAAGGTATCGGCGGTGAGGGAGTGGGGACAGCCCACGACACCGACAGAAATCCGCAGTTTCTTGGGTTTGGCTGGTTATTATCGTCGCTTCATCAAGGGATTCTCAAAAATTGACGGACCGTTGATGAATCTGACTCGGAAGGGAATTCCCTTTGTATGGAGTGATAGTTGCCAGTTAGCATTTGATGAATTGAAAGACAAGTTGACATCAGCCCCCGTTCTTACCTTGCCTAAGAGCGGAGTGGAATACCGAGTCTATACTGATGCGTCTTTATAAGGACTTGGGGGTGTGTTGCAACAGAAGGAGAAGGCTATAGCTTATGCGTCACGAAATCTTAATCCACATGAGAAGAACTACCCCACCCACGACCTCGAGTTGGCAGCGGTTGTTTTTGCTTTGAGGATTTGGAGACACTATCTTTTGGGCGAGCAGTTTACGCAATTCACGGATCATAAGTCATTGCAATATCTGTTCACTCAGGAGGACCTGAACATGAGGCAGAGAAGGTGGCTTGAATTCGTGAAGGACTACCAATTTGATATACAGTATCATCCTGGTAAGGCTAACGTGGTGGCAGATGCGTTAAGCAGAAGACCTATCAGAGAGTTAGCAGAAATTTGGAAGGCAAAGTGGAGTGAGCTCCGACACGAGGATGATATGGCAAGAGCATGTATGGCAGTTCTAGCTATCACTTCCGAGAACGTTATGCGGATAGTGAGGGCACAAGCAGAAGACCCATTTTGTCAGGTTCAAGTACGGCAGTTACTGGCCAAGGGGCAGAGTTCTACTCCATCAGTTCAGAGGGTGGACTACGTTTCAACGGTAGACTGATAGTACCCGAAGATGATGATTTGAGGCATGTCGTTATGACAGAGTCGCACGGGTCAAAATTCTCGGTACATCCAGGTGGGGACAAAATGTAGCAGGATATGCGACGAGTATATTGGTGGTCAGGTATGAAACGAGATATTGCAAAATTTGTCTCAAAGTGTGTTACATGCCAACTCAAAAAAGTTGACCATCAGAGGCCTTCAGGAATGCTACAACCACTAGAGATTCCCGTGTGGAAGTGGGAGAGTATCTCAATGGATTTTATTACCGGGTTACCAACCTCGCAGAAGGTCCACGATTCCATATGGGTGATAGTGGATCGTTCGACTAAGGTCGCACATTTCTTACCGGTTCGTACGGATTACGATACGATGCGATACGCGCAGCTTTTTATTTCAGAGATTGTTAAGCTGCACGGAGTTCCTATTAATATCGTGTCGGACCGAGATAAGATATTTGTGTCGCACTTTTGGCATAGTTTTCAGGAGGCCATGGGCACCGACTTACGGTTGAGTACGGCATATCACCCACAGACGGACAGCCAGACGGAAAGAGTAAACCAGATGCTAGAGGACATGCTGGGAATGTGTATTCTAGATTTTGGGGGAAATTTGGAGCCATATCTTCCTTTGGTAGAGTTTGCGTATAATAACTCTTACCAATTAACTATTGGCATGGCTCCATTTGAGGCGCTTTACGGGAGGCCTTGTCGTTCACCCGCTTGTTTGTTAGAGGTGGGGGATAACAGACTTTTAGGGCCAGAGATGATACAGGAGACTTCCTCCAAAATAGAGTTGATTCAAGGACGTATTCGAATAGCCCAGGATAGGCAGAAGAGTTATGCTGACGCCGGCAGAAGGCATGTGGAATTAGATGTGGGAGACCAGGTGTTAATTCGAGTATCTCCTATGAAAGGGGTTACGAGGTTTGGCAAAAAGGGAAAGTTAGCACCGAGATATGTGGGGTTGTTTCCTATCATTGAGAGAGTGGGACCGGTAGATTACAGGTTGGGACTCCCTGAGCATCTTCAGCGAATACACGATGTGTTCCATGTAGCATCGCTGAAGAAATACAAGAGGAGCGAGAGAGCCTTCTGGCACATTCCACTGGAGGAGATCGATTTGCAGTCAAATATCTCGTATGAAGAAAGACCCGTGGCTATCCTGGATTATAGTGAGCGCAAACTAAGATCCAAGGTGGTACCCTTAGTACGAGTACAGTGGGGACACCACAATATGGATGACTCCACTTGGGAACGGGAAGAGGATATGCGAGAACAATATCCAGAATTATTCATAGCAGGTATTTTTCCTAATTTCGAGGACGAAATTCCTTTTGTAAGGGGGGAAGTATGTAACACCCCGTAATTCTGCTTAATTCTAAATTACGTAAGTAGAGTAATTTAATGGGATTAAATACCTTTTAATTAAATTACGTGAGTAGAGTAATTTAATGTGATTAAATATGTTTGATTTAAATTACATGAGTAGAGTAATTTAAATAGATATTATGTTAATAAAGGTGAATATATGTTATAGAAAATTTACTAAGGTGAATATAAATTTTCAATGTTAATATGTACGGTCTAGTGACTTTATGGACGTAACGGATGTAGCTCGGCAAAATTAAGGATGAGAGTAGAAAAATATTTACGAGACTCAAATGATAATTTAGAGTCCACGGTTGATTCCGAAAGGGTCGAATTAGTCAAAATAGTGTACCCGGGGGTACTAGTTGAGTGCCGGGTCATTTTCGGGCTAAACCGGGACCATTCGGGGGCATTTTGGTCTCTTTACAATTATGGGAAAGAAGACCTACGAATTTTTGTAACCCTAAATCTGATTATAAGAGTGGTGGCTAGGGTTAGACAATTAGAGTTACACCATAGCCATTAGAGAGAGAGAGAGAGGCAAATTCCTTAGGCAATAAGGAAGGAGGGATCATCTTAGGAAGATTTCACCACAAAGATTGTTGAGAAGAAGGATTGAGGCACCAATATCATCAATCATCATCAACAACCACGAAATCAGACCCTACAAATCTTAAGGCAAGTGGTTAATTGCAAAATAATTGAGCTATAATACCCATGTTTAAGCTTGAGGAAGAACATGATTTTTATGGTATTCTTGGGAACAAACAATTGATAATAATGCATGATTGATTAGGATTTGCATGTAGGAAGTTTTTGAATTACCAAGTATGTTTATATCATAGAAAACTTGATGAGAAATTCGTATGAAAATCTGGAATTTTGATGAAAAATATAAAGAATGCAGTTTTAGGGTTCTTAAATATTAGAGAGATTTTCAGTGAATTTGGCCAAGATTTATAATGATTTTGTTATTTTAAATCGTTAGTAATCATCCCAGAACATGTAGGAATGATTAGAAATTGTTGGTTGTGAATAAGATGGCTTATCATGAAAGTTAGAGATGTAAAAATGGTGAAACCCGTAGGAAGAAGATGAACTGGGTCTGTCACTGCTCGATCGATCGATCGACCCTTGAATGTCGATCGATCGAAGCAGTCGATCGATCGACCATCTTCCTTCGATCGATCGACCCTGTCTGAACTATAGAAAATTTGTGTAGACATTTCTTTAATTGCTGTTACTTAATGGGAACCTTAGAATTGATATTTTTCCTATGAGGGGACTTGGAAATTACCAGTAGGTGTACCATTAGGTTCCTCCACTAATGATTGAGTAGGAAAGTTGGAGAAATGGAATGACGATAGAACGATTGACTTAGCCGTGAGTTGAAATGGTTAATTTTATTACGGAAAGAGTGAGACTTAATTCCGGAAAGAAAATACCAGTAGGTTAAAATTAACTTAACTACTGAATTAAGGGAGGGGTAACTAAGACCCTTAGAGTTACGCGAATACTCGAATAAATACAATAGTGAGAGAAATTGTAATTAATAAGTACGGAGAATATAAGTAAAATATATTACGTACGGGTATGATTTATTAGGTAGAGTGTGTACCTACTATATCTATATAAATAGGTTTGGGTTAAGAGAATATTACCTAAACTAATTATGTTAGGGTCGATGTGACATTCCGAACTAACATAAAGTTATTATATGTTTTAGGGTCGATGTTAATGCCGAACCAAACTTTGAACTGGTGCCGCGATGAAAGAGTCCCGAACCAGAATATGTGTATATATTTATATTTGTAGATAGTTGGGGTCGATGGATCATTCCGAACCAACTTTCACTTGGAGTCGATGAATTATTCCGAGCCAATGGTCCTTTGTGTGTAATAAAAGGATATATTAGAGGTAACTAATATTAAATACATTGTTGTGGGACAAAATGTTTCTATGTGCATAATCTACAAATTGAGAATAGTAGACAATGAAATGATATGTGAATGTCTTAGTAATAATTTTGAGCATAATGAAATTATTACAAGAATAAGGAAAACGAACGGTAAATGAGTTAACTACGGTTGTGGGAAGTATAACTAGGTAGGCTAAGTACCCTTGATAGTTACGTATCACGTAAGAGAGTTGAGGAAGTTCAAGGGAGCGTGCGAAACCTTAATATGGTAATCAATAACTTAATTGTGTTAACCGCTTGCAAAATATTTTCAAATGTTTTGAGTACTAACTCTTGCTATGTAAAATTTTAAAAACCTTTTAGGTGCCCAGCCACAAGGACACCCAGCTTGATTCATGTCAGAGATTTGGGAGCTGCAGCCAGTGTGGAGGTTGCAGGGATTGTTTAGACGCTTCCTCTTTTTCATTTCTAGTGCAGGATCTCAGTTTTATTATTCCTTGTTGGAACATGTCATTCCCCCGTTTCTATTACAGTTTATTCTAGTTATGGATTTTTAGTTGTCTTTTTGGGCCGTGGTTTACGGCAAGACTTTAAATGCTTTCAAATTATTTTTATACTGCGTATTCATATCTAGTTTTGGTAATGTGTGGTTTGGATTATTTGTTGTTTAAGAAAGATAAAATTTGGCACCCGTTTTAATTTCATTTAGGTGGTTAGTAATTTTAAAAGGCTTTCGACAGTGATGCTAAGAATGAACCATTTAAGAAACCTGTTTATATTAAAATAAGGCTTGATCACCCAAGGTTTAATTAGGCGGGGTGTCACACCACATCTCTTAAGGATAAATATAACACTGCACTCTTCCTATCACTAAGTCCGGAGTGCTAAACATAATACCGAGTCAAGTCTTTTCGCTCAATGGTAAATCCCGGTACATACTGAATCATACTGACAAAGTCTATACATACATTGGTATCGAATATCTCGAGCACACTATCTCCTCCGAAGTCTCTAGGATAGATAATATAAGTGCGAGTCCAACCTTCTTACAGGTAAAGCCTCGCCAAAACAAAACATGTTGCACTAATGTAACTACTCCGATAGCCTTGCAATAAATGCCCACTATCATACTACCCATTTCTATAACATTTTAACAAAGATAATATCATACTCGTGTATCGCATCACTACAACGAGTAACCTCAATAAAGTATAAAACATTGTTAATATACTCATTCATCCCCCGCGGATAGCACCAAAGAAAAATCCCGCTATACTAAGGAAAAATATTCACATTATGGTAACATTTATAATGATATGCATTAAACTCGTCTCACATGCTAATCTAGCAATGAACAAAATATGGTGACTCGCTCGTGTCACATAAACACACCGC
This sequence comes from Sambucus nigra, assembly GCA_949130495.1. Taxonomy (NCBI): domain Eukaryota; kingdom Viridiplantae; phylum Streptophyta; class Magnoliopsida; order Dipsacales; family Adoxaceae; genus Sambucus; species Sambucus nigra. Next base: position 353,041,878 of record OX422208.1, on the reverse strand, counting down.
ATCCTCTAAAGATACAACTTATACATCCATCTTGGCAATCGTCTTGACTGCACAAATGGTTTTCGGACGTAACACGTCTGCCCAAACCAAAACAAAATTATTTTTAATCTTCGTCCTTTACTAGGCACCGTATTCTTATCCCTTTTTCTCACTTTGGAACATATTATCGCGAGCAATTTCACTCTGCACCAAAATACCTCAACACATAATCCACTTATCACCTGTCCTACTAACCAGGTTAGGATTGTCCTTCTCTCGGACTTTAGTAGAATCGATTCCTGTTAGCCATCCCGGTTGTTCCCTTAGCTTTTTATGCCATAAAGATCATGTTACTATCTATAATAGTACTTACTGAATTTACCATCACTTGGTAAGAATTTACTATCTGAAGCATTTAAATGGTTTTCTTGATGTGTATCCACATCCTTTTGTGGTGCTATACCACCACCGTTGTATTCAGTCTTATTCTCGACTAAATTCTTCGATTCTTTTAACTTCCCCCACAAAGAAGCGTTATCATCTATATTGATAAAATATGACATTGTCAACCTTTGAATTGGTCGTCCATCAGAATTTCCTCCTCGAGTATTATCAACTATTATTACAAGTTGGTCTTCCACTTAGAGTCTTTTCCTCCACTTGTATCTACCTCTTTCGATACAAAATGTGCTAACGATTAGGATTCATATCCACAATTGGACTTCTGTCATGCCCTCCTGCGATGAGTTTAGAACCACGTTTGCTTCTCATCCTAAACAGTTGAGGAAGGAACATATGGTCAACACTATACCTAAGGTTCTGCTATAGGAATAGCACTCCACTTCTAAAATTAGTGGTTGACTCCAACCATTATAATTTCGTCCCGAAAGCTAAGAAAATTTTCTCTAAATTTTCACTTTCAGTTTGCTACACTCCGTCCTATATTTAAGCCTTTGGATACTTTACCTTCTTTGGTAAACACATATAATTTTCGCGCTTCTAAAATTTCCCACTGACAGTCTCTACACGTTTTTGTAATACGTTGGGTAAGTTTACCCTCGCACCTCATTTGACTATAACAGCATTTGAAAATCATTGCTGCACCTTAGTCGCCTTTCTAGTCGTGGCTTATCGTGCCATAATGGAGGTGACCTCGACTACGGTCATCATCCTCGGATATATTTCATAATCTCAACTGAGCCCTGCCTCCTGATGTACGCTTAACGGTCCTCTTCTGACATCCGGCATCGCTCGGCACACGCACACATCCGAACGAAATTAGAATTCACTAGTGTATACACATTATAGCAGGAGAACGAAATCTTGTCAAAGGAATCGACAATCCTAAACATAGGGATCTATAACAAACAAAGCAACGCTGAAAGCATAATAAGCCGTACAGATACTAAGGACACTAGAACCTGATGCTCTGATACCACCTGTGACACCCCGCCTAATTAAATACCGGGCGATCACTCCTTTATTAAATTAAAATCAAGGTGAACAGTTGGATCATTCTTAGCATCACTGTCGTTCCAATTTAAACACCCTAATTAATTAAGCTAAGTGTCAAAACCATTTTTAACATTCCTTTCAAGTTTTATTTCTTTATTTTACTAAACAATCAATCCAATAATTTAACATTCAACAACTGGCTACTAACAATAAAACTTAAAGTAAACCATCCAGAATATAATAAATCCCAAAGTGACAATACTAGAAATAGATGAAGTACAATATCCAAATAACAACTGAAAAATGGAAAGGGCGACACATGCCCCAATAATGAACATGTTAGGAGTAGAATCAAATGGATGAAGTCGTCTAAACAACAGGCCTGCAACTCCCACCTAAGCTACAGCGCGTTCCTTCCAAAGGATCCTAAGTAAGACGCCCCTGTGGCTGGGCACCTGTAATATATACATACATATATATATATTTATATATATAAATATATATATATATATATATATATATATATATATATATATATATATATATATATATATATATATATATATATATATATATATATATATATATATATATATATATACAAGAGAGAAAGAGAAATGGAAACGGGTCAGAGCCCGATAGTGTATATGATTTAAAAATTCGTTTAGCAAGTATTTAAATTGATACAGGCCAATGCAACAACATATTAGTGCGACACTCTCATGAGAAATTCTCACCGCTCTTCTAATGTGCACACCTATCGCACTAACCTTCCCAATGGTCTATCTCGTCATATACCACCCTATGTTTCCCCAATGATTTAACTTATCTTAGGTTATTCGCAGGATTTACAACTGATCAACACAAGTGTTTAAAACCTAAGATTTCAATTTGTAACCAAGGCTCTCCTTTTAACTTTATTAATCAATAAAGTTTTCCAGTGTCATGTTATACTTTCTCAAAACAATTATTTATAATTTGAGTCATCAACCATGTCCTACATATCAAATCACAGTAGGCAATTCCAGATTCCAGAATTTCATATACATATTAACTACTCGTATAATATATATATCATAACAGCACCCCACATAAAAACTATGGTGCGGGCATACTCTGCTATCCAATCCCCGTATCAATCGTACAAAAGGTAATACAAGTTCGAAATCACTCTCGAACTGTATAAATACATACACAAACAATATTGAGGCGAAGCATAGTTTCCAAGTCCAAGAGGTCAGTACATACCCTCACATCTCTTAGGACCGTGACTACCGATTCGATAGCCGGTACCTAGGATTCCTATCTTCTAGGGTACGAGTCAATATCCCCCATAAGGCACACGAGATAAGATCGTCCCAGCGCGGTAACCTCAGGGATAACAAGTAGCGCGGGCATGATTTTCACAAGTATATAATATATGCATACACAATCATATAAATATGCCACTTTTATTATATCAATTTAGGTTTATCCCATAACCCACATTCATAACATTTATCCTTATTTTCCCATTATTATTTATCAAGTATAATGATTCGTTTCTAACTTTAATTCGAAGGGTTTTTCCAACTTACTACGTAACCCTCATGGACTCTATTCTTCCAAATGTACAATTCAGTAGATATCTATTTATGTTCCAACGTAACTCTCTCTTACGTGTCTCTCCCCTTTAATATATACTTACATTATCCCTTATGCAAAATATCCCAAAAATATAGATTTCGTCTTACATTAAAGGATTTTGAATTTTATTTTCAAAGATGAGAATTTCAAATGGTTTCGAAATCGGAATTAAAATGGAGTTTTAATTTAATTTTTTTATTACTTAGAAGAGTCCTCAAAATATAAAACTCTCTAAAAGTCCTCAAAACATAAAACTTTCTAGTAAAAATAATAGTTTTTGAAATCCGACCGTCTGATCAAGCTAAATTTTTATCAGCAGTCCTGTCTCGCCGTTCGCTACAACATACTAAAATTTCAAGCGATTCCAATGGTCCGATCATCCGAAATAATTTTTTTTTAGTGTTTGTATCTGATTAGAACTTTTTTCTTAATCAAACTCTTAATCCTTTACATGACAAAGGGTTTCCAGAATATCATTTAAGTCATCACTACATGCAATTTCCTATCTCAAATTGGGTTTTTCTTCCATACAATTCATCCTAATCATTCCTAAATCAATATGAAAGATGCATCAACGAAATAAGCAAGATAAACACTTGCCTGGGATTTTCAAAAATCTGGTTTGGTGTTGAATTTGGTGTGGTTGCGTTCCCCGTCTCGCGATCTACGCATTGGCGGTGGCGGCGGTGTAAACGGATGAGTTTTGAGCCTTAGAATGCCTTGAGAGCTCTCTCCTCTCCTCTCCAATGGCCGTTCTAGTGTTTTGAGTTATCTAACCCTAGGAGATAACCTAAACATCTGATATAACCCCGTTAATTTTCGTGGGTTAAATTACCCAAAAATACAAAATGACTAAAATGCCCTCCCGGGGTACTAATTAGGCCTAAAAACGCCCCGAGACCCAAATCAAACCCCCGGGTATACTTTTCTGACTATCTCGACCCTTCCGGACGCGTTGGCTCACTCAAAACGATCATACGAACAACCTATAAATATTCACTTTTATTAATCCACATTTAGTCCCGACACGACCAGGCGCGTCCCGACTTAAATTTCCACAATTATCTTTTTATTCACACGTGACAATATTATAAAAATAAATCTCATATATTACTATACTCATCCAGTAATATGCAACAAATAAGATATTCCCAATAATTACTAACTCTTGTCAAGCTAGTAAATATTTAAAACAACATTTCGGATTAAAATTAAATTAATTTATCTCAATTAAATTTAATAAATCCTTAAATTTAAAATCCATGAAAATACGGGGTATTACATGGGGCTCGATCGATCGAACCTTCGATCGATCGAAACTCTAGGCTCGATCGATCGATCAAGCAGGTCTGCGAAATCTGCAGATTTGCAGTTACGGGTTTCATCTTCTAACCTTCACCAAATCCATATTTTTCATACCCAATCGACCCAAAATTTATACTACTGACATTATATCATCATACTATGAAATTTCAACGTAAAGCATGTAGATTTCTATTATTAAACATGGATCAACAAGCCCTAAATTCATATAAAACCTCAAGAACCCTAGAATTTCATTAATATGTTCCAATCCATCTTTTCCAGAGTTTTCTTCATCTACAACCTCATAAATTCGTGGTTCAATCCTCTACATGTTAAGGGGTTTCCAGAATAACAATTTATCCATCCCTACATGCAATTTCCTATCTCATCTTTTAGGTTTCTTCCATAAAAACTCATTCTAATTACTCCTAAACTAATATGAAAGATGCATCAACGAAATAAGCAAGATAAACACTTGCCTGGGATTTTCAGAAGTCTGGTTTGGTGCCGAAATTGGTGTGGTTTCGTTCCCCGTCTCGCGATCTACGCGTTGGCGGTGGCGGCGGTGCAAACGGCTGAGTTTTTAGCCTTGGAATGCCTTGAGAGCTCTCTCTTCTCTTCTCCAATGGCCGTTCTAGTGTTTTGAGCTTTCTAACCCTAGATGATAACCCAGATATCTGATATAACCCTTTTAATTTTCGTGGGTTTAATTACCCTAAAATGTGAAATGTCCAAAATGCCCTCCCGGGGTACTAATTAGGCATAAAAATGCCCCGAGACCCAAACTAAGCACCCGGGCACACTTTTCTGACTATCTCGACCCTTCCGGATGCGTTGGCGCACACAAAACAACCATACGAATAACTTATAAAATATTCACTTTAATTTATCAATATCTAGTCCCGACGCGACACGAGCGCGTCCCGACTCAAATGTCCAAAATTATCATTTTATTCACTCGTAACATTCAATATAACCAATATTATGTATTACTTTGATCCTTAGTAAAATTCGACAAATTTCCCATAATTACTAACTCTCGTCACGTTAATAATTATAACATAATTAATTTTCGGATTTTATTAAATAATTAATTCACATTAAATTTAATAAATCCCCAAATTAATATAGCATAAAAATACGGGGTATTACACCTTTTAGAATTCATTTCACAAAATTCGGTTAATAAGTTTAACACCCATATTAAATTTAATATTCCTTAATACTCATCCCATAAGAATCTATGTATTAGGTTCCATTTAATTTCTATCAATTAAATTCCACCTTAAGATACCAGCCCGTATGCTAAACTCATCCAAAATTCTCATTAGAATACGTTCGTATATTTTTTACATATATTATCGAGTGTCGTTCATTATAAATACTCCTAAATTCATACCCTCGATTCATCCCTATCTAATCCAAGGATAAAATAATGTTCCTTTATATTTTTCCAAAGTCCTCCACTCATCTACGTACATCCCTAAAAATCCAGATTTTATTTCTCACAAAGGATTTCGATTTCAGACACTCTTTCATAGAAAAATCATTAATACTTAAAAAAAATTAGAAAAATACAAGGTCAGCATCCATGCGACCGTGAAAAATAGATCTAAAAGTTTCATGTTTTGATAGACAGCTAAATCGGATCGGTTCTGCCTCAAAATTGGACCGTTCCGACAGACTACGAATCATCTTCTTCTCTAACTCATTTTTCTCCATTTATAATCCTCAAACCTCCATCGATTTAACCCAAACATCAACCCAATTTATACCCCATGTTTATTACATCTATAAACAGGTTCTAACACTAATATATATCATCAATCATCATTTATTCTCATTAAAACTTCTAGGGTTCCTGAATTGTTTTTTTCTCAAAATTTCTTAAATGACAAATTCAATTCGATTCAATAATTCAAATTCAACAACAATCCGTACTGGGTTTTCGACTACAAATCATATTCTAACATCATATGATTGTATTCTCTCATTAATTAAACATCAATCTCACCATAAATACTTAAATCCCCAAAACCCAGATTTAACATGTGATACCCTCCAAAAACGAATTCTGCTATAATCACTTATCCCAAAATGAATATGGTTTACACCCACCATGATATGAATCGCAATACCACAATTTAAATGAACGTAAGTTTAACTACTTGCCTGAAAATTTTGTAGAGTTTGATCCTTTGATGTAGATGGAGATTTTGACTAAGAACATACCAATGTCCTCTTGGCTTGACTCCCAAAGGCTCTCCCACTTAATCCCTCTTTTCTCCTCTGTAACTAGGATTTTTCTAAAATGAATTATGGATGCCATACCCTCTCATGTTTTGATTTTATTATGCCAATCATGTTTTCAGGCTTGTGGGCTTTATTAAAATAGCTCAACCACTCCCGTGTGGGTCCGATTATGCTTAAAAATACCCCGAGACCCAATTACTATCCCTGGATACTCTATCTTAACTATCTCGACCCTTCCAGACTCAAGCGTAAACTCAGAATCATCATCCGAGTTACGTAACTCAAATTTCAAATTACGACATAGGTATTCTTAAAAGAAATAACCCAAATTAATTTAAATCTCAATTCTCGACATAAATTGAATCTTCCAATTTAAATAAATTCTCCAATTTAAATAGTTTCTCCAAATCATCAATTTAGTTTAAATTCTAATTCTCCAAATTAGCTAAATTATTTATCCTAAAAAATACGGGGTGTTACAATATAAACCATATGGGTATTTATTTAACCCATATATATAATAATATCGGGGCATAAGGACAACCCATATAATAAATCCCCTACGTAGTATATTTATATCTCGAATATTCTACGCATTTTTTGATTTTGACTAATCCTCAATATATTATTTCCGAGCTTTTCTCACCGCACAATGATAATATCAACAACCCCGATATATTCATTCGTCTCATGATATATATACTTTAACGACATCGTATATATATTATTTATATCTCTTCTCAATATGCTATGGCTATAATTTTTAAACTCTTATAAGGATAGCCAATAGTCTCGAATATTTCCATTCCTAATAATATAAGCAGTCACACCCTTAAAATATTACCCCAATACATACTCTCTTATTTAATATTCAAATCACACCTAAATACCACTTTAAGTATTATTCCTCACGAATACCCCTATTTGGGTAAATCTTGGATTTTACTTTCAACTAACCCAAGGTACACGCCTTACTCAAAAAATTATTTAGAAGTCCCCACACTATTTTTAGGAACCCCAAATATTTATCTCCAAACAATTCTAGCCTTTATTTTTCCAATTTTCGATTTGATTTCCAAGTTAGATAATTCAACCTCGAAACTGCTTTCTTAGAAAAATCATATCAAATCGGAAAAAAATCAAAAAAATACGCGGTCGGTGCCCATGCGACCGTATAAAAAAGATAAACAATTTTTATGTTTTGACCAAGAGCCTAATCGGCTCTCTTCCTAGCCAAAACATTTCGGAAGTGATGCTGGTCTCTATTCACCTTCTCCAAAAATCCAAACCTCCATTAAAACACCTCATCCAGAATTTATCTCGCATTCCATTCTTTATTATGTTCGTATATATATGTTTCACATCTCATATAAATGTATATACAATATACTAATACACATCAAGTATATCCATACTTATATATCATACACTATATAAGTATAATAACCATCCCTCAGAGCTATAACTCAATGGATGCAGTCTCTCAATGCTATCATCTTCTAGGGAATTACTGACACATCATCCTGGGTACCAGCGATCGGACTATCACACTGACTTGGTAAAAAACAAATCACAACGAATGGGAAGCGATCATAGTTCCTCACCGAATATGAAAATGAAACACACCCACCACGTCTCACTCCTGATAAAAATCACACAATATAGAATGGAAACTATGACCTGGAGACTATACGCTCCCTGCTCCTCAAAACAGGGGCCTCACCCACATCACTCAACTTCCCAATATAGCACTAGAGGGGTATGCTTCATATAAATATTTCACACACAAATATATTTATAATATAATCACATATATACTGTCTCTATACCCATATATATATATCATTAAATCCATTTATCCATGCCTATCTCTCGTAGCATTAGCCTGTAATCCTGAATATACATATTCGATTTAATTCCATAAGTATTCTCTTACTTATAATATAAATAAATATTAAGCTTATATCAACTAGCTCGTATCCCAATTACATCCGAAATTCCAATTCGAATCCTAGTAGTCTTTATCCCATTAGACTCTTAAAAATTACAAAGTCTCACAACTTTAATTTGTTTATTTGCATATTTCACACCTTGTACTAAAACAGTTATAACTCACTCTACATAAGTCCAATTACTAGAGAGTTTATCATTCCACTAGAGAAGCCTCTTTCTCCATTGTACCTACCTTACTCCGGTACTAAGTTCACATAACCATACAACTCTGTATTCACTGTCGGTCTTTGCCCGATCCTTATGTGAATAACCCAGAAACTGTATTCTCTTCATTCTTGGTAAATAAAAGGAAGTCGCGGTTAAAACCATCCGTAAGATTCATTTATGAGCAAAACACCCTGCTCCCGTAAATGTGGTGACCACCATTCCCACCATTTCAACATTGCTCCATTAAGTGAGAACTATTTTCCTCAAATTTTCACATTTGGGCATTCCATACCCTGCTCAAAGCCAAAGATTCTGAGCCTTCTACTTCCTTTGGATAACACTACACTGCTTCCGAATAACTTAACTGCAACGTATGGTCCTTATCAAGGATCTTTTCAAACTTTTTCCCATCTAACTTCACTGGGTAATTCAAGTTTATCACCATTCTCTACTATAACGGTGCATAGATAATTATAACTACTACTCTATAGTAGTCATTGCAGCAATCCACGATAATGACACAAGGGGACTGACCTCTACAGTGGTCCTCATTACCAACATCAACTTACAGCTCTAACTAAACCCCGCCTCCTGTTACCCTCACAAGGGCCTTCCCAGGTCGCCCTTCGTCAATCAGCACACGAATCTCGAATGAGCACGCAAAATATTTACTACAAGCTTCCATAATAGCAGGAGAATGAAATCTCAAAAGAGGAATCAACAATCCTAATCATAAGGCTCTATGTCAAATCAAAAGCAACCCTGAAAGCGTAGTACGTCTGAACAGATTCCTAAGGACACAAGAACCTAATTCTTTGATACCACCTATGACACCCCGCCTAATAAAATACAGGGCGATCACTCCTATATCAAATTAAAACATGAGTCTCATATGGTTCATTCTCAGCATCACTGTCGAAAACCAATTTAAATTACTAATAACCAATTAGGCTGGCATCAAAATTTTTTAATTAACTAATCTTTTTAACCAACCCATTTAAATAAAACAATCACAACAGTTTACATGCATCAACTGAAATGAAATAAAATAAAATAACTGAACACTCGGTACAATATAATACAACCAAATCGAATGCCGCACTAAAAGGCGGTAAAAGAATAAATGAGTACAGTTGGGCCTTCAGCCCGAATGTTTCTACAATACCTCCTATCTAGATCTCAATGATTGAAGCATCTAAAATAAATCTGTTGGCATCCACAACTGCTGCAGCAAACGTCTGACTCGAAGGAATCATCATCCATACGTCTCTGTGTCTGGACACGATAGGGGAAAATAGAGAGAGGGGTCAGAGCCCGAGTTTTGAAAATGTTTTAGCAAGTGTTTAAAATCCATATTTTAAAATATGATATTTCTCATATTTAAACTGGTATCGCACTCTCATGAGATACCCCTCACCCCTCTTCTATTAGTGCACAACTATCGCATGCCCTTTTTAAACAACCTAGTTAAGCTACCTGGCCTAACTAAGGTATTTCACCCATCTTCCAAAATCCTCAAAAATCTGAGTACTAAGGTCTAAACTTCTCCACATTCCCAACATTTTGTTACGTTCATGCGTGGGATGTCTCGCGAAGCGAAATCCAAACAAGGTTGATCGTCGGGATCCATTAGGCCTTCAGTACGTACCACATTTTATACCATCCCGTATTTATCAATAGTTCTCATTAGAACCTCTGATCCATATTCATATAAATCCAGATATAAATCTGTCGGAAAGAGTATATCACTTTATTCATTCATTTAACTTTATATGAGGTTATGTTATATGATATCTTGTCTCAAATATAAACAATATACTATACGCAACAAGTATAATAATCAGTCCATCGAGCTATAATATAAGTAGCTTAGTCATTCTCATCTACTAAGCAATAGTGGAACATCATAAGTATACATATATATTATTCTCAGTATAAATGTACATATATAGCACCCCTAAACTCACCTACGGTGCACTCATACATTACAAGTATACATATATATATCACCCTCAGTACATATATACATATACGGCACCCCTAAGCTCAGCTACAGTGCACTCATACTCTGCTATCAAATCCCTGTACATCACGCACATATGGATCACGCGTTCCGCATCACTCAAAAACCGTATCAATACAAATCACACATATTGGAGTCGGACATAGTTCACATACCCATGGGTCATGCACATACCTACGCTCCCATAGTTATCAGACTTATCGACTCACAAATAAGCCCTTCACAGTCCTATGTTCTTGAGGTACTAAATCTAAATCCCCCCGAAGGCACACAAGATAAGATTGTCGTCTTCCGAAATCCGACCTCCCGTGATAGCAAGTATGGTAGGTATGTCATACACATAATAAACAATAATATAGGTATCCATTCCACCTATATAAATATAACGTCAATGTGGTATTCACACAACCATATGATAACGATAGGTATTTATCTCACCTATATATAACCCATATGGGTATTTATTTAACCCATATATATAATAATATCAGGGCATACGCACAACCCATATAATAAATCACTTACGTAGTATATTTATATCTCGAATATTCTAGGCATTTTTTGATTTTGACTAATCCTCAATATATTATTTCCGAGCTTTTCTCACCGAACAATGATAATATCAACAACCCCGATATATTCATTCGTCTCATAATATATATACTTTAACGACATCTTATATATATTATTTATATCTCTTCTCAATATGATATGGCTATAATTTACAATCTCTTATAGAGATAGCCAATAGCCTCGAACATTTCCATTCCTAATAATATAAGCAGTCACACCCATAAAATATTACCCCAATACGTACTCTCTTATTTAATATTCAAATCACACTTAAATACCTCTTTAAGTATTATTCCTCACGAATACCCCTATTTGGGTAAATCTTGAATTTTACTTTCAACTAACCCAAGGTACACGTCTTACTCAAAAAATTATTTAGAAGTCCCCACACTATTTTTAGAAACCCCAAATATTTATCTCCAAACAATTCTAGCCTTTATTTTTCCAATTTTCGGTTTGATTTCCGAGTGAAAGAATTCAACCTCGGAACTGCTTTCTTAGAAAAATCATAACAAATAGAAAAAAAATCAAAAAAATATGTGGTTGGAACCCACGTGACCGTATCAAAAAGATCTACAACTTTTATGTTTTGACCAAGAGCCGAATCGGCTCTCTTCCTAGTCAAAATAGTTTGGAAGTGACGCTAATAACTATTCACCTTCTTCTCCAAAAATCCAAACCTCCATTAAAGCACCTCCAAGCTTTTTATCTCCTCTCTCATCATCATCCAACCTCAAACAACCATAAATACACACATAAAAAGGGTTCTAATCGTCCTAGAACCCATAACGAACCATTAATTTCAATTAATTCTTAAATTTCTCAAATTGGGCATAAATCGAGTTTTATCCATTTAATCATCCAAAAACCCATTTGATTTACATAAATTTCAACCCAAAAATCTTTATAGTTTTACACCAACTATAATATGAGAAATAAACAAACTAAATAATAAAGTAAGTTAAACACTTTACTCGTGGATTAAATCCGACGACCCCGAGTCGAATCCCGCGAAGTTTGGCCCGGAATTCCTTTTCCTCCTTCCTCTGTTCTCTTCTTCTTCTTCCCTTCCTTATCTCTTCTCTCTCTCTCTCTTAGGGAAGATTTTGGGAAATAAAAGAGGGTTGCCACTTATTAAACCCAAAATTGGGTATATACCCAATTGTAAAATGACTCGTGTACTCATTTATGAGTCCCTACTAGTCCAAAAATACCCGGAACCCAAGCACTACCCCCGAATACTCTCTTTTGACTTTCTAGGCCATTCCAAACCCAATGGCGCAGTTGAAATCTCCATCCGATCCACTTAACTAAAATTCACTAATTAGACCCAACACGTTCAATACGCGTGTTTTTCAATTTAAAATATTTCTCTTTGCCGCTTTACCCAACTGCGACATGTAATAAAAATAATCTACTCATGTACTTAGTCTCGAAATATAATCCATGTCAATATTAATCCGACACTCGAAAACTAATATTTACTATTCACTTTATAATGTTAAATTTATTTAATTTCACACATAAATTCCAGAATTACTATTCATAGGAATTCCTCAAATTACCAAATTACATCCACAGTGTAATTTAAATATCTTTAAAAGTACGGGGTATTACACCATTCTCAGCATCGATCGTAAAACTATAATTTTAATTTAAACATCTATGCACAGTAAAACAATATGAAATAATAAACTGGCCGGGAATAAGTCCCAACTCACATAAATCATAAATCATAAATCATCAATCCCAACATAACTGGAAATAACTAACTCGAATAAATAAGTCTTGGGCTTATGACCATACAATCTCTGAAATATAAAATTTGAAATAAAATAAAGAGTAGTAACCTATGCTAGAATAAAAGATCTAAATCCTCTACTAAGAAAATGCAACTGCAAGTCTGATCCTATGTAAGCCCTCTTGTTCCTGTCTAGGATAACCTGGGGGGAAACATTTAATAATTTGGGCCAATGCCCTAAAGTTGCAATAAATAACTTATAAAATCAATAGATAATAATGCAGTCAATTCACATTACATACCACCCATCGGCTCTCACATGCAGTAAGTATCTCACCCCTTATGTAAGTGTGATGTTATATGCATTATCATCCTAAGCCCAACATTTGATTCGGTCACTACGCTAACATAACAATATTAAGGGCCACTAGCCCACATATAATCTTGAGGAAAATATCTACACACATGATCTCACTCCCAAAGACTAACCTCATAAAACTACTCCACAGAATTACCATCGCATCACATTATGTATTTTATATAGCATTGTGTTCATTAACAATGGTCTACATTGATTCATTCTTAATCAATTTATATAAATTATAATTACATATATATGGAACATGAAGGCATCTATGTTTGGTGTCCAAGTCGTGCTCTATTGGTAAGTCTAGAGGAATCCCTGACCAAACGGACGAAAAAAAATACACATAAGTGAGGCAATCATTACGCAGTACACCATCTCACACCCATACCCCAGGCTATGAGAATTAATTTGACCATCCCACTTCTTTCATCACGAAGAAAATTCCCTGAATGTATCATCTAAAATAACAACCTACACTATGCCTAAACCACTTGTGTCAGTGTGTGGTACCGGTCCGACGATGTGCACAACCCCAATCGATAGTCCTTCCACTAATATGAGTATGTCCACACAAATACTAAATGCATACATATAGATAATTATCCTCATAACTACCGTGACTTGATTTCATAATTCTCTAAATAACAATCCTTATTTGAATATTAACAATCTAGTTAATTATTAAATTCACTATTTATTAGATAATAACACAAATTCATTTTTAATTAAATATCCCTGCACTTGGACAACCTCCCATACGCTCGCTTGGACACATGAAAATTCGCTAACGTTTCCATGGTCTAAACCTAACCCAAGACCCAGGAGCCAAATTGATTCGCCCTTGGAGCCAAATCGATTCGCTTCTGGCAGTGAACCCAGATTTGCTAATTTTTTATTACGGATTTTCCCCAAAATTCTATACTCGTTTTTAAGTCTTATTACAAATCAATTTCAATAACCATAACTCTATTATAGTTAATTAAATGTGTCTACATCGTTCTATAACAAATATATGCGTGATAACCCCATTAATTCAAGTTATTAGATTATAAAAGGCACCAGTTGTCCAACTTAACAAGTTCATAATTCTCATATAAAAATTCCCAAAATAGTAAGATCAATACTTAATTTGAATTCAGTTATGAACATTAATCCTATCACATGGATGCTGATATTAGTTTATCCAATTATGGGTTTATCACCAAGGTATTTAATTCTGAAAACATAATTAATCATCAATTAATTCTAAACAACCCTATATCCAAATCCATATAGATTTCAATCTCCAAGCAAGTTTATGACCCGAAATTGGTTTGAGATACATGCATATGAATCAAGAAACATATATTAAAAGTTTTGCAAGAAAATTCTTGCCTTTTAGAGATGATAGGAGCCTCCTCCCTTGAGCCTTTCTTCCTCTCTTCTTCTCTAACTTTGGTAACTTTCCCAGAGGGTGTAAGGCTGCTAGGTTTTCTTAGAAGTGGATGTAATGCTTAATTGAGTTGGGTTATACTCTTAATAAAATTCTTAATCCCGTATCTTCCCTTAATACCCAATTTTGGCGCCCCAAATAAGTCCACAATAACACTCGATTTTGTCCAAAATCTCTCCTAGAGGTATACCTATCCCCCGATCCCAACTTAAAATGTTTAAAATGCCTAAATGAGTTCCCAAATCACTCTAGAACGTACTAGAATAATGTTTACAATAAATTACGCATTTTAGTTATTCTAGTCATGTGATGATAATAATTCACATAACATGTAAATTAATTATCTACTAATACACACATTCAGTATAATCGAATCACTTAATCATGCACAATCATATTCAAGAAGTTTATTCACGCAGTTTACTTATTTTAATTTCACCAATTTAAACTATATAGAAATATGGGGTGTTACACTTGGTTAAATTAACTCATCTCGACCAATGTTTGCACGAGCCATTGCTTCATTCAGTTAGGTTTTCCTCTCTTTAGGGCCCCCTCTTCCCCCTGCCGCTCCTTTAATAATGAAATTCATCCCGAAAGAGATCATGTTGACAATTTCTTTTTTCTTTTTAGGATTTTTGGGAAGATCGTTCGTATTACACTCATAAAAGTCTTTGTCCTTGCGCCCACTCTTTTTTTCATCTTTCTTCTTGGCTGGAGATTTTGATCGTTGCCTTTTCTTTGTGCCTTATCTCGTTTTTGCATCTCGATCGGACCTATCCACATACTTCTTCATCTTTCCTCTTCTTATCGGGGCCTCAATTTCATCGTTCAGTATCATGCACTTGTATGTTGTATGGTCGGATCTTTATGAAACTCACACTATTTACTTTTATCTCACATACTAGAGAGGGTTTTGAGTTTCTTGGCCATCTTAATTTCTCAGTGCCCAAGATCTCCTCTAAGATGTGATGAACTCCGATAGTGAGCGAAGTATAATCATCAAACTTTTTGCTATGCTTCTCTTTTGATTTCTTCTTGAGTTACTTTCGGTCTTGACCTTGTCTTGACCAGATTGTTTAGCCATAATGACCTCCTTCGCATTCATAATATTCCTAACTTTAGTTAGGAACTTAATCATCACCGTCGGAGGTTCTTTCATCAGTGCCCAATACATTTTGCCAAGCAACAAACCACTATTAATAACAATGATAATATTTTTTTCTCATCATAATCAACCGCCTCCCTCTTTTCATAGTTGAACCTAGTAATGTATTCTCTGGTTGTCTTATCCTCATTCTTAGTGAAGCTTAGGAGATGATCCACTCTCTTTGATGTCTTTGTGCTGATATAGAAATTATTGATAAACTAGTCGGCTAATTACCTGAATGTTGAAATCTGCCCCCTAAGGAGCCCCAGATATCACACATGGGTCGAGACGGTCAGGGTACTAGAAAATTTCTACGCCTCATATCGTCAATAATGGAATAAATATAAAAAATAGCTTCATACTTCTCAATATGATTCATGGAATATGACTCCCCATCGTATTGATTAACTGTTTAAACTTGGCCGACGTTGGATAACTCAGTATGGAAATGGTCAAAGGTTATCCTTTAACGTAACTTCTATATAAAGAGCTTTTATTTTTTGATGAGATCCCGAGTCGATCCTCCAACCTCTTTATGGAACCCTTCCATGGATGCTTCATCTCGGCTTTCCATGAGTGATTCTTATTGGCCTCCTTTGATTAATTGACTATTCAATGACTGTCTATCGAGCTCTCTTTATATCTAGTTTGATGTTCGGTATTAGTCGATCCCCTCATGCTCGATCTTGAACTGGACCGTGACAAATCTGATTTGTCATGGTCTATGATCTTGACAATTTTTGTTGTTTAATTTTATGCAAGTCTCTAACTACCCCTCAAATATCACAATTGAACGAATTGAGTTGTAGATATGAAATCTTAAGAACTCAACAGGATTCCCTTCTTTATTTGTCTGATTTTAGGGGGAAGATTCTATTGAGTTATTAAGAATTAGAATCTTTTTTTGTCTGAATGGCAAAACGGATTTCTTTTTCTGCTATTTCAAAAATATCCATTCCATTATTTATTATTTTTTTATGATGCTTTTGAAAAATGAACTTCATTGAATGATTCACTGCACTTCCACCTCACAGCTATCATAATGATAAATGAATCATCTCGTCATGACCTTCCCTTGAATTCTTACAACTTATGTCGCTCCATCCCCACAGGGGCAGAGAATCTTTTATTGTCCCGACTGTGATACTGGAGGCTCTAGGGTACCCACTTTTGATGAGTGATTCATAGACTTGTCACTACACCAAATCTGCACTATTGTCACGGTCATTGACCTTGACAAGTTGGACTTGTCAAGGTCAATGACCATGACAATTCGGGGCGAGACAAATTTTTTTGTCACGGACATGTCACGGTCATTGATCTTGACAAGTTCGTTAGAATTGTCACGGTCGTGTCAAGGTCATGGATCGTGATAAGTTTAGTCACGGTTAATAACTGTGACAAACCCGTGACAATATTTAAAAAAAAATCACGGTCAATGACCGTGACAATTCTGGGCAGAATTTAAAAAAGGAAAATTCTATGTATCCCAAACAACTCCCCCAAATCATCCCCCAAATAGCTTTAAGTGTTATACCTTATGGTATGGGTCCTGCCAGGGCACAACTCATCAATGCTATTTGGGGGAGATTTTGGGGAGTTATTTGGTACCCATAGCACCACTCTTTAAAAAAAATTTGTTGGGGAGTATGGCCACTGCCACTGCCCAGCAGTATATTTGTACCTTTTATAACAATGTTGGTTGTACCTATTCAAACATCATATATCCAAATAAACTAAAGATAGTGCAAATATATATTCATGACGATATAATCCAAATATTCAAAATAGAAATAATATACATGACGATATAATCCAAATATAATTAAAATGGAAAAACTTAAAAATAATGTTACTACATGTCTTGGGTAAATGTGAGGAGGTGAGTTGGCCACACAATATACGAATTGACACACCCACTAATATATATCGCACCGCATTGTTCGCGCAACCACAATTGGGAGTTCTCCTTCCCGGGTATCACATGCGTGACGAGCACTTTGGACTCCATCCCTTGAAGCGCACGTCCATGAACTATTCCACCCTCGACGATATTCGGGTCCCTCAACCCCCGCCATATCCGATGGCCATCAAATACACCCAATATGAACACGCTCGGCCAACCAAGTGTCGATAATGGTCTGGGGAAGGGAGCCAAATAAGGAAGTGGATCATCGAAATACGCACGTGACAGTGAAGAAGCAGCGAGGTCCACATCCTCGTCCTCCTGCGCCTCGTCCTCCCGCACTTCCTCCTCCTCCACCGCCTTCTCCTTCCCTTTCCCCTTCCCCTTACAGTCTCCGCCCAACACACGCTTCATGAATGCGTACATATCTTGGACCGTCGCCTCTAAACGGGACAGCTTCGCGTCATGTGAATCCACCGTTCGAGCCAACCCGGTGTCGCTCGTCTCTAATTTGATGATCCTAGATTTGGCCACCCGCGAGCTCACCCCCCTTGTCCTCCCCTTGCGATCAGAGCCAAGCACTTGGCTGAGTGCGTCTGTGGACAAAGACGCCTTGTCGGTATCAGACTGCGACTCATGCACTTCCTTAAGCTTTGCCTGAAACGACAAAAAGCACATGATTAGTAAAATAAGTAAACTAAAAAATTATAACGTAATTAACAAAAATTAAACTGTCGGATTACTTACAATCGTGGCCGCGACACTCGGGGACACCTCCTTGTCCTTCCCCTTCTTCGTCCGAAGAGCCACATAAGTATCGAGCCTATGTGGCTTACCCCCTGACCCACTCCCTACCCCCTGAAATAAAATAAAGTAAAATTAGTATCGGCCCCGTAAAGTAAAATAAAAAAAGAATAATATATTTCTGTAGTTATAGAAAAATTAAATCTTACCTTCTTCCTATGCTAAGTTATAGAAAAATTAAATCTTACCCCCTGAAATAAAATAAAGTTAAATGTAGTTGTCACGGTCGTGTCACGGTCAATGACCGTGACAATTCTTTGTCACGGTCGTATCAAGGTCAATGACCGTAACACAAAACGCGAGATTTGTGTCACGGTCAATGACCTTGACAAGGGTGGTCGGCTGAAAGGTGACAATTTTGTCATTTTGGTGTCGCGTGTATTACCCAGTATATGTGATTCACCAACTTGCCAATAACCACAAATAAGGATCATTGTTTCCTCTAATATTAATCATTAACAAATAAATTGAAAATAAATCATAAGCCCTGACACTCAGAAAAGACACACTCAATTGGGTGTTAATCTACCAACATGTCTTTCAGGAATGATTGATCCTTCATTTAAAATACATGATTTCTAGTCCTTTTGTGGTGATGGAATAATCCTTAAGCTTCAAAAAATTATCCTTTCACCTTTTACTGCACCAATAAAATTGAAGAATATCTAATTTAAAGAGAATACAAGGGCAATCCTATGTGTGTGTGTGTGTGTGTGTGTGTATATATATATATAGAAGAAGGATCACAAGTGGACCAAAAGAATGGACTTTTTAATGGACTTAACAAAAAAGACTAATAACCCACTAATTTTAATTCCTTGGTGTAATGGGTCCGCGCCAGCGGCACCCAATAACCGAGACTTATTAGTCTTTTTTGTTAAGTCCATTAAAAAGTCCATTCTTTTGGTCCACTTGTGAACCTCTCCCTATATATATATATATATATATATATATATATATATATATATATATATATAGGAGAAGGCTCACCTACATCATGCTCTTTACATCATCCATGCATCACGCTTAATTACACGCCCTAAAAAACTTTTTTTTTCAAATTTTATATTTTTCCCTTGAAATTAACCTTATAATCAACCCATATGCAAAAAATATATCAAAATACATTTTGTAACTATTTTTAAAAAATTCACAAAAAACTGTTAAAAATACCTTATTTATAAGGGTCTGCGCCAACAATTTTTTATGAATTTTTTAAAAATAGCTAAAAAAATGTATTTTGACCTAATTTTTTGCATATGTATTGATTGGAAGATTAATTTCAAGGAAAAAATATAAAATTTGAAAAAAAGTTTTTTAAGCCTAGAATTAAGTGTGATGTACTGTGCATGATGTAGGTGAGTCTCTCTCTCTCTCTCTCTCTCTCTCTCTCTCTCTCTCTCTCTCTCTCTCTCTCTATATATATATATATATATATATATATATATATAAAGTTGTAGATTTAATTATAACTTTTAACCCGAATGTGACATGTGAATTGGATTCATATCTCATTATCTCTCATATTTGAAAAGCTGAAGAGAGTATAATTACTAAGGGCCTGTTTGGTTTGCAACTATAATTCTGTTTTCTGTGTTTAAATACAATTCTGATAAAAATCTTCGTTTGGCAACCTGTTTTTAAACACATAATTATAATATTCCTGTGTTATAATCAAGTTTTTCAGAAAACAGATTTTGGGTGTTTTATAACATCTGTTTTTTTTATTTTTCAACTCAGAATTATTCATTTTTATATTTTAAAGCAATTATACCTTAATATATAATATACATACATAATACATTAATGTGTGTAATTCTTATAAATAAAAAATATATATGTACATATACACAAAATTACGTATGGAATAATATAAAGTTAAATAATATTATCAATAGATACATGATACTTATATATAGTTTTATACATATATTATTAATGTATGGAATAATATAAAATATACATATAGTACATATGTATTAAAAAATATTATCAATTCATGTATGTATATAATTTTATAGTGAATTATATATGCGACATCATTATATATATATATATATATATATACAGAGAGAGAGAGAGAGGGAGTTAAACTCCCTAACATACCTCATTAAATATACCTAAAAATACATGATATTAAATGTACGTGTATATAATTTATGATGTATGTATGTATGTATATGTATACATTCATGTATCATGTATGTATGAAAGTTTTATATATATATATATATAAACTCCACAACATACCTTATTAAATATACCTAAAAATACATGTTATTAAATGTACATGTATATAATTTATGATGTATGTATGTATGTATGTATGTATGTATGTATGTATGAAAGTTTTATGTATGTTTATATGTACATACATATATATATATATATATATACGCACACACACACACATATGTATGATATAAATATACATATTTGTCAATTTTGTCAAATTTTCAAAAAACTGTATTTAAAAACAACTTTACCAAACGCACACCAATAATTATAAACACAAAAAACTGAATTTTAAAACTGTATTTAAAAACAGTGTTTAAATCGAATTTTCTGAATAGAGAACCAAACAGGCCCTAAATAACTTCAGTTCTTTGTCTCTCTTTAAACATATATTTTATCTCTTCGGTTCTTTTTCTCTTTATATATTCCCAAGAATCATGCTCGACTTATTTGCATAGCCGTTCACATCCAAATTGAAAAAAACTCATAAGACGATCCGAAACGATGGTAATTGCATTTTTCTTCCTCGACCCAATAAGCCTCGTGCTTTATGCATTTTGTACCAAATCTGAGGTACACACCCTTTTTTCTCTTTACACTCTATAGTTTAATTTAATCCAACCCGGCTCCCATACTCTATATAGCCCCCTTTTCTCATTAAACCCATTTTGGCCAATCAAGATTTCACTTCTCATGCTCCTTTCTTCTCTCCCAATTCTCTCCTACCGCATTATCTCTCTATTGCTGACAACATCACCTGTTCAAAACAGCCACCATCCGCTCAATATTGAAGAAGAACCAGCGCCCTTCAGTGAGTTCTTCCTTTGAATGTTATGCTAGGTTTTAATTTTGTGTGTACTTTGTATATGCGTTGTGTTTGAATCGTGTTTATTTATTTATTTAGTATTTTTTGTCTGGTGTTTTTATTTGCAATCTGGTACGATGTATATGTGATGGGTTGGTTGCATTGGGTATGCATATTTCATCTTTGTATGTGTGTTGGGTTTATTTATAACCCATTAAAACACACAACAGTCCGTCATAATTGGCAAGCTAAATCTATACCCTTAAACCCATTAAAAGCTAAGAAGAGAAACTCGGGCACACCCACACTATTTCTGTCGAATTTCATGAGGTATATATGTTTCTAGAGAGAGAGAGAGAGGGAGAGAAAGAAATAAGGTGTGAAGAAATGGCGAAAAACGGAGTAAAGCTAATGTATTTGAGAAACATTTATTAACATGTAGCTTTAGTTTTTTCATAATTTTTTCAATTTTTAACAGTTTTTTGGTTGTATTAACCTTTTATACTCTAGAAAAGGCATTAGCTCTAAGTAACTCTAATAGCAAATTTTTTTGGCTCTAAGCAACTCTAAGTACTTAGATGTTGATATATTTGATTAATTTTTTGGCTGTAATCAATTGTAGGCATTAGTTGTTAATAAATTTGACTATTTTTTTTCTATAAGCAACTCTAAGCATTAGCATTAACTAATTTTTTTTGTCTCCATTAATGATTAATGTTTTCGATATTTTCCTGTTAGACATTTTAATATAGTTGAAAGCAGAAGTAACTATTTTTTTTTTTTTTTTTGTCGTATGAAACCTAAAAAAATTCGGTTTATTTCCAGTGTTTATTTTGTTTTGCAGTTACTAATTGGTTATGATTATCATTTTTCGAGATTGTCAATTTTCAAATCTTTGTTCACATTTTCGAGATTGTTATTTTCATCGCACCTCATATCTTTTGTCCTAAATGACGTATATGGAATACATGGTTCGAGATAACAATTTATGGAGCACATGGATCGAGGTAATAGTGTCATCAACCATATTTTTCTTTAACAAAACAATGACTTTTTAAAATGATCGAGGTAATAGTGTCATCAACCATATTTTTCTTTAACAAAACAATGACTTTTTAAAATTGCATACGAGTAGGATTCTTCAAAACAATGACTAATTGAGCCTCGATCAATGCCATGTCTAATTACTAGTTGAAAAATGCTTTGAGTCCCAAATAATTCTTTTAAATTTCTCTCAAATTTTATATGGACATCACATCATTCTTTCACTTGTTTGTTATTTATTGTCATGTGGTGCGAGTCTCGTCAGGGCACAAAACTCAAGTCATTTTGAAGGAAATTATTTGGGATAAAAAAGCTAAGTTTTTTTAACATTAAATTGCATTGTTTACATAAACATACGGAGTTTAACTCACACACCAAAATAAAACAAACGTAAACATTGATTCATCACTATTTTTTCTTTTAGCAATAGTTGTTTCATAACATACCATATATTATAAACTATACCAATTTAGCTAACTCAGTATAGCGGCCACATTTCGTGTGACGAGACAAGAAAATGGACAATTTTATTATATTTGAGAATGTAAATATATCAACATATCTTTATAAAAATGCCAATTACAGTGGTTATACCTACATAACTCGTGTTCCTTTAGTGACTTTTGTGTCATGTACAAGATTATAAAATCTTATGGCATAAAATATCTAATCAATCGTTAACTTCCAATTATTTTTCTTTACCATGTTAATTTATTTTACTAAAATATTAACACGAGTAAAATTTTTGACATGAACGTCTGCATGTCACAAAATCCTAAAATGAATATGTCGTTTTAAATGTCAGTTTTATAGCTGTTTTGTGACTTTCATGTTATGTTATCATGTCGTGCTTAAAATTATCAACTACTCTTTAACGATAAAAAAATAATAAATTTGAAAAATAGTAAATCATTCATTTTTATTGGCAATACTAGTTTTTCATTAAGCGTTTGTAAAAGGTTAACGTCATGTGACATAAAAGTAACTTTTTACAATACAAAATAACTTTTAAAAATCACAAAATAGATTAATTACTTGAATTTTATTTTGTTTTTCATTTTCTGATTTTTTAAATTTATTCACTTAAGAAAGCAAGTTTTTTTTAGTATATATATAAAGTTGTAGCTTTAATTGTATCTTTTAACCCGGATGTGTCATATGTATTGCATTAATATATCATTATTTCTCATACTTAAAGCGCTGAAGAGACTACAATTATTAAATAAGTGTAACTCCTTGTTTCTCTCTTTGGCACAGTGGTATAAGACTGCCTTTGGGACAGACCTGGAGTCGACTGGGTTTGCTCCCCAGTTCGACTCCCAGCGCTGTCAAAATAATGCTTGGCCAGCGGAAGTCACGAACCACGTACACGGATTAGTCGAGGTGCGCATAAAGATGGCTCGGACACCTCGTGGTAAAATAAAAAAAACTATGGTCACACAACATGGGACCTGCAAGCTGGTCGATCGTATCTAGTGCACAAGACTTTCACTTCACTATAGGATTTGGGAGAGTTGGCAATAGGGTATTTTTTGGACAATTTTTACATGAACTTGATAACACAATACAACACCATCATGACACTACCTCTTGCATGTTATAGTAACATAAACGAACGACTACAAATACAAATTAATAAAACGATAATATTAGTTATTAATAAATCAACGAGATAATGCTTTTCAGATTTCCTTAATCACTTGATAATTCTTTCCATCTTCGATATATCACAAAACCTTATATTCCAATCTTTCTCCAAACATCAAAATCATATATTCCTGCTAAACATAAATCGAGGTACGTAAGAATTTCTTAATTTAAACTCGACACAAGCAAAGCCACATAAGCCATACTCGACAAACATTTTGAGCCTTTATCCATTATCCATATTCTTTATCCTCATAAGTCATAACTAATTATATCAATTCTCACCACGCATACAAATGAGAAAGGAATAATCAATCCAAACATTGTAAATACCACAAAATGAAAGAACATTGGTTAACCCGTGTACCATAATTCAATTTTGTAATGCAAGAATTCATTACAAGTGTTTATAACACCATTCTTAAGAACGCCATAATATTAATCAAGAATACATTAATTTGATTAAATTTTCATGTAAAAATATTCTTAATAAAAGGATCTTGGATTTTCATGATTATCACATATAATCATTATGTGGAACATAAAATGGTATTAAATGATATACCTTCATAATGTCATAAGTAGAGATATTGATGGAGCAGTCAACCTTGACGATGTTCGATCAGGCTGAATTTCGAAACATGACTTCATCATTTATATGCCAAGAACATACTCCAATTTCAATGCATTCCAACGGTTAGATCTCCTTTTATAGACAAAACACTATTTCGAAAGTTGCTCTTCTTGAGAATTTAGATTTCTTTCTCTTTCCTATAATTTCATTATGTTGTCTTTCAGTGTCTGAATGATGAAAATCAGACACTTATTTATAGGCAGGGACGGGACCTAAATCTCTAACAGTCACTTAATATCAATTGTCTATCAAGGTAGATGCCTAAGAGTCCTTTTGACTTTTGGTATTTAGAGTACCCTTTCATTAACCAAAATCACTCTTAGTATTAATATAATTATGGAGCACATAATATATAATTATTTAAAATAATTCTAACAGTCTCCCACTTGATCCATAATTATCATAAAGTACCCAATAACCTTTAAGTCATCCTTAAATGATTTTCCATAAACACCTTAATCAAACAAACCATTAATGCGAGTCATGGTGCTCACATACTAATTCAAGAGCATGATCGCTTCCATGTACCACAAGATTAACAACTCATCCAATAAGGTCTATAAATAGGGTTATTCAATAATGGTCCAATAATATCTTTGTAAAGGACTATTTATGTCACATTCTTTCATTCACATGCATGTGTACAATAACGACAGAAATAAATGATTCTGAAACACTGTATGATATCATATGGTAGTGTCAAAATAATCACTAAAAAAATCCACCACATCAAGATTCTATCGGCTATACTTTAAGACTCCTATCTTAAGCATGCTTGAAAAGGTATGCACTTGATTTAAACAAGCTGTGATACCAATTTGTAAAATAACAATGTGTGATAAAGATTTATAAATAAATTAACAAATTCCAATTATAAACTTATTTAATTAGAGTCACTTTTTGAATCAAATTAATTCAGCCCTTAAACCAATATCTACGTATGTGCGTGTGTCAAACCAACATAAACACAAATATGCTAACTCTCAGATTTCAGGAAAAATGCCTGAAGGGAAAAATCTTTTTTTCACTATAATTTGTATATCACAATTTACACGGATTACAATGAAATCTGTAATAAGTTTACCACAACAAACCTACATAGACGCGCAGTCTAGAGTCAGCAATGTATTCCACACAGCGAACCCGCATGAACTGCAGTCCAATCTCCAACAAACATCCACACACAGCGAACCTCAATGACCTCAGTCTTTTGTTGTAGAGACGCACTCCACAAAGGTTGAGCAATAACAAATTTTGTTCTTAGGTTCTAAAATAATTCACCTAAACATTGGGATTTTTGTTAATTGAAAAACAAGGGTTTAAAGCCCTAAATGAAGAAGCCAAAAGTGTTGTGCCGATTTGCACAGTTTTCAGAATGGAAACTGAAAAGACTTCTTAACGAAATACCCCTCGTTTAAAGTGTATTTATACAAAACCTTAAGGCGACAAATCGCTTGAACGAGATCGCATCTCATTTGAATGATGACACGTGTCACTCGAACGAGCTTTGCGCGAGATAGCATGACGTTTGAACGACAGGGGTTGTCGCTCGAACGAGCCATTAAATAAATATTTTTTCTTTTTCTTTTCCCAAAAAATGCAACACCTTAAAACTTTGAAAAATAATTTTAACGAAAAACTTAAAAACTCCGCTCCAATACCTAATTTTTTTTTATGAAAAATATTCCAATATTCTAAGTGAAATGCTAAGGAATAAAAACACAACCTTTACCAAATTCATCTCGCGGAGGCTTATTGTTGAAGAAACTCGACATTCGGATCCGACTTGTTGCATATGTGATCTTGAACATTCTTCGACGATTGTAGAGGTATACGACATACTAATTGATAACGGACATTTATAAAATTATGTCCTCACAATGCTTCATTAATGTCTTTCACGATAGCCTAATCATGTGGATTTTCTGTATTAACACATTTACAAATGTGTTAAATGACACTTATGTCAGAATTTCATCTTTACAGGTATTTACTTTCAATGTTCTTAGTTACTCACATAATACCTAATGTATCTTGATAAATAAGATTGCAATGACAGTGTCATAATATTTTAGCAACTTGGAAATAGTGTCGACAACTCCAAGTCTCGAAATTTAAATTGCATTTCCATAATCAATAAGTTGTAGCATCAAAGCGTGCTACAGATTCATATTTTCATAACAGTCAATGGATTATTTTAAACTCCTTCATTATGTTGGTCGTTAAACCAAAATAAATATAGGTAGATAAGAGTGAACTTTATACTTTCTATAAAACCAGTAAATATGAGTTGTAATAACTGATCGTCCAAAAATGAATAGTAAACTTTAATGTGAGCATATAATCTTTTAGTATCTCATAATTTCGTCCATTACGTATTTAAAATGCATGTAATTATATTTTGTTTCTCTACTTTACAATAAATTGAATATATATAAACTTACACTCACTGATCATAAGTTGTATAAATTGAATATACAATGATTAGAAAATATAATGGTATTACTTCTAAAAATACCATAGGTGGGAAATTAATTAAGTCTATACAATCATTTATTTATAACATGTGTAATATATCATAAGCATAATAGTTTTCACATACACTAAATGTAAGTCTCATCATAATGAGTTACTCATCTCATAAGAATTTTATATCCTTTAAAAAATGACGTCCTTGGAAAAGGTGAGAAGGTTCATTTGTAACCCTTTTCTCGGTACACATAAAATTAAGTTTACTTCTTAAGATTTGTGAAAACAAAAACATATCTTTATTTATCCTTATACAAAATTCATATTCATGTAGATACACCACATAATCAGTTAGGATAATAGACTCTATTTAAGATCTTCTTAATACTATTCCTTATGATTTTATCTACATTTGTCTCACAATGACAATACCATTATATTATGGTTGATCATTTATTTGTTCTTTGTTGGTTAAGTAATCCAACAACTAAAAGAACAAGTATTCAAGAAAGTTATCGTTAATGGGATAAGCACCCTACCTTCCTTTATAACCATATTTCATGATTTTCAACTCCCACTAATTTCATTATTCATAATGAATTTAACATTCAATTTTTTTAATGCAACAAGTACATGTCAATGACGATTATATGATCTATGTAGGTCCACTTGAAGGGAATTTTCTCATATTCTCCCACCTGGGCCACATAGGTCATACTTTTATTAGATATTGTAATACCTTAAGGGCATAACTCGACTATCAAGATTTATAAGAGATATTACTAAATCTTGTCCATAAAAATTATCATAAGGGAGTAAGATTTAATTTGGTACAAGATTAAAGAGTTTCATCAATAATACTTTGATCATGATGCGAGATCAAAATAATCTTTAAAAGAAATATATTCAGTCACATGAATTTTATACAAAATATCAAAGGAATACCATAACCTTTGAGAAGAACTGAAAGATATTTTAAAAAATATCCCTCACAATCAAGTGTAGACAAATATTTTTCAAGAAAATTGGAAGCATTGAGGGTTTATGAAAATAAATGTCTTGATTCCCTAAGAATTAAAAAAAAAGGAGTCTGTAACACCCCGCCTAATTAAATACCGGGTGGCCAGTCCCATACCAAATTAAAACAGAATATACAATTGGCTCATTCTTAGCATCACTGTCGAAAACATTTACATCTCACCCAATACCCAATTAAGATGATGTTAAAAACTTTCCAAATCTTAATTTCAACAAAATCCACTTTTAGTTTACGAATAACACTACACATATTATTCTACAAAATTAATAACTGAACAAATAATTCAAAAGAATTTAAATGCAATTGGAATAAACATTTCCACATAATAATTCAATACAGGAATCCCAACAATAGTAAATGTATTAAAATGACACGAGTACAAGAGTATTTGACTCAGATAGAAGAGATAACTGAATTTCTTTGGGCGACATGGCCTAAACAAAAGAATACTGTGAATCAAATGAAGATAGGCGTCTAAGCAATACTCCATAGCTCCATATCTCGTCATAATCCGCTAAGGTTGGCGTCCCTGCTGCTAGAAACTTGATATAGAAGGTACAATAGAAAAAAGAATATGCAAGGAAATGGGTCAGAGCCCGATGTGAAAAATGATTTTTAAAACAACAAGTATTTAACAAGTGCAATAAAGCATTTATTATGTACATGTTAGTATCCAGACTCTCACTTGCTATTCTCACCTCTCATCTAGAGTGCACACTTAACGTTTCCTATTAACCTCCTAGTTAATGGTTCCTCTTCACAAATTTCCATAATATGATTCCATCCCATATCATAACCCCGTATGTCCCATACCATACGTCGTATAATCATTCACATACTTTTCTCATTAATATGAATCGTTTCTCATTAATATGAATTAAGCTTTTCAAATCTTTAAGAATAAACATTCATTAACTTAATTCCATTCTCTTTCTCTATTCACCGTTATCTATAATTATCACACAGTAGATTGATTTAATCACTATATACATTCATTAATTCAATATATAATACGGCACCTCGAATCACAACTGCGGTGCAATGCATTACTCTACTATCATGTCCCAATATCGTTGATCCCCGAATCACAACTGCGGTGCAATGCATTACTCTACTATCATGTCCCAATAGGGGACAAAAGGTTCGGTAAGGATTCCTCGAACCACAAATAACAACACAAACATTGGAGGCGAACATAGTTCTCATACCCACGGGCCACGCACAAACCTACGTTCCCATAGTTAGCGTACTTATCAACTCCCCGATAAGTCTTCTATAGACCTATGTTCTTGAGCAACAAATCAAAGATCCCATGGATTCATCAGGATATGACTGCCCCCACGTGCAAACCTCCCACCGATAGCAAGTAAGCTAGGTATATCATACGCATAAATCATCAATCAATCAAATAGGTATTATCATACCTATAATATAATATCAACAAGGTACTCACACTACCCTAAGATAATCCCCATACGTAGCATTATATCTCTCAAATCCTACGTATTAAAATATTATGACTTTACTTCTTAATTTAATTATCCCCGAGCGTCACTCATTACTCAAGGTTAAAATAGGTTTTTCCTCAACATTTTATTCAGTAAGAAATCACTAATATCCTACTGGTCCATATCATATTATCTCCCTTATTACCACGAATTAAACTCTCCCTTCATTAGGGTTAAAACCGATAGTTTCAAATCTCTTGTAAACGCATCCTCTATCACATAGGATTAAAACCTCTTGTAAACTTAAGGATACCCACGTGTTATATTCAACCTCCCCTACTGGACCTATCCTTAATCCTCATGCATAACAGTTAGAATCCAATACATGAATCTAGCCACCGAAATTTCTTTCCAATTTAATTATCATAATTCTAATCTATTAAATCCCAATCATATTAATTCAATTCTTATTTAGGGCTTACTAATCTTCCCTAAGTCCCATAATATCCAATTAATAATCACCAAAGATCTAGAAAAGGTTTGGGATAAGAACAAACATTAAAAAGAAACAACTATAGAAATTCTGGGGAGGTCGATCGATCGAAGGCAGGGGGTCGATCGATCGATCGATCGCCCAGATAACAACCCAGTTTTCTGCATTTCTTCTACTACGGGTTTCATCATTTTTAATCATTCAAACCTTCATATTAACAACCCAAATGACTTATAATCCTTACTACATTATATAGCAACATATGTGAATGATTTCTAATGCTCTAAACATCCTAGAATCATCAAGAGTTTGAATTAAAAGCATATATTCATCCTATTTTTTCAGAAAATTATCAACATAATATCTTCAAGAACACACCCATGGTTTTAAGAATTTCTTCAACAGATTTACGATTATTTCGTGGATTACTATCTACCTACAGCATGAGTTTAATTCCTATATATGTTCATATTTCCAGAAATTCATTACAACTCCATCTTTATCTTCCAAACATGAAAAATCATCTCTTTTTATAACTATTCTAACATGGACAATATACAAACATAGATTGAAATTATCCAACACTTGCCTCTAATGAAGGTCTGATCCTTTGGGGTTGAATAACACAGGTGGTTCTCCCTTTCTCCGGCCAACTTCTGGTGGTGGTTGGTGGTGGTGACATTTGACCTTTGGTTCTCCTCCTTTCCAAGCACACTTCTCTTCTTCCAAGTAACCTTTCACTCTCTCATGAAGATGACCTCTCAATATTGTGTAGAAAAGATGAATGAAGCCACGTACAACTAATCTCCAAATACTTATAATAAGACAAAATCTGAAATCACTATTCACCCCTATAAAAATTACCAAAATTCCCTTTTGGGTTGTCTTTTCATTTCCAAATGACTCGAGACCCAAAATCAACATCCAAATAGACTTTTCTGACTATTTCAACCCTTCCGGACGCAACGACGCACCCGAAATGACTATAAGGTCGATATAAAAATAAGTCTCCTTTTTAATTAAATAAATTAGTCCCGACATGTCCCATACCGCGTCCGACTAACATTCAAATTACTGAATTAATAACTCACAGAAATATCAATAACATCCCATTCATATATTACCTAATTATCTTTAAGTAATATTCAGAATCATTCATTTTAATATCCACAATTCGGATAAAACCCAAATGAATTAATTAATAATAAAATCCAATTAATCCATTAATTTAAAATATAACCCATTTTTAAAAGTCATTAAAATCACGGGGTATTACATACTTCCCCCCTTGTAACAGAATTTCGTCCTGAAATTCGAAAAGATAAATCATACTGGTAAGGTCAACTCTGAGTATAAATCTCACATCACAAGTAATCTATGTCGTACCACCCATATAGTACGTTATCGAAAATTCCCATTGATGTTACACCAAGTTTCACCATATAGTTTCAACTTAATCGAATTTAAACTATACCCAATCTTCCCTATACCATCCTCGTGACAAAGTTTGGAAAAAATGATCCTCACGTATTAAACAAATAAATCCTGAAGTCACAACTACTTACAGTTTCGCAATTATGAAAACTACTACAATCCAACCATCCAGGGCGCCCATACACCCTATCGTACAAGCTTCATTATAATAGTTATCGCAAAGGTTATAAACTCCTATCCTTAAGACCTAACTTATTTCGACTCCCAACGGTTATTAGTTTCATGCGTGGGGTGTCTCGTAAGCGAAATCCAAACAAGGAACCCCCCCGATACACTACTACCTAAAGTAGTCGGTCATCGAAACTCCTCAGGTTCTTAGTCAATAGTATATAACCTCTCTACAGGTTTTATCGATTGCAAATAAAAGTCTACTCATCTACTCTTTTATTAAAAACAAGATGCTAGCTATAGTAGTACATACACTCTCGTATACCACAAGTCAATCCACGCCGATAGTCACATCATGTTCGGACATGCCCAAAGTAAGTAATTCCATGATAAAAAATTAAACCCACGTGATGTCATGGAAATATAGGTATCCCACACCCTTCAGTGAGTCTACGTAAATAACAATGCTATAGGCTAAGTTTAGCAATCCTATTGCCCACACAATATTAATCGCTACTAAAAATCAATATACGCCTCATAATTCCTTTAGATAGAAAACATACCCTCGTTCGCGGGTGGTGGTTATTGAATCGCTGCCTGATGAACGTTATATACACGCCCGTACTGACCCTTTTGCACGGGTGATACTGGAATGGGAGGTAGTGCTAGCACCGGAGCTGGAGCTGGAAGAGCAGCTGGTGGAAACACTAGTATCTGTGGCTTCTGTCGAGCATTTTGTGGCTGAGGGAGTTTGTCTTTATCAGGACAATCTTGTCATTTATGGCCATATTTGCTGCACACAAAATATTTTCCAGCAAACTTTCCACCACTTTGTCCCTGTTGACCCCGACCCTGCTGGTCATTACCTCATTTCCCTTGGCCTTGATGAGCCTGTCTCTAGCCCTGATGGCCCTGCTGTCCTTGCCCATTACCTCTATCCTCAAATCGAGAATCTCTAGATCGTAAATGCTTAGCATAGTCCCCTGTCTGGGAACCCTGCTCACCCTGACGCTGATGACTCTGTCCTGGCTGAGTCCCACTAGAACTGCCCCCAATAGTCTTACCTTGCAGGCTTGACCCAAACCCCCGCTTGACACCTTGAGCATGTAAGCGGTTATCCTGGCAGTGAAGCATTACAACATTAAGAACATCTGCATAAGTACGTAGTGAAAGATTTCCCAATAAATGCTGGCGAATCTTATAGTTCAACCCATCAGTGAACATTAGAATTCTCCTCTCCTCAGTGGGTACCTCTGCTGGTACCAAATTAGTTAGTCGCGTAAATTATTCCTCGTATTCTGCCACCGTCTTCTCTCCCTGCTTCAAATCAAGTAGTTTCTGCCTCATCTCTGTCTGGATGGCGGAAGGAATGTACTTTCGATCAAATCACATCCAAAAGTCTTGGATAGTCATTGTGTCTCTCTCTTCGCTAGTGGTCGTAGCCTCCCACTATTGCAAAGCTGCCCCTACTAGCTTGAATGTGGCTAGTATTTGACGTTGAACCTCAGTACATTCGAGCATTCTCAAGTGCCTTTGAATATCTTTTTTCCATTGGCTAGGAGTCACGACATCTAATCCTCCCTAAAACTCAGGTGGGTGTGCCTTCTGAAAGGCATCCCTTGCTCGTTCCCATGCAATAGGAAAAACTTGCCCTTGCGTGGGTAGCACAACTGGTGCTTGTGCTGGAGCATGCTGAATAGCAGCTAGAGCTACA
Source organism: Sambucus nigra (assembly GCA_949130495.1). Lineage (NCBI taxonomy): Eukaryota > Viridiplantae > Streptophyta > Magnoliopsida > Dipsacales > Adoxaceae > Sambucus > Sambucus nigra. The sequence continues at coordinate 353,007,974 of OX422208.1, read as the reverse complement.
TTGACTGCCTGAGCGATAATTGCAGCAACTTCGGTCGCAATCATCGTACCCTAAGCTGGGACGGGTTGAGGTGCACGTCGAGGAGGCATCTAAAACGAGAGTATACTATCAGTATTTGACATAACAACATAGCTGAAGAACGTAGGCGTAAATAAAAATGCAATAATCCTACTCATAGGGCTCTACATAAAAAAATGCTAAGCTGAAAACACAATAAGCCGTACAGACCCTAAAGGACACTAGAACCTGATGCTCTGATACCACCTGTAACACCCCGCCTAATTAAATACCGGGTAGCTAGTCCCATACCAAATTAAAACAGAATATACAGTTGGCTCATTCTTAGCATCACTGTCGAAAATATTTACAACTCACCCAATACCCAATTAAGCTGCTGTTAAAAACTTTCCAAATTTTAATTTCAACAAAATCCACTTTTAGTTTACGAATAACACTACACATATTATTCTACAACACTAATAACTGAACAGATAATTCAAAAGAATTTAAATGCAATTGGAATAAGCATTCCCATATAATAATTCAATATAGTAATCCCAACAATAGTAAATGTATTAAAATGACACGAGTACAAGAATATTTGACTCAGATAGAAGAGATAACGGAATTCCTTTGGGCGACATGCCCTAAACAAAAGACTACTGTGAATCAAATGAAGATAAGAGTCTAAGCAATACTCCATAGCTTCATAGCTCGTCATAATCCGCTAAAGTTGGGGTCCCTGCTACTGGACACTTGATATAGGAGGTACAATAGCAAAGAGAATATGCAAGGAAACGGGTCAGAGCCCGATGTCAAATTTTTTTTTAAAACAGCAAGTATTTAACAAGTGCAATAAAGCATTTATTATGTACATGTTAGTATCCAGACTCTCACTTGCTATTCTCACCTCTCATCTAGAGTGCACAGTTAACGTTTTCTACTAACCTCCTAGTTAATGGTTCCTCTTCATAAATTTCCATAATATGATTCCATCCCATATCATAACCCCGTATGTCCCATACCATACGTCGTACAATCATTCATATACTATTCTCATTAATATGAATCGTTTCTCATTAATATGAATCGTTTCTCATTAATATGAATTAAGCTTTTCAAATCTTTAAGAATAAACATTCATTAACTTAATTCTATTCTCTTTCTCTATTCACCATTATCTACAATTATCACACAGTAGATTGATTTAAGCACTATATACATTCATTAATTCAATATATAATACGGCACCCCGAGTCACAGCTGCGGTGCAATGCATTACTCTACTATCATGTCCCAATATCGTTGATCGCCAAATAGGGGACTAAAGGTTCGGTAAGGAATCCTTGAACCACAAATAACAATAAAAACATTGGAGGCGAACATAGTTCTCATACCCACGGGCCATGCACATACCTACGTTCCCATAGTCAGCTGACTTATCAACTCCCCGATAAGTCTTTCATAGACCTATGTTCTCGAGCGACAAATCAAAGATCCCATGGATTCATCAGGATATGACTGCCCCCACGCGCAAACCTCCCACCGATAGCAAGTAAGCTAGGTATGTCATACACATAAATCATCAATCAATCAAATAGGTATTATCATACCTATAATATAATATCAACAAGGTACTCACACTACCCTAAGTTAATCCCTATACGTAGCATTATATCTCTCAAATGCTACGTATTAAAATATTATGACTTTACTTCTTAATTTAACTATCCACGAGTCTCACTCATTACTCAAGGTTCAAATTAGTTTTTCCTCAACATTTTATTCAGTAAGAAATCACTAATATCCTACTGGTCCATATCATCTTTTCTCCCGAATTACCACGAATTAAACTCTCCCTTAATTAGGGTTAAAACCGATAGTTTCAAATCTCTTGTAAACACATCCTCTATCACATAGGATTAAAACCTCTTGTAAACTTAAGGATACCCAGGTGTTATATTCAACCTCCGCTACTGGACCTATCCTTAATCCTCATGCATAACAGTTAGAATCCAATACATGAATCTAGCCACCGAAATTTCTTTCCAATTTAATTATCATAATTCTAATCTATTAAATCCCAATCATAGTAATTCAATTCTTATCTAGGTCTTACTGATCTTCCCTAAGTCCCATAATATCCAATTAATAATCACCAAAGATCTAGAAAAGGTTTGGGATAAGAACAAACATTAAAAAGAAACAACTATAGGAATTCTGGGGAGGTCGATCGATCGAAGGCAGGGGGTCGATCGATCGATCGATCGCCCAGATAACAGCCCAATTTTCTGCATTTCTTCTACTACGGGTTTCATCATTTTTAATCATTCAAACCTTCATATTAACAACCCAAATGACTTATAATCCTTACTACATGATATAGCAACATATGTGAATGATTTCTAATGCTCTAAACATCCTAGAATCATTAAGAGTTTGAATTAAAAGCATATATTCATCCTATTTTTCCAGAAAATTATCAACATAATATCTTCAAGAACACACCCATGGTTTTAAGAATTTATTCAACATATTTATGATTATTTCGTGGATTACTATCTACCTACAACATGAGTTTGATTCCTATATATGTTCATATTTCAAGAAATCCATTACAATTCCATCTTTATCTTCCAAACATGAAAAATCATCTCTTTTTATAACTATTCTAAAATGGACAATATACAAACTTAGATTGCAATTATCAAACACTTGCCTCTAATGAAGGTCTGATCCTTTGGGGTTGAATAACACAGCTGGTTCTCCCTTTCTCCGGCCAACTTTCGGTGGTGGTTGGCGGTGGTGACCTTTGACCTTTGATTCTCCTCCTTCCCAAGCACACTTCTCTTCTTCCAAGCAACCTTTCACTCTCTCAAGAAGATGACCTCTCAATATTGTGTAGAAGAGATAAATGAAGCCACGTACAACTAATCTCCAAATACTTATAATAAGACAAAATCCAAAATCACTATTCATCCCCCCTACAAAAATGACCAAAATGCCCTTTTGGGTTGTCTTTTCATTTCCAAATGACTCGAGACCCAAAATCAACATCCAAATAGACTTTTCTGACTATTTTAACCCTTTCGAACACAACGACGCACTCGAAATGACTATAAGGTCGATATAAAAATAAGTCTCCTTTTTAATTAAATAAATTAGTCCCGACACATCCCATACCGCGTCCAACTAAAATTCAAATTACTGAATTAATAACTCACAGCAATATCAATAACATCCCGTTCATATATTACCTAAATATCTTTAAGTAATATTTAGAATCATTCATTTCAATATCCACAATTCGGATAAAACCCAAATGAATTAATTAATAATAAAATTCAATTAATCCATTCGTTTAAAATATAACCCATTTTTAAAAGTCATTAAAATCACGAGTTATTACAGAGTCGTATTTGCATTTCTAGTTTGTTTTGTAAACAATACTTGCATCAAAAGTAAATACTTTCTATAACACAGTAAGTTTAACTTGAAAACTCTGCAAAGATGAAAACTCGTTTTAAGCCGTAAAAGATACATATTGTCTCTACCATTATTAGTCCAAGTGTGCAATATGTAAACAAACTTATTTTGTTTAATTTTTTCAATGTTTATATGGAGTATTCCACACAATATTGATCATCAATAGTGAACTCAAAAAAAATAATCCAACTTAATAATCAAGAGAAACAAAATCATACCATAACATGTTAAAGATATGAGATAAATTGTTCACTACATTAATTCTTTGATTTGATAACACATACGTTAATATCTCTCTAATACCTAATGTGCATTTTATTTTCCTTACTAGTAACCATCGAATAAGAATCATATGATGCTGGTATATACTAGAGTATTAAATATATATGATATATACTCTAATAATGTATATGATATGGAGAGTTAATTCAATCAATCAAAATTAATTTTCTGTAAGGAATAATCTTGTTTGATGATTAAACTCAATAAACTCCACAGTTATAAGCATCACAGGTTATGTTGTCAATTTATAAAATACCGCAAGTGCACGGGCTATTATAGAATAGCGAGTGTAAGTACGGGTCGAACCCACAGAGATTTATCAATTTTTTTCTTTAAAATTAATTGTGACTGTCCAACTAGACTAAATTGGGTTGGAGATGAGATGTGTTAATAAACTAAGCAACACAAACAAGAAATAGGAGTACGAGAGATATAATCAAGGTAGCGTGAAAACTAGGACATTGGATCCATTTATCACGTTAAACTAACACTGTGCAATAATTTAAATTCGTCATTCCCGATTTTATAACTCAAATTAAACCGACTCTCGTCGTATTTAATTCGGAAAAATAATACGTGAGAAGTCCAAAATAAAATTTAACGTCTCTAAATTTAGACGCCTAAAATCCCTATTCCCTTAAAAAAAAAGTTCACTTTTAAATTTTAAAATATAGTCTTTAAGCATGGGCTATCAATCAATTTAATAAAAGTATAACCCATCAAAAAGTACTCATACTTAAAATATAAAAATGATTATTTTCAAATAATGCCGAAGGTTTAAAACACACTCTCGTGTCGTTTTAAATGAATACCGAATTTTTAAAACGTTTAGCACATATCGGGAAATAAAGACGAAATTAAATCACACACAATATTAATCACACATGATAAATTTCACCTAGTCCTAGTGAGGAAATTAAGCTAGCATAATTGTAGACATAATAAAATTGCAAGAATGAATACTCAATTTCATTAAATAAACAAACTTACAATTGATGTGTCACAAATAATCTTGACAAAAATTCCACTCACAAAATAATTATTGGCTCTCTCTAAAGCTCTCTCTACCACTCTCTAAAACTGTCTACGAAATTATGAGTCCAAGGGTCCTTTTTATAGGACAAGTGGTGAGGTATTTGAGTATCTTTTCTTCCTGAACACGCATGCCGAGTTTCGTCCAAATCGGAGAATAAAAATTTCCGACTTTTTTAAAATTCCACAAGTGTAAAAACAGCATTTTTTCGAACGACCGTAAAAATCAGCTTTTTCGCGCCTTTTTTGAATTGATCATCAATTTGCACCAAATTCCATCATTATCTGCAAAAATTTCACTAGGCAACTTTTTTCACAAATTAGCACAAGAATATTATAAAATTATCGAAGTGACCATTTTTTACTTAAAATTGACATTTTAACTATGAATTCAATCATTCTCGCATTTTTTCCTCTTTTTAACAAAATAGTCCTAAGAAATTATTAAATACACTAAAAGGGGACTAACAAAGTATAAATTTGGGTATAAAATATACAAAATAATGCACTCATCAAATACCCCCAAACCTAAACTTTGCTAGTCCTCGAGCAAAACTAAAAATTAAAATCTAACTCACTTTCGTAGGAATCACGATTGCACTTAGCATGTGCAATAAGTCGTTAAACCCCTATGTTACCCTAGTGGACGAGTTTCGTCTCGTGAGGGTTTGCAGTGAATATACCCACAAAATTCAAAAACTTGACTCAATACAAAAGACACAAAAGTAATATAATCGAGTTTGAATGCAAACTTCATAAATATAGTAGAACTTCATTTCTCAATCTCAACTTATTGTGTCTGTGTGTGCATCGCCAATATAACCGTCAATTTCAAAAGATTTGATCGTTGCATTTCTTATCCGAAAGTTCGTTTTGATTTCAAAATCTCCCAGAATGCACTCACAATCGAACACTCGAAAATGGGTCATTTTCTCTCGGTATATGTGAATAAAAGAGTAAATTTATATGAACAAATTTCACATATACATAATCAAAAATGGATTTTTATACAATGGATGAATATGATCTCATGAACAGAAAATCGATTACTTGTTGAAAACATTGAATCACACCATAGATCCTATTCGTTTTCTCTCCACACTATAACTAACTTCTCCTGAGATCTATTAGGACTTTCTTTGGTTGTATTATAGGCTCGAATTTTGGCTAGAAAGAATGGCTATTTTTGGAGTTCAAAATTTCTGAGAATATAGAGGTTTTTCGGTATTTTGACTTTTAGCACTTTTTCTTCTAACCTCAATTTGTCTTTTTGCTTTTTCTTTTCAAGCTCACATTTTTTTCATACTCACATTCTTGCAACCTCATTTTCTTTTGGACTTTTTTCTACCGTAATTTTACCCTAGTATTCTCAGAAAATAGGTATGGCTTGTTTTTTTAGGCTTTAAACTCCCAGTTGGAGTTGAGTAGTATAATGGGTTTTCAACAAAAGGCTTATTTTCTTTTTGGCTCAAATGGGCTTGCAACGGAATATTGTAAAAAGGTTGGTGTTAAGCTTATTTTTGGGCTTTCAAACGATGGCCTAATTTCATTTCTCAAGTTTTGTTAAATTGATTTGTGTCTCAAGACGACTTACTAAGACTTCTAGTGCTTAAGATTCACATTTTGACTTTTTGTTTTCAGTAATCGAACAAAACAAAGAATTTGAGATCATCAACGAATTTATCACTGAAGGAAAGATTGAGTAATTTTAACTCGGATTGATTTAAATCTCTCGAAAACGATGAATGGCACAAAATCTCATCGGGTTAAAATCTCCACATTTATTCGTTAAGGATATTTACTTTCGCTTCAATATCCATTGTCAATCATATTAATGGCTAATGTGTAAAAATTTCATAAGATGAGAGATCCATGAATTAATTCTATATTAAGAAATTGTTTCAAAACTCAATTATATTGAAAATCTTTTTGGATTTTGGATTTTTGATTTTTGATTTTTTTTTTTTACAAAGCGGAGAAAAATGACCTCAATACCCCCAAACCTAATTTCTACATTGTCCTCAATGTTCACGACAAAAATTTAAAAGGTGGGAAAGATATGAAAGATCTTACCATAATGAGGGACTTTTTCCAACGCACAATTCCTGTAAAACAAAAAGTATGATACAACAACAATGACCCAATTTCATGTTCACTCGTGGTATACAGGGTCTTGGAGGAGAATATCCTCCACTTCCCGATCTCTCAATTCCAGATATGGCTTCAACCTTTGACCATTAACTTTAAAAATTTCACCATTTTTAGGATTCTCTATTTCAACCGCCCCATGTGGGTAGACTGTCCTAACAATAAAGGGACCGGACCATCTAGACCTCAACTTACCGGGAAAGAGATGCAACATAGAATTGTATAAGAGAACTTTCTGTCCAGGCTCGAATGACTTCCGTAAGATGGACTTGTCATGGAACATTTTCATTTTCTCTTTATACAATTTTGCATTTTCGTACGCATCATTCCTAATCTCTTCCAACTCATTAAGTTGTAATTTTCGGACCTCTCCCGCAGCAGGTAAATCGAAATTGAAGGTCTTAATGGCCCAATAGGCCTTGTGTTCTAACTCTACCGGAAGGTGACAGGCTTTTTCATAGACAAGCTTATACGGGGACATACCAAGTGGTGTTTTGTAGGCAGTGCGATAAGCCCACAATGCATCCAATAATCTTAAGGACCAATCCTTTCGATTTGGATTCACTGTCTTCTCGATGATTTGCTTGATTTGCCTATTGGAAACTTCAACTTGACCACTGGTTTGAGGGTGATAAGAACACCCTACTTTGTGCGTGACCGAGTACTTTTTCATAAGACTCTCGAAGGATCGATTACAGAAATGGGTTCCCTGATCGCTAATGATGGCTCGAGGCGTGCCGAAACGGGAGAAAATATTTTCTCGAATGAATTTGACCACCACGTGGCGATCATTCGTCCTACACGGTATGGCTTCTACCCATTTAGACACATAATCAACTGCCAAAAGAATGTAGAGATTTCCGTAGGAATTTGGGAATGGACCCATAAAATCAATGCCCCAACAGTCAAAAACCTCGATAATCAGAATGGGATTTAAGGGCATCATATTCCTACGTGTGATATTTCCTAACCGTTGGCAACGGTCACAACTCCTACTGTAATCATTCGAGTCACGAAAAATGGTGGGCCAATAAAATCCACACTGCAAGATTTTTGCAGCGGCCTTTTTAGCACTGAAATGACCTCCACAGGCTTGGTCATGGCAGAAAGAGATTACGCTTTGAATCTCGTGATCGGGGACACACTTTCGAATGATTTGATCTGGACAATACTTGAAAAGATACGGGTCATCCCAAAAGAAATGTTTGACTTCCTTTAAAAATTTGGAACAATCTTGCTTAGACCAATGCAGTGGCATTTCACCTGTCACAAGATAGTTCACAATATCGGCGAACCATGGAAGCTGAGAAACAGGCATCAGTTGCTCATCGGGAAAGGACTCATTTAGTGGCAGCAGGTTATCGAAAGATTCAATGGTTAACCTAGACAAATGATCCGCCACTACATTCTCACACCCTTTCTTATCCCGAATTTCAAGGTCAAACTCTTGCAGTAATAGGACCCACCTAATGAGACGAGCCTTAGCATCCTTTTTAGACAAAAGGTATCGCAGGGCCGAGTGATCGGTGAAAATGACAACTTTGGATCCTATCAAGTAAGACCTAAACTTCTCAAGAGCAAAAACAACAGCGAGGAACTCTTTTTCAGTCGTGGAATAGTTCAATTGGGTATCATTAAGAATTCTACTGCCATAATAGATAACGTGAGGAAGTTTCTCATTACGCTGACCTAGAATCGCACCTATGGCATAGTCGGAAGCATCACACATGATCTCAAACGGCTGATTCCAGACGGGAGGTCTCATAATAGGTGCAGAGGTCAATTCCGTCTTTAGCCTTTCAAAGGAATGAACGCATTCGTTAGTGAAATCGAAGGGTGTGTCCTTGGCAAGAAGATTGCACAAGGGTCGAGAGATTTTGCTAAAATCCTTAATAAATCTCCGATAAAAACCGGCGTGTCCTAAGAATGATCGAACTTCACGCACAGTTTTAGGGGGTGGGAGATTAGCAATGAGATCTATTTTAGCTTTATCTACCTCGATACCCTTTTCAGAAATGATGTGACCTAGCACTATGCCTTGTTTGACCATAAAGTGACACTTCTCCCAATTAAGCACAAGGTTCTTTTCCTTACACCTCTTCAGAACGAGGGTGAGGTGATGGAGGCACTCATCAGAACTAGACCCAAATACAGAAAAATCATCCATAAAGACTTCGAGAAACCGCTCCACCATATCCGAAAAGATACTCATCATGCACCGCTGAAAGGTGGCGGGTGCATTGCATAACCCAAAGGGCATGCGTCGGTAGGCAAAAGTACCAAATGGACAAGTGAAGGTGGTTTTCTCTTGATCCTCAGGAGCGATGGGAATTTGATTGTATCCGGAGTAACCGTCGAGAAAACAGTAATATGGATAGCCGGATAATCTCTCTAGCATTTGGTCTATGAAAGGAAGGGAAAAGTGATCCTTCCTTGTAACAGCGTTCAACTTCCTATAATCAATACACACTCGCCAACCGGTTTGAATCCTTGTGGGTACTAACTCATCATCGTTATTTTTCACCACCGTAACACCAGATTTCTTAGGGACCACTTGAACGGGACTGACCCATTGGCTATCAGAGATGGGGTAAATGATATCCGCATCGAGCAATTTTAGCACCTCGGCTCGGACGACCTCTTTCATATTGGGATTAAGTCTACGTTGTGCTTCACGGGAATTTTTAGCATTGTTTTCTAAGTGTATCCTATGCATGCACACTGAGGGACTTATCCCAGTAATGTCGGCTATGGTCCATCCTATGGCTTCCTTGTGTTCGTTGAGAACACGCAACAGTTTATCTTCCTTTTCTTTGTCTAAGTCAGACGCGATGATAACAGGTAAGGATTCAGAAGGTCCTAAGAACCTATACTTGAGCGTTTCAGGCAGTGGCTTCAATTCAAGCTCGAGATCTTTCTTAATCGAGGGTGGAATATGTGATGAGGAAAGTGAGAGGGGCTCGGGTTTAGACTTCCAATTTCCTACTTCCATGATAGGGGGAGAGTCGAGGAGGGCATTGACTTCTTCGATGGACTGTTCGACATCAAATTCAGACCCAAAAAAGGCAAGACAAGAAGCTAAAGGGTCGTCATTATAAGTTTGCTCGAAAGTCTCTTGGACAATACTATCAATCATGTCGACATCCACGGGTTCATCGTCATCAGGTGGTTGTTTGGCCAAATTGAACACATTAAGGTCCATAGTCATGTTCCCAAAGGATAGGTTCAATTGGCCGCTTCGACACATAATGACGGCATCAGATGTGGCGAGGAAAGGACGACCCAAAATAACAGGGATTTGTGAAATAGGATTTTGCACTTGTTGGGTGTCCAAGACAACAAAGTCGACAGGAAATATAAAGTCACCCACTTTAATTAGGACGTCCTCAACAATACCTCTCGGGATTTTCACAGAACGGTCGGTTAAGGACAAGGTAATCCTAGGTGGTTTCAACTCCCCCAAACCTAGTTTCTCGTATACGGTGTACGGCAGAAGATTCACGCTTGCTCCTAAATCTAGAAGTGCCTTCTCGATGAGGTACTCCCCTATCTTGATAGAGATCGTTGGAGTACCGGGATCCTTATACTTGATGGGAGTTCGATATGAAATGATCGATCTTGCTTGCTCGGCGAGAAAAGCTTTCTTGGGTACGTTGGTGCTTCTCTTGAAGGTACAAAGGTCCTTTAGAAATTTCTCATAGGATGGGACTTATTGAATAGCATCAAGCAGTGGGATATTGATTTGTACTTGCTTGAATACTTCCAGCAGCTTATCAACTTGCGATTTTTTCTTTTGTGGCACCAAACGCTGTGGAAATGGAGCTTTTGGGACATAGGTCTCTACAGATGGCTCAGAAGGTAAAGGTGAGGATGAAGTTGGAGACACGGGTGGATCTTCCTTCTCCTTACCTTTCTTGGATTCACTCTCGGTAGGTGGTGAAATGTTTGTCTCTACTTCCTTGCCAGACCTAAGCGTGATGATGGCTTTTGCATGCTCTTGGGGGTGTGATGCGCTCGTGTCGCCTTGAATAAGAAAGTGACCCCTTGGCATGTTACCCTTTGGATTGGGTTCGGGCTGACTCGGGAATGTTCCCTTATTCCTCTCACTCAATGCATTAGCTAGTTGGCTCATTTGGACCTCGAGTTTGGTAATGGCTTGCGTATTCGCGTGCATGCTTTGCTGGGTGGATTGGAGGATATTTTGCGTGGTTTGCTGGAATTGAAGGGTACTTTGGGCAAGAAGGTTCATCGAATCCTCTAAAGATTGAATCTTTTGGGATGAGGGATTCGAGAGTGCAGTGGCATTCTTTTGGAAACCAGGGGGTGGGTTATCGAAAGATTGACCTCCACTTCCTTGGTACTGACCCTTGGACCATGAAAGATTGGGGTGGTCTCGCCATCCCGAATTGTATGTATTGGAATATGGGTCATACTTTGCCCTATTTTGGTAGAGGGCATTGGTTTGCTCGGTGAGTGCCTTGTGGGCCGGAAGGGTGGGGCAATTCTCGACTAAGTGGTCGAATGCATCACAAAGTATACACATAGGAGAACCTACATGTTGAACGGCCGCAGATGCTGTTCGATTTCCCTCTTTGCTTGTCTCTAAAGCTTCTAAACATCGGGCCAATGTGGCCACTTTGGCATTTAAATCATAACTTTGTTCGACTTGGTGAGCGAACCCCTCATTGGAGGTGGTGGATCTAGATTCTCTATTGGGTGCCCATCGCTGGGACTTTTTGGCTATGGCTTCTAGAAATACCCACGCATCGACCTCACTCTTCTCGGTAAAATCACCATTACATAGTGACTCGAGCATAGTTCGGGTGTTACAATCGAACCCCTCATATAAAATTTGGACTTGGCGTCCCATCTCAATCCCATGGTGTGGACATTGCAGCAGCAAGTCCTTGAATCGCTCCAAATACATCCACAATGCTTCTCCCTCCTTTTGGCTAAATGTGTTGATGGCGTGACGTATCGACGCCGTCTTTTGGTTTGGAAAGAATTGTTGTAGGAAGGTGACACTCATTTGGTTCCAAGTGGTGATGGATTCGGGTTTTAACGAGTTAAACCAACTCTTAGCTTTGTCTTTCAACGAGAACGAGAAAAATTTAAGCTTAACAATCTCATCGGAGAGTTGTTGGTACTTAATGGTCCCACATATCTCCTCGAATTCACGCACGTGAAGGTACGGATCCTCTTTTTCAGTACCCCGAAACACGGGCAACAGTTGGATTGTTCCCAAATGAAATTGGAAATTATTTGCATTGTGATCGGGGAGAAGTATGCATGAACGCTGACTAGACCTAGTTGGATAAAGGTAATCTTTAAGGGCACGTGGTGCTAACTCGTCTCCCATCTCGGTAAATATTGAAAATCTACCTACGTAAGTATCGGGAATGCTAGACTCCACACTCGACAAACGACCGGTCTGATTTCGAAACCAACTTCGCATACACTCAACTCACTCGATATTTTTTTTTATGTGATGAAAAATAGTATTTGACTCAAACCACGTAATTCCTAGCTAACACACAGCAAATTGAATTATCTAATTTAGGTGAGGGGAATTTCAATTTTAAAATCTAGTTTTCCCGAGATTAATCGACGACAACAAGGGTCTCCAAATTAATCTCCCTAATTAGACAGCTCCTACTCTTTGACAAGGGAGAATTTAAAAGACGACCAACTACGGTTATCGCCTCAAAACTCGTTTTTTCCTCCAGGTAGGTGGTCGGTACGAAGACACATTAAAAACCACCAATCCTAGACAAGGTGAAACGGAATTGATTTGACAAGTTCACGTTGGAGTAGCTTTTAACTCTAGCCTTGTTAAGAGGTTTCCTATGAGCTATGTGATATCCTAAGGCCAATGTCTAATTGATTTTAAATTAAATGTGATGGCTCGGGATATGCAAATGCTTGGATAATTAGTGATTTTCGGGCCAAGGAGAGGTGATGAAATCCCCACCTTATCTTTCACACGGGTTTTACCCTTAAGTCAATTTATGTAATGTGCTAAATTAAATCCGAAATCAAACCACGTAGGAGCACCCAAAAAAAATGTACCTCCGGCGTGGACTTTTTGCAGTCACTTGTTTATGCCGGGCCGAAGTTTAACTTGACGTCGATCGGAGGGGAACGCCGCCTACGTTTCAGTCGTCCCCGAGAGTTCCTTGTGCCCGTGGCAAGATTGCACAATTTTTTTCTTCGCGTTCGCGCACCGTTGGACATTTTTTCGAATTTTTCGTCACTTTTTTTTTTTTAATATGCTCCTGAAAAAAAAAACTACACCAAACGTAAAGTGCGACACATGCAAAAAAAAAAAATTAGGAAAAGAGAGGGAAAAAAATGACACAAGCACTTGTGGTGTATTTAACAAGAAAAAAAGAACTTATGAAACAATTTTTTTTTTTTTTTTTTTAGAAATTTTTACTTTTTTTTTTTTGAATTTTTACTAACAAAGATGCGAAAAGTAAAAAAAAAAACTAGTCCGAAAATCACAACCTTTTTTTTAAAAAAAAAAATCGAACAAATCCCCGGCAACGGCGCCAAAAACTTGTTGTCAATTTATAAAATACCGCAAGTGCACGGGCTATTATAGAATAGCGAGTGTAAGTACGGGTCGAACCCACAGAGATTTATTTTTTCTTTAAAATTAATTGTGACTGTCCAACTAGACTAAATTGGGTTGGAGATGAGATGTGTTAATAAACTAAGCAACACAAACAAGAAATAGGAGTACGAGAGATATAATCAAGGTAGCGTGAAAACTAGGACATTGGATCCATTTATCACGTTAAACTAACACTGTGCAATAATTTAAATTCGTCATTCCCGATTTTATAACTCAAATTAAACCGACTCTCATCGTATTTAATTCGGAAAAATAATACGTGAGAAGTCCAAAATAAAATTTAACGTCTCTAAATTTAGACGCCTAAAATCCCTATTCCCTTAAAAAAAAGTTCACTTTTAAATTTTAAAATATAGTCTTTAAGCATGGGCTATCAATCAATTTAATAAAAGTATAACCCATCAAAAAGTACTCATACTTAAAATATAAAAATGATTATTTTCAAATAATGCCGAAGGTTTAAAACACACTCTCGTGTCGTTTTAAATGAATACCGAATTTTTAAAACGTTTAGCACATATCGGGAAATAAAGACGAAATTAAATCACACACAATATTAATCACACATGATAAATTTCACCTAGTCCTAGTGAGGAAATTAAGCTAGCATAATTGTAGACATAATAAAATTGCAAGAATGAATACTCAATTTCATTAAATAAACAAACTTACAATTGATGTGTCACAAATAATCTTGACAAAAATTCCACTCACAAAATAATTATTGGCTCTCTCTAAAGCTCTCTCTACCACTCTCTAAAACTGTCTACGAAATTATGAGTCCAAGGGTCCTTTTTATAGGACAAGTGGTGAGGTATTTGAGTTGTGGTGGGACTCTTTCTGATTGGCCGAATGGTGTTGGTAGCTATCTCTCCACCTCTTTAATCTTTGGATCGTGATAAGGGACGGAATTTCCCCCCACTCGAAAACTCTTATCTTTTCTTCCTGAACACGCATGCCGAGTTTCGTCCAAATCGGAGAATATTATAAAATCAGCTTTTTCGCGCCTTTTTTGAATTGATCATCAATTTGCACCAAATTCCATCATTATCTGCAAAAATTTCACTAGGCAACTTTTTTCACAAATTGGCACAAGAATATTATAAAATTATCGAAGTGACCATTTTTGACTTAAAATTGATATTTTAACTATGAATTCAATCATTCTCGCATTTTTTCCTCTTTTTAACAAAATAGTCCTAAGAAATTATTAAATACACTAAAAGGGGACTAACAAAGTATAAATTTGGGTATAAAATATACAAAATAATGCACTCATCAGGTTACTATTGCTATTATCTTTACATTTAATATTCATTTTTATTATAGTTGGGTCACTGTGGTGACTATTAAATATTCCATAATATGAATATTACATTAAGTAAAGACTTACATACACAAGTTAATAAATTTTTCACTTATGTTCATTAAATATCGCATCAGCAATGAACTAAATTATTCATATTTTTGGATTTCATAAACTTAATTGGTGATATCATGATGGAAGAAATAAAGACATCCGCATTTCATGACCATTATTGTCTTTCCAAAATATATATCACCACTTAATTTTTGCTCAATAATTGTATTTGGACCTATTGGCTACCGAATCACAATAATTGAATAAACAATAATATGTGTGCAACATCATAAAAATTAGCATTCAATATCATACATGGTCTGGTAGGCAACCAAAATTTGCATGATATGAACATATTAGTCCAGTATTTATATGTTATGGAATGGAGTACTTTAAAGAACACCAATCCTTACATTATATAAATATTAAAGATAAGAATTGTAAGGACATGATTTTATAAATGTCCAGGGTAGAATCTAGGAATTTTTTATTTTTCACAGATCACAGTTTATATGTCTGATACCGCTACATTCGGCATGTCAACACAATCATCCACGACGGCCTTTATTCGAATCCATGCATCCACCATCTTCACACGTGCATCATGCTACATGCGACGTGCTGCTCATCTCATTCCCACTACTCCACTACGCAATATTGGTAAAATTATTTTTGGAGTTGTTTATATTTGCATAAATATTTGGGAATTTTTTTAAAAAATATTTTTTGAAGTCTGGAATACTTTTTATCAAAAGTAGAAATTTTTCTAAGTGTAGAAGCGGAGTGCCTCGATCGACGAGCTCGTTCAAATAAATTACCTCTGTCGTTCGAGCGAGATAAGCATCTCGTATGAGGTCGTTCGAATGACACGTGTCCTTCGTTCGAGCGAGATGCCTATCTTGTTCAAGCGTCGCCGCTGCCTCGATTTTCATATAAATATCTAGTTTTATTCTACATGTTTTCCAAGTTTTTTTCCAACACGATTTCTGCGAAAAACTCCCCAGAAAACAGACTTCACCTTTTATGATTTTATGCCTTGTTTATTCACGTAAAACACTCCCATCTATGTGTGTAAATTGTTAAACCTTCAAGAGGATCGCTTACTACTCATCTGGAGTAATTTTATGGAGAAGTCATCTTCTTCTCTACTGTTTCCCACCTGGAGTTCTTGCAGGAGATTCCAGTCGGCGACATCGAAACCGACACCTGAGGGTATTTCGTATGTCACACTTATTTTCATTGTAATCCGTGTAATCTTTTTTTACAAATTATAGTGAAACTAAAAAGGTTTTGCCCCTTTGGGGGATTTTTCCTCACTTGTGTGTTTTTAGTTTGTGATTGAATATTCGTGCTTGATCATATCGTCTGCAATCACACCTAAATGCATATTTTAGGATTTAATTGAAAAAACTGAGATTTAGTTAAATAATTTCTTAATTTGAACGCAAGCGCACTCTTCAAATTGGTATCAGAGCCAATTACACAATTATACCGTGTAATTTTCAGCAAAATTTTTCTAAGAAATCAATTTTCTAAAAAATTGATTTTTGAAATAGGGCGTGTTCATAATGGAGAGATTATATAATAAAATGTCAGTTTTTGACAGGACAAACTATGCTTAGTGGAAACCCGCATGAAATTTGCTTCAAAGGCCACTAATGAACGTGTTTGGATTTTGGTTGAAAGAGGGTGAAGACCTCCCTCCGTCACTGTTGATAACGTGAATAATTTAAAATCTCTCACTGCCTGGACTGAAGAAGAATTTAAATGCTCATCTTTTAATTCTAAGGGTTTAAGTGCTATTTTCGGATCCGCCACTCCTAACGAGTTTCGATGGATAATGACGCTCACCACGTCAAAAGAGGCATGGGATATTTTACAACTTAGCCATGAAGGAACCAATGCTGTGAAAGATTCCAAACTGTAAAATTTAACAACTCAATTTGAAACCATCACCACACTTGAGACTGAATGTTTTGATGAATTTTATGATAGGTTGTCTGATATTGTAAACACTAGCTTTAATCTTGGTGAACACATTCCTAATGCAAGAGTTGTTAAAAAGATTCTTAAATCACTGCCTAAGAATTTTATCCCTAAATTCACTGTGCTAAATTCTATGGGTAATTTAAACACACTTAAATTGGAGGAACTTGTAGAAGATTTGCAAACGTATGAAATTGATATGTTTCCTAAATTTGTCAAGCCTAAAGATAAGGGAATTGCACTTAATGCCCAGGATAGAAAGAGTGAGGTGATAAGCACCCAAAACTGTACAATTTATACCCCGAATAGATGTATTTTAGTTACTAATTCTCGGCAATATGGGTCTTATGCGCTTAATTATTCAATATGCAGGCTTAATTGCAGTTGCGGTGTCAAAAGCTATATTTTCAGGAAATTTGCAATTAAAATGGAGTTAATTCCCTTATCCCGTAACCCTAGCTTACCCTAACCTAGCCCAAACCTACCCCAAACCCTGTGTGTATTTTGTTTTTGTTTTTCTAATATTTTTTAGATTTTTATTTTGTGTCGTTTTATTTTTTAGGTTTTATTTTAGATTTATTTAGGATTTCTAGTTTTTATTTTCTATTTTTCTATTTTATTTTTATAATTTTATTTTATTTTGATTTTTATTAGCTTTAGTTTAGTTTTATTTTTCTTAGGATTAGATTTTTTTAGGATTTCTTTTATTAGTTTTATTTGATTTTATATTTATTTAGGATTTTAGTTTTAGTTTTATTAGGCTTTATTTTTATTTTTATTTTTATTTTTATTTCTTTTAAGTTTCATTTTTAATTGAGTCCTTATTTTATTATTAGAAGTAGGATTTTTATTTTTTAGATTTTTATTTTTTTAGAGTTTTATTTTTATTAGTTTTTGTTTTTTTAGGTGTCCAAATTAAACTCACACATACCCTACTTCCATACACACTATCCAACATACAACAAAAATCCTCACCCTCATACTGCCACCCTACACCCTCAAACACCCAAACCCCTCACCTCCATCTTCTTCCTTTCACCCAACCACTCTCTCTCTCCTCCATAGCTACAAACACCACCCACAATCCAACCTTATACATCCACAACCCAAGCCCCACAACTCGGATCTCTCTCTCTCTTAACTCAGTCAGCGACCCACCTGCGCTCCCTTCCTGCCGGCGTCCTAACTCCGACGCAGGCACCTACTCCACAACCTGCCGTCGGAGCCCCCCTTACAGCTCTGATCACAACCCGCGGCATCCCATCAAAATCGAGCACCCAGCAACCCCCTACCCAACCAAACCAACCACCTCACCTCAACACCTGCTGACCCGAAACCCGCCGGCGGAGCTCTTGTCCCCATCCCGTCGCCTGAACCCGACCTCTCTCTCTCTCCGGCGACCCTCTAACCCCCTACCCGCCGACCTGAACCGCCGTCGACCCCCTGTCCGCCCCCTCTGGCGTCATCTCTAGCCTTCCTTTCCAATCTAAACCCGGATCCCCTTCTCCAACCGAGACCCATTTCCAGAACCCAAATACGATTTGTTCATACCTGTTACAAGACAAAACTAAAAGCCAAACCCACGTGTCCTTTAACCCTCACAACTCACTTAACCCACTTTACCCTTTTTCCCATATAACCCCCATAAACTCATTAAAAGCAATTTGCATTGTTTTGTACTCCTCACCTCACACCACCATTTAAAACACATGTGTGCCCAATCCCAAAAATACCCCCAATCACCATTAACCAAATCTGATTTCTATCTCACCCCATGCACATGTTCACTCCCAATTACCCAAATTAGCCCTAGTTCCATGTTTGCCATGTATAAATAGAAGACTCAATACCTCATTTAAAAAGGGCTTTTAGATAGGAATTTTTAGAGAGAGAATTGTAGAGAGATAAACACCATTTTGTAAATAGTTTTTGTTTTTATTTTTTTAGAGATTTGGTGAGATTTAACTGTGAGTAATTGAATTGTATGGAAGATGATAGAGTTCAAATTGCCAATTTCAAGGAGACTTGTTGAAGATTTGTTCTCTTTCTCTACTCTTTTATTATATATGCCTTTGATTATTTGTTCGTCATGTTAGGCTAATCCCCTTTCAAGGGGTGGGGGAAAACCCTTATTTGATGTTATTTTAGTTTAATTAGTTTGATTACTTGAAAATTCCCTTTGAATGTTATTTTTTATCCCTCACCCTTAAATTTACGCCTCGAGAGAGGGTAAATGATTTTCGAGAGAAATTTGAAATTCTAGTTATAATACCCATTTTAGATTCGAACTAGAGATAGGGGTTTCTTAAGTGGGGTATTATAACTTGAATTTCAGCTCTAAATTTATTTTTTAAGAATGACATAAATTTTAATTGATCAATCCTAGCGGGTGATTAATTAAAAGGGGTGTGGATCTATTTCCTAGAGTTGTGGGGTGTTAAACTTAATTTTCTAAAAGGTTACTATTAAAATTACATTTGCGACGAGAGTTGATTTGTAATTTTGATATTAATTTGGGAGAATTCAATTAATTAAATTAATTAGTTAGAATAGCTAAAATTTGTGGTGTAATCGCACACCTTGATTGTTCTCACAATTATTTACCTCACTTTATCTCTTATTTTAGTTTAGACTTTATTTTTCATTTTAGTAACTTTCTAGTTAGTTGTTATCATATCACTTTATTTTTCATAGTTAGTTTATTTGCAACTGAGTGTGATGATGTATCCTCTTGTGACACGGATTTTGAGTGTGACAAACCCTACCACCCCGAGAATCTCGAAGTTGAGACCATTCCATGGTCCGGGTCCCAAGTCGATAATTGTGTTGACTTACCTTTCGATAGTGAGCCTGATCCAGTCCTGTCATATCCAAAGGAACCCACACTTGAGCTTCCCACTCCCGCAATATCCAAAAAGATGCCCGAGCTTTTACCTTATGCCCCAATTGCCTATGTCTCTGACATGACAATATCTTTTAGGTTCGCTCTGGCTACGAGTGCTCACCATTGTACTGAGATAGCGTCAGAGATGGTTCCCACCTCTCTTGATATGGATCCCACCCCATCATATTTGGCTCCCCTTGAGCCAAATAGTGATGTTGATTCATCTATCTCGGATATTAATGCCCCGTTAGACCCTTTCACCACATCGGATGGTGACATAATGGTGGATAAGTTGATCACTCACTCATTTATTTCCACACTTCCTCCTGCGAGTTCCCTTGTGGATCACTCCGCACCTCATGAGGAGTGTGTGTCTCCCACTCTTGAGTTAGATCATCTTCCTCCACCATTTATCCCACCTGACCCACTGTTTATTCCACCCTTTACCCCACCCATTGTTCCTTTCACCCTACCACCTGGTTTGGATCTTGATTTTACACATTTCATGTTTCCATCCACATTTTTAGATCCTCTCCTGAAACCATCCTCCACCATCAACGAGAGTATTTGTGGTGATACTCTCTACCTCCGTGACACTGAGCTTGTTACTCTATACCCGCCGCTTCCTTGCGGTGTTGATTTCTCTTCTCAACAGCTCCCTGGTGTGTCACGGATATCATCGCCCATTCATAGAACGTTCGTATGATTTCTATGAGCCTCACCCCATTCCACTTTCTACACCATTCCACCTCCCTCACCAACTTGAGCACCATGCGTATAGGGCCCTAGTTGCCCTCACCTTTAAGCTCAACAAAGCCCGTGGCCGATACCTCTTCACCCTTTCCACCCTCACCTTTACCTTAATACCCACCCGCCCATGGTCCACAGATGCTTTGCATCGTGTGATGCACTTTGCCATACAGGTGCATTGATCATTTTAGCCTTTATCCAACAAAAATGACGCTTCAGTCTTGTTTGGGGGTGATTCTCATCACCTAATTCTTCTGTCGTCCCGCACTTTCATAGTCCTTATTCTTAGGGTGAGATCCCATCGGTCTGGCTGAAGACATTAAACTTAGCGTTACCGGGAGGCAGCCCATTATTTCTTGTACTAGTCTCATCCTGTTTGGGGGTAGTGTTTCACATCACCCTATGTTTTGCCATGTTTATAGACTTGTACATTTGTTTTTCTTATCATTTATTTAGGTTTATTCTTGGCTCCCTCTGTCCACTTCATTAGTGGTTCATTCTGGTAATCTCTTTCCTACCTTATGCTCTCAATTTTACAAATAATTTTACTTAACATCGAGGACGATGTTCCTTTTTGTTTGGGGGTGGGAAGTTTTATCAAAATCGTACCTCTTTCGAAAAAAGTTTGAGTTTTTAAACCTGATTTTTAAAATTTCGTGCAGTTTATTTCATCTCACTCATTGATGTGAATTTTCAATCATCCATCTTTTTAAGTCTAGGAATCAAGCTAGAGAATATTTTTTCTAAATAGCTTATGTAATACATAATAAGGCATATTGCACCATGAATTCCTAGACTCAACAAAATTTACGCACGTATCACGTCACTACGGTTTAGAGTTGAGGAGTACTACAATTCTAAAGAGAACCTTAAAGATCACTAGTAGAGACTTTAGCTTGTGAGATTCATGCCTTTCACCCTTTCAGAGAGTTTTACGCAATCTCCGAATCACAAGTTGATTCAACTTTGTTTGGGTCCGCACTTTAATAGTTGTATGATCTCATTATACTTCATTTTTGGCTTGACCACTGAGAATGACATCATTTTCGAGTTGTAAGAAATGCGTGTCATGAAATTTGTCCCGAATACTAGATTTTCACCCATTCACTTCACCAATTACATTACCATATTCTACCCTATTCCCATATATTCCCCTCACCATCATTCCCCACTCATTTCATATATATTCCATCATTCCAAATAAAAGAGTGTTATTCCAAATGTTAAATGTCTTGATTGTTGGTTTGAAAAGTGAGAGAAAACAAAAAAGAAAAAGAAAAAAAATATAAAAATAGCAAAAAGAAAAGAAAAATCGAGAAAAAGAAAAGAAAAATCGAAAAAAAAAAGAGAGAGAGAAAAGAAAAGAAAAGAAAGAGAGTTTGTAGTTAGTAGTTGGTTTTGGAACAAAGACATTTGTGCCTAAAGTGTATACACTTCTCACATATCACATCCATTCATCCATCATCCTTCATATTACTAACCTCATATCCCATCCATCCTACCTATCATATCCTTCTCATCCCATTTCATTTCCCCTCACCCATAAAAATCCAGGTTTTCCCCTAGGTGTTCGAGTAAATGAAAGTCAACGTGGTGAATAACTCGACGTTCTCACTATAGTGATTAGTATTTCTTTCATGAGATCATTTTTCTTTTTAATTGTTCTTTCTTATGTGTGTGTGAGACGTTTGAACTTGCTTATATTTACTCACCTCCTCACACACAAGAGCGATACACTTACCCTAATCTCGAGAGTTCATCTGAGAGAGATATATCCGTGAGATTTGAAGTTGAAGCGTTGATTTCCAAAAGGCAATCTAGGAATTACTCTTGTGATACTCGATCCATTTTGACGGATTCACACTACACACGTTAAGTTCTAGGAAGGATGTGCCTTGAGTATTTACTTAGCTAAACTTTCTATGCACTTCTAGCTTGTATTTCTCAAAATATTTCTCATGTGATGGATTGTGCGATCATTCTATGTCTAATAAGAGATTGACTGCCTTTCAATAAATTTTCACAAATAAAGAATTTTGTGGGTATATTCCCTGCAAACCCTCACGAGACACAAGTCGTTCTGTAGGGCAACCTACAGGTTTAAAGGCTTATTGCACATGTTAAGTGCAATCGCAAGTGCCCGCGAAAGTGGTAAACTTTTGGTTACTTATCTTTCTCTTTCTCTTTCTCTCTATCTTATTGCTCGAGGACTAGCAATGCTCTGTTTGGGGGTGGTGTGATAAGCACCCAAAACTGCACAATATATACCCCGAATAGATGTATTTTAGTTGCTAATTCTCGGCAATATGGGTCTTATGCGCTTAATTGTTCGATATGCAAGCTTAATTGCAGTTGCGGTGTCAAAAGCTATATTTTCAGGCAATTTGCAGTTAAAATGGAGTTAATTCCCTTATCTCATAACCCTAGCCTAACCTAACCTAGCCCAAACCTACCCCAAACCCTGTGTGTGTTTTGTTTGTCATTTTTTAATATTTTTTAGATTTTTATTTTGTGTCGTTTTATTTTTTAGGTTTTATTTTTGATTTATTTAGGATTTCTAGTTTTTATTTTCTATATTTCTATTTTATTTTTATAATTTTATTTTATTTTGATTTTTATTAGCTTTAGTTCAGTTTTATTTTTATTAGGATTAGATTTTTTTAGGATTTCATTTATTAGTTTTATTTGATTTTATATTTATTTAGGATTTTAGTTTTAGTTTTATTAGGCTTTATTTTTATTTTTATTTTTTATTTTTATTTCTTTCTAGTTTCATTTTTAATTGAGTCCTTATTTTATTATTAGAAGTAGGATTTTTATTTTTTAGATTTTTATTTTTTTAGAGTTTTATTTTTATTAGTTTTTGTTTTTTTTAGGTGTCCAAATTAAACTCACACATACTCTACTTCCCTACACACAACAAAAACCCTCACCCTCATACTACCACCCTACACCCTCAAACACCCAAACCCCTCACCTCCATCTTCTTCCTTTCACCCAACCACTTTCTCTCTCCTCTCTCTCCTCCATAGCTACAAACACCATCAACACCACCCACAATCCAACCTTATCATCCACAACCCAAGCCCCACAACTCGGATCTCTATCTCTCTCTTAACCCAGCCAGCGACCCACTTGCGCTCCCTTCCCGACGGCGTCCTAACTCCGACCCAGGCACCTACTCCACAACCTGTCATCGGCGCCCCCCTTACTGCTCCGATCGCAACCCGCGGCATCCCATCAAAACCGGGCACCCAGCAACCCCCTGCCCGGCCAAACCGACCACCTCACCTCAACACCTGCTGACCCGAAACCCATCGGCGGAGCTCTTGTCCCCATCCCGTCGCCTTAACCCGACCCCTCTCTCTCTCCGGCGACCCTCTAACCCCCTACCCGCCGGCCTGAACCGCCGTCGACCCCCTGTCCGCCCCCTCCGGCGTCATCTCCGGCCTTCCTTTCCAAACCAAACCTGGATCCCCTTCTCTAACCGAGACCCATTTCCAGAACCCAAATACGATTTGTTCATACCTGTTACAAGACAAAACTAAAAGCCAAACCCACATGTCATTTAACCCTCACAACTCACTTAACCCACTTTACCCTTTTTCCCATATAACCCCCATAAACTCATTAAAAGCAATCTGCACGCACTGTTCTCCACTCCTCACCTCACACCACCATTTAAAACACATGTGTGCCCAATCCCAAAAATACCCCCAATCACCATTAACCAAATCTGATTTTTACCTCACCCCATGCACATGTGCACTCCCAATTACCCAAATTAGCCCTAGCTCCATGTTTGCCATGTATAAATAGAAGACTCAAGACCTCATTTAAAAAGAGCTTTTAGATAGAAAATTTTAGAGAGAGAATTGTAGAGAGATAAACATCATTTTGTAAATAGTTTTTTTTTATTTTTTTAGAGATTTGGTGAGATTTAATTGTGAGTAATTGAATTGTATGGAAGATGATAGAGTTCAAATTGTCAATTTCAATGAGACTTGTTGAAGATTTGTTCTCTTTCTCTACTCTTTTATTATATATGCCTTTGATTATTTGTTCATCATGTTTAATATCATGTTAGGCTAATCCCCTTTCAAGGAGTGGGGGGGAAACCCTTATTTGATGTTATTTTAGTTTAATTAGTTTATTTACTTTAAAATTCCCTTTGAATGTTATTTTTGATCCCTCACCCTTAAATTTACACCTCGAGAGAGGGTAAATGATTTTCGAGACAAAATTGAAATTCTAGTTATAATACCCATTTTAGATTCGAACTAGAGATAGGGGTTTCTTAAGTGGGGTATTATAACTTGAATTTCAGCTCTAAATTTATTTTTTAAGAATGACATAAATTTCAATTGATCGATCCTAGCGGGTGATTAATTAAAAGGAGTGTGGATCTATTTTCTAGAGTTGTGGAGTGTTAAACTTAATTTTCTAAAAGGTTGCTATTAAAATTACATTTGCAACGAGAGTTGATTTGTAATTTTGATATTAATTTGGGAGAATTCAATTAATTAAATTAATTAATTAGAATAGCTAAAATTTGTGGTGTAATCCCACTCCTTGATTGTTCTCACAATTATTTATCTCACTTTATCTCTTATTTTAGTTTAGACTTTATTTTTCAATTTAGTAACTGTCTAGTTAGTTGTTATCATATCACATTTAGTTTAGTTTAGTTTAGTTTAGTTTAGTTTAAAATCATCACCTCACCTAATTGTTTTAATATTTGAAAAAGCTAAAAATAAATAGAAAAAGAAAAAGCCCAAAAAGAAAATAAAAAGAGAATTATAATTGAATTTGTCTCTAGCTTTCCCCCTTGAAAGTGGATTGATACCCTTACTTACCTATAGACTTGAGATTGTTATATTTGTAGGTAATTGAGGTTTTGATTAGAAGGACTTTTCAAGCAACGACAAAAGAAAAAGATACACCGAAAAGTTCTTTTTATCATGAGGGGTCGGCCAGAAAGAGAGTTGATTCATCTAGAAAAAGTGAGATAGAAACGTCTGATTCCGAGTGTGACTTTAATTTAGATGATTTGGATCTGTTTGCAAAAAATTTCAAGAAAATTCTGAAATTCAAGAAAAATGGAAATTTCAAAGATAAAAAGAATTTTGAAAAAAATAAATTTGAAAAGAAAAATGAAAAATATTTTAAAGTCCCTCCTAAGAAAGACAGTGAGAGATGTTATGAGTGCGACGGTAAGGGTCATAGAGATTTTAACTGTGCTACTAGACTGAATAGACTGGCAAAAGAAAATGGCAAAGTTGTCCTTAATGCTACCCTTAGTGACGACAGTGAGGTCGAGTCGATGGACTCTGGAGACGAGTCATCGCATGAGTGTAACTTCACCGCATTCATGGCTAGTCAGGTGAGTACCTCTAGTGCTCCTCACGACGATGAGGATGCTGCTTCACATGGACACCTTGACAGTGAGAGCGATGTGAGTGAGGGGGAGGATGATGCAAGTGAGAGCGAGAGTAATTTCAACGCACCTACGATGAGTTATATAATGAGTCATTTAAAACCAAAAGGCGTAACAAAACGTTAGTTCTTAGGATCACCGCATTAGAGGAAGATTTAGAAGAAGCGAGAGAAAGAGAGTCCTCCACCTACACTACCTTGAGAGAGAGAGAGAGAGAGAGAGAGAGAGAGAGAGAGAGAGAGATTCTGCCTGTGTTGAGAAATCAAGTTTGTTTAGAGAGAGAAAGATACTGTTTGGAGAGAGAGAGAGAGTTGTTTTGAGAAAGAGGAAGGAAACTTGACTAAACAAGTGGCTAGTCTTACGAGTGAGCTCCATTCCTCCCTGGAGACTCGAAAGAAACTTGAAGCCCTTTTAGCCCAGCTTACTCATGATCTTGAGAGAGCACGGGATGTCAAGGTTCAAATCGAGGACAGATCTGGAAAGATGGGAAAGATGCTCCTCGACCCCGCTTTAGGTTTTGGTAGGCAGGGAATAGGTTTTTATGGTACTTCCACGTCCCAAATTGCACCTGGACCAGTTCCTGAGTTTACTACGACTCCATATGGCCATCGTCAAAAACCATGAAGGAGAGTTTGACTAAGAAAAGAAAACCGAGGTCCGCCTAAGACTGTGTTCTTTTGTACGCACTACAAAAGAAAAGGCCACCTCAGGGATTTTTTCTATAGTTTGGGTTGGACACGACGTACTACTGCTCCACCACATCGTACTGATGATTTTATCAGTCTGAGAGAGCGTGTTGAGTTTTTAGCTGCCACATCACAGAGTTTGATGGAGGAATTCCGACGGATGTCTTTTTCGTCAGTGAATGCTTCCCGTATCCCGACTAAAACTGACAACAACAAGGTTAAACAAAAGGTTACCACTTCTTGGGTACCTAAGAAAGATAAAAAGGCCCTTGTTGTTCATTTCGCTCTCAAAGAACATAATACCTCACAGTGGTATTTTGATAGTGGGTGCTCCAGACATATGACAGGTGATGTCTCATTTTTTACCTACCTAGAGGAGTATAAGGAAGGTAGAGTCACCTTTGGAGACGGGAGAAAATATAGCATAGTAGGACGAGGTACAGTAGAGTTACCAGGATTTCCTAGGCTAGATAATGTTTTGTACGTCAAAGGCTTGAAAGAAAACATTCTCAGCATTAGCCAATTATGTGACGCTGACTTTGCCGTAAAGTTTAATCGGGATGCGTGTAATGTCTATAATCAAGATGATAAACTTTTCGTGCAAGGGGTGAAGATAAAGGATAATTTCTATGGGACTGTGCCCACGTCCTCACTTGTCTGTAATAGTGCCACGGTCACTCCTATGGATCTGTGGCACCAACGTCTAGGTCACGTGAATGTTAGGTATTTGACACGTTTAGCTAAAAAGGACCTAGTACGTGGCTTACCATCTCTTGGAAAGCCAACTTCCACGGTTTGTGGACCCTATCAGTTGGAAAAGCAAATCTGTAGTCCCCATAGGAAGTTGCATTCCATTACCACCTTCCGTGTGTTTGAGTTGATTCACATGGATCTTATGGGTCCTACTCGTACTGAGAGTTTGGGTGGTAAGAGGTATATCCTCGTGATGGTGGATGATTTCTCCAGATATTCGATTGTTAGTTTTCTGAGAGACAAATCCAATGCAGTAGAGTTTTTAACGACCAAGTGTCGTGTCCTGCAAAATCAACACGGAGTCACTATTAATAGGATACGTAGTGACAACGTCACTAAATTTAAGGAAGCAAAGGTCGATCTTTACTATGATAGTCTTGGGATTAAACATGAGTTTTCAACCGTAAGGACTCCTCATCAAAATAAGATTATTGAGAGGGAGAATCGGACGATTCAGGATATGGCTAGATCTATGCTTCTAAGTCGTAAAGTTGCTAGGAGATTGTGGACAGAGGCAGTGTCTACCGCATGCCACACGGTGAATAGGGTTTACTTTCATCCACACAAGCTTAAGACGCCTTATGAATTGTGGACTGTCAAGAAACCCAACCTTGCATATTTTCGTGTCTTTGGGAGTAAATGCTACATCCTACAGGATAAAGAGAAATTAGGAAAGTTTAACTCCCGTAGTGACGAGGGAATATTGCTAGGATATTCATTGAATAGTAGAGCATACCAGGTTTTTAACCTGAAGATCTTTAAGGTTATGGAGTCAATAAACTTCACCGTGCAACATGACGAACCTTCGACGTTTATTGATCCTAGCCTTCAGTGTGAGGATGAGGACTTTTCTGGTAGCGATTTACTTGTTCCTCACCCACAACCTGTGGACCCTACTTCTGTGTTAGGGGATACACATGCTTGGGTTTGCAAGAGTCATGACCCTGCCTCCATTATAGGTGATCCCACCTTAGGGGTCAAGACTCGTTCTCAGCTAGAGAACGTTGTTAGTCATTTTTGCTACACGTCCACAGTCGAGCCCAAGAATCATTAAGAAGCACTCAAGGATGAACACTAGATATCTGCCATGCACGATGAATTGCTTTAGTTTAAAAAGAACAATGTCCGGGAACTTGCCCCCGACCTAGTGAGACTAATGTGATAGGTACCAGGTGGATTTTTAAGAATAAAATGGATGAAAATGGTACCATAATCAGAAACAAGGCTAGGTTAGTCACTCAAGGCTACACACAGATAGAGGGTGTAGACTTTGGGGAGACATTTGCTCATGTTGCGAGGTTTGAGTCCGTCCACTTACTACTCGCCATCACATGTCATCTGTGCTTCAAGCTATATCATATGGATGTCAAGAGTGCCTTTCTAAATGGAATTCTACATGAGGAGGTTTATGTGGAACAACCCAAAGGGTTTGAATACCCTAAGCACCCGGAGCACGTCTACTATCTGAGGAAAGCCTTGTATGGATTGAAGCAAGAACCCCGTGCTTGGTACGAGAGGCTTACTTCATATCTCTTAGCTCGTGGCTTCAAGAGAGGGGGAGTTGATATGACGTTGTTCGTCAGGAGAGATGACAGTGCTATTTTAGTTTCCCAGGTCTATGTGGACGACATAGTCTTTGGATCCACGTGCTCCTAACATGCTCACCACTTTGAGGAGGAGATGAAAAATGAGTTTGAGATGAGCATGGTAGGTGAGCTTACTTTCTTCCTTGGTCTCCAGGTTCATCAGCTAGAGGATGGGATGTTCATCTCCATTTCCAATTATTCTAGAGATCTAGTGAAGAAATTTGGTTTAGACTCCGCTAAGCATGCACGTACACCTATGAGTACTTCTATCAATCTTAGTAAGGACACTTTAGGTAAGGACGTAGAGCAAACCTTATATCGTAGTATGATAGGTAGTCTTCTCTACTTGACTGCTAGTCGTCCCGACATAGCCTTTAGTGTTGGAGTCTGTGCATGATATCAGGCATCCCCGAAAGAGTCACACTTACTCGCTCTAAAACGTATTATCAAATACATGAGTGGGACTCTCTCAAATGGTATTTGGTATTCCTTCGATACCGATGACCGTTTGCCCGCCTATTCGGATGTCGATTGGACCGAGGATGTCGATGGTTGTAGGAGCACTTCTGGTGGGTGTTTCTATTTTGGTTATGCTCTTGTCTCCTGGCTGAGCAAGAAGCAAAACTCCTTCTCTTTGTCCACTGCGGAGGCTGAGTACATCATCGTCGGGAGTTATTTCACGCAACTCTTATAGATGGAGAAAATATTGGAGGATTATGGGATTTCACATGACACCTTGACTATCTCATGTGATAACACGAGCGCGATACACATATCTCACAATCCAGTCCATCATTCGTGCACAAAGCACATCACGATACGTGAGCACTTTATACGATAGTTAGTTGAGGAGAAGGTCGTATCCCTAAGTTTCGTACCCACCGACCGTCAGTTAGCGAATATTTTTACAAAACCTTTAGATGCCCTTAGTTTCGAGAGTCTTAGGAAGTCCTTAGGGATTTGCACAGTTGACTGAGGGGTTGGTTCATGACTTGAATATGATGCATTGTCATATTCATATCCTATGATTATTATTGCTAGTTTGTATCATTTGTATTAATATGTTTGTTGCTTTTTTTATTTTTTTTTAAAATCCAAAAATATTTTCTTTTTATAAAAATTTTCGAAAAGCACAAAAAGATTTTATTTTGATAAAATTTTGTAAAATCCAAAAAGATTTTTGTATTTTTGTTTACACCTTTTATGGATGAGCATTTAAAATAGCCGAGTCACAAATTTCATTCCATTTATCCACGTGACTGTTTGAGAGTGATTTGAGACGCTACATCATTGCATCCATGTGCTTTACATTGTTTGGAGTCTTTAAGATGTGATTAGTGATATCTTTCTGCATGATTGGCTCTTTATCTCCTTTATTGCACACATGCACGGTTTATCTGGCTATTGTTCTTGTCTATCACATATTGGCTTGAGTGTTTCTATCTCAATTATGTCTATACAACGAACTTTAAGCGATAAAACCTGACAAGATTGGAATGCATGTAAATCCTTGTTGGTGAGATTGTGTGATATTTTTTTATGGTGAAGGGCTACGAAAGGTTCATATATGTCCTTTGTGATTAAGCCGCCATTTAATTTTGACCTAAAAAATTGAGGCATTTTAATTATCCAAGGTCCAAGAGGTTAAAAGAGCTCGAAAAAATTTAAAGGCAATAAAAAGAAATTCATGCCAATTATGGGCCATTTAGGTTTCACCATCAATTCTCCAAAGTTAGATAATTTAGATCGCCTCTATTAAAAATATAAATCTGAGGGAGTTTGGTTGGAGAATTTAAACGGGTTTGCACTTCCTTGAAAGTCCTAAAAAAACATTAAATCATTTTGGACGTTATTGGTGTGGAAATCACTTTGAGCTTTGATTTGATGATATGATTGAGTCAATGTCTCATATTTCCATTTTTTTTACACCTAAGGAAGATGTTGAGTTTATTCGTTAGGAGCACTGTTTTAAAAAACTCGTTTAGGCACGCCTAGGCTTGAGGCTTGGGAGAAACGCCTCACCTTAAGATTTTGACGCCTTATGCTTGGTAAAACCCTTGGGGCGCACTTTTTCTCTAAAAACAACAATGCTTTAGTGAAACAATATCGCTTATTAAAGAGTTTTTTACAAACCGGACCATTATCTCATCCAAAATAATCAAATAATATTTTAATTTGCAAAATTTCAGACATATTTTTGTGATATGTACAATTTTAGAATTTTAATAGCCTTGTTATAGTTAAAAAAATTAAAATATATTAAAAAGTCCTAAACGCCTTTTCATGCCTTTTTACGCCTAAGGCTCGCCTAGGCTTCTAAGGCTTGGCCTCCACGCCTCGATCACGCCCCACATTTTTTAGAACCTTGGTTAGGAATATCCAATATTCATCGTGCACATATGTCATATTTTTACGCATTGATTTTCCTATCGAATTTATTCACACCCCTACATTTACGTTATCATCAACTTGGTTGTTTTTGTGTTCTTTCATGGTGTGATTCTTTATTTTATATTTTGTGCGAAAAATTTTGAAAAATTCAAAAATAGAAAGTTTTTTTTCTTGTGACATTTTTCATATTTATGCTTCTCATATCTGTTTATTTGGGGGCAACATAAAAAGGGGGAGAATGAATTATGGGGGAGAACTTGGTGTTCGGTTGATTTATCAATGATTTGCTTAAGCTTAATTGATATTTGATTTTTTCATATCATTATATTTCAAATTGTTGCTTGTCACGGGTATTTGCTTTATCTCATGTGTGTAGGTACAAAATTGATATTCATTGGAGTGCACACCCTAATGAGAAAAGCTTTGGGAGTTTCGGAAAAAGCTGAAGATTTGAAGATGTTGAAGTTTGATTGGTGACATGTCAGCTAGTATTCTCAGTTTGAAGGTTTTAATGGGGATATTATCTTGTATGTCAATTTTTTTGGAGATTGCATAATTCGTATTTTTTATGTATGTACCGGCATAGACATAGGGGGAGATTTGTAAGGACACGATTTTATAAATGTCCGGGGTAGAATCTAGGAATTTTTTATTTTTCCTAGATCACAGTTTGTATGTCTGATATCGCTACATTCGGCACGTCAACACGATCATCCACGACGGCCTTGATTCGAATCCATGCATCCACCATCTTTACACGTGAAATCATGCTACATGCAACGTGCTGCTCATCTCATTCCCACCACTCCACTACGCAATATTGGTAAAATGATTTATTGGAGTTGTTTATATTTGCATAAATATTTGGAAATTTTTTTAGAAAATATTTTTGAAGTCTGAAATACTTTTTATCGAAAGTAGAAATTTTTCTAAGTGTAGAAGCGGAGTGCCTCTGTCGACGAGCTCGTTCAAACGAGTTACCTCTGTCGTTCGAGTGAGATAAGCATGTCACGTGATGTCATTCGAACGACACGTGTCCTTTATTCGAGCGAGATGCCTATCTCGTTCAAGCGACGCCGCCACCTCGATTTTCGTATAAATGTCTGGTTTTATTCTACTCATTTTCCAAGTCATTTTCCAACACAATTTCTGTGAAAACCTACCCATAAAACAGACTTCACCTTTTAAGGTTTGTATGCCTTGTTTATTCACATAAAACACTCCCATCTATGTGTGTGAATTGTTAAGTCTTCAAGAGGATCGTTTACTGCTCATCTAGAGTAATTTTATGGAGAAGCCGTCTTCTTCTCTACTGCTACCCACCTGGAGTTCTTGCGGGAGATTCCAGCCGACGACATCGGAACCGACACCTGCGGGTATTTCGTATGTCACACTTATTTTCATTGTAATTCGTGTAACCATTTTTACAAATTATAGTGAAACTAAAAAGGTTTTGCCCCTTTGGAGGATTTTTCTCACTTGTGTGTTTTTGGTTTGTGATTGAATATTCTTGCTTGATCATATTGTCTGCAATCACACCTAGATGCATGTTTTAGGATTTAATTGAAAGAACTGAGATTTAATTAAATAATTTCTTAATTTGAACGCAAGTGCACTCTTCAAGCATACATGTGTAAATACCCGTAATACATGAATAAATTATATAATTGTTTATTTCTTAATTTGAATGTTATGAAAAATTAGATATAGTGTGAAAATCAAATAGACATGGAGTTTGCATGAGATATTACATGAAAAATAGTAAATGGAAAACATGAATCATTTACTTTCACTTCATCACTTATGTATGAATAACAAATCATAAATATTGACCCAAATCATTCATGGTCATAGTAATCCACAATACGGTTATAACATTAAATTGTTCGTGTTTGATATTTAATTCAACTAAATGGGAGTACTAGCATTAGAATAAACAATAATTCTAATATTCAACTATATGAATCGTTGGCCTGTGTTTGGCATGAGACTCATTAAAACTCGAATATCATAATATTCAATAATACGAATCACAGGCTTGTGTTTGGCACGAGACTCATCAAAAAATGAATATTAACAATAACATAATATTTAATAATATGAATCGTTGGCCTGTGTTTGGCACGAGACTCATTGAAATATGAATATTGACAATAACATAATATTCAATAATATGAATCGTTGGACTGTCTTTGGCACGAGACTCATAAAAAGTATGAATATTAATAACATAATATTCAATAATATGAATCGTTGGCTTGTGTTTGGCATGAGACTCATCAATATACGAATATTAACAATAACACGAATCTAATATCCTACCATATGAAATATGCTAACTCGTGTTTAGCATTTAAATGAACATAAAACAAGAATATTAGTATCAAAAAAATAATCATACATTTAATATTCACGAAATGATCATAACATGTGTTTAGTCTCTAATCCAACACAATCATAAATTCATGAATAAACAAAACAATTCCCATAATGAAAACACATGCATAATATTTGACAAAATCAAAACTTTTGCCAAAAATTTGAGTTAACACTATAAGGATATAGATAATTACTCCAAACTATCAAAATAAATTGCGGATTTCAAAAATCAATTTTATAGAATGAGATATTATCGTAAAGATTATTTATGTAAAATCAATGCCCCAAAAAATATTATACTCAAAACTTAAGGTATAATTAAGGGTCCAAATATAGATGTGTACACAATAATCTAATATTTACAATTATAGATTAAGACACTTTAATGTGTTCCCCATCAAACAACATATAAATATTATTGTCGAAACATTAATTACATTAGGACCTTTAGGCTACCAAATATAAATTATGCACAACAATCTAATTTTACCGAAATGTTATTGTAAAACACATAACATAATCATACATCTAATATTCATAATTTTATACTGAACCTTTTGGTAATTACAAATAATACATAGCATGAATATAAGAACAACCAAATATTATGAGTGATTTATACCATAAATATGGAAAAATAATTTATTTTTCCCAAAATGGAAAATTTTGAATTATTAGTACAATAACATAAACAATCTTTTCAGCATCACTCTCCAATTTGCGAAATCGTAAAATCAAATTTTAAGCGAGAGTTATGAGCGTTGACATTATTACCAAAAATGGCAAAGACATATTTTTAAATGTCTAAACGACATCAAAACGCAAAATGGGGTGGGACCCAATGTATACAATGGTTTTTGTTTATTTCGACAGTTCTAGTCGACCATGTGAGTTTTCGAAAATTTCGATCAAGTTTTGATCTTTCATTCCGACTAGTAGCTATAGGCGACAGAAGAAAAGCGTCACAAAAAAAAATTCAGGCACACACAAAAATTGATTTAATGTAGACACCATTATAGGCAAATACCAATAAAGGAAAATCATGAGATCTTAAAATTTAGCTCTGATACAACATGTAAAATCATTCTTAAGAACACCATAATATTAATCAAGTATACATTAATTTGATTAAATTTTCACATAAAAATGTTCTTAATAAAATGATCTTGGATCTTCATGATTATCACATATAATCATTATGCAGAACATAAAATGGTATTAAATGACATACATTCATCATGTCATAACTAGAGAGATTGATGGAGTAGGCAACCATGAAGAGGTCCGATCCGGCCGAATTTCGAAACATGGCTTCATCATTTATATGGAAAGAACATACTCCAATTTCAATGTATTCCAATGGTTAGATCTCCTTTTATAGACAAAACACTATTTTGAAATTTGCTCTCCTTGAGAATTTAGATTTTTCCCCCTTTCCTATAATTTCGTTATATTGTCTTTCAGTGTCAGAATGATGGAAAACAGTCACTAATTTAAAGGCAGGGATATGACCTAAATCTCCAACAGTCACTTAATATCAACCGTCCATCATGACATGTAAGGACACAAATTTCCAATTGAGTCCATATATAGTGTTAGCTCAATTCTGGACAAAAATATTTATTCATAGGATAGTATGTAATTGTAATACTCTCAAGCCTATGAAGTGTTTGTTGAAGACGTAGCGACAAAGAGTATAAAGCTTCATCAATATGCCGGTTTGCGTGCCTCGTTTCTACGTCATCAACTATGGTTCCATGCTCCCAAGGTATGAATGCAATATTATATATATAGGAGCTTGGAACAAAGTTTATTGGGTGTTAGGTTTAATAAAAACTGTGTTTTTTTTTCCAGAAAGAATTAATTAAAATTGTAAAAATAAGTTTATAAAGTTTTCTGGGCCAAAATTGAATTTTATAAACTTTCTGGAAGTTCGTTCGATAGGTCGTTCGAACGAGTTTTTCGTTCGAACCATATGTCGTTCGAACGAGTTCGCCAACGACGTTCCAGTATAGGCCTATGACATGTCGTTCGATATGTCGTTCGAATGAACCTTCTGTTCGAACGAGATATCCAACGAGATTCTAACGAGTTCAATCTGGAACGTCGTTAGAAGTCTCGTTCGAACGAGATTTCATTCGAACGAAATGTCGTTCGAACGAGATGCCAGGCGGGAACAGTTTTTTGGCATTTTTGCACCCACTTTCCCACTAAGTGTTTAACCAACTTTTTCAGACTTTATCAATAGCAGGAATAACATTTTCCAATCTAACTTTTCCATCCTAGTTTATCTCTTAGAGAGAGTTTGAGAGCAAAATTTTTTTAGGAAAATGTTCATGTTTTGAGTGAGATTTTTAGAGAAAAATATCCATCACTCTAGTGTTTTACACCCAAATGAGTTTATTCCAAGTTCTTATATACTTATCAATTGCTTGGAGTTTGGCACCGGTTTTCTCTACACCGAATTGAAAGAGAAGTTTTGGTTTGCTTCTACATCCATCAAAGAAGAAGACGTTTTGTTGCGATTCTACCCACTTGGAGAAAGGCTCCTTGCTCGGGTAACGGTGACCATATAAAGTCCTATCGGTGGATTCCGAGACCGCGGTGGTGTTCCAAGGTTATCCGCTAGGAAGAGGTGTCTACAAGAAGAAGCATCGGGGCTTGAGAGGGATCGAGTCGTGTGTTTTAAGTCTTTTGTCTTGTACTTGTAATTCCGTATCTAGTGGATTTGTGGCTAGGGACGTCCGAGGTTGTTTACTGTCTTGGGTTTTTTCCTCGTACATCGCGGCGTAGTGTGATTGAATTATTTTATCTTGCAAAATAACATAGAACGCATGTTTAGAATAATTCAAGATAAAATTTGGTTTAAATCATCACACTCATTTAATTTTGTGCTAAATTAAATAATGGGTAAAGTTTATTTAATTCAAGTCATTTGCTAAAATTTGGTTTCGCCTAATTTGCTAATATCGATAAATATGACTTAGGAAAATTCTAGGACTCGGATTAATTAACCGGTTTAAGTGAATATATTAATTGATTAATTTTACTTCACTTGGTTTAATTTTAATTTGTTTAAGAAATTGTTAAAGTTGAACCATCACGTTTTACGCTTCCGCATAACAAAGGAAATAATAATAGTTTAAAATCCGGGGTTTTACAAATTGGTATCAGAGCTTTGATTCAGAGAAAAGCTCGCACTTTTTTACATATTGGTATCAG
The DNA here is from genome assembly GCA_949130495.1 of Sambucus nigra. Taxonomy (NCBI): domain Eukaryota; kingdom Viridiplantae; phylum Streptophyta; class Magnoliopsida; order Dipsacales; family Adoxaceae; genus Sambucus; species Sambucus nigra. The sequence goes on along the minus strand of OX422208.1, from coordinate 352,970,955 downwards.
AGCTTTGATTCAGAAAAGCTCGCACTATCAAATTGGTATCAGAGCGAAAAACGATAAATTATTTCGTTAAAGATCCTTAAATAATTTTTGGCTAAAATGGATTTTTCCCCATTTTCAAAATTTCCTATTTTTGATGGTTCAAACTACGCGTATTGGAAAGCGCGTATGAGATCGGCACTAAAATCTATCGACGAGAGAGTTTGGATGTCTGTAGTTAACGGGTGGTCTCCACTAACTTATTTAGTTGAAAATGAACGTGTTCCCAAACCCGCCGATAGATGGACTGAAAATGAGTTTAAACTTGTTAATTTCAATTCCCGTGGTTTAAATGCCTTATTTAGCGCTGTTACACCGGATGAATTCCGACGTATTATGACGTGTGAAACCGCTAAAGAATCTTGGGATATTTTACAATTAACTCATGAAGGAACTAGTGTCGTTAAATCTTCAAAACTCCAAAACCTCACCACTCAATTTGAAACTATCAAAATGAATGAAAAAGAAACCTTTGATGAATTTTATGCTAGACTTTCCGATATTGTTAATTCATCTTTTAAGTTGGGAGAGAAAATACTTGACGACCATGTTGTAAAGAAAATTTTAAGGTCCCTACCCGATAAATTTATTCCAAAGGTGATCGTGTTAAATTCTTTACCCACTTTAGCCTCTACAAAATTAGAAGAGCTTGTAGGTGATTTACAAACCTATGAACTGGATATGTTTCCCTCTAAAACTGAAAAGAAAATCAAAAAGGGCGTTGCTTTAAAAGCCCGAAAAGAGGTCAAACAATTAGTAGAGAGCGAGAGTGATAGTGACTCGGAAGACATGGCTTTGTTTGCACGTAAATTTAGAAAATTTCTTAAAATTAACAAAGATAAATTTAAAAATGATTTTAAGAAATTTGAATCTTCTAAGCATGACAAAGGCGAAAAGATTTCTAAAGCGGAGAAGATTCCTAAAGTCGAAAATATCCCTAAACCTAGTAATGAACATTTAGATAGGGACGAGTCTAATAAGTGTTTTGGTTCTGAAGGTTATGGCCATAGGGCTTATGAGTGCCCCACTAAACTAAGGAAAGAGGGTAAACGACCCATTTCATATAATGCGACCCTTAGTGATAGTGATAAGGAAGAGGGACCCGATTCCCCCACTAAGAAAAATTTTGTGGTTTTTATGGCTCGTCATGTGAGTGATAGTGAGAACTCATCGATTGATGAAACTTTAACACATGACACTTCCAAGGTCATAGTTTATGATTCTCTTGTTTTTGATGATAGTGAGAGTGGATAAGAAAGAGAGAGTGAAAATGAAGAAGAGGTTAATGTGAGTGAACTTCAAAATGCTTTTCAATAACTTTATAAAGAATCTATTAAATTGAAAAGAGCTAATTTGAAGTTAGAAGCTAGTTTAAAAGAGAGTGTCAAGGTTTTTGATGAAAATACTTTAATAGAAGACCTTAGGACACGTGAGAGGACTCTTCGAGAGAAGCTTGAATATGTAGAAGGCGAGAGAGATAGCCTTAGGGGTTTAATGGAATCCTTGAAAAAGGAGCTTCTTATTTTTGAAGAGCGAAATGTTTTACTAGAATCTAACATTTTAGAATTGGAAAATAAATTAAAAGATTCTAGTAATGTCAAATTTGATTTGGAGTGTCGTTCGGAAAAACTAGATAAAATGTTAGGAACGGTCCAAATTAAAAATGACACTTGTGGTTTAGGCTTCAATACTTGTAATGAATCTACTCATAAAGCCAAGACCAATGTTTTAGGAGAATCTACTAGGAATACTTTTAAAGATCACTCCTTAGGTAAATCTTTTCCACATGTTTTTGCTTGTACACATTGTGGTCGAAAAGGTCATCTTAGGAAATTTTGTTTTAATCTTAAACTAATTCCTAGAAAATCCCATAGTAAAGTAACCACGGTAGTTAACGTTCCAACACTCCAAGATAGTCATTCTTCATTAATTTGGGTTAGGAAATCCGACTTGGTTGCCTTGCAAAATAGGTTTTTCGATTCTCATTTACTTTCACATGCTTCCTCCCTTGCTAAATCTAAAGGATGAATGTGTTAGTGTTTGCATACTCTAGCTTTTTGTACTTCATATTATATATCACTTCTAGATGTATGCATTTTTAGTCATTTTCTAGTCATTGCCTCATTTCATATCATATGCTAGAAATTATGACTTGTTTATCTTTTTGTATTATTTTTTTTGTTTGAATTGACTGAATAATATAAAAAGATTTTTGTTTATCATTTGTGTTTTCTCTGTTTCATTTGAGCTTAATGAGAAATACAAATGATTTTTGTTTGTCCTTTTGAGTAAATATTTATTTTTGATTAAAAATGTTAAAAACTCAAAAAGCTTTTTTTGTGTGTATTTTTGTTTGACACACTTTATGTGGCATATATTTGTGTTTGAATCCCATCTTTTACGCTCCCACGTGGCTAGGACTTTTGGTTTAGATTTTCAATCCTTAAAATGTTATTTACCGTGTTTTATATGGAGTAGTTGGATTTTGTATTATTTAAATGGATTCTATTTTTATATGCCTCTTTTCACACATGCACGAGCTCTTTTGAAATCTTAATGTCACATGTTATATTTGAGCTTTTTGAGGTGTTCTCCTACCAATCTAGTCATCTACATATCTATGACCTAGGAGGACTAGTGCATGTCAAAATCTGTTGCATGTGAGATTTGTGTGAAAATGAAAACATGATAAATAAAATGTGCACGGGGAAGGGCTCCGAAAGGATGAATTAAATCCTTTGAGATAGTAAGCCACCGTTTATTGGATCTAAAAGAAATACGTGATCCAAAGGCCTAAAAATAGAATATTTGGCATTAAAAAGAAACCAATTGCCAAGGACTATGTTTGTTTGATATATTCATTCAAAAACAAAAGAATATATATGCTTATTGAGGGAGAATTAGATGGTATATTAATGGTTTTCACAATGTCCGTTTATCCTAGTTGTTTAATGTCATGACTCTATTTGGTTTGTAGAATCATCATCATGCTAGGCTTGTATGCATTGTGTATGTTTGTTCATTGAGTTCAATCTTCATATTGTCACATGAGGTTATATTTAAATGTGATAAAGTTTGCAATCAAATGAGAACTCCGTGAATGTTTATTAAGTGTTTGGGTCTAAATTTAATTGTTGCTAGTTCACACCCCTACACTTACGTTTCCATATGACACATTTTTGCCATACGAGTGTGAAAGACTCCTATTATATTTTTTGTGTGTCATGTGTGTGTTTATATCTATCTATATATATATATATATATATGCAAATGCTTCATTGGTATATTTCTAGTTTATATATATATGATATTTGTTTGTCTTTGCCTTGCTTTCTAGTCCATCCAAGCTTAAACTTCATTATTGGTATCTATCTTGGATTAGTTATGCTTTTGTTGCTCATGTGCTTTAATGTCTTAACATTTAAGCTTCACCGTGTTTATTAGTTCTTTATCCTTTGCCTATTCCTGAACAAAAAAGGGGAGAAAATGATAGGGGGAGAAATGGTATCTAATCCTATTATTATCGTATCTTAGTTTGGGGGAGATTTATCTTAGGGGGAGACGTCTTTCTAAGTAGGTCATGTGTTTGTTAAAGGGGAAGAATTAATTTTGGGGGAGTATTTATTTTAATTGCATTTAATACTTTAATATTCCCTATGCGTTTGATAGTTTGCTTAAGTGTGCAGGAATTCTTCTAAAGCGACATCTTTCAATGGCAAAGCGTTTGATCCTTGGGTTGAGTCAAGTTTGGGTGGGTTATGTTTTGAGTCTAGTGAGCTTGACGGCCCTTTAGGATTTTTGTTTGGTTTTTGTCCCGGAATAGCCAAAGGGGGAGATTTGTAAGGACACAAATTTCCAATTGAGTCCATATATAGTGTTGGCTCAATTCCGGACAAAAACATTTATTCATATGATAGTATGTAATTGTAATACTCTCAAGCCTATGAAGTGTTTGTTGAAAACGTAGCGGCAAAGAGTATAAAGCTTCATCAATATGCCGGTTTGCGTGCCTCATTTCTACGTCATCAACTATGGTTCCATGCTCCCAAGGTATGAATGCAATATTATATATATAGGAGCTTGGAACAAAGTTTATTGGGTGTTAGGTTTAATAAAAACTGTATTTTATTTTCAGAAAGAATTAATTAAAACTTTAAAAATAAGTTTATAAAGTTTTCTGGGCCAAAATCGAATTTTATAAACTTTCTGGAAGTTCGTTCGATAGGTCGTTCGAATGAGTTTTTCGTTCGAACGAGTTTGCCAATGAGGTTCCAGTATAGGCATATGACATGTCGTTCGATATGTCGTTCGAACGAACCTTCTGTTCGAACGAGATATCCAACGAGATTCTAACGAGTTCAATCTGGAACGTCGTTAGAAGTCTCGTTCGAACGAGATTTCGTTCGAACGAAATGTCCTTCGAACGAGATGCCAGGCGGGAACAGTTTTTGGCAGTTTTTTGGCAGTTTTGCACCCACTTTCCCACTAAGTGTTTAACCAACTTTTTCAGACTTTATCAATAGCGGGAATAACATTTTCCAATCTAACTTTTCCATCCTAGTTTATCTCTTAGAGAGAGTTTGAGAGCAAAAATTGTTTAGGAAAATGTTCATGTTTTGAGTGAGATTTTTAGAGAAAAATATCCATCACTCTAGTGTTTTACACCCAAATGAGTTTATTCCAAGTTCTTATATACTTATCAATTGCTTGGAGTTTGGCATTGGTTTTCTCTACACCGAATTGAAAGAGAAGTTTTGGTTTGCTTCTACATCCATCAAAGAAGAAGACGTTTTGTTGTGATTCTACCAACTTGGAGAAAGGTTCCTTGCTCGGGTGACGGTGACCATATAAAGTCCTATCGGTGGATTCCGAGACCGCGGTGGTGTTCCAAGGTTATCCGCTAGGAAGAGGTGTCTACAAGAAGAAGCATCGAGGCTTGAGAGGGATCGAGTCGTGTGTTGTAAGTCTTTTGTCTTGTACTTTTAATTCCGTATCTAGTGGATTTGTGGCTAGGGCCGTCCGAGGTTGTTTCCCGTCTTGGATTTTTTCCTCGTACATCGCGGCGTAGTGTGATTGAATTATTTTATCTTGCAAAATAACGTAGAACGCATGTTTAGAATAATTCAAGATAAAATTTGGTTTAAATCATCACACTCATTTAATTTTGTGCTAAATTAAATAATGGGTAAATTTTATTTAATTCAAGTCATTTGCTAAAATTTGGTTTCGCCTAATTTGCTAATATCGATAAATATGACTTAGGCAAATTCTAGGACTTGGATTAATTAATTGGTTTAAGTGAATATATTAATTGATTAATTTTACTTCACTTGGTTTAATTTTAATTTGTTTAAGAAATTAAAATTTGTTGTGTTAAAGTTGAACCACCACGTTTTACGCTTCCGCATAACAAAGAAAATAATAATAGTTTAAAATCCGGGGTTTTACAAATTGGTATCAGTGCTTTGATTCAGAGAAAAGCTCGCACTTTTTTACATATTGGTATCAGATCTTTGATTCAGAAAAGCTCGCACTATCATGACAGATGCCCAAGAGTCTTTTTGACTCTTGGTATTTGGAGTACCATTTCATTAACCAAAGTCACTCTTAATATTAATATAGTTATGGAGCACATGATATAGAATTATTTAAAATAATTCTAACAGTGCTGTGATAAGCACCGAAAAGTGTCTATTTTATACCCCGAATAGATGCATTTTAGTCACTCGTTTTAATTAAAATTGGCCTTATGTCGTATTTTATTACTTTTCATGTCAATCACTAGTCGCAATATCAAATAATGCTAAATCAAGTCAATTGCGACTCAATAGCGGTCAAAAGCGACAAATGAAGAAATTCAATGTGGCCAAGAAGTCTGAAGTCCTATTTGAGCTTGTCGAAATCAGTTCTGATGTCCCAATCCCTATCCCTGGATCAAATCTAAGCCTACACCAAGCCGAGTCTAGACCCCTAGCCTCGTGTGTGTTTAGTTTCTGTTTTTCATTATTTTTATTTTGAGTCATTTTTATTTTTAGGATTTATTTTAGATTTATTTAGAACTTTTAGGATTTATTTTCTATTTTTTATATTTCTTTTTATTTAGTGTAGTTGTATTTTGATTTTGATTTTTGATTTTTAGTTTGTAGTCTTTATTAGGATTAGTTTTTAGGAATTTATTTTCTGGTTTTATTAGATTTTTTTTAGTTTAATAGATTTAATTTATTTATTTTTATTTTTATTTCTTTTTATTTTTTTTAGCTTTTTTAATAGTTTTAATATTTTTATTTCCTTTTTAGTTTAATTTATTTTTTGTAGAATTTTTTTTTATTTAGTTTTTAATTTTATTTTTTTTACAAACTAAAACACTCGCACACACATATTCCATAAACACACACACACACCCAAATACCCTCACCCATCTTCTTCCCCAACACCTTTCTCTCTCTCCTCTTTCCTCCATAGCCCAAAACAACACAATCCTTGAACCTCCAAAACCCAAAACCGAAACCTCCCTTAACCTCTCACCCACCATAGCTAAACCCACCTAAAAAAAAATGTCGGTACCGAAACTCGGAAGCCCGGACTCACCAAAACCCAGAAATCGTACCCTACCCAACCTCCAGCCTAGTCACAACCCACCTCAAGCACCATAACCCGGAACCAAACCCGATTTTAGCCTAGACCCCATTCGACTGGAGTTCGCCCCTACCCGCGAACCTGACCAACCGGTGTTCAACTCTTCATCCAACCTTATCCACCAACACCTCTTAAACCCAAATTGTTTTCTCCATGTGTTAAAAAACAAAACCAAAAATAAAACAAACAAAATCAAAACAAGCAAAAACTCCTTTGACTTAGCCTAAACCAAGAATCCCAAAAAAATCTCACCAACAAACAATCGAGGGACTCAAAAACAAAAGCAAGGTATCTCATATAAAAGGACTCTGGGAGACTCTCACACAGGTAGGGGTGGCAATTTTTGACACGACACGATAACCCGACATGAACTCGACACGAAGTTAGCGGGTTAGGGTTGATGATTTCTTGACACGAACCCGAATATGACACGACCCGCCAACACGAATAATAAACGGGTTGGGTTAGTGTCAAACACGTTTAACTCGAAAATGACACGAATAGACCCGTTTAACTCGTATTTTATAGAGATTTTATTAGATAATTTATATATCTTGATAGACATTCTATAAAATTCATGGAGAATTGGACGATAAATTACTTATGTGTTGCAAGAAGTTGAAATTAATTAAATTTAAGTTATTGTAGGCCTATGAGTGGTATAATTGGTTAAGAGAGAAGAAAAAAATTATTTTATATTTTACTTAATGGGTTATGCGGGTCAACCCGAACACGACACGATAATAAATAGGTCGGGTTAGTGTTTGCTCATATGACACGATTAGTTAAATGGGTCGGGTTAGGGTTGACTAATACTTAACACGATCCCGACATGACACAACCCGAACACGACACGACGCACACGAATTGCCACCCCTACACACAGGGAAGACGAATTAGAGAGAGACACTGTGTATATTATGTACAGAGTAGGTACATAAAAAAATTCAAAAATAAAATTAGATTAGTGTTAGAATAAATTTTAGCTTTAGTTTTTATTTTTATTTTTGTAAACAAGTGCTGAAAATTGTGAAGAAGTTGGACGCATGTCAAGGCGCATTTAAGGACATATTTGTGAAAAAAATTGCGTATCTTATTTCTTTCTTCTCTTCTCAATTTATATCCTTCTTGGCATATTTTTTATTGTTGTTTATGCACACAAGATAATGTTTGGCTAAACACTCTGTTCAAGGGGCGCGTAGAATGTTGATTTGATTAATTAATTGTATTAATTGTTATATTTCTAGGAAAATTAATTTAGACTTGTCACAAATTAATTTATGTATCGAGAGATAGTAAATTGATTTTACAAATTAATGTTTGAATTTAGGAATTGAACTATAGATAGGTTTTTCCTAAATCTAAATATTAATTTGAGGTTGAAATTTGAGGTTGATACCATTTTTATTAAATTGATCCTAGCGGGTAATTTTCTTGAAAATAATATAATTCTTAATTTTTCATCCTGTGACATTGTTAAATTAGTTTTCTGAAAAATATATTATTAAATTTATAATTGTAACGAGAGTTAGATTATCGATTTAATATTATCTCAAAATATTTTAAGTTAATAAATTGAGAAATTAAAATAATTGATAATGTTGTGTAATCCCATCTCTTGACTTTCTCACATATTTCACTCTGGTGAACGTTTTTTTTTTGTTATTTAGTAATTTTAATTTTAGCATTTAGAAGTTAATTTTCCCCAGAAACTGTTTTTTAAAAAAATAAAAAATATATATTTCTAAAAAAAATTGAATTGTAAGTTTTCGCAATAATTGTTTCACCTTGGAAGTTGGACTGATACCCGTACTTACTGCAATACGAGTTGTTTTAGACAAGTTTTGTAGGTATTCAAGGGATTTTTAGATTGACTTTTGAAGACAACGAATATACGCTAAAAGCCACTTATCAAATGGCGTCGTTGCCGATTTCTTGACGTTGAGACAAATTGAGGACTTGTAATTCTTATTTTTCTAGTTGTAATTATTATTCCTCCTCCCTCCTCCTTAGACTGTTTGTATAGGATTTAGAAGCTTTGTATTCATTTTGGTGCATTTTGACACAGTATTATTTTTGTAATAATTATTCCATAAAAAAATGAAAAGAGAAATCGGACAAGGCAGAAAGAGGGAGTCCACCGGCGAGGATTTTTTAAGCCTCTCTACTTTGGGTCGGTAAGACTCCCGGGGACGACTGAGATAGGCGAGAACTCCCCTCGGCCGACTCAGCTCGGTCTTCACCCCACGTGTGTAAAAATCGTGGGAGGTACATTTCTTTATCCCTCGCGAATCTCCTATCATCGAGTTCAATTTTTGTGTGCCTTCTTGCTCCTGTGTGCTTTTAATTTTTGCATCGCACTTAAATTGAATGGTTTAATGAATTAATTTACCTAAGACCTGGACCCGGTCATTGAAACGACAAGGGATTTCATCACCCGACTCACTCGCTTATCCATTGTGTGCTACCCTAGTTGTCATTAAATTTAAAATCAATCAACTAGCTAGCCCCGTAGGAACACATTTTTACATGCGATCACAAAGGTAAATTCCATGATTTTTGTTGTCCACGGACTTAATTAAAGTTTGACTATCCCTTTCACTAATTTTGAAGATAATAATTAGCTACGCGCTCGTTCAGATTTTTTCTTGACTCGTGTGTGTCAAATTCAATTCTTTAGGTAGTCGTTTTTAATTAGTTCGTCCACATCAAGAGTCCATTTTCTCCCCTTTTTCGAAAGATCCCAAAAATATTTTCCTTTTTTTAAAAATATTTCCAAAAATCAAAAAAATATTTTCTTCCTTTTTTTCAAAATACCAAAAAGATTTTCCTCTTCTTATTTTCAAAAATCCCAAAAATATTTTCTTTTCTTTTGAAAAATATTTAAACAATTCAAAAATATTCCTCTCTCATGCCCGAAGAGCGTCCTTTACGGGAATACTTTGGCCAATTTTCATTCTCTCGAAGTTTGTTTGACGTTGAGTCCAAATCTAACCTCCATACATTACTTCGTAGCTTTAACTCTCCAACACTAACCTTTGATACTTCTGTGTCGTCCACGCCCACATCTCCTACTCCACAACCTCCGGTGCTGAGTGTCAACACATCCTATGCTTCACCGTGCACATATTGCTTTCTTGTCGATCACTTGTCCCAGGAGTGTCCTTTTATTTTTTTTCTCCACCTGAACCCACCATGGAACATGTGTATCCCTATGACACTCTATTGGACCCACCCTCGACGTATTGTCACGAAGTATTAAATGTCGAGGGGTATGAGTACCCAAGCTATTCATGGAGGCTTGATCACCCTTCCATGCAATATGAATCCCAATAACATGTTGTGGATCCTTATGGCTTCCAACAGTCATCATCGCTACCTCGTGCACATCATACCTATCAGTCCCCTTACTATGCTCCTCATGCGGATCAACCTTTTGTCTCTCACGAAGATGCTTCTCCCGTAAATGATGCACTTGACCCCATTACCCACACTTCATATGAGTATTCTCCACACCCTAGGGTTTCTAGCGAGTTGTGTACACCTCCACCACCACCGCCACCCACTACCACTTCACCACCACCTTGCACATCTTCTCTCGAATCCCTCTTGCAAAAGTTCACGCACACTTTTCAATCTCAAAATTAAGCCCTTCAAAGGCTTGAACAATGATTAAATGATTTTGAGTATGCACACGAGTCGGATTTCACCCCAAGTCCACCTATTGTTGTCCCCGCGTGGGACGATGATGAGTCGTCTTGTGCCACTGACTTTGAGTGTGACGAACCCTATTATCCAGAGAATCTCGAAGTTGAGACCACTCCGTGGTCCGGGCCCTAAGTTGACAATTGTGTTGACATATCCATTGACTATGAGACTGATCCCATACCGCCCTATCATATCAAACCCACCATTGAGGTTTTCCTTTCCCTTTCCACATCTTTCCTATTTATGCCCGAGCCTACACCTTTTGATCCTTTCCTGTGTGTTCCTGATGAACCAATTAATTGTAGGTTAGCTATGGCTACGAGTTCTTCCCACTGTCCTGAGATTGATTCTGAGATGGTATCTACCTCTCTGGATATGGATCATATCCCACCATGCTTGGCTCTCGTTGCGTCAGCTATTAATGTTGATTCATCTATCTCGGATTTCACACCTCATTCTACGAATACCCTTGAGGATCATTCCGAGACTCGTGAGGAGTGTGTCTCTCCTACTCTCGAGTTAAATCATCTTCCCCCACCCTTTGTCCCACCTGACCCACCCACTATCCATACCACACCACCACTTGATTCGGACCTTGCTATTATTATTTCCCTGTTCACATCTAAGGATTTAGGTCCTCACCTAGACCCACCCTCCACCCTAGTTCTTCACGATCCCATTTGTGCGTTTTTCTTCCGCCCCGATATTTATAAGAGCATTTGTGATACTCTACTCTTTCGTGACACCAACTTGTCACCTTATGCACACCACTTCCTTGTGGTGTTGATTTTTTCCTTTTATTGCTCCTTGGCGTGTCACGTCGCGACCATTATCATTGTCCATTTATAGAATGGTCGTGCACTTTCTCTGAGGCACACACCATCACTATTGCCACACCATTTTACCTCCCCATCCAATTGGAGCACTATTCTTATAGGGCCCTTGCCGCCCTCACCTTTCGGCTCAATAAAGCCCGTGATCGACGCTTATTCTCCCCTGCCTTTATCATCCTTACCCTGATACTCACCCACCTAAGGTCCACCAATGTTTTGCATCGTGTGACGCACTTTTCTATACAAATGCATAGACCCTTTTTATCCCTTATCCAACACGACTGATGCTTCAGTCTTGTTTGGGGGTGATTATCATCACCCAATTTTTCTATCACCCCGCACTTTCATAGATCATATCTTTAAGGTGAGAACTGTTCGGTCCGGCTGAAGATGTTAAACTTAGCCCTACCGGGAGGTAGCCCGTTGTTTCTCGTTTCTGATTATAAGTCTTATCCTGTTTGGGGGTGGTGTTTCACATCACCCACTGCTTTTCACGTACTTTATAAACTTGTACGTATTTGTATCGCATCTGTTCTTCAGGTTCCATCTCTGCTCCATCATACGGTAAATTTTCTTTAGCGGTTCATTATGGTAATATATTTCCTCCCTTGTGCTTCTCAATTTTTTTATATGTAGTTTTAAACATCGAGGACGATATTCTCTTTTGTTTGGGGGTGGGAAATTTATCAAAATCGTACCTCTTTTAAAAAATTTCAAAAACAAGTGATTTTAAACCTTTTGTGCAGTTAAAAATAACTTTTTATGACATGAATTGTCTATCATACCTCTTTTAGAAGTCTGGAAATACCTGTGTTCGCCCTAAAATTACGCTTTTTACGAATAAATTAATTAATACCTATTAAAGCATACTTGTACTATGAATTTCTAGACTCGGCAATTTGCACTATCACGGTTATAATCAAAAGTTTAAGAGTTACTATATTCTCAAGAGTGCCTTAAAAGATCACTAGTTACGACTTAAACCCGTGAGATTTGAGCTTTTCATATTTTTGAGGATTTTTACGTATCTCCGAGTCACAAGTCGACTCAACTTTCTTTGTATACCACATTTAGTCGTTGCATGATCTCATTATTTTTTTTTAATTTTGGCATAATCACTGAGAGTGACATTACTTTCGAGTTGTAAGAAACATGTGTATTGTATTTTGTCCTGAGCACTAAACCGAATTTGCCATAATTTTTCATTTTTACCCTTCACTCCACCTATTATCATTCCACATTTTTTTATCCATATATATCCCAGATACCATCCACACATTATTTCCCATCATTACCATCGTTTTTGAGAAAAATAGTGTTTGAAATTTTCCATGTAAATTGTCTTCATTTGATTTATGAAAAGCAAAATGTATCGCATTAAAAAAAAAAGGAAAAAAGGGAGAAAAAGAAAGAAAAAAAAGAAAGAAAAAAAAAAGAAACTTGCGATCATAATTTTATAAAATGAAGGAATTAGTTAATCAAAGTGTGTTTCACTCTTCAAAAAAACCCTACACTATCTTCTTCATTTTCCCCTTATGCCTTACATAGACCCCATTTTCACCCTTGGTGAAGTGTTCGAGCAAATGAGAAGACTATATATGGTGAATAACTTGACATTTTTGACATAGTGGTTAGCATTCCTTCATGAGATTAGTTTCTTTCATGTATCCGCCATTTTCTATAAAGTGTGTGAGACGTTTGAACTTGCTTACATTTACTCACCTCCTCACACACTAGAGAGATACACTTACCCAACTCTCAGAGAGTTCGATTCAGAGAGATATATCCAGTGAGAATTGAGGTCAAAGCGTCGATTCTTAAAAGGCGATCTTGGAATTACTCTAATGATACTTAAGATTATTTCACACTACACATGCTGAGTTTTAGGAAGGATTACGTTTTTGGTATTAACTAATTTAATATATCATTTTGATAGTTGAATACGGTGTTACTTGACGTCCGTTTAAGTTGGGTTGTATAGCGTTTCATCATCTACTCAGATACTGCATTTAAATAAGTTTTTAAATTTTGTGGGTATATTCACTATAAACTGTCACGAGACACCACTCGTCCTGTAGGGCAACCTATAGGTTTAACGACTTATTGCACATGCTAAGTGCAATCGTCAGTGCCTACGAAAGTGGCACACTTTTGGTTACTTATCGCTGTTTTCTCTCTATTTTTGCTCGAGAACTAGAATTGTTCTGTTTGAGGGGGTGAAAAAGTGTTAGTTTATACCCCGAATAAATGCGTTTTAGTCACTCGTTTTAATTAAAATTGGTCTTACGTCGTATTTTAATATTTTTCAGGTCAATCAGTAGTCTCAACATCAAATAATGCTAAATCAAGTCAATTGCAACTCAATAGCAGTCAAAAGCGACAAATGAAGAAATTCAAATCGGCCGAGAAGTCCGAAGTCCTATTTGAGCTTACCCAGATCAGTTCCGATGTCTCAAACCTTATCCCCGGACCAGACCTAAGCCTACACCAAGCCTAGTCCAGAATTCAAGCCTCATGCGTGTTTAGTTTATGTTTTTATTATTTTTATTTTGAGTCATTTTTATTTTTAGGATTTATTTTAGATTTATTTAGAACTTTTAGGATTTATTTTCTATTTTTATATTTCTTTTTATTTAGTGTAGTTTTATTTTGATTTTTGATTTTTAGTTTGTAGTCTTTATTAGGATTTGTTTTTAGGAATTTATTTTCTTGTTTTATTAGATTTTTTTTAGTTTAATAGATTTAATTAATTTATTTTTATTTTTATTTTTTTATTTTTTTATTTTTTTATTTTTTTATTTTTTTATTTTTTTATTTTTTTATTTTTTTATTTTTTTATTTTTTTATTTTTTTATTTTTTTATTTTTTTATTTTTTTATTTTTTTTAATAGGTTTATTATTTTTATTTTCTTTTTAGTTTAGTTTATTTTTTGTAGAATTTTATTTTTATTTAGTTTTTAATTTTATTTTTTTTACAAACTAAAACACTCACACACACACCCAAATACCCTCACCCATCTTCTTCCCCAACACCTTTCTCTCTCTCATCTTTCCTCCATAGCCCGAAACAACACAATCCTTGAACCTCCAAAACCCAAAATCGAAACCTCCCTTACCCTCTCACCCACCATAGCTAAACCCACCAAAAAAAATGCCGGTACCGAAACACGAAAGCCCGAACTCACCAAAACCCGAAAATCGTACCCTACCCAACCTCCGACCTAGTCGTGACCCACCTCAAGCACTACAACCCGGAACCAAACCCGATGTCAGCCTAGACCCCATTCGTCCCGAGTTCGCCCCTACTCGCTAACCTGACCAACCCGTGTTCAACTCTTCATCCAACCTTATCCACCAACACCTCTTAAACCCAAAATCATTTTCTCCACCTGTTAAAAACCAAAACCAAAAATAAAACAAACAAAAGCAAAACAGCCAAAAACTCCTTTGACTTAGTCTAAACCAAGAATCCCAAAAAAACTCACCAACAAACAATCATGGGACTCAAAAACAAAAGCAAGGCATCTCATATAAAAGGACTCTGGGGGATTCTCACACAGGGAAGACGAATTAGAGAGGGACAGTGTGTATATTATGTACAGAGTAGGTACCTAAAAAAAAATTCAAAAACAAATTAGTTTAGTGTTAGAATAAATTTTAGGTTTAGTTTTTATTTTTATTTTTGTATTCAAATACTAAAAATTGTGAAGAAGTTGGACGCATGCCAATATGCATTTTAAGACATATTTGTGGTTAAAAATTGCGTATCGTATTTCTTTCTTCTCTTTTCAATTTCTATCCTTCTTTACATATTTTTTATTATTGCTTATGCACACATGAGAATGTTTGGCTAAACATCATGTTCAAGGGGTGGGATAAAATCGCGTATAATGTTGATTTGATTAATTAATTGTATTAATTGCTATATTTCTAGAAAAATTAATTTAGACTTGTCACAAATTAATTTATGTATCGAGAGATAGTAAATTAATTTCACAAATTAATGTTTGATTTTAGGAATCGAACTAGAGATATGTTTTTCCTAAATCTAAATATTAATTTGATGTTGAAATTTGAGGATTGATACTATTTTTATTAAATTGATCCTAGCGGGTAATTTTCTTGAAAATAATATAATTCTTAATTTTTCATCGTGTGACATTTTTAAATTAGTTTTCTGAAAAAGATATTATTAAATTTATAATTGTAACGGGAGTTAGATTGTCGATTTAATATTATCTCTTAATATTTCAAATTAATAAATTGAGAAATTAAAATGATTGATAATGTTGTGTAATCTCATCTCTTGACTGTCTCACATATTTTCACACTCGGTTGCACTTTATTTTTTTTGTTATTTAGTAATTTTAATTTTAGCATTTAGTAGTTAATTTTCCATTGAAACTGTTTTTAAAAAAAAAAGTATTTTTCTAAAAAAAATTAATTGCAAGTTTTCCCAATAATTGGTTCACCTTGAAAGTTGGATTAATACCCGTACTTACCGTAATACGAGTTGTTTTAGACACGTTTTGTAGGTATTCAAGGGATTTTGAGATTGACTTTTGAAGACAACGACCATACGCAAAAACTCTCTTATTAGGTTGCCCCATGTCAACGTGTCATGGGGAACGTTATTCGGAATAACTTATTAGTCTTTTGGGGTTTAGTCCCATGCCCAAGATTTTTATAGGTTCCCCTTCCATGTATTTTTTAAATTGTATTTAGTTCCATAATTACTCAAAACCTCCCTCAGCCGCTTTATAATTATCTCTTTTTCTCTCCGTCGAGAATGACACGTGTCTTATAGTTGTTATAATATGACCAACGACTAAAAAATTAAAAATATGGGAATGGATACAAATGAATCTTTAAAAGTGGGACTAAATAGATGTAATTCCATAACTTATTCCCCATGTGTAATCAATGTATATAGTTTTGTGTCCATGTGAATGAAACTTTGTTAGTTGGGTTGGCTTCCGATGTTGATTGTAAAAGAGGCTACGGTAGAAAAGGAGATATCCCTTTTTGCCACTGACGGATCCACACTAGGTTCAAGTGGGGCGGTCGCCCCATTTGAGATTTTTAAAAAAAAATTAGGAGTAGTCCAATCGATCATTTTCAAATTCAGGTAGGTTTTGGAGATGGAGTCTTTATAATGTTGTTTATGTTTCATCAGTTGTGCTTGAATTGAGCGTTAATGATGCTAGGTGAGTTGACTCATTTTTATACTTCATATTAAGCAAAATTCAATTGTTATCACTACTAAAATTTGGGTATTGTGAATATTTATTAAGCGTTGTTTATTTCTTGAAATTAATTAGGTATTGTTAATAATGGTTGAGAGTAGTTGTTTGGGCATCATAAAGCTATACTTTGTATAAAACTCGACATAACTCCAAAAAAAATTGCCTTGGGGGCTTCCGCCCCCGAACTCCCGGTACCACTCGAAACTTTCGCCCCACTTCACCTAAATTTCTGGATCCGCCACTGCTTTTTGCGATCATTTTTCTTCAAATAAATAAGAATCTCATGGTTAATTTGATTTTGTTAGTAGAAAAAAATCTCGTCTCATGATAGATTGCCCTTCTTTCCCCTTGCATGCACTACGGGTGGCAATTCGTGTATTTGGGTCGTGTTTCCGCCGACACGACACGACACGACACGACAAGGATTTTTCAGACATGAAGACGACATGATACGAATTCATATTTTTTAGTTGATACAAACACGACCCAAATAAAAATGACATAATACGACATGACATGAATAACACGATTTCTTAAAATTTTACACTAAATTAAACATAAATAGACACAATAATCCGAATAAAACATGATTAACACGACAAAACATGACAACACGACCAACACAACTCATAATTTTGACATAAACACAACACGACATGACTTCGTATCAAAAAAATACGACATGGACACGAAATATTGTGTCAATTTCGGATCAATTTTGTATCGTTCTGTGTCGTATTTTCGTGTCATTTTTAAAATTGTCACCCCTACATGCAGGCCTTTTCCTGCTTTCGTTGCACACCCACTGCAAGCATTTTAGATTTAGGACCACACACATATATTTAATGGGACCACTAATGCTTTAAATCTTTCAATTTTTTACTTTTCATTTTGTTATTAGAACTTGTTTATAAAAAGGAAAATCAGTCAAAATGGAAAATAAATATTAATATGCAGATTGAATGTACTTACGTAAAAAAAATACTTTTGCTTAAATTTGTATTTCTCACGTTTTTTTAATTTAATTTTCCAAGCTTAAAAGAGTGGTCGTGCTGAAATCTGGAAAAACAAATAATGGATTCATTCACCATATGGAATTTTGAAAACACAAAGGAAGGAACAAAAATAAATATGCTGCAATTTAATGTGTTTTGTATACTATGTTTCTCCAAAATTAATAATTCCTTTGTAAAAGACAATTAGTTGAAGTGAATAATTCACTTTCCACATTTATCCGCATAAGAATTAAGAATTCCTTGAAATATAATTCTTACACTTGCATTTTTCTTTCCTATAGGTATTGTTATGATGGGCAACTTTGCAAATTTATATGGTTTTAATTATATATTGTTTTTAAAATAGAGAATTAAGCTCAAGGTCATGTTTCATTTTTTTATTTTGATTTATAGGACACTGCTTTTCAGATTTATAAATATAGTCCTTGTGGTACAATAGCATTTATTTGTGTGATCTTTTTAGAATTTGAAGTACACAAAACAGGTAATTTTATTTGTTTTAGTTAAAGAGATATTTATTTTTATACCCTCACTCATACTCATTCAAAAAATAAACACATAATCCCACCTCCACACCACACCATCCACTGGAATCCTATTCGGATCGCCGGAATCCTCGTCGGATTGTTTCTCTCTCCTAGTTCTCTCTCTCTCCATCTATTTCTTTCATATTTTTGGTCCGCGTCAGAGGCACCATTGACAGTGCTGAAAAAAGCTTTTTTGTCGGAAAAATAGAGTAGAAAAAATGAAGGTTTTAGTGAAATAGTAATATATTTGTTTCGATTTTTTTATCAAAAAATATCGAATATAGGTGTTGTTGAATAAATCTCGACTAACAGATTTCAAATAGATAAATTTTATAAATTTTGGATATGTAGATTTAAAGTTATTGACTTTTAAAAATTTGATAGTTCTTTTTTGTATGAGTTGTTAAATGGTGTATTGCTCATTTTTCATGGTCTTTTGGTCATTTTTCATGATTTTTTTAGTACAATGACTAAATTTACAAAATTGTGTACTGTGTCTTATTTTTATACACTATTGGATCAGATTGGACCTTGTCCAAAAGTCCTTTTTAAAATTAGGATTATGAACTATGGATGAATGTACATAAAAACAGGGCTAATAATTTAGGGGAGAGAGAATATATTAATAGGAAACCAACATGCTCAAGCACCAATTCGATTTCAAAAACAGAAAAGGTAGAAAGTTAATAAAAATAAATACCTACAATCTATTGTAATTAACATCATATTTTATATCGATTTTTAATTTATGCTGGTTGTTTGCCATATGCTAATATAGAGTATTAAGATCGACATCACCTATCTGAAAATATTTACTTATAATGATGTTAACTTCTTTTAACATGGGTATTTATTTTTGTCAGTAAAATATTCTCTTTTAAACGTAACTATATTAGCAAATAAAAGAGTAGTTCTACAATGATCGAATTTTTAACAGAATTTTGGTGAACAAACTGACATGACGGACAGTGGCGAATCCAGGAATTTAATATTAAGGGGGCCAAAGCATTAAGTAAACAAAATATAAATATGAATAAGAAAAGCAAATGAATAAATAATCCTAAAAATTCATTATGTAGATCTTTATTAACATAAACACCATTGACACCGATAATTAAAAAAAAAATGACCCTAACTACATACGAATTTTTGGCATCGCAAATTGTGATCGACGCTCCTTCATTTCATAAAAGTCATCAATAATGTCATCAACTTCAAAATCTCGAGCAATTTCTTTCTCGATATATGTAATCAAATAATTTGCAAGAAAGTCATCCTCCATCTTGTTTCGTAGCTTAGTCTTAACGAGACTCATGGCCGAAAATGCACGTTCCGTCGTTGCGGTTGAAACGGGGAGAGTTAACACTAGGCGAATCAACCTATCAACAAGGGGATAAATTGTTGCTTTTCTTGTTTTCGCCAAAACTTGGCATAACTCAGAAATTCTGGACACCCTTTGCAGCTCAGTATTTCTACGAATGTCAAGCTCATAATGCTCCAGCTGAGACTTCAAACACAAATTCTCTTGTTCATCGAAGTCATTAGGATAGAATTTTTTTACAAGTTTGCAAATATCATCAATGTTGAATGACTTATAAGAATCATAAGGGTCAAGTGTCGTGCTCAGAATCAGCAACTCCATCACATCTTCTTTAAATCTATGATTCAATTCTTGTATTTGAGAGTCTATTGCAGCAGTAAACACTTCAAACCGAAAATGATGCTCAATTGTAATGTCCCTTTCCCGAGATCTACCCCGACCACCACTATAACAAGCACTCATATTAGGAATTTCTATCTTACGCTTTTCACAAAATGATTTCACTTTATCAAATAAAGGATCCCACCCATCTTCTCTCAACTTTTGCATAAGAGATTTTGTTGTTGACACCAAATGCATTGCATTCACTATATCTTGGGATTTACGTTGTAAGGCTTGACAAAGATCATCACTAATCCCCATGATCTCTCTCATGAGATGTAAGGTAAATATGAATTCAAAAGAAGTGATCAAATCATAAACTCCATCTGCATCTCCACGTTGAACATAAGTTGTTCCATCAGCAATAACATTTTTTAAGACTGAACAAGTTGCATCAAACATAGATATCAAGCTACGAAGAGATCCCAAATGAGAGCTCCATCGGGTATCTCCGGCCCGTTTTAAAGTGCCAATTTGATTTAAACCTTTACCAGACTCAACTTCTTCAATTACAAGTTTTTTTTGCAATTTCTTCCGCTTGAGCAATTTTCAATTGATCATTCCGTTTGCAAGAGGAACTAACTGCATTAACAATGAGGGGCAAATAATTAAAAAATTGATGAACGGGAAAAACCTCTCGCGAAGCAGCCACAAGTGCTAATTGCAGACGATGAGCAAGACAATGAATATAGTATGCAAAAGGGCACTCATTTAAAAAAAAGGCTTGCAACCCATTCCATTCTCCACGCATATTACTAGCACCGTCATATCCTTGACCTCGCATATTCTGTATACTAAGATTATTATTAGAAAGGACAAGTGATATTTCTTTCTTCAAAGTTAATGACATGGTATCAGCTACATGAATCAAATCAAAAAATCGCTCTCGTATAAATCCATCTTTATCGATAAATCTGAGAACAATAGCCATTTGCTCCCTTTTTGCTTCATCCCGGGACTCGTCCACAATAATACAAAATTTAGCATCATTAATTTCTTCCCGAATGACCTCTCGAATTTTTCTTGCATAGATTTGTAAAATTTCCTTTTGAATCGCATGAGAAATGTATATAGCATTTTGATGAGCTCTATCTAAGACCACTGCAGCAACCTCCTCACTGTAGGACGCCAAAAGTTTTATCAATTCAATAAAATTTCCCCGATTTATCGACTCTGGCCGTTCATCATGACCTCTAAAAGCACAAGCTTGAAACATGAGCCATTTAACTGCATCTATTGAAGTCTTCAATTTCAATCTATTGTTTTTCACAATTTCAGAAGATTGTTTTTCAACAATCTTCTCAATATGTTGCGATTGGTTAATGAGATCATGGCAACACTTCACAGCATTCTTGTGCAACGAATTTGGATCTTTACCAACATGATTTAAAAGAGCGCAATTGACACCACAATTAACTTTCTTCCATGAACGAAATCCCTCCACCATGAATGCACTAGACCCTGGGCGACCCGATGGTTTGGTAAAAAGAAAGCAAGGAAGACAATAAATCCCATCGGTAGTTGGAGAATATTCCAACCAATTTGGAAACATTTTGAACCAAGAAGCTTGAAATCGGCGAGGATGTTTATCTTCATTAAATGGGTATTGTGAAAGATGATGTTGATATGGCCGGCTTTAATGTAAGATCGTCGGAGTTCATCACGTTGATTATATGGATATTCCCATATTTGTTGGCGTAATCCCGGATCTCGTTCCAAAGAATTTGGTTATTTTTCAAACGGGCTGAGTTTGGAAACTTTTGAGGGTCGATGTTCTGGTTGTGAAGCTTCAACATTGGAATCGGGTTGTCCTTGATCGGTAGAAATCGGTGCACTAACATCTATATTTTCAACATTATTTTTCTTGAAAAATGCATCAATAGTTGTTCTGTTGACCATAATGAACTGTCAAAAAATTAATACACGAACAATTTTAGCAATTTGTAAACAACAAATATTTTAGCAACTTGTAAACATTTTTCAATAGAAGTTTGATCAAATCATATTCTAATTAAGAAACATAAAATAAATACTACAACATAAATAAATATCCTTCAATCTATCACCTAAAATAAATTGACATAAATGAAAATTGAATATTAAAGAAAGAATAAAATAAAAAATTGAATGTTAAACATGCAGTATTGAAAAAAAACTGAACAAAAACTGAACAGTAACATAGACATTTGTGAAAAAAGAAAATCGCAAAGAAAAAAAAAATTACCTTTTCTGTGTTTTCCTCCCTTTCACCGCCCCTTAGTAAAGATTTGTGAAAAAAAAAATTGCCAAAGCCTTAACTGTGTGAACAGTAACGTCAAACTCAAATCTGTCTACCGCCCCTTAGTTTTGTGTTGTTTCTTTCCTTGGTGCCTTTTGTTTTTGTTTTTAACCTAAACCTGAAAATGCCTTTTTTATCCCTCATTTATACACGTTTTTTTTTTTACTTTTGTGGGGACCACAGTTGACCACTTAAACTTAAATGGCACGAAACTGCCGTGCTGTACCAAAAAATTGAGAAACTTTTGCAGGGGCCCAGGCCCCCCTGCTCCCCCCTCTATCCGCCACTGGTGACGGATATTTAATGGTTGGTTTCTAGGTCCCACTGGCGTGGACCCCAAAAACTAACCAATAAAATCCCGCCAAATCAATTTGTCCATCAAATTTCGATCAAAAATTCGATCACAATAGCATTTTTGCAAATAAAATGGTTGCTTTAAGAGAACTTTTCTAACACAGAGAACTTTAGCAGGAACAGAATAGGAGAATAGCAAAGATTGATGTAACGATCGACAAGACTCCGGTAAAAAATTAATGAATATTATCAGTTAGGTACTCACTTTGATACCCACTTAATAAGACAACGCTAATAAAAAGTTGTACCTTGTGTCATGAGGGGAGCCATAATAATAAAAAGGGGATTTTGGGAAAAGATTCTTATAATGCTTAAAGTGTATAAAAATAGGACACTCCATATAATTTTATAAATTTAGTCCCTGTACTAAAAACATCATGAAAAATGATACCGCTGGCGCGGACCAAAAAAGTAAAGACAATTGTACCACAGGGACTAGATTTACAAATGTTATTGTACCACATGGACTAGATTTATAAACTTGAAAATCATTGTTCTAAAAAGCCAAATATAAAAAGTAAACATGACCTTTACCTTAATTCTCTATAATAAAAATATGAGAAAAGAATACAAAAATGAGTCAGTGTATCTTTATCCATATTATATTCATCCGGTATGTGGAATAAGATCAGCTGTTAAGCAAAAATATTGTGCACTCAATACATCATTTACACTATTTATGAGGGAGGGGGAAAAGGAAAGGGGAAGAAAGTCATAGCAACAACATGAAGTGATTCTGATCACGTTGATATGCTGAGTTCAAAAAGTTGGGTGACTAATATTGAATCAACAAACCTCATGATTTATTATTGTCAAACAAAAAATATTAATATCCAACAGAGAGTGGTAGACTTCCACTATTGTTGAATAACAGAAGTTTAAGAAGAAATGCACACACACAAAAAAAAAGAAGCAAAATACAGTAAAATAAGGGCTAGGCTATCCCCACACCAACCAAGTCTTCCACCACACCATTTTGGTGTCAAAAGACAATTATACCCTTACACATTTACAAAATCTAAATGTTTCAACTAAAATAAATGCATTTCAAAAATAATTAAAAATTTATATTTTCAATAAAAAATATTTTTTAAAAAAAAATTGTTTTTAATAAGAAACGGTTTTAATTTCTTTTTAAACTTTTCATAAATGATTTAAAAAAACATTTAAATTGTTTAAAAAAATTTGTTATATGTTTTTTAAATTAAAAAATTGTTTATAAAACATAAAAAATGTTTTATATAAAATAAAAAATGTTTTTACAAAATAGTACCTTTATGTAAATAGTGCTATTATGTAAGTGTAAAATAAAAAAAAAACGAAAATTATAAAGCTTTATTTAAAAATTCAAAAAAATACAAAAAAAATTCTACAAAATTGAAAAACGCAAAAAAAAAATCTGAAAAATACTAATAGATATTAAAAAAAAAATAATGTCTGTCAGGAAAAAAAAATGTTTCTCGCCCAAAAAATGATTTCCAACAACAACAAAAAATCAGTAACAAAATGCATTTCAAAAAGAAAGAAAAATTGTTTTCAACCAAAAAACGAATTCCAACAAATCAAAAAACTATTTTCCACTCAAAAAATGGCATCCAAGAGAAAAATAATAATTTCCAACGAAAACAAATTATTAAAACAAAATAATTTCCGAACTAAAAATTATTAAAAAAAATTATTTCAAAAAAAAAATTATTTTTTTTAATATCTACTAGTATTTTTCAGAGTTTTTTTTGGTAAAAAACAATTTTAATATCTATTAGTATTTTTGGGTGAAAAATAGTATTTTTTTTTTTGGGTGAAAAACAGTTTTGATTTTTGGATGAAAAACAGTTTTTTACTGTTGGAAATCATTTTTTTTGGTAAGAAGCAGTTGTTTTTTCCTGCTAGACATTATTTTTTAAAGGCACTACTTACTTTTCAAATGTACATAAAGGTACTATTTTGTAAAAGCAATTTTTATTTTATATAAAACAATTTTTATGTTAGAATTCGTTTTTTGGTTGAAAACGGTTATTTTCTTAATTATTTTTTAATATCTATTAGTATTTTTCAGAGTTTTTTTTTTGCATTTTTCAATTTTATAGAATTACTTTATTTGTAATTTTTAAAATTTTTAAATAAAGCTTTATAATGTCCGTTTTTTTATTTTACACTTACATAAAGGCACTATTTAATTTCCATATGTACATAATAAAGGTACTATTTTGTAAAAACAGTTTTTATTTTATTTAAAACAATTTTTTATGTGTTATAAACAAGGTTCTAAAAAACGCGGGGCGTGGTCGAGGCGTGGAGGCCAAGCCTTAAGCCTTAGAAGCTTAGGCGGGCCTTGGCGTAAAAAGGCGTTTAGGCCTTCTTAATATATTTTCATATTTTTAAACCATAACAAAGCTATTAAAATACTAAAATTATACATATTATAAAAATATGTCCGAGTATATGCAAATTAAAATACTATTGGATTGTTTTGGATGAAATAATGGTCAGGTTAGTAAAAAAATTCTTTAAAAGGCGATATCGTTTCACTAAAGCATTGTTGTTTTTAGAAAAAAGTGCGCCTTAAGGGTTTTACCAAGAATAAGGCGTAAAAAACTTAAGGAGAGGAGTTTCTCCCAAGCCTTAAGCCTAGGCGGGGCCTAGGCGAGTTTTTTAGAACAGTGGTTATAAGCAATTTTTTAATTAAGAAAACATATAACAAATTTGTTAAAACAATTTAAATGTTTTTTTAAATCATTTATGAAAAGTTAAAAAAAATTATTTTTAAAACGGATTCTTATTAAAAACAATTTTAAGAAAAATATTTTTATTGAAAATACAAAATTTTAATTGTTTTTCAAAGGCATTTATTTTAGTTGAAAGCAAAATAATAAAGGTTTAAATTTTGTAAATGTATAAGGGTATAATTGTACTTTGACATCAAAATGGTGTGGGGGAAGACTTTCTTGGGAGTGGGGATAGCCACTCCCAAATAAATGTACCATTATGTTTTCCCCGTTTCCTTTTATAATGTCAAAGATCTTAACATAACAAAATACTACTCCTTCCCCCGAGAAAATTATAAAATGTATCAAAATTAATATAGAAAATCTTTTTTTTCCTAAAAATTCTAATTGACATCATTATTCATACATTTTACCTTTCCATTCTATGCGAAAAGTCCAATAACTTGTAAATATTGGCAAGCTTGAGCATCTCTGTCGGGAATACTGTAATACTCAGATCCCATATGATTGGGTCTCCGGTATCTTTGATCTTTGAAGGTTGTAGCTGTACTTCAAAAATAAAAAATAAAAAATAAAAATCTAGAAATAAAGTGTTGCAATAATTTTACGCATTGAGGCTACTGAAATCGTAAAACAAAATATAAAAGTCCTGTTCGGTTGTGCAAATTGTTTGATTATGTAAATTGGTTCATTGTAAATTAGTAAATTATTAATGAGTGAATTTAAAATGGTCAAATACCAAAAGGTCGCTCAAATATTTTTTTAATACATATTTAGTCAAAGCCTTTTATTTTGTACGAAAAAGTCTTCTATTCTCTTACTTGTAAAGGTCCGTGTCAGCGGCATGGTAAAGGACTTTTTAGAGCAAAATAAAAAGATTTGGATTAAACGTGTATTAAAAAATATTCGAGGGACTATTTGGTATATGGCGCAATTTAAAATGAGTTTAAATCTAATTTTACACAATATTTGGTAATTTGAAATTTATGTTAAGATTCTATGAGGAAAAAAAGATAAAAACAAACTAAGAGGAGAGGGAGGGAAAAGAGAGACGGGAACATGCACTTTATGCGATTCATATTTCAAATGGATGCATTTTACGTTTTTTGCGAAACGATTCAATTTCAGATTTTTCACATGAGCTAAAATGGGACAATTAACGAATCATTTCATTAATAAAACCAAATATAATTAATTGATTAATTTGTAAACGAATCAATTTATAAATTAACAAATTTATAATTTTGGGACAACCAAACGAGGCCAAAGGAAATTTGTAACAATCCCCTCAACATAATCATATTACTGTCAAGAAATTTAAATCACAGTAGAATCAACTTTTTTCAACCACTTTGCACTTACTTTTAGTTTTTCCATTTTAAAGTGGAGCTTGGTTACCCTTGTTGGGCTAAAGGGTGAACAAATCAATCACAAAAATATGACAATCCAACTGAGCGCAAAAATCGATACTCTTCCCATAATGTAAGCCCCGCTTGCCTACTCCTCCATTGCCAAGACTCGAATGTGAGTTTGCACTCGCCAAATAACATTCCTTATTTATCTTCATGTTTAATAGTTCCGAGAGAAGTCTATCAAACACCTGAAGGTGGTCTTGCAACGAAGTACCCGGATCCATTCCAAAGCGGTAGAACTCCCTTTTGAGATTAATCCATAATACAGTGTTTACACTGACAAACATAGTCAAATCGTGGAACAGACCTCCTAGTCGGTCTTTTCCACTCGCCTTCCTTCATTGTATTGGGATTTCCTTATTTGACAAGGATGACCATCACCTCCACGTGCCATAGGCCAAAATTGTTCTTAGCGTCAAATGTCTCAACATCAAACTTTATCTTGGAAGCCATAACAAAACGACTCTAGTTTGTAACAGACTCTGATGCCAATTTGTTGTATAGTCCCCTCACAAAATTAATCACACCGCAAAAAAGGCTCTCATATTCTACCCAAAATCCTCAATATGGAATACCCAAAATTGATTCCCAAAATAAATGGCTAATTTTACACAATATGAACCCTTAATTTTCACCTAACCAAAATTCTTTATATTGAAACCGAATTGTGCCAACAAAAAAAATACTAAATTGTTTGCACCATAAAGGGTGCAAAACCCAAAATTATTAAACACACTCATATTCTATATAATATCTGATTAATGTCATGTGTATATATATGGTCATTGGAGTAGACAAACTCTCCAAATTGAGGAGTAATTTGAGGAGGACCTGACCACCCACTACCGAAAGCATACACCCACCTAATGTAAGTTGTCCTTTTTTTTTTTATGCTTTTTCAACACCTTAATGTTTTAGGTGAGGCTTAGAGTTAAAATAAAAGATCGATGAGCATAATTTATTGGTAATAGCATGTACAATAACGAAGGCATTATATAGAGCTAGAGAGACAATACAAAAACCCAAATATTGGCGTACGAGCGTAAATATCACAAAAAGATAAATTAACATTGAAAACCAAACTCCCCCAATATTTATTAATGATGACATGCAAAATAGAATAATTACATGTATAGTTTAAAGGGGTAATATTCCCCTAAATATTCTAACCAAATGGGCAAGGTTCTAGTGTTAGTGAGTTCATGGGTGATGTCAGCATGTATGTGACATGGGCCATGACATCACTTGCTGAAGACATTATGCTACTCGTAGCTAACCAACATACATATATAGAAAACGAGGACAAGTGTTGCGTAAGCATGAAGGAAAAATACAAATATAATCCTCGTTTGTCATCTCCATTAACAAATTTAGCCTACTCGTTAGACTTATCGCCTTCGACTACTAATTATCTTCTTATCTCACTCCACTAGAGATCGATCCCTTACCTACTAGGTCAAAACTCAACCTAGAGATGCGCAACCCTAGATCAGACCTTCCAAAGCCACTTCTGACTTCTTTGGCTCTCGATAAAGCTCACCGATATTTCTAAAAGTCAATTATAGTCAAGTTGGTGTTTGGTTTGGTTAATTAATGAACCCTTTCTTCTTTCGTTCTCATGTAATTATGTCCACTCGCCTCATAGAGCCCTCGTATAGATAATAGGGCAGCAAACCAAAGGAATCCTCTATATTTTCTTATTATTATTCGTTGCCCTATAATTGAAGGCTATTCGTCCTTTCATTTTTGGTCTTCGATGTTTAGCAGCGGAAGACTTGGGGAAGGTGGTGGATGGGGATGCTGGTGGTGCCCCATAAACATATTTAAGGCGACGCTAGGGGTGATGACCTTTATATGCTCTAGAACGGTGGTAATGACTTCTTCCAGCTTGGCGAATCCTCATTCAATTCCATGATGATAGCTTTTTCTCGGCTCCATTAATAAGGTGTGATAATTTTTAGGATTATGTGAACAATGTTTATGGAAAGAATATCTAGATTTAATACCAAAATATGTACATGCGTAAATGACACAATGATAAAGAATAATAATCAGGAACAAACTCTCACAAAATATATTGATAATCATCATCAAAGGTGAATAGTTCCATTTATAGAGCACGCGAAGGGGGAATATCCTCATGAGTGATGCGTAACACCACCAATATTGCCACATTATTACCCCCATTCATGGTGTTATGGATTTTTATTCCACTTCATATCCATAAATTGGTGTCAACGGAATTTGAACCTATGACATGTGGTGTCATAAACCATATGTCTTACCAATGGATCAAAGACTGCAAGTCATTATTAACATGAATCGTTACTCATCACGTGATGTGGGACATAACTCTTTGCCTATAAAACCAATCATTATTCCAACGTGTTATAATTCACCCACTTTAAGGATCCCAATGTCCTTTTTTTTGGAGAAAATCAACCATAACCCAATACGTTATCATACTCGTTCACGCTAGTTACCAGCGCTGTTGATACCATTATATAACACCCCACTTGACCACCATCGATATTGTCCCAACTTTAACCACCGTTCACAATGAAAAGTTCTTCTATTCCATCTCTTATTTACAAATTGGTACCATCTAGTGTTTGAATCGATGATATGTGGTACATAAACCACATGTCTTACGAGTGGAGCTAAAAAGGCATCGTATTAGAAGACTGTAGTCATACATATATGAACCTTTACTCGCCCAAAAAATATGGGACGTAACTTTTCAGCTATCAAATCAACCATGATAATAGTTTGTCACATGATATCACCATGTAATCAATAAATTAAGGCTCTAAAATCCTGATTAATAAGTAATATATGTATATAAAAAAAATGAAGGAAAGTGTGATAGAAGCAAAAATGAAAGTACATATATGCCTCCAATTTATTTACGTTAAATATAATGGTACTCTTTTACCCATAAACCATCACCCATAACCATAATATATAATTACAACTCCTTGACTTGTGCGCCTCAATATACTTCAATATTATTAGCCTAATCACAACCAATGAGTCATTTTATGTGAATAGTTTCATGGAGATAATGAAACATACTTTGTGACCACTTCTTTAATTTCACTAGTGACAATAACCCACTTCTTATTTATTTAAAAAAAACTTATTATATCTTTAAATACTCTAGAACATAGACTTTATAAATCTACTGAAAAACTTTTATATGATTTCGTTTTTCTTCCAATATACTTTCATCATTTATAGATATATGTGGCATGAAAATAGTTGGTCATGAAATGAGAGTATTCAGTGATATTGTTACTAGAAATAGACAAAAAATTAACAGGTTAATCTCAATAAAGAGCACGTCTATTCACTGATGAGAAAGTCAGATAACATCAATTAATGAGGGAATGGATTACAGTTCAGGAAATTAAATAGAACGAATGCACAAGTTAAACATAAGTTGTGTTTATTATCAATATTAGTTCATTTTTTTAATGTTGTTGAAGAGAAAGACAAAAAAAGGGAAGCTACTAGACGTCAACAATTCATTAACTGAGGTAATTACAAAAGATTAAAAAAAACATCTTGGGACATTTGAGCATTTTACCACAGAAAAATACTTAAAATGTTACTTTCTTACATCAAAGTTAAAGGTCTTACTCTAGAGCCTCAATAAAAATGGATAGACAGTATATAATAAATAAATAAAAATACATGCGAAAATTCAAACATCGGGAGAAGGGTGGAAGAACTGGAAAAATGCTTAAGCGACAGTAAAATACCACACAAGGGTCTAAAACGCCATATCTAATGTTGAAAATATGAGAGAAATATAAGTTTAAATTTATCATTGTCTTTTGCTAAATCATTATCATTTATTGTTGCATTTTAAAGTGACGAGGGGATTGTGGGACGTATTTCTGTCTCTTAGTCGAATTTCTTGGATAATGCCCAAGTCGGTGAGGACTCTGCTAGAGGCATGGAATCCATCAAAGGGATGGAAAGGAGTTAGGAAAATTTGGCGAATGATTCCTCACTATATCTTCGGCACGACATGGCGTGAGAGGAATGTGAGATGTTTCAAAGGAAAGGAAGCATCACCATCTAGTATTCGCTACTTGTTTTTTAGCATACTATTGATATGGTATAGGGAAAGATTTAACACATCTCTTCCTATTTTTCAAAACTTCCTCAAGGAGATGCAAAGAGTTTTATAGGATAGGGAGGCTTTGAGGGGAAGGCACGTTTTGAGTCTTTATCCTTTTGTTGCATTGTATACGTCTTATATACGGGTGTCGCCCCGTTGGTAGTCAATCTATATATTTCATTTACTTATCAAAAGAAAAATTTCTTAATACTATGAAGATGGCCTTGAACCCTACAACATAAAATCAATACTAGAAAATATGGGGATTTTAGTTTCCCTTTCACCATTTTTTTTTGTATTTTAGCCTTCTATAGATTTTCTATATTTCTTGTATATGAGTTTCCGCTCCTTATGCGACTGTTGTAATTAATATAATTTCCTTATCAAAAAATATATATTAAACTTTGCCCATACATCAACCCATTAATCTAGTAAAGAGGTTGGGTTATTGAGATACTAATTCATCTTGCGTGTCAAATATTATGAATTGTTGTAATATAGTTATGCATTTTATACATACATCATTACTATGTTATGTTAATTATTCTTAAGTTTATGGTTTTAAAAATGCTGATAACAGTATTTGCAAATTTATAAATGAATATTTTATCTAATATTAATTAATTTGAAGTTTACAATTAAGGGTTAATTGAATGATATCATTTTACAATCACATTACAAAGTAATGGTATACAGAAGATGAACACAAGTACAAGCAGTGATGAATCGAGTTCCAAGTTAGTGTCAAGTTATTTGACAACGTTAAACACGTGGATTCATGATTGACTAAACCTAAATAAGAATAAAAGACGGTTGAATACATATTTGAAATCAACCTGGATAAGAACCCAAGATTGTTGCAAACATAGTTGGGATTTGCACCCCTACTTAAGCCTATAGATATGCAATCAAGGTTAAAACAAGATCTACTATCTATTAGTACATAATATACCTTTAGTTTTTCTTTAAAGATCTATTTGCAAATTAATTATGCTAAAAAAATCATCATTATATATTAATGTTAAATGTGTAGTTACATGTATACAAATTCTTTATTGAGTTGGCCAAGCAGCCAATATGGTGTAGATACATGTATACAAATTCTTTATTGAGTTGGCCAAGCAGCCAATATGATTGGTGATCTCTGTTACACACAAACACTGAATAAAGAACAAGCGGAAAAGAAAGAAAAACAAAAAATTTAACATAGTTGGACAAATCCCATAGTTAACTCAAAATAAAAGATCAGTACACTAATGTCAAAATTGTCATAAAAAATATGCAAGTCTTTCTTAAATAACTCACTAAGCACAAATAATTACATTACATAAAAGATTATTGCACTACTATTGATTAAGGCCATCTCCAATCATGCTACTTCTAAATCCATTTGTATCCCTCGTATCAAGTGTCTTTTAGAAAATTTCCATAACCATTTAGGGCTATTTTATCATGAACAGGAAAATGAACACAAATGCACCTCCAACAATATCTAATTTGCATAGTGAGTGATAGTCTAACAATCGCAATGATCTAAACTACTACTAATTTTTTTATCAAAAATGCATGTGTTGTACCACGATTCTTGCCCCCACCTAATACAATACAACATGCAAAGGAGGTTTGAAAAAATTTCAGTACTAGTTGCAAGTAAAGTAAATGTATCATTACTCAAAATTAGATTTAAAAAGACCATGAAAAGTGACTAACATACCCAATAAAGAATATGTTTATTTTGCTTTACTCCCTTATGGATAGGCTTTCGGGGGCTTAGGTCATGATGAAAGTTTTCAGTGGGGTTCTTTTATGTATTGCATACCTAGTTTTTTCAATAATGCATATGTGAAGTTTTGGGATGTATATTTGAATTATTATAACAATGACATGAATTTTTATGTAGCAATTTATAATGTGTTCATGAATTTTTACAATGTACACACAAGAAAAGAACCAAGATTTCACAGGAGTGTGGGATATTTTAGTGACGAATTTAGGGTTCAGGGGTGAAAGTCCCTTAGCCTATTTTTTGAGTTTTTTTTAATACTTACGAAAAAAATAAATAAATATTGGAAAATTTAACAAATATTTTTTTTGATAAATAAAAATTTAAAAAATATTCAATCAATTACTAGCAATCAAAATAAATACTAAAAATCCTAAAATAGTTTGTAGTGTCAAAAATTCACAAAACCATGCCGCCTAAAATTTGAATTAACATTAATCATAAAATGAGTCCAAAATAATCTTTGGCTTTAACAACCAAGATATTTTCATCCATCTTTAATAAGGTAACATTTCAGATTGCATCAAACTATACATTTCAATCTAAAACTAACCTAAACTTTAGCCCTAAGGTAACCCCAAAATTAACCAAATATTTAGAATAATGATAAATTGAGAGGTAGAGAGATAAATATTTATAGAGAGGGAAAGAAAGGAGGTAACACGCACATGAAGAGAGAGAGAGAGAGAGAGAGAGAGAGAGAGAGAGAGAGAGATAGAGAGAGCATTATCGGTGGCGGCGCTCAAGTAGATAGGAGGTGGAGTAAGAAGGCGAGCGGGGAGGTGGAGTCGTGAAGAGAGTGAAATATTTAGAAAATTTGGTGAAATGTTTCTCCTTGTTCCCACTATTGTTGTTTAGGTTATGTGGGCAAATAAATTTTCACTACTTACATATATTTACCCCAGAATTGTAAAACTATTATATTTATAGCAATTTTAAAAAAATCATACATGGGTATTTTAAAAAGAATATTGTGGAGCCTATCATCCTTTCGTCCCAGTGTACACATGTCACCCTCGTGTATACACCATAAAAGATGTATAATAGAGATTATAGTGCCAATTTTATTTTATTTTTTGTTAAAACCGTAAAAAAAATTAGGGTAGTAATAAATTGGCAAACTCCCCCCCCCCCCCCCCCCCCAAAAAAAAAAGCTACAAATATAACTACTTTTACATTTTTTCAATCCACAATGAGTATAAACAATACACAATTAGGTGAGAGAAAATGTAGTGAAGGCATAAAATTAGACACACGCTACACATTATATAGTAGTGCCCCCCATGGGGTGGCCCACACTTGAGCGAGGAGTCTTATCCGTCTAGGATGTGGGCAGGAAAGTTTTATCCGTCCAAAGTTATTTTTAAAAAAATCTAGAGATAGCTTATAATTTCTAGTAGGTCCACTCTTGAGCTTGAGACATATAGCCGGCCAACACATTTTGTACATATTCCTAGTACAGAATCGTTCCAGGCAATCTAAGGCAAAAACGTAGTTTTACATCTTTTGAAAGTAACCCACCGGAGGTGGGTTTGAAATATAAATAGAATTTATAATGACAATGCATGTGTCTAAACAGTTCAAAATAGTAAAAGTTATTTTTATCATAAATGTAAGTAAATACAGTTAAATTATATGTTGTTGTTTATATTTCTAATGATCAGAGGATACAACGTCCAATCCTTAGTGTCTATGTATGCTATATACAAGTCCCGTCAATAACATTAATGCAACGCATCACATGTTCCTTTAACTGTGTGTGGGTGAGTAGTTAGGTTATTTTTTTTTTTTCTAATCTTAAATATTATGAAGTAAATAGTGAGGAAGGGGATATACTAATTGCAGAGTATAACTAAATCATTTCGCCTTTATTCTATGAGTTTGATATTAAAATTTAACATATTATTATTTTGAGCATTATTTTTAATCTGTGAGATATTTTTGTAAAAGTTGTCCCAAAAAATATAAATAGCGACAAAAAATTAAAAATGATACTCGTAACAAAATGATATTACGTTAAATGATAATATTCAAAATAATTTAAAGCATAAATAATGGAAGTAAAAAGTCCTAATTGACCCTATGATTAATATCATATGATATTTCAGAAGTGTGCAACTTATCAACTCATAGGAAATGTGAATGTTCGAAAATTTGACTCCCATTGCCTCACTCTTATACATTACACTGCAACAGTGTGGAGAAAGTATTTGAAGCTGAGATCCCGTAATTCACTGGGAGAAAATCAGGAGAGAAATGAAAAAACATGTAATAGGACTCCATTAAAAACATAGACTAACACCCCATAATAGGGAAAAGTATCATAAAAAAGGTTTTGGTAGAAGGAATGAAAGATTGAATTGTGTACTAGTAAGGCGTGAGTAAAATATACGATCCTTCACTTCTTTTAGATTTATCATTGGTATATTTCTCTCATTTTAAATATGTAAGGTAATGCTTAAGATCTGATAATTTTGGGTTTGTTACTACATGGGATTAATTTGAAGTTGGATACATTATCTTTCATGGATCCTTTATTCCATAAGTTGTAAGTTATATTTTATATATGATTCCCAAAATCTTTGGACTATATGATAATCACGTCAATAGACATGTGAAAAGAGTAATTTTATTTACCTCCTTGCGACGCCGTGGATTCAGTCTCGTTTTTCAACGTCGTCGTCGAGTGTCATCGGTGTGATCGCCTTAGCAATTCTTTAAGGGAGAATTTGGCTTCTCTCTCCTTGCCTATAAATCTTTAGGTATGTGTTTTTCATTGATATCTTGGATTACCTTTTGATAGAGGAAAGACATTTATTTATAGGTGGAGAGAGGGCCAGAATTCCAAAGGTCAATTAATCTTAACTGTCCATTAAAGTTTGAGATTAAGTGGAATTTTAACTCATTTTTATTCTTTATTTCGTGTGGACTACGAACCATTTATACAGGATATAACATGTATTCTTTATTAAAAACGAATTAAGAAAGACAACATTTAGAAAAAGGAAATAAACCAAAGGTTAATTTAATAATTTCCTTACAGTCTCCCACTTGGTCGTTAGGTTAATCCATAAATGTTTTTAATTTACAATCATAAGTTGCGCATGATATGATAAATCCTTCAGTCATTGATTTTCATAAGGCCTTGGTTAGTCCGATTGTCAATGGGAGTCATGGCGGTCGCATATCATTATGTAACATGATCCCTTCAATGTACCACATCCTTGACAACCTTCTTAACTAGACCATAATCAGGAGTTTACTTAATGGTCCCATAATGTCTTGTTAAAGACAATTTTCTATTTTTATTCATCCAATAATAATATGTGTACACAATGGAAAACAGAACATAATAGATGTAGAAGTTAAGAGCTCAATAAATGTCAAATACAAGCATAATAATTTACCTGTGTGTTCAATGACAACTTTTCCTCTTCTAACATCTTGCTTCAGTGAGAGATATTTAAGTTCCATGTGTTTAGATCCCTTTAATATCTGATCATGCTTAGAGAAAAATATTAATATGTCATCAACATACAGTACTAAAAAAATATGAACTTACTCCCACTGGTCTAGAGGTATATACATGGATCAATAATGTTTTGTTTGAAATTGAAGTTCGTAATGATTTTATCAAACTTTAGATACCATTGCCTCGAATCTTATTTCGGTCCATATAGTGGCCTTCGATTATGAAGTTTTCAGGTTGACGCATATAGACTTTCTCTTGTAAGTCTCCATTGAGAAAAGCTTTAAAACTTTAATTAACACATAGTAAGATTTGATTATTTTACGACATTAAAATAAGATGCTCCTGTGGGTAGTCATCACATATTTTAACTTAATACCATTAGTGGTCATAATATTCAACATGCATAATTGAGTGATGTATCTAGTTAATTTTAATAAGGTATTTGTGGATATTCTTGGTTAACACATGTACAAACACTCCTTAATCGTGTATTCAACATATGATTATAGTATACATGTGGGCAACTAATTGATATATGTTAAATAAATAAATTTAAACATTATAATGGTAATAAATGGCTAATTTGGAACTTATAAGCATTCTTTAATTATTTATTCAACATATCATTATAGTATACCTGTGGGCAACTAATTAATATATGTTAAATAAACAGATTTAAACACCATAATGGTAATAATTGACTAATTTGGAATGAGTAATAATAAGTATCATTATGGTGATACTTAACTTTAATAATGCAATTGCATTCATTTAATAAATTAATATGAATACGTATGCATATTTTATCATAAAATTCCAAAAGTCATAAAATTACATAATTGCAAAATTCCTAAATAGCAAAATGGTGTACATTCTAGAATTTCATAAGTCTAGAATCCCAAAAGCTTAGAATTTTAAAAAATCATTTATTGATTTAACACATGATTATAATATACCTGTGGGCAACTAATTGATATGTGTTAAATAAACAAATTCAAATTTTGAGAATTTGAAAAGACATAATTTTTAGAGTTCCAAAAGGTTATAAAATGTTGAAAATTGCAAAAAAAAAATGCATAATTTAAAGAATTCTAAAAGGCATGGTAACATGAATTTCAAAAGTCATGGTAGCATGAATTCTAATTAAGGGTGCACAAAAAAACTGACAAAACCGACAAAATCGAGACGAACCGAAAATTTTTGGGCCGGGTTTTTTTAAGGGTCGGTTCGATTTTCGGTTTTGGCATAAAAAATCGATTTTGAACCGAACCGAATTAATTTTTATACTTTTTAATTTTATATTTTATATTATATTTATATTAGTGTTAGCATATTATATTATATTTTTTAATTTTATATTTATATTAGGTATTAAAAAATATTTTTTACTAAAATAAATGAAAAAACTGAACCGTCCCTGTCAAAAACCGACCCTGTTTGGTTCGGTTCGATTCGGTTCTTCAATAGTTTCGGTTCGGTTCGGTTCGGTTCTTCTCCTCCAAAAACCGACATGGTCGGTTCGGCTCAAAAAACCCGACCAAAATCGAAATGAGCGACCCGTGAACACCTCTAATTCTAATAGCTTGTAGAATGAATTCCAAAAGTCATAATACATGGAATTCTAATAGACATAATAGTAAGAATTATAATAGACATAATTTTAAAAGACATAATAGTAGAAATTCTAATAGACATAATTCTACTAGTCATAAATTCTAATAGTTATAATAGTTGGAATTATAATAGAAATAATTCTAAAAGACATGAATTCTAATAGTCATAAGAATTCTAAGAGTCGTGAATACTAAAATCATAAGAATTCTAAGAGACATGAATAAGAATTCTAAGAGTCATGAATACTAATAGTCATAAGAATTCTAAGAGACATAAATAAGAATTCTAAGAGTCATGAATACTAAAAGTTATAAGAATTTTAGGAGTCATGAATACTAAAAGTTATAAGAATTCTAAGAGACATGAATACGAATACTAAAAGTCATAAGAATTCTAAGAGACATGAATAAGAATTCTAAGAGTCATGAATACTAATAGTCATAATTTTCAGTAAGTGGCCAAGCCATAATTTTCAATATATATATGTAGTGATTTATACCATAATATATGGAAAAATAGTTTATTTTTTCCAAAATGGAAAATTTTGAGTTATCACTACAATCACGTAAATAATCTTTCAAGGATCACTCTCCAATTTGCAGAATTATAAAATCAAATTTTAAACGAGAGTTATAAGCATTGACATTATTATCAAAAATGGCAAAAACGCATTTCTGAAGGCCTAAACGACGTCAAAACGCAAAGCTGGGGTGGGGCCCATTGTTAACAATGGGTTTTGTTTATTTCGACGTTTCCAGTCTAGCATGTCATTTTTGGAAAATTTCAATCAAATTTTGACCTTTCACATTTCGACAGCAATAACATCATTATAAATTTTAATGGAAAATCATATGTTCTTAACATCACCTCTGATACCACATGTAAGTTATATTTTATACATGATTTCCCAAATCTTTGAACAATATGATAATCATGTCAATAGACATGTGAAACGAATTTGGCTTCTCTCTACTTGCCTATAAACCTTTAGGTATGTATTTTTCATTGATGTCTTGGATTACCTTTTGATGGAGGAAAGGCATCTATTTATAGGTGGAGAGAGGGTCAGAATTCTAAAGGTTAATTAATCTCAACCGTCCATCAAAGTTCGAGATTAAGTGAAATTTTAACTCCTTTTTATTCTTTATTTCGTGTGGAATACGAACCATTTGTACAGGATATAACATGCATTCTTTATTAAAAACGGATTAATAAAGACAACATTTCGAGAAAGAAAATAAATCAAAGGTTAATTTAATAATTTCCTTACATTACCATATAATTAGAACTTTTCATAACGAGCCAATTAAACAAGCCTATAGATATGAGTTTGTTAACAAATTCAAGGGTTTTTTTTTTTGTTAGGGTGGGAAACTAGTGACTTAACATAGATTTTGCCATAATGAGAGCATGGGAATGCTCCCCATTGGAACCAGAATTTGGGAACTAAGATTTGGATACTGATACATGTACACAGATCTCCATATAGTTCAAGTATCTAATGTGTGTATATGTGTGTGTGTGTGTGTGTGTGAGAGAGAGAGAGAGAGAGAGAGAGAGAGAGAGAGAGAGAGAGAGAGAGAGAGAGAGGACCACCTTGTAAGATGTTGCTTCGTCCACATTGAAGAGTAATTGCTGCTAAATGTAAAAAATAAACTCATTCTCAAGTAGTTTCCCACAACACTTAGGACTCGTTTGGTTCGAGGTTTGAAAAGAGAATGAGAATCCATAATTCCAGAAATTCTAAGTTCATGGAATCTTGAATTCCTTTCCATTGTTTGGTTCAAGAAGGAATTCTTTTTTTCCGGCATCTAAAATTATTTTTCCAAATTAGGAATAAATATCATTAAATTAAAATACCATTCTACTTGATTTGAGTGTGTGCGCGTGAGTGTATGGTGAGTGTGTGTGTGTGGTTCTGTGTGTGTGTGTGTGTGTAAGTGTATGTGTGTGTGACAGAGAGAGTGTGTGTGTGTGTGTGTATTTATTATGATAGTGTGTGTGATAGAGAGAGAGAGAGAGAAAGAGTGTGTGTGTGTGTGTGTGTGTGTGAGAGAGAGAGAGAGAGAGAGAGAGAGTTTGTGTGTGTGTGAGAGAGAGAGAGAATGTGTGTGTGTGTGTGTATTTATATATGTGATAGTGTGTGTGATAGAGAGAGAGAGAGGGAGAGAAAGAGAAAGAGAGAAGTGTGTGTGTGTGTGTGTGTGTGTGAGAGAGAGAGAGAGAGAGAGAGTGTGTGTGTGTGTGTGTTTGTGTGTGTGATAGAGAAAGGGAGAGAGAGTGTGTGTATGTGTATGTGTGTGAGAGAGATAGAGAGAGCATGTGTGAGAGTGAGAGAGAGTGTGTTTATGTATGTTTGTGAGAGAGAGAGAGTGTGTGTTGAAGCCCTTATACTCTTGACTCACTTGAGTCTATATTGTATAAGTGTTCATCTAGTTTGGAAATTGTGACAAAATTATATCTATCCTAGAAACCAAAGAACCTCAGAGATTGGTTTGC
The DNA here is from genome assembly GCA_949130495.1 of Sambucus nigra. Lineage (NCBI taxonomy): Eukaryota > Viridiplantae > Streptophyta > Magnoliopsida > Dipsacales > Adoxaceae > Sambucus > Sambucus nigra. The sequence continues at coordinate 352,930,984 of OX422208.1, read as the reverse complement.
TATTTCATTCATCTATCTTGTAGTGATCTAGACCAAATTACTAACACTCACACACAGTAGAATGCATCATATACATGTCATATTGCATATTAATGTGTGTACATATGTTGAGTATGTTTAAATCCCTAAATTTGATTTTTAAATATTTTTTTTGGGATTTTATAAACATTTTTTATAAAGGTTTTGTTAATTAAAACTTAGTTTTAAAAGTTTGTGGGTTCAATCTACAATTATGGTTTAATGGGGTTATTGGCTTAAAGTTGCTTTGGGTAGAAACCAAAAGCGACAGAGAATTCCGGGTATGGTTGTAATTATTTTATGACGCGCGTTTTATATCGCCTAATTGATTAACACATGTTGCTTGCTGATTAGTGCATTTTGTGTTTCTTTACCTAGTATATAATCGCGTATGCTTACAACCGTTGGATCAATCCTTATCAGCGATCTGCATGCTTTCTTTGGTAATCCCTGTGTATCCATCTTGAACCAATTAGGTGAATTTTAATCACCGCGTACTGTGAGCCCTTGGATCAAAGTCAATCCAGCTTGACTCAATCCTGACCCTTGTTTTTGAACCATCTTCTCGATCCTTCTCTTCGTCCTATAAAAGGAACCCTCCTCTCAATCGTCTAAGACTTTTGGCCAGTTCATTGTTTGAGAGTAAAAAAGAGAGAGTAGAGAGAAGAGAGAGAAGAGAGAAACCAGAGAGAGAGAGAGTTAGAATCCCTAACCCTAATCCTGGTTCGTCAAGCCTCTTTCAAACCAAACACTCCTCTAAAACTCCTACATACCCAAAACACTACCCTGAGTGTTCTTCAGTTTTTGAGAGATATTTGTGTTGTTGGTTGTGTTGCTGTAACCTCTTATTCGTTAGATCTTATTCCCAACTTAAACTGTTTACTTAGATCTATTTTATTCTTCATAGAAATTTCAGATCTATGTTCTGCATGTTACATCACACTTAGATTTGCATGCTTTATTTCTCATCTTGAGAAATATATTGTTGATTCTTTTCTGAAAATCGTTTTTAACTTTGAAATCAACAATAAATGTTTTCTGTTTCTAGTTCTCTTAAAACTAAACCTTTGACCTAGTTTGGAATCATACTTGGAGGTTTTCAATCTCAAAAATCTTTTCAAAACTCTGAGATTGATTAAGATCTTGATACATCTTCTGAGCAAGATATCCGTGGATTCTGGGATTGATTTAAAGGTCAAAAAGGGTTAAAGTTTTGTGAGAAGAGGGAAAAAGAAGAATCACTGCATATAGCCTTATATGTAATTTGTTAGGACTGTTTGTACTTAATAAGTGTGTGTGTGTGCATGCATGTGTTAGAGAGAACCTCCACAAACACTTTCACCCTACCACACGAAAGTGTTGGTAATAAGATCTTGTGAACAAGAGTCGACATAAAGTGCTGGAACAAATCAGAAGTTAACAAACTAGGAGAACAACATCAACAATCAGAACTGCAAAGAAGTTATAAGGACACCAGATGGTACATTCCTAAACTTATATAGGTCTCAGTTGTGTGCATGTTAGTTATATAGTTTGTAACTGGTAAATTTGTTTTAGTTGATTTTTTTTATTTTACTCCGTAGAGGGAGTCGTGGATGTTTCCTCAGTTGGTGAGGTTTTACCACGTAAAAAATCGTGAACTTAATCTTCCTACATCTTCTCATCTCATTCTTGGTTGTGCTGAGTTTAAAGTTTGTTTAAACTGTTTTATAAACCTGTTAGTCAAATCTGGAATAGATCTCGTGCATACTGTTTTATTAAACACATCTTGTGTTCAAATAGTTTTGGTTTTTAAGAAAAGAGTTTCTTCAAAAAACTGTTCGGAGTTACTTAAATAGTTTATTTTTAATAAACGTATTTAGTAACAGATTTTCAATTGGTATCAGATCTTGGTAAACTTCTTTTAAAGAGATCCTGTGTTTCTAAATTTTTTTCTAAAAATCAAATATGGACGAGAAAAATGAAAGATTTGGTAACTTGACCAGACCTCCTATCTTTGATGGAACCAATTTTTCTTAGAAAGTAAGAATGATTACTTTCATTCAAGGAACTCTGGGAGATGATGTCTGGGACATTGTTGAAAATGGTTACACTTTTCCTACAAAACCATCCACTGAAGGAAGTAATGAGAGGGTTAAGAAAGTATTAAGTGAGTTCACTTAAGAAGAGAAACAAGTTTCTCGAAATAATAACAAAGGAAAGAATGCCATATTTATGTCCATAAATGAACATGAGTTCAAAAGAATCTCATCTTGTACCACTTCTAAGGATGCTTGGGACACTTTGGTTACTGCTCATGAAGGTGACACTAGAGTTAAGGCTGCTAAAACTCAAATGCTCATTCAACAGTATAATTCCTTAATTATGTCTGAGACTGAGTCATTTGATGACTTCTATATGAACCTGACTGATATTGTGACAAAACTGCATGCTAATGGGATAACTTATGACAGACAAGAAATTATTTCTAAAATTCTGAGATCATTACCACAGAAATTTGATAACAAAAGATATGCTATTGAGGAAATGTGTGATATTAATCTCACTCCTGAACTACTCAGTAGTAAATTAAGAACTGTGGAAATGGAACTGGAATTTAAGAAACAATTGACCCAGTCCCATAGGAAACAGACTAGTTCCAATCTAAGCTTCTCTTCTAAATTGATTAAGCCTGAGTATAATACTTCCAATGATGACTCTGATGAGGAACGCAATATAGAGAACTTGGACAATCAGATTGCCTTAATGTCAAAACAGTTTAAGAAAATCATTAAGTTTAGAAACAACATGGTAAATAAAAAAGGCAAGTCAAATTATCCAACTCCCTTTAATCATAGATCTCATGAGAAAAGCCATGACAAAAATCACAAGGACTCTCACATTAGACCTAACAGAGACCTTAAGAAGACTGAATGCTATAGATGTGGTAAACTAGGACACATTGCATAAGACTGTAGAGTTAACTTGAACACTCAAAACAAACACACTAGAGCCAACATTTGCAAAACATGGGATGATTCTAGTGACTCTGAAAATGAGGAACCTGAGTCATCTGATGTTTTTGACCCTTGCATGCCTTTCTTTGCCAAGATTATCTATAATGATGATATGCTTGTGCTTGTTAGTGAGGATGAATCTAGTAACCATATGTCTGATGTTTCGAATATTGTTGTTAATGGTTTAGATGCTTTGATAACTGAGAATATTGCGATCTCTTCTTCGGGGTGTGTAAGTCAAAGGGAAAGCGATAATGACGATGTCAATGGGTGTCTGAGTCAAAGGGAAAGCGATAATGACGATGTCAATGGGTGTGTGAGTTCAAAGAATGAAGCCTTAGGGGTCACTTCACACACTACACTTAGTGACTCGGACAATGAAGATCTCCCAGATATTCACACACTTTACGCTAAAACTCTCAAGAAAGGCACTAGACTAGAAAAAATTGTGAAAGATCTTACCAAAAAGTTGGAAGATCTAAGCCTGATGGTCAAACTAAATGCTGAAGAGTATACTACCCAATGCTTAACTCATGAAAGTGAAATTAAAATGTTTGATAAAAAAACTCAAAGATTTGTCTGAAACAATTGAAACTCTGGAGAAAAAATATAAAGGGACATTGTTAGAATTGGAACAAACCAAAGAAAAGACAGCAACTATTTTCAAAAAATTTACAAAATTTGAAAATAATTCAAACTGTTTTGATGAATTTTTTGTTGATTCTAAAACCAATTCTGATGATCGAACTGGAATAGGATTTTACCCCAATTTGAAGACACAAACAAAATTGTTTGAACCTATCAAGTTTGTGTCAGGAGGTAAAAGACCTATTGATACATGCCCAGATTTTCATTCCCTAAAAACTGAGTTTGATTCAAAACATCAAAATTTTAACATTGGGGAATCAAGTTGCTCTAAACGTGTAAGTTCACCTAAGGCTAAATACGTCTGCCCCTCTATTAGGAAGAGTGAATCTACATTCAAACCTGTACTACCTAGAAATAGAGTTCAACCTCAAAATTCCTCAAAACCTTTGTTTAGAGACTTTCCTAAGGAGACCCCAATTTTGAGCAATCTTTATTGCTCCTACTGCGACATATACGGTCACTCATTTGATGGTTGCTATACTAGGAGAGTAGTTAAACCTGTCTGTAATCCTCCTATCTATCAGAATTTTAACTATTCTAGGAGGAGCCACAACAATTATATACTTCCTAGACAACCAGACAAAAACTCTAATTATAGGAAGATAAAGACCAAACCTAAAAGAACATTCCCTAGAAGGATGCCTAAAAATCTTCCTAAACCAAATGCTCAAGTCTTTCATAAAATTCAAAATCATGCGCAAAACACTTTTCAACGAAAATCGAATGCTCACAAATTTTATCAATTGAGAGCTAATAGGCGCAAAATGAAAACTAGAGCAATTTGGGTTAGAAAAGATGATCTATTACCCCAGATGAAGTGTAACATTGTTGTTACTGCTTTAAAAGCTGAGCACACATCATCTGGTTGGTATTTAGACTCTGGATGTTCTAAGCACATGATTGGGGATGATACTAAACTTTTGAACAAAACCATATTCGCTGGTGGTAAAGTCATTTTTGGTGATGGAGTATCATCTCAAATCATAGGCAAATGAACTCTCCAAGAAGATGGACTTCCTGTTCTTGAAAATGTCCTTCTAGTTAAAGGTCTTAAGGCCAATCTACTTAGTATCTTGCAATTTTGTGACTCAGATCATACTGTTACCTTTTCAAAGAACAATTGCAAAATTTTAAATGAAAAAGGTGACTGCATAATTACAGGATTCAGGACTCCTGACAATTGCTATACTGTCATGAACAATTCTGAAACCTGTAATGTTGTCAGAATGGATGACAACGAGATATGGCATAACATAATGGGTCATATAAATTACGATAATCTTAGTAGACTGACCTCTCAGGAAATAGTTAGAGGAGTTCCTAAAATCAAACCCATTCCTAACATTGTCTGTGGTTCCTGTCAGGAAGGTAAAATTGCTAAGGCACCTCATAAGAAAGTTAATGATATTATTACCTCTAATCCCTTGGAGCTCATCCATATGGACCTAATGGGTCCCTCCCAAACTGTTAGTCTCTGTGGACACAGTTATATTTTAGTTATGGTTGATGACTTCACCAGATTTACTTGGGTAGCCTTTTTAAAACAAAAGTCTGACACTTTTCAAACTTTCTTAAAAATACTTCTTCGGATTGAAAATGAAAAGGACAGTCAAGTGAATAGAATCCGTAGTGACAGAGGAGGAGAATTCAAAGATACTGGTATAATAGAGTATTGTGACTATAATGGTTACAGACATGAGTTTAGTACTCCTAAGGCTCCTCAACAAAATGGAATTGCCGAGAGAAAGAATCGTACCCTTCAAGAGATGGCACGTGTTATGTTACATGCCAAAAATTTTCCTAAATACTTTTGGGTAGAATCTATTCGTATTGCGTGTCACATCATAAATAGGGTCTATCTTAGAAAGAATTCCAAACAGACTCCTTACGAACTTTGGTATAATAAAAATCCTAATCTTAAGTACCTTAGAACCTTTGGTAGCACTTGTTATGTTTGCAAAGATAAGGAACACTTGTCCAAATTTGAGAGTCGGGGAGATAAAGCTATTTTTCAAGGATACTCGCCTAACAGTAGAGCCTATCGGGTGTATAATCTTCGCACTAAAACCTCTATGGAATCCATAAATGTAATTGTGAGTGACACTACTGTAGAGAACAAGACTGGTGAATCAACTATTGAGGAAGAGCCTACAAACACTTTAAAAAATGACTCTTCTGAAATAGATAATTCATTACCAATTGAGATACCTGAAGTACCTAACTGGGTTTCTAATGATCATCCCATAAATAACGTAGTTGGTAACCCTAGTGAGCCAGTACGTACAAGATCCCAACTAAGAAATTATGCACATTATGCATGTTTTGTTTCCCTAGTGGAACCAAAGAATGTAAATGAGGCATTGAATGACTCTCACTGGATTTCTTCTATGCAGGAAGAACTTCTTCAATTTGTCATTCTTGATATTTGGTATCTTGTTCCTCGTCCTGATCACAAAAAGGTTATTGACACAAGTTGGATTTTTAAAAATAAGTCTGATGAAAATGGGATAATCATTAGAAACAAAGCTAGATTAGTTGCTCAAGGATACTCTCAAATTGAAGGAATAGATTTTAACGAGACTTTTGCTCCAATTACTCGTTTAGAATCTGTTCGTCTGCTCTTTGCTATAGTTTGCCACATGCATTTTACACTTTACCAAATGGATGTCAAATCTGCATTCCTTAATGGAATATTGACTGAAGAGGCCTATGTAGAACAACCTAAAGGGTTCATTGACCCGCAATATCCAAATCATGTATTTCGTCTTAAAAAGGCTTTGTATGGACTTAAACAAGCTCCTAGAGCTTGGTATGAGCGTCTTTCCAGTTTCCTCTTAGATAAAGGTTTCAAAAGAGGTGGAAATGATCAAACCCTTTTTGTCAAACATTTTGACAAACACATCATTATTGCTCAAGTTTATGTTGACGATATTATCTTTGGATCAACTTCTCCCTCAGAAGTAAAATCCTTTTCTGAAATTATGCATAAGGAATTTCAAATGTCTCTTATGGGGGAGTTGCAATTCTTCTTAGGTATTCAAGTCAAACAAAATTCAGAAGGATTATTTGTCTCGCAATCTAAGTACGCTTTAGAGATAGTAAAGAAATTTGGCCTTGAGAGTGCTAAAGATTCTAGAAAACCCATGAGTACTACGATAAAACTTTCGAAAGACGAAACTGGAAAATCCGTAGATCCTACTCTATATCATAGTATGATAGGAACCTTACTATATCTTACTGCCTCGCGTCTAATATTATGTATGCTGTGTGTGTATGTGCTCGTTATCAAAATAATCCTAAAGAGAGCCATCTGAATTCTGTTAAACGTATCATTAAATATGTAAAAGGCACTTTGAATCTAGGACTTTGGTACACTAATGACACACCAAGCACTATAATTGGGTACACTGATGCTGACTGGGCTGGGTGTACTGATGATAGTAAAAGCACATCAGGAGCATGTTATTATATAGGTAATAACTTGGTAGGATGGAGTAGTAAGAAACAAAACTGCACATCACTCTCAACAGCTGAATCTGAATACATAGCCGCTGGCAGCTGTTGTGCTCAATTACTGTGGCTTAAACAAATGCTAAGTGATTATGGTATTCAAGAAAACCAATTGCATCTCTACTGTGATAATCAAAGTGCGATTAATATTTCTAGAAACCTTGTTCACCACTCGCGAACAAAGCACATAAAAATAAGACACCACTTTATACACGAATTGGTTGAAACTAAGGAATTAGAAATCAATTATCTTCCTACTGATTTGCAACTCGTAGATATGTTTATCAAACCTCTATATTATAATAGATTCATTTCCTTGCGTAAATCTATTGGTATGGTTTGTGCTGAGTAATATCTTTGTTGTTTATCCAAGATTTTTTCCTTTGTCCATTGAGATAAAATGGGGGAGAAATTTGAGTCTCTATGAATATTTGTATATATGCTAAACAGCTTGATCTTAGTGATTCATTGCAGGTTTTTGTACATTTATTCTCAACTGATGTAATAGGGTATTCAATTATAAATAGTTGAGTTATGTACTTTTGTTTTCTAGGATTTGGGTAGATAGAATCTTTATAGGAATAGGTTTTTCTTATTTTTGTTACCCTACGAGTTCTAGACGACTCAAAGGAGATTTTGTCTCATATTTCCAAAGGGAGAGATTGAAGCCCTTATACTCTTGACTCACTTGAGTCTATATTGTATAAGTGTTCATCTAGTTTGCAAATTGTGACAAAGTTATGTCTATCCTAGAAACTAAAGAACCTCAGAGATTGGTTTGCTATTTCATTCATCTATCTTGTAGTGTTCATCTTATTTTTCTTTTCTTTTTTCATTTTTTTTTTCTTTTTCTTTTTGCTATATTGCTATTTTTTTTTCTCTCACTTTTCAAACCAACACTTAAGACATTTACATTTGAAATCACACTCTTTTTCCCAAAAATAATGATGGAAGACATATGAATGGATGGTGTGGGGAATGTATATGAAATATGGGAAAGTAATGGGTGAAATGAATGGGAATATGATATGGGGAAAAGTGGTAAGTGTATGGATAAAAATTCTAGTGATCGGGAAAAATTTCAAGACACGTGTTTCTTACAACTCGAAAGTTATGTCGTTCTCAGTGATCAAGCCAAAAATTTAGTGAATGATAATGAGATCATGCAACAATTTAAAGTGCGGACCCAAACGAAGTTGAATCAACTTGTGACTCGGAGATTGCGTACAACACTCTGAAAGGGTGAAAGGCACTAATCTCACAAGCTAAAGTCTCTACTAGTGATCCTTAATGTTCTCTTTAGAATTATAGTACTCCTCAACTCTAAACCGTATTGACGTGATAAGTGTGAAAATTTTGTTGAGTCTAGAAATTCATGATGCAACATGCCTTGTTACGTATTACATAAGCTATTTAGAAAAAATAAAATCCTATAGCTTGATTCCTAGACTTAGAAAGATGTATAATTGAAAATTCACATCAATGAGTGAGATGAAAGAAACTGCATGAAATTTTAAAAATCAGGTTTAAAAACTCAAAATTTTTCAAAAGAGGCACGATTTTGTTAAAATTCCCCACCCCCAAACAAAAAGGAACATTGTACTCTATGTTAAGTAAAATGATTTTTAAAATTGAGAGCATAAGGTAGGAAAGAGATTACCAAAATGAACCGCTAATGAAGTGGAAAGATGTAGCCAAGAATAAACCTGAATAAATGATAAGAAAAAAATATGTACAAGTCAATAAGCATGATAAAGCATAGGGTGATGTGAAACACCACCCCCAAACAGGATAAGACTCATACAAGAAATGCGGGCTGCCTCCCGGTAGCACTAAGTTTAATGTCTTCAGCCAAACCGATGAAATCTCACCCTAAGGATAAGAAGAATGATGGCGCGGGGCGGCAGAAAAATCGAGTGATGAGAATCACCCCCAAACAAGACTGAAGCGTCAGTCTTGTTGGATAGAAGCTAAAACGGGTCAATGCAATTGTATGAAACAGTGCATCACGCGATGCAAAGCATCGGTGGACCATGGGTGGGAGGGTAGTAGGAAAAGAGTGAGGTTGAATAGACATCAATCACGGGCCTTATTGAGCTTAAAGGTGAGGGAAACTAGGGCCCTATAAGCATGGTGATCAAGTTGGTGAGGAAGAAAATATGGTGGGGAAAGTGGAATAAGGTGGGGCTCATGGAAATCACACGGCCGTTCGATGAATGGGCGATGGTAATGATCGCGCCGTGACACACCAGGGAGTTGTTAAGAAGAAAAATTAACACCACAAGGAAGCGATGTGCATGGAGGAACAAGCTCTGTGTCACGGTGGAGAGTAGCACCATAAATACTCTCATACAAGGTGGAGGATGGTTTAAGGTGAGGATCTAAAAATATAGATGAAAATATGAACTGTGTAAAATCAAGATCCAAACCATGTGGTGGGGTGGAAGGGATAATGGGTGGATCGGGTGGGATAAATGGTGGAGGAAGATGATCGAACTCAAGCGTGGGAGACACACACTCATTGGGAGGAGTAAAGGAATACTCACAAGGGAGTGTGGTTTCTAAAGATGGTGTGGTCAACTTCTCCACAAGAGTAGCATTGGTGAATGTGGTGGGTGGGTAAGATGAGGCACCAAAATATGAGATAGAGGAATCACTAAAAATATTGGGCTCAACGGGATCCATGCATGGTGGGACATCATCCATATCCGGATAGGTAGAAACTATCACGGATTCTATCTTGGGAAAATGGTGAGCACTCGTAGCCGGAGCTAACCTAAGATAAATTGATTCCCTGAGAACCCAAGCAGTGAGCTCAATAGCTATAGACTCGGGCATTTTTTTGGATTTATCGGGAAAGGGAATGGGAATGTTAACCGCAATGATAGGTTCAGGTGGACATGGTGGGATTAGATCAGACTCACTATCTAAAGGTAAGTCAACACAATTGTCAACTTGGGACCCGGACCATGGGATGGTCTCAACTTCGAGATTCTCGGGCTGGTAGGGTTGGTCACACTGAAAATCTGTGTCACAAGAGGACACAACATCATCACACTTGGTTGCAACAATGGGTGGGGCCATGGGAATGTTCGACTCTCGCTCACACTCCAATTCATTTAGCCTTTGTTCAAGCCTTTGGAGAGCTTGAATTTGAGTGGATTGCTCTTGCTTAAGTATGAACTTTTGCAAGAGGGTTTCGAAAGCGGATGTGGATGAAGGTGTTGGTGGAATTATGGGTGGTTTTGGTGGTTGAGGTGGACACAACTCGCTATAATCGGGACTATACGGAGAATACTCAAATGAAGTGTGTGGAATGGGGCCAACTTCATCATACATGAAAGGATCGCTTTTGTGATGGACAAATGGTTGATATGCAGTGGGTGCATAGTGAAGGAACTGATCGTGAACGGATGCACAAGGTTGCCATGACAACTGCTGGAACGTGTGAGGATCAACAACATCAGGTTGGGATTCGTATTGCGTGAAAGAGTGATCAGGCCTCCACGAATAACTCGGGGACTCACACAACTCGAGAATGGGTGTATCGGGATAGTTGGCCGAGGTGGGTTCCAGAACAGTGTCATATGGATACACATGTTCCATGGTGGGATCGGATGGATAGGACAAGTACGGACACTCATAGGACATGTGATCGGCATAATAACAGTGGGAGCACAATAAAGGATGAGACACGCTGATACTTGACACCGAGGGTGATGGAATAGAAGGTGCGTGCATGGACGGTTCAAGAGTACCAACGGTACTCGTGAGAGAGGTGAGACCACTAAGGATATCATAAAGAGACGACTCGGGATCACTCTCACACGTGTCGCGTGTTAATGGGAAATGACCACAATAGTCCCGTAAAGGACGTTCTTCGGCCATGTGGATGGAAATATTTTTTTGGAGTTTTCAAAATTTTCAAAAGGAAAGAAAATGTTTTTGGATTTTTGTAAAAAGGAAAGAGAGAAAATATTTTTGGATTTTTTTATAAAAATAAGAAAGAAAATATTTTTTGATTTTTGGTTATAAATATGAAAGAAAATATTTTTGGATTTTTTGGAAGAAAAGGTGGGGAAAAATAATATGGACTCTTGATTTGCACGAACTAACTAAAATCTGACTACCGAAAAAAAAATTGGACACACACACAAGTCAAGAAATTTCCTAACTAGCACATAGCCAATTTTTATCTTTAAATTTAGTGAAAGGGGTAATCAAATTTTAATTCAGTCCGCGGGTGATAAAAAATCACGAAATAATCTAAGTGATCGCCTTTGCAAAAAATTCTCCTAGTGGGCTACCAAGTTGATTAATTTTAAATTTAGTGATGCCTAGGGTAGCACACAATGGTAAGTGAGTGAGTCGGGTGATGAAATCCATTCTCGTGAGTGACCGGGTGTAGGTATTAGTCAATTAATTCATCACACCATTCGAAAATAATTGCGAGAATAAAATCAAGTAAGAGCACACAAGAGCACACAAAAGAATTGACTCACTAACAGGAGAGACGCGAGAGTTTAGAAATGTACCTCCCACGGTTTTTAGACCGTGGGGTGCCGAAAAATTTGAGTCGACCGGGGGAGATCACGCCTATCTCAATCGTCCCCGGGAGTCCTATCGACCCAAGATAGAGAGGCTTCTAAATACACGCCTTTGGATGCCTTCTCTCTACCTTGTTCGGTTTCCCTATCACGCTTGCTTAGATTATTACAATTTTAAATGGAAAATAAATGGTGACTCTAAGCACCGCAATACAAGCAATGATAAAAATCCTAAATACAAGCCTTCTAAAATAAAATAAAAATGGTACAAAAAAATAAGAAAGTGCAAAAAATAAATGAACTACAAAATAAAATCCGCTCCAAGTGCTTCACGCTCCCAAGAATGGCAACGATGCCATTTGATAACGCGACTTTTTATCTCCCCGGCAACGACGCCACTTGATAACTTGAGCCTTTGCGTATATCGTTGTTGTTAAAAGCTAAGTAAGTCAAAATCTTCATATACCTATAAAATAAAACAACTCAAGTGTAGAGGTAACTAAGGGTATCAATTCACTTCCAATGGGGTAAGGAGGAGACAAATTCAATTGTAATTCACTTTTTATATTCTTTTTGTGCTTTTCCACTTTTTTTAATTTTTTTTAGCTTTTTCAATATTAAAACAATAAGGTGAGGTGAGATGAATTCACTCTAAACTAATATAAGAGATGAAATTAACAAACTAACTAGTGTCTAAAATGAAAACAGAGTCTAACACTAAAATAAGAGATAAAGTGAGGTAAAAAATGGTGAGTACAAATAAGATTACACCACAAATTTTAGTTATTCTAATTAATTAATTTGATTATTTGAATTATCCCAAATTAATATCAAAATTACAAACCAACTCTCGTTGCAAGTTTACTTATAATAGTAATCTTTTAGAAAATTAAGTTTAACACCCCACAACTCTAGAAAAATAAATCTACACTCCTTTTAATTAATCACCCGCTAGGATCGATCAATTAAAATTTATGTAAATCTTAGAAAATAAATTTAGAGTTGAAATTCAAGTTATAATACCCCACTTAAGAAACCCTATCTCTAGTTCGAATCTAAAATGGGTATTATTACCAGAATTTTGATTTTCTCTCGAAAATCATTTACCCTCTCTCGAGGCGAAAACTTAAGGGTGGGAGATCAAAATTAACACTCAAAGGGTCTTTTCAAGTAATTAAACTAATAAAAATAAAATAACATCAAATAAAGGTTTCCCTCCCCCCTTGAAAGGTATTTAGCCTAACATGGTATGAAATATGACAAATTAATAATCAAAAGAATAAAATAAAAGAGTAGAGAAAGAGAACAAATCTTCACAAGTCTCCTTGAAATTGACAATTTGAACTCTATCCTTGAAATTGAAGCATACAACCCTCCAAGTGAGTGATCAACAAAGATATAAATGAAAAATTAAATCAACTTGCATCTCACACAATTATCACTCACAAATATCTAAAAAAAATGAAAATAAACTATTTACAAATATTTTTACCTAATTTATTCTAACCTAACTCTCTATTTTTCTCTCTCTATTTGATGATAAAAAATCTTTCTTAAATGGGGCCTTGAGTCTTCTTTTATAGTAAGCACATGGAGCATGGGGTATAGTTGAAAGAATTAAGGTACAAGAGCATGGGGAGTACGCACATGGGGGTAAATTAGGCACTGAAAGTACACATGTGCATTGCAAATGTGTGAAGTAAGGAAGGTATATGGGTGAGGGAATTGGATCATAAAAATATGATATGATTTATGCGTATTTTTGGAAATTAGGGTAAGTTGGTAGTTGGGGGTAAAATTGGGAAAAAGGGGTAAAAGGTGGTATTAGGCACATGGGGCTTTAATGAGTTTGGCCTTTGCTTTGTTTTGGTTTTTATTTTAGCAGCTGACACGATTTTGGAGGTCTTGGAGAAATGGGTCTTTTGAAAGTGGGTAAGGTAGGTATGGATGTGGTTTAGATGGGTTGGACATGGGCTGAGCGTCGGAGATGCTTGAATGCCACCGGGATAGAGGAGAACGCCGACGGCAGCGATGGAAATGGAGTGTTGTGACGGGGACGCGCCGGATGTGGCTGGTTCAGCACTGGCCGAAGTTTTGGGTTGTGGCAGGTGGGCATCGGCGGCTTGGGTTAGGACGTCGTCGCCACCGGCGACAGATGCAGGGGGAAGGGTCCCATCGGCACAGGGGTTGGACGGGGTAGGATGTAGAGTCGAGACTGGCCGCCGGATTTCGAACGGCGTCGGCAGAAGGGGGGGGGGGAGTGCGTAGGTACCGGGGGCAGGCGGGTTGTGTAGGTGATGAGAGAGATGGGTTTAATGGTGGTTGGATTTTGTTGGAGGTGTTGTTAATGGGGGAAGAGAGAGGAGAGAGAAATGGGAGGTTGAAGAGGGGTGTGGTGATGATTAGGTGAAGTAGGGTGTAGGAAGGTTAGGTGAGGGTGAGTGTTAGTTGGTTGTGTTTAGGTGTAGGTTAAGTGTATATAATTATGGTGAGGGTAAGATGAGTATTTGGGGTGTAGGATAAGTTTGTGTTTGTGTATAATTTGAACACCTAAAAATAATAAAATAAAACTACAATAACTAAAAATCTTAAAATTAAACTCCTACTCTAAAAATAAAATAAACTAAACAAAAATAATAAATAAAAGAAATAAAATAAAAATAAAAATAAAAATAAAATCCAATAAAACTTAAAATAAAAATCCTAAAAAGAAAATGCAAAATCTAATAAAACTAAAAATACATGAAATCCTAAAAATTCTAATCCTAATAAGATAAAATAAAATAAAACTAAAACTAAAAACTAATAAAAATCAAAATTAAACTTAATAATAAGAAATAGAAAATAAATCTTAGAAATTCTAAATAACTCTAAAATAAATCCTAAAAATAAAAATGACTCAAACTAAAAATCTAAAAAATAATAAAAAGTACAAAATCAACACACACGGGCGGGGAAGGCTAAGGCTAGGATGGACTAGTTTTGGATAGGCTAGGATACGGGACGAGGGTATTTAGCTCCATAAAACAAGCATTTGCCTGGATATATAGCTTTTGACACCGAAAACGGACATTTGACCTACAAGATAAATATTTAAGCACATAAGACCAAAATTATCGAGAATTAGCAACTAAAGTACATCTATTCGGGGGTATAAAATGTACAGATTTGAGTGCTTATCAGTGTCAGCTAAAAAAATATAATTTCATGTCTATTCGTGTTTTGGGTTGAATTTCAGACCGACACAACACGATAATTTTTTTATATGCGAACCTTACGCGACTTAATATTTTTTTCATTTGACACGAACAAAAACCATATAAAAATGACACATCATTACAAACACAAATTTCTTAAATTTTTTTCTCAATAGAACATATATAGACACAATAACACAACTTAAAATGCGACTTATTACCTTGACATGACCTCGACACGACTGTGTCAAACAGAGAAAACAAAAGCACGGACATGACATATCGTATCAAATTAAATAATTTTCATCCAAGTGTACATAAATCATACGAATGAAACTATTTTCATCCAAAACACTATCACTAATCCTTCACTCATTACCTCATTTCAGAATACAATATAATATTTTTAGAAGAAAGGTTGTGATTTCCTTATGCATTAAAAACATGTTATCAATATCAAGCTCTTACACCTACAAACACATTGGTTCACTAATAATTACATTTAGCTAATACCAGGTATGATCTTGAAGCACCTTTGAATGTGAATCTTGCAAAACAAAAGTACGAAATAAGTAACTTTTACATATAAAAAGAAACTAAACATTTAAATATAAACATTTCAGTTGAAATAATTTGCCTCTAGCCTACTCAATAAAGAAACTAAATATTTAAATATGAACAAAAAACTCAACAACCACAATCGGCTTTAACAATTCAGTCTAAAAACTACCTAAAAGATTGACTCCAAATTACCTTAAACAATTAACATAAATAATACCCTAAATAATTAACTCCAAAAGCCCTGAAATCGGTAAGTACGCCCTCATTAACATACTCTAAAAGAGCCCGAAAAATACCGCTTGGAATTTCTGAAAAAACCCCTGTTCTTTCACTTCGGATAAACTTTTTTTACCCAATCCCAGTTACAGAATAAATGTGGTCTTCCAAATATTTTATTCTTGTACGAAAACTGACTTAAGGAAAAAATAAATAAACTTGGGTTTTTAAAAAAAGGGCAAAAGACCCCAAAAATCGTAAGCATATATGCACCTCAATCAGGACAGAGGATTTATGAGATTTTTTTAGTAGTCTTGGACTTGTTTTTGTTGTTGCTATTTTCTTCTCTCCCACGACTTAGTCCCTTTTACCTTTTCTTCACCAACATAAGTTGAATAAAATTCATAAATAAAAAGGAATATACATGTCTATATGTATAAGACAGTACAATTCCAGGAAAAAATTTGCTGCACAGAATGAGAGTTGAGATGAGATCATGCCTTTGTGAATCAGGCGTTGTTCATCAGGAATATCAAAATTCCTGATGATAACAAACTTGAGTACTCAGACCATTTATTCGCAGCTGGTTGTATGGAGAAGAACATTTCACCGTTGGAGTGGCTAATGTCGAGGCTGAATATACCGTCATCGTTGTTCAATTCGCAACTTAGCATAATGTAGTGAAATATAACAAATGCTATCGACCATAGAACTAGTTATAGAGGCACGACGGTGTACATGGGTATGCTACTAAACAATGGCCAGAATGTTCCCCTCTCCACAATTCATTTGCACTTGAAAAACAACTGCATTGATCTCCCCTTTCATCGTACCAGAAATAGACAAAGCAGAGCACAATCTAAAATCACTTAAATGGCAAATGAATCCATCCGACCTATAAGGATCCAGGGATGGAAAGCTAGAGTTCATGTTAATGTGAAGTTCTAGTTAATTTACAATCTAGCAGATGGAATTTTAGTAAATAATGAAAGAAATAGTAATGTGAAAATTCAATAACACTAAAAAAAATTAGCAAATAGAAGTTACATATTTAGTTAATGTCTTCTAAATTTTCATATAAAATATAGATTTTCCAAGCGTTGTTGTCTTCTGAATTTTCATATTCAATTATAGACTTAGATAAATGTTATACAGTATCAATGGTTTAGTTCACTTTAACCAAAATAGACTTGAGTTCAATCACTTAGTACTTTACTCTCCGATAAATTTTGGGAGAGAAATAACTAAACATGGCATCTAATAAACTGGCATTGTACATACACTTAAATTTTGAAAGACTAATCCACTTAAGATGAAAGAAGAAAGGGAAAAATAAGCGTACATGGGTAGCAATGTTATCAAAGAAACTAACATACTAAAGTTCAAAACCAAAAACATCTGCAAATATGGTGAAAAAAATCTTTCAAAGAAAATGTAGAAACCTATCTATGAATACATGGTGAAACAAAACCTTCAAATGTCTAGTCCTCCCTGCCGATATATGTAAACACAAATTTTGCTTGTAAACCTTCACATGTATATGTATTTGTACATTTTCATAAGAAAGAATGTAATCAATATGACATGACCACTAATCAATTTTCAAAATTAGCCAATTAATTTACCATATTTTTGTGCTCATTTACTTCCCTGCCCAATGCATCTAAACGAAGAACATGAGCCCTAGAAGACTTTAGATGGAGAGTGACCTCGGGCTGCGATTGTTTACAAAATAGAATTATCTCCAAAAAAAATAACATCATACTGATAGAACAATGATGTATTGAGTGTAGTATTATTGCCATACTATTAGAGAAATAGTACATAAACATATTGTCATTATAGAGCGGAGAGAAGACATGGCATATAGAAATAATGAGCATGAGGGAGGCATCTTAGCTCATGTTTTAAACCAATGAGCCAGTTCACCTAAATCACATAAGATGCTTTAGTTCATTAGCTTAGGTACAAATATAACATGAACTAATAATCGTTAAATTTAATTTATAAACATTAAGGGAATATAACTTACTGATCAAATGAAATTAAAAAATTGTATATCTCAGTTGGCTCCTTACATTGCTTGGCTTCATTCTAGGCCAATTCTAACACCACATATGACTTATGAAAATCAGGATCCATAAATCCCAAATAGAAAATCATGAAGAAAAACTAACCAACAAATAGTACTTCTCAAGCACTTAACCTCATATAGATAAAAATAATGACCAAACAACAATTACTATAAATATTCAATCTATAAATATTTAATCTATCATAACATTCAAGAAACAAAAGACTCATCATTCTTAAATAGTCTCGGGTTGAAGAAAAAATCCATGATTTTAAACATTACCTTCAACTCATCAAATATGTCAGGCGTACTCCTTCTAAATGCAAACATCAGGAAAAAAACCAAACTTCTGCATACAACATGCATTCCAATCATAAAGTTCTTGAAAAGACAAAGCAGGATAAATTTTCTAATGGAGAATTAAGGTAAAAGTCATGTTCCTTTCTATATTTGTATTTTTAGGAAAGTGCTTTTCGAGTTTATAAATCTAATCCATGTGCTACAATAGCATTTATTTGTGCGGTTCCTTTAGAGTTAGGAGTTCATTTTTTGGTCTGCGCTAGCGACACCATTTTTCATGGTGTTTTTAGGACAGGGACAAAATTTATAAAATTATGTGGAGTGTCCTATTTTTACACACTTTGAGAATTATGAGGACCGTTCCCCAAAATCCCCTATTTCTAATAAAAGAAACAGATGCTGACTACAATTGTAAACATATAAGCAAGAGTGAGTACGCAGTTTAAAGTAGCTTTTAAGTAGCTAGATAAGAAGTAAAAGGAAAGACCAAGATGAAAAAAATGTGAATTACTTATTGTAACTGGCATCACCTATATCTTCATTCAGCTTACTTTAATCGAGAGGAGAAAACATAGCAAACATAGTAAACTTAAAAATATCATTTTAGCATTTTAATATATTCAATGTGAAAAGGAAGTATAGTACATCAATAAAAAAAAATTATTTGTCAAAAGTAAATAAAAAATTATATTACTTTAAAACCAAAATAAACACAAAAAAGATTAAATAGGAATTCAAAAAAAGATGTTTTCAATCCCTAAATGCGTAACCCAAAAACCCTAGAGATGTGCACAGATTATATATACTGATAGAGTATCACCCAATAGATCAGAAAATAAAATGTGAAAAACTTCAAACCTATATCACAAAAATAAGAAAGCGTTAGCACACAAAATGAGAAACATTACTAAACATAAACTGAAAATAAACTAATAAGAAAATAAAACAGATATGAGGAAACAAAGAATTAAAAAAATATTGATATGGTGCAGTTCAGATGTGAGAGAATACCTAATTAATTTTTGAGATGTACCAAACTAACCTCCCCACAAAAAATAAAAAAAACGGATATGGTATCTTGAGAGAGTACCTGCAACACCCAATAGAAATAATCAAATTTGGGAGATCAAGTTAGTACCTTAATAACCAAAATCCCTACAAATTCAAAGCACGCATCCTAGCCAAAACCGTTCAATCCGGAAGGAAAAACAATCAGTTAAAAAAAGAGATGCGATAAAAATTAAAACAATCTTAGAACTTCAAAAATAATAAAAATAATATATATGAGATTAGGGAGTACCTTTTGATTTGTTTCAATCTCTCAAAAAATTAGGGTCTAGGATTTGAAATAAAAAAAACATAATTAAATCTCTCATGATCGGTGATGAACTAACGATTTCGAAATCAAGTTTGTGAAGAAGGGGTTGACAGAATACATAGTGTGTTCGTAATGGAAGAAATAGATAGATAGATAGAGAGAGAGAGAGAGAGAGAGAGAGAGAGAGAGAGAGAGAGAGAGAATTTACTTTGGAGAATGGGAAGAGACAGTGGGAAGATGGACAAAAGGTCATCAACTTCTATTGAAAAATGTGTACCGTGTAACAACCCGAGGTCTTGGAGACGATGATTTATTTATTTCGGGAGAGATAAATAATATTTTATTGGAGAAATAATAAAATTGGCAATTGAGGTCAAAATTTGGAGTTGTTAGAAAGTGTGTCGAATGGAAATTCTGAGGGTACCATCATTTCCGGAAGGGTCGAGAAAGTCAAAATGACTGTACTTGGGGTCTATTTGGGTTCCGAAATAATTTAGGACCGTTTGACTCGAATTAAAGTTACCGAGTCATTTAAAGTGTGTATTATCATTTAAAGATGTGTACCTTGGGAAATTAGGCTTAAAAGCCACGTGAGAATCATTCTCACTTAAGAGAGAAAGACAAAGAAAGAAAGAGAGAAGAAGAAGAAGAAGAAAAGGAAGGAGAAAGAGGGAGAAAGAGGATTTTCTGGTGGATTCAGACCCTACGAACCCGAGGCAAGTGATTAAACTTGCTAAATAATTGTTGTGTATCAATTATTGCATGATTTGTGGATTGATTTTTGGGTTTTAGGTTAAAATGTTAAAAACCTACCTTTTGGGAAAAACCTTAGATTTGTAGTGTATATAATGGATTTAAGGTTAGAAATTAGTTTATATGTTTTCTAGGATGACTATTAATGATATATTTGTGTTTGGGTTGAAGAGAAATGGAGAGAAAACCATTAAAATGGATTTTAGGTATTTTGGCTTACTTAAAAAGTAGCCATTTTCGAGTTTCAGCAGGGCCGAATCGATTCGCCCCCTTGCCGAATCGATTCGGAAATATGCAGATGCCCAGGTCTGAGTGACCGAATCGATTCGGACTCCAGCCGAATCGATTCGGCCCGAGACAGAGTCCCAGGTCTGATGACCCGAATCGATTCGCCTTCCTGGCCGAATCGATTCGGAATAAGCCCGAATCGATTCGGAAACTGGGCTTTTGAGGGAAAGTTTTCTAGGGAGAATTTCTTTCCGTTTTGTTCAAGGTTGTCGATTGGGGATCTCTATAGGAGATATTTGGAGTATGTTTTGGAGACTTTTAGAGAGTTTCCCTTATAAGAAATTATTGGAGTCATATAGACTTAATTTGAGGAATACCGATTAGAGAATTGGGTATATTTTTGTGGGGAAGCCCACTTTTATTTGGAGAATCTCTATGGAGATAATAATTACATTCGCATATAAGAATGATAACAAATTTAGAGATAATGGATTTTGGAATCCAATCCCAAATGGGATAACTTTAAAGGTTCTTAAATGAAATGAACCCTATTATGAATGGATGTCTACTAATGCTATTTGATGTGCAAACGGATATAGAAATATCCTTATTGATGATTGATTTCGGAGATATCTCACAAAAATGAGAAATGCATTGAGGTGCAATAGGATATATAATATCCTTAATTTAATTGTATTGATAGACAATTTATTATTAGAAGCGACGTGAGAGCTTCAAGCGAGAATTAGTATAGCATATACTAAGTAGGGTAAATGTGTCAGTATTAACGATTAGTGTATCATGAGAGTGTTATACTAAACAATGATGTAAATCAAACTGCGCCTAAGTGCGTATAATGAACATGTTTATGATGTTTCAAGTATACCTTATATAATGGTATATCTTTATTATGTGGGATGTATGTATACCTTATATGATGGTGTATATACATGTTAAGCATACCCCCTCCTTGCTATCATTGGGAAGTTACGTGCGTTGAGGGTGAGCATCCTGACAAATATGCAGGGTGTGGATATTCCCCAGGTCATAGTCGTCCTTTGTGGTCAGAAAATGACATATATGAGATATATTTATTTATTTTGGGGGTGAGAGGTCGGGGTATGTGACGCTCTCACTTGCCGGTTAGGAACTATGACCGCTTCCCGGACGTCGTGTGCGTGAGTAGATCACGAGGTGGGTGTCATTGAACCCCACCAGGTGGCCCCAGTTTGCTACGTATATGGGCTGCTGGAAGATGATAGCATGTGAGCCTGCGTCCTTCGAGTTATAGCTCGGTTAGATGGTTATTATTGCTTGTGTTTGTATTTGGGTGTCAAGGGCATAATGGACCTCAATGACCTACATTGCCAGGATTAGTGTATCGGGGGGGTTCCTTGTTTGGATTTCGCCTCGGCGAGACGTCCCACGCACGAACCGCAGTGTAATGTTGGAACTTGGGGATAAGTTTAGTCCTTAATGCTCATCATTATATATATATATATATATATATATATATATATATATATAAATATATATATATATATATATATATATATATATATATATATATAGATATAGATATATCACCTATCCCGACAATCTACAGTGCCAGGAGTAGTGTAACGGGGGGGTTCCTTGTTTGGATTTCGCTTCGGCGAGACGTCCCACGGATGAAACGCTGTGTACTGTTGAGAATTGGGAATATTAATTAATTAATTAAAATTGGACAATAATCATTTGGGTTACATGCATCTTGCATTGAGGGCATAATGAGCCCCGAGGATCGATACGGCCAGGAGTAGTGTAACGGGGGGGTTCCTTGTTTGGATTTCGCTTCGGCGAGACGTCCCACGCATGAAACGCAGTACCGTGTTGAGAATCGGGAAGAGTTTAGTCCTTAACTCTTGATGCTAATAACTCATCTCTAATAATTATATATATGGTTTCATGCCTTATATGGGCATCGCTAGAATATAAATTCCAGTAATTGAGATTGATAGTGTATGTTGATGATGTGGACATGATTGGATCATGTAACTTTATATGTTCAACAAATGAACATTATAAAGATAACTATAACAATTACATTAAAGATAATGTATATAATTTAAAGAATATAGTGATAATGTAGGATTGGAAGATAGGTTAGATGGTTTCACTTAAATACTTTATTTGGGTTTAAGTTAGAATCCTCTTACCTAATTAGAATCGGACATCCTTTTGGACACGTGCATATGCTTAGTGCGCGCTTTAGATGAGAGGTGAGTTGAATTTTGATGGAGTGTTCGATTCCAACTAAATCATGTAATAATGCCACTGTTCTAAAAAACCCGCCTAGGCATGCCTAGGCTTGAGGCTTGAAAGAAACGCCCTGCCTTAAGATTTTGACTCCTTATGCTTGGTAAAACCCTTAAGGCGTACTTTTTTTCTAAAAACAATAATGCTTTAGTGAAACGATATCGCCTTTTAAAGATTTTTTTACAAACCGGACCATTATCTCATCCAAAATAATCAAATAGTATTTTTAATTGCAAATATTCAGACATATTTTTATGATATGTACAATTTTAGTATTTTAATAGCCTTGTTATGGTTCAAAAATATTAAAATATATTAAAAAGGCCTAAACGTCTTTTCACGCCTTTTTACGTCTAGGCCCGCCTAGGCTTCTAAGGCTTAAGGCTTGGCCTCCACGCCTAGATCACGCCCCGCATTTTTTAGAACCTTGATGCATTTATAATTATTATGCATTTTAATACACTTGCTATAAACTATTTTTCAAACTCGGGTTCTGACCCGTTTATATTTTCCTCCTCCATATATATATATTGTATTACTTCAGGTGTTCCTCCGCAAGGACGCCTTTGATATTCCTCCATTCAGGATTTGTGGAGCTGTGGCAGTAGCGGACTGTTGCGGAACTTTGCTTTAGTCGATTTCTATCTATTGTACATCTAGATTAGGATTCAGTTGTATTGAGTTAGTATTCAAGTGTTGTAGATCTACACTTACATATTTTATTATCAGATTATTGTATTGTCTGTTGCCCGACAGCATATTCGGGTATTTCTTTATTGAGATCTTGTTGTACAATGTATTGTACTCTTTCATATCATTGGAGCATGCACATTTCACATCATAGTTAGATGTATATTGTTGGTTGAGTGCATTATTGGTTTTGTTGTTGTTATTAAAAATAAAAGTTTTAAATTTTTGGCAATTCGCACTAAATAATTGTGGGTAGTTAGCCTTATATTATAGTGTTTAGTTGTAGATGTTGAGACTGTACCATCTGAGATACTTGATTTATGTAGTATAGGGCTGGCCACACGTTATTATTTGGAGCAGGTTGTCACAGGTGGTATCAGAGCATCAGGTTCTAGTGTCTTTAGGATCTGTGTGCGTTACTGCGATCTTCCGTAAGCGTTCTTGATGTAGAGCCTTATTGTTAGGACGATTATATTCATACGTCCATATCTTTCTGTGAATCAAAAATATTTGAAAGGCGTTCTGATATAATTGTTCTTGTTTCAGATGCCACCGAAAGGAGGTCGTTCAGCCAAGGCAAATAAAGGGCAACCCCAAATGCCTCAAAGGAACAGGACTACGGATGATGTTGCCAATATAGTGGCACAAGAAGTAACTGCTGCCGTTTCTTCGATGGCTCAGTAATCTTCCGCTCGAGCCGCCCCACCCCATTTAGGATTGTCTTTATGGGAGAGAGTGAAGGAAGATTTTAGTAAGGGACATCCTCCCGAGTTTGTATGTGGAGTTGATGCAATGGCTGCCAGTCAATGGAAAAATTGTATACAGAGGCATCTTCGTATGGTTGAGTGTAGTGAGGTGCAGAAACAATTTTTAGTCACCTTTAGATTATCGGGTACAGCTCTTCAATGGTGGGAGTCTGTCACCACATCTGAACAGAGAGATACTCTACCTATAAAAGAATTTTGGGAACTTTTTGATCGAAGGTATTTGCTTTCCCCTACTCAGGATATGGGGATTTTTCAAGGAAATAGAACGGTGACGGAATATGAAGAAGATTTTTCTCTATGGGCGAGATTAGTACCTAATGAGGTAAATACGGAAGAGAAACGTATATCGAAGTTTGTTCGACGTTTAGATTGGAAAATCCAACAACATTTGTTAGAAAGTCCTAAGTTAAAGACTTTCGTCGAGGTAGTAAATGTGGCACTATTAAAGTGTCATGAACATCGTTTTCATTCTCAAGAGAGTAAGAACTTTGGAGATTCGAGTTCATCAGGTAAGTTTGGCAAAGAGAGTGCCAGTAATGCGAGAGCGCATAAAGGATTTGCGGGTAAGTGTTTCTTTTATAAAGAAATAGGTCATAAAAAGAGAGATTGTCCTAAAAGAGGTAAAGGACCGCAATTTGATGAAATATTGGAAGTGCAACCCCTACAGCAGATTCGAGGTCGCTTTAGACCGGAGGACTATGTTTGGGAGCCCATTGATGAGGATGGGCAATTGGACTAGAGATGGATGTTGTCAGTAATTTTCCTTTAATTAATAGGATTATTAATAGTTAAAGTGTTGGAATATCGTATGGGAGATATATATGAACCGGGTAGTGCTTTAGCCCTTTTTGTTTATGTATGGTAGGTAATGACCCTAAAGGGGGGGGGGGGGGGGGAAGTTGGAGCAGGATATGCTCTTACTCTATTATCTTGTAAGAAGAATTGAGGATTTTGTAGGGTGCTCAAAAATAGCTTTAAACCTTATGATAAATGTAAGAATGGTTATGGTAATGGTGTTAAGTAGTAATGATAAAAGCTACTTCTTTTTATACAGTCATGATAGACTATTACAATTGTTGTATTCCAGATATGGGATTTCCTTATATATGGCAGTATATAGAGATGATGTAAGATTTTGTTTATGTTTGAAGTGATTGTGGTTTGATGGGACGCAGGTAAAAATTTTTAGCTCCTGATTATGATAATATTTGTGAGCTATATGTTATGCATATGATGATCTATAAAGACCTTGTGTTGGACATAAGGCATTTTATATTAGATTATATATATAAATTGTTTTCAAAATAAACTATTTCCAATATAAAACTTTTATCGGCCTTCGGGCCCTTTCAAAATAAATTTTTTCCACTAAAAATGTTTTCAAACTCTAGTCTGGATTTAACAAACTCTCAATCCCCGACGTCGCCGCACAGTAGTGTATTGGGAGGGTTCCTTGTTTGGATTTCGCTTTTGCGAGACGTCCCCCGCACGAAAGTGGCGATTGTCCGGAATTGAGAGGAGTTATTTCTTTGGACCATTCAAATTTTTGTTCTATTAAAATTTTAGTATTTTTCATATTATTGGAAATGTGGAACTTTCGAGGCAAATATAGCCTCATTATGATTGCTATGAGCACAATGCTCAAATTTAAAGGGTGTATGGGCGCCCTTGTTGTGGAAATTGGTTTTATATAACTCATAATTAACTTAAAATGCAATAAATTAAATTAATTCGTCGTGGGAGGTTAGATGTTTGAAGATAGTATTAGTACTAATGGGTAGTTTAGAAATCATTGAGCTTTGGGGAGAATTAGGCTTAGCTAAATTTCGAGGACGAAATTCTTGTAAGTGGGGGAGTTTGTAACAACCCGAGGTCTTGGAGACGATGATTTATTTATTTCGGGAGAGATAAATAATATTTTATTGGAGAAATAATAAAATTGGCAATTGAGGTCAAAATTTGGAGTTGTTAGAAAGTGTGTCGAATGGAAATTCTGAGGGTACCATCGTTTCCGAAAGGGTTGAGGAAGTCAAAATGACTGTACTTGGGGTCTATTTGGGTTCCGAAATAATTTAGGACCGTTTGACTCGAATTAAAGTTACCGAGTCATTTAAAGTGTGTATTATCATTTAAAGATGTGTACCTTGGGAAATTAGGCTTTATAGCCACGTGAGAATCATTCTCACTTAAGAGAGAAAGAGAAAGAAAGAAAGAAAGAGAGAAGAAGAAGAAGAAAAGGAAGGAGAAAGAGGGAGAAAGAGGATTTTCCGGTGGATTCAGACCCTACGAACCCGAGGCAAGTGATTAAACTTGCTAAATAATTGTTGTGTATCAATTATTGCATGATTTGTGGATTGATTTTTGGGTTTTAAAAGAACCGATCCGAGGTCGGACCGATCCGCCTCCCAGCCGGACCGGTCCGCCTGGGATAAGTTTGATCAGATTCGTGTGATTCTTTTCCATCGACTCTTATTTTTCTATATATATTCCCTTCTTCGTTGGTGTATTTTTTAAGTCTTTGAGAAAACGGTTTTAAGAGTACAAACACAACAAGACTTTAATTTTTGATGTGCCAAACATCTTTTTGATTCACACACAAAAATCCCAATTACTTTTGTGAATCTTTTGGAACCCTAGAACACAATTTTGTTATTGTTCAACCCTTGTGGAGAAGCCGTCTTTCTTATTCATTGCTACCCTCCTGGAAAGGGAAAATTCCAGCCGACAAACTTGTGGAGAAGCCGTTTCTCTTCTTCATTGTTGACCACCTGGAGTTCCTGCGGGAGATTTCAGCCGAGACATCGAAACCGATGCCTGAGGGTATTTCGTATGTCGCACTTATTTCATTATAATCCGTGTAAGCCGTTTTCTTACAAATTATAGTGAAATAAAAGGTTTTTCCCCTTTGGGAGATTTTTCCTGAAAGTTTTTGTTTTATCCTGCACGCTATATTTTATTAGATAAATCATCTAGATGCATGATTTAGGGTTTAACTAAAATTTGGGATTAATTAAAATTGGATTTTATTTGATAAGTCGCAATATTTCCGCTGTAGCTACTCTCTCAAATTGGTATCACAACCGTTATTGTGCTCATACATTTTTAGAATTCAAAACAATGTTATCTTATTATACGAATCGATAGATTAGATGATAATTAAAAGAGGTTGGTATTCGATTTAGCTGTATGGGTTATCATTTCAGCACGGCTGCAGCAAAGCCGAATCCCCATCCTCCAAACCCTAAGCAGATGGTATCGTGTCTCCCTTTTAAAAATCATAATTGAAGACATTCGGTGTAAGATAGGCACCGTTTCAGTCGTAGTAATATTTTGAATGAATTTTGATTATCAGAAAAGTAATTATCAGAAAATGTTTTATCAAAATTCTAAATCCTTTCGTTTTGTTTGGTTAACCAATGGATTTCTATTAGGAATCAAAACTTTGAGTTTGATTTATGCATGGAAAGTTACATGAAAATATACAATATATACCAATAATACCCTTTAGCAATTACATACATATATATATATTTGTGTGTGTGTGTGCGTGCACGTATATATACACAATATTACAATTCACTATTTATAAATGTATGAACTCAAATATGTTTTTTTTTAATATTTATTTTTCAATATTTAACAAATATAATAATTTGTTATAGATATGTGTATATTATATTGTAAGTTAATCAAATTAATTATAACACTAGTAGAAAAAAATGCCTAAATAAAAAAATTTGACTTTAAATTTAATACAAACTGACGTAACAAAATTGTCTTCACCAAATAAATATTTAGATTTAATGAGTAGCTTTTATAATTTAATATTTTTATGGGCATTTTTGTCTTCACAAAAATTATTTATAAGGATTCTCATGGGAAAGTAAGAATCCCGCCTATATTGGATGGATTTTGATTCCACCCACTTGTGACAACCCGCTCACCAAAATAAGGGGTGGTCAGTCCGATACTCCAATATAACAGGAATCATGGATGGAATCATTCTCAGCATTGCAACAATATAATAAGTATACGGGATAACCACCCTATATTTCAGATAAACGGTTCGCCAAAAATTTTGTTTTATAAGTTAAAGAAAGAATGTAACCAACCCAATTTGAAAAGAAAGTGGAAAATCCAAAAGAACTTATATTACCTCCGCATCAAGCATACAATAAGGGGATCGAAAATGCTGTCGGTCAACACTCATTTACAATGTAATACAACAGTGAAATTAAATTACGTAAAACATTACAATAAGCTAATACAAAATCTTGGGCCACACGCCCGAGTAAAAGACCCGATCATAATTAGAGTACAAAAATGAAGGCGTCTATAACAACATATCCCGTAATATCCGCAAAGTATCACGGCTCCCCAAAAATTGGGAATAGGAAAGTCAGTACGGGCGTCCTTGCGGCGGAGCACCTGAGCGAATAAAGGATTCATGCACAACAAGAAATATGAACGGGTCAGGGCCTGATTTTATATGATCACCAGATGAATAAAGAGTATGACAGTTATGAACAATTAATCATAATGGATATAAATAAGAATCTACTTACACAATCTCAAAGCATAAACTAAGGCAATTAAATGATCATAAGTTTAATTCATTTATGCAGGAGAATATGAAAGATTAACATTAATTAAAAGCCTCCATCATTTTACACTGTTCCATTTCATTGTTCCGTTCCTTAACAGGAAACATAATCACAATAATATGCTCTTTGTGTCATTTATCATAAATCAAGTCTAACTTGAATAAGAATAGTTATATTCATATACATATAACGATTTTAAGACCGCCCGCTCGGGTTTCCCCGCTATGCGCGCCCCTAAATGGCTATCATCTTCCAGGGCCTATCACTAAGACAACCTGGGATCCTATAATGTAAGACGTCGGAAAGCGGCCATATGCCTGCGAGTGAGTCATAACCACACCCAAAATTACCTCACTAGCACAGAAAAACATATAATAACCGATCATATGGCCTAGGGATATAGCATTCATTAGCCAGGGGACTTCACCACACGCGCGCAACTTCCCTTATGATAGAAATTTAGAGAGGTGTGTTTAAGTAAATTACCATTTACCATTTTCATGATTAAGTAAATTATCATTTACCATTTTCATTTCTGATTCCATTTTTATAGATACATCACATTTTATCTGGAGCCATACGTAATTCATGTCATCATTATAACCTCAAAGAATGAATAAACTCTCCATTGATTCTCCAAAACATTTTAGGGTCTTATAATAAACCATCAAGACTATCATACTCAATTGAGCTTCTCAAGTCTCCTAATATGACCTTACAACTCCTAGTTTCCTAATAATTAACTAAAGGAAAAGTATGCCCTAACATTAATTTGTACACCCCCGGAATAACCCCCATATAATCCATTTCTAATGTAGGGTAGTTAACTAACTCATCTAGGACTCTAGGACTCTAAGTTTACTTCATACAAGAAGGTTCCTAGGTCCTAAGCCTAAAGAAAAAGTGTAAAAATTGAGTTAGAAACATAACTCAAAATAACAGGATTTTCGAATCGATTCGCCCTATGCAGCGAATCGATTCGCCCAAAAGAGAATCGATTCTGATGAAGAATCCAAGTTTCTTCCTCGGTCGAATCGATTCGGCCTTAACCCAAATCGATTCGGGTTAGCAGACCTGTAGCCTGACCCCTAAGCGAATCAATTCGCCCTAGGGCCAAATCTATTCGCCTCTGCGAATCTGCCAAGAAGGGGCTACGGGTTATGAACCCTAGTTTTACCCCAAAACCTATTTCTTCTCCATTTTTACACACATCCATCAACATTAATCTACCCAAAATCATCCTACATGATTATCAACTACTATAACCTATAATATCATCAACTTAAACCAAGATTAGGGCTAAAACACCATAAAATCCATATTTTCCATTTGATTCATATACACAACAATCAAAACAATTTATTCATCTTAAACCATATATTAACAAGTAGAAAACTTTCCTTGAGGTTGAAATCTCAGATTTTTGGAAGGTGGAAGCAAGACCAAATCCCAAATCTTCAATCTTCAATCTCTTCTTTCTCCTCTATTTTCTCCATAATTTCTCTCCCTCTCTCTCTCTCTCTCTAGGTTAGAAAATACACTCTTAAGGGAAATAAATGAGGTGCAAGACTAAATCGTGGCTTTAGTCTAAATTTCCAACTTAAATGGTTAATGCCACATTAAAATGACTCATAAATACGCATTTAAGTCAAAACGAGTCAAAAGTTCCCGAAACCCAAAAATACAATATGGCACTTATTTTGACTATCTCGCACATTTCGGGACTAACTACGCCCTCTAAATCGGCATCCGACAATTTTATAAATCATTTCAAGTCTTGGTTTCATTTAAACTATAAATGTCAATTAAAGCATATGACACTATAAAACGTAACATGATAATATTTACATACACATACAGTAAATATGCAACAATCTAGTAAATATTAACTTTCAACTCACACTCCATTTTCCAATATTTTATATAATTACTTAATGCTGTAAATTAATATAAGATATGTCTCTCAAAAGCGAGGGTTGTTACATACTCCCCCCCCCCCCCTTATGAGGGAATTTTGCCCTCAAAATTCAGGCGTACCTTGTAAGAAGAGATGCGGATACTTTTCCCGCATATCATCCTCACACTCCCATGTTGATTTCTTGGCGTCGTGATGACCACATTGAACTCGCACCAAGGGGAGCATTCGAGATCTCAATATACGCTCTCCGTGCTCTAGGATTGCAACTGGTTGTTCTTCATTCGAAATATCGGGTTGCAAATCTATATCCTCCAACGGGATATGCCAAAGGTCTCCTTCACACCTCTTATACTTTTTTAAAGAGGAAACATGGAACACATCATGGATTTGTTGTAAAGGTTATGATAAGGCAAGTTGATACGCCACTGGGCCTACCTTGGCAATAATAGGAAAAGGTCCAACATAGCGCGGCGCAAGCTTTCCTTTCTTCCCAAAACACTTTATACTTTTCATTGGCGATACTCTCACCAAGACTTGATCTCCAACTTCCATCTCTACATGCCTTCTATTCGCATCGGCATAAATCTTTTGACGATCTTAAGCTATTCGGATGCGATTCCGGATGAGTTCAATCTTGGAAGAAGTATACTGGATCATTTCAGGTCCAAGAAATTTATTATCGCCCACCTCCAACCAACAAGCGGGTGATCTACACGGCCTTCCATAAAGTGCCTCGTAGGGTGCCATCCCAATAGTAAATTGGTACGAATTATTATAAGCAAATTCGACCAAAGGGAGATATTGTTCCTAACAACCTTTGAAATCAAGCATACACATTCGGAACATATCCTCCAACATTTGGTTGGCTCTTTCTGTCTGTCCATATGTTTGAGGGTGATAAGAAGTACTCAATTTCAATTCGGTTCCCATAACCTCTTGGAAACTTCGCCAAAAGTGGGAAACAAAAATCTTATCTTGGTCGAAAACGATATTTATGGGCACCCCGTGGAGTCTAACAACCTCAGCGATAAATTGGTCATAACGAGCATTATCGTAATCTGTGTGCACGGGTAGGAAGTGTGCCGACTTAGTTAAACGATCGATAATTACCCAAATAGAATCATGACCGCTGAGCGACATTGGTAATCCCGTGATAAAGTCCATCAAGATGTTCTCCCACTTCCACACCGGTATCTCCAAAGGTTGTAACAAACCCGTTGGTATTTGATGATCTACTTTCACCAATTGATAAGTGGTACATTGGGAAACAAACTAAGAAATATCCCGCTTCATGCCCACCCACCAATATTGACGGCGCATGTCTTGGTACATCTTGTCCCCACCAGGATGCAATAAAAATTTAGACCCATGAGATTCCGTCATCACGGCCCGTCTTAAATCCCCTTCGTCTGGGATAATGAGTCTCACGTGGAAACGTACCCCACCCTCGAAACCTATAGAGTAGGACTCGGCTCCCTCGATCAACAATTGGCGTATACGATCCTGACAGCCTTTGTCCCTTCCTTGAGCTTCCACTACTTTTGCCACAATAGTAGGCGTAATGGTCATCACCGACATAAACGCCCTCATAACCGCGTCTTACTGACTAAGCTCCCTCCATTTTGCTTTCCATACCTCTGATAACTCCCTCTCTGGCTTCCGACTTAACGCATCGGTCACCACATTCGCCTTGCCTGGGTGATAGTGGATATCAAATTGGTTGTCTTTCACAAACTCTAACCATCGGCGTTGTCGCATATTTAAATCCTTCTGGGAAAACAAATATTGCAACGATTTGTGGTCCGTGAAAAGACTAAACTTCTCCCCTAGGAGATAATGCCTCCAAATCTTCAAGGCAAAGACAACTGCGACAAGTTCCAAATCATGCACCGGACAATTCTTTTCATGGGGCTTTAGCTTGCACGAAGAATAAGCAATAGACCGCTGCTCTTGTTGTAGTACACCTCCCAATCCTTGTAGAGAT
Organism: Sambucus nigra; assembly: GCA_949130495.1. Taxonomy (NCBI): domain Eukaryota; kingdom Viridiplantae; phylum Streptophyta; class Magnoliopsida; order Dipsacales; family Adoxaceae; genus Sambucus; species Sambucus nigra. The sequence continues at coordinate 352,898,357 of OX422208.1, read as the reverse complement.
GCGTCGGTAAAGACTAAATATTCCAATCCTGGCCTTGGCAAGGCAAGGACTGGAGCAGAAGTCAACCTATCCTTGAGCTTGTCAAAAGTCGACTGATAAGAATCATCCCAAACAAACCTCACCCCTTTCCAGGTTAAATTTATCAAAGGGCTAACTATTTTAGAAAAACCCTTGATAAACCGGCGGTAATAACCAGCCAAACCCAAAAAACTACGGATCTCGGTAGGTATCGTGGGCTGACCCCACTCTCTCATCGCAACAACTTTACTTGGGTCTACCGAAATACCCTGGGATGTCACAATGTAACCCAAAAACTGTACTTCCTGCAACCAAAAACCGCACTTCTCAAACTTGGCATATAACTGATGACCCCTCAACATCTGTAGGACTAACCGTAAGTGAGTAGCATGATCGGCCTCTATTTGTGAGTACACTAGAATATCATCAATGAAGACGATCACGAACTGGTCCAGGAAGTCCCGAAACACTCTATTCATGAGGTCCATAAACACGGCAAGAGCATTGGTTAGTCTGAAAGGCATAACCAAAAATTCATAGGACCCATATCTCGTTAGGAAAGCAATTTTGGACACATCTTGATCTCGTATCCACAACTGGTGATACCTAGTCCTCAAATCTATCTTAGAGAAGTACGATGCTCCCCTAAGTTGATCAAACAAATCATCAATCCGAGGCAACGGGTATTTGTTTCGGATGGTGACTTTATTCAACTCTCTGTAGTCAACACATAATCGGAGAGAACCGTCTCTTTTCTTCACAGCTAACACCGGAGCACCCCACAGAGATCGCATATTAAACCCTTGTTCTAACAACTACTGAATCTGATTTCTTAACTCCCTCATCTCAATAGGAGCCATACGGTACGGGGCTCTAGCAATCCGTCTCGTTCCCGATGCTAAATCAATTACAAACTCAATCTCCCTACTCGGAGGCAAACCCGGTATTTCTCGAAACACATCTTGAAAATATCTAACAACCAGAATTGAATCTAAGGAAACAACTACATCCCGAGAAATCTCCTTCGCAATACAATATAAGTAAGTGCTAGTACCTCCTTCTGAACGAGGCATAACCAATAGAAACATTTCTTTCCCCGGAATGGTAAAAACTATACTCTTCCCATAGCAATTAACTATTGCACGATACTTCACTAGACAATCCATACCCAAAATTACATCATACCCGACCATATCAAGGACAAGTAAATCGGCCTCAAAACATAACTTACCTAGATTTATTCCTATTTTTTTACAAACAAAGAAAATGAATGAACCATCACCCATAGAAGATTCAACACTAGTGAAGGTACTCTCCCCAGATTTTATCAACTCTGTAGACTGAGCAAAGATCCTACAAATAAATGAGTGTGTCGCACCCGTATCAAACAGTACACGACCCATGTGCCCCTGAATGAGCAACTTACCCTCAATAGCTGGCGGCGCTGGCTGGGCCGGAGGAAGCATAGCATCCTGAATGTGGTTAACACGACCATACTGTAGTTGCCCCTATTGCGGAGGAACAGCTGGATTAGGCACCTACGGCGGTAATTGAGCCTGAGGGTAATGTGGAACCCTAGGAAGTTGTCCCCCAATCAACTGAGGACACGACCTCTTGAAATGACCCGACTCTCCGCATTGAAAGCATCAATTTATCACATTCTCCTGATTTTGGCCCCAGTTATTTCTAAACAGAACAACTCCTTGGATTGGATGGAATCTACCTCCATTACCACCCCGACCTGCTTGTTGTTGTTGCGGCCCACCTTGACCATACCTATTATTATTGCCACCAATATTGAATCCATCAAAACGCTGACGTTTTACCAAGTCCCCTTGCTGGGGGTCCCTTTCTTTTTGTTTATTTCCCGAAGATTGGGACGAGGAAAATTCTCCTCCTCCTATCCGATTGCCTCCGAGTTTCCCACCTTGCCCCATAACTGAAGCCTTCTTACTACCTTGAACATACAACCTATGTTCCTAATAATGGAGTAACGCCGCATTCATCACATCTCTAAAAGTCTGCAAAGATGGATTGCCCAGCAAAGGTTGCCATATCCTCCAATGCAAACCCCCAATAAATTTGGATATCCTCCTCTCCTCCGGAGTCACCTCATCAGGTACAAAACTAGCTAACCGCGTGAATTCCTCTTCATACTTCGCAACTGAATGCTCTCCTTGCACCACATCTTAAAGATTTTTTCTCATCTCACTTTGAACTGCGGGAGGGAAGTACTTCCGATCAAATAGAACCCAGAAATCATTCATGGTCATAGCATCTCTATGCTCTGGTGTAGTCATCGACTCCCACCAATGTAGTGCAGCTCCAACGAGTTTAAAAGTTACAAGGATTTTTTTTCTTTCCTCACTACACTCCACCATTCGTAGATGGTGCTGCATATCCTTCTTCCACTGATTAGCTACTATGACGTCAGAACCTCCTTGGAATTCTGGGGGATGACCCTTTAAAAAGAATTCCCTAACTCTCTCCCACAGAGAAGGTCCAGTAGGAGCTGGTACATCCTAAGCTCATTTCGGTTGAGCTTGTGGTAATTTCTAAACCATGGCAGTCATCGTTGTGTTGACCGCTTGGGCCACAATATTTGCTACTTCAGCAGCATTTATAGTTCCCTATTGCGGTGGTAGAGGACCAAAATCCTCTTCTATAACTCAATTCCTTCTAACGGGACGACCTCTCTTAGGCAGAATCTGAGACAAAGAAACAATAGAATTAGAATACTCTTTAGAACAATCTATTTTGCAGAAGATCGCAAACATAGGCATCAAAACAGTCCTAATATTAATCTCTATATCAAAGAACGCTACGGTAGAACGTGACAAGTCCGCATAGATCCTAAAGACTCTAGAATATGATGCTCTAATACCATCTGTGACAACCCGCTCAACAAAATAAGGGGTGGCCAGCCCGATACTCCAATATAACAGGAATCATGGATGGAATCATTCTCAGCATCGCAACAATATAATAAGTATACGGGATAACCACCCTATATTTCAGAAAAACGGTTTACCAAAAATTTTGTTTTATAAGTTAAAGAAATAATGTAACCAACCCAATTTGAAAAGAAAGTGGAAAATCCAAAAGAACTTATATTACCTCCGCATCAAGCATACAATAAGGGGACCGAAAATGCTGTCGGTCAACAGTCATTTACAACGTAATACAACAGTGAAATTAAATTACATAATACATTACAAGAAGCAAAAACAAAAGCTTGGGCCACACGCCTGAGTAAAAGACCCGATCATAATTAGAATATAAAAATGAAGGCGTCTATAACAACATATCCCGTAATATCCGCAAAGTATCACGGCTTCCCAAAAATCGGGAATAAGAAAGTCAGTATGAGCGTCCTTATAGCGGAGCACCTGAGCGAATAAAGAATTCATGCACAACAAGAAATATGAACGGGTCAAGGCCCGATTTTATATGATCACCAGATGAATAAAGAGTATGACAGTTATGAACAGTTAATCATGATGGATATAAATAAGAATCTACCTACACAATCTCAAATCATGAACTAAGGCAATTAAATGATCATAAGTTTAATTCATTCATGTAGGAGAATATTAATGATTAACATTAATTAAAAGCCTCCATTATTTTACACTGTTCCATTTCATTGTTTCGTTCCTAAATAGGAAACAAAATCACAATAATATGCTCTTTGTGGCATTTATCATAAATCAAGTCCAACTTGAATAAGAATAGTTATATTTATATACATATAACGATTCTAAGACCGCCCGTCCAGGTTTCCCCACTGTGCGCGCCCCTAAATGGATATCATCTTCCAGGACCTATCACCAAGACAACCTGGGATCCTACAACGCAAGACATCGGGAAGTGGCCATATGCTTGCGAGTGAGTCATAACCACACTCAGATTTACCTCACTAGCGCAAAAAAAACATATAATAACCGATCATATGGCCTAGGGATATATTCACCCTGCATTCATTAGCCAGGGGACTTCACCACACGCACGCAACTTCCCTTATGATAGCAATTTAGAGAGGTGTGTTTAAGTAAATTACCATTTGCCATTTTCATGATTAAGTAAATTATTATTTACCATTTTTATTTTCGATTCCATTTTTATAGATACATCACATTTTATCCGGAGCCATACGTAATTCATGTCATCATTACAACCTCAAAGAATGAATAAACTCTCCATTGATTCTCCAAAAAAATTTAGGGTGTTATAATAAACCATCAAGACTATCATACTCAATTGAGCTTCTAAAGTCTCCTAATATGACCTTACAACTCCTAGTTTCCTAATAATTAACTAAAGGAAAAGTATGCCCTAACATCAATTTGTACACCCACGGAATAACCCCCATATAATCAATTTCTAATGTAGGGTAGTTAACTAACTCATCTAGGACTCTAAGTTTACTTCATACAAGAAGGTTCCTAGGCCCTAAGCCTAAAGAAAAAGGGTAAAAATTGAGTTAGAAAAATAACTCAAAACAATAGGATTTTCGAATCGATTCGCCCAAAAGAGAAATCGATTCGGATGAAGAATACAAGTTTCTGCCTCGGCCGAATCGATTCGGCCTTAACCCAAATCGATTCGGGTTTGCAGACCTGTAGCCTGACCCCTAAGCGAATCGATTCGCCCTAGGGCCGAATCGATTCGCCCCTGCTAATCTGCCAATAAGGGGCTACGGGTTATGAACCCTAGTTTTACCCCAAAACCTATTTCTTCTCCATTTTTACACACATCCACCAACATTATTCTACCCAAAATTATCCTACATGATTATCAACTACTATAACCTACAATATCATCAACTTAAACCAAGATTAGGGCTAAAACACCATTAAATCCATAATTTCCATTTGATTCATATACACAACAATCAAAATAATTTATTTATCTTAAACCATATATTAGCAAGTAGAAAACTTTCCTTGAGGTTGAAATCTCAGATTCTTGGAAGGTGGAAGCAAGATCAAATCCCAAATCTTCAATCTCCAATCTCTTCTTTCTTATCTCTTTTCTCCATAATTTATCTTTCTCTCTCTCTCTCTAGGTTAGAAAATACACTCTTAAGAGAAATAAATGAGGTGCAAGACTAAATCGTGACTTTAGTCTAAATTTCTAACTTAAATGGTTAATATCACATTAAAATGACTCACAAATATGCATTTAAGTCAAAACGAGTCAAAAGTGCCCGAAACCCAAAAATACAATATGGCACTTATTTTGACTATCTCGCACATTTCGGGACTTACCATGCCCTCTAAATCGGCATCCAGCAATTTTATAAATCATTTCAAGTTCCGATTTCATTTAAACCATAAATGTCATTTAAAGCATATGACACTATAAAACGTAACATGATGATATTTACATACACATACAGTAAATATGCAACAATCTAGTAAATATTAACTTTCAACTCATTGAATTAATATTTACTTCATTTCCCAACATTTTATATAATTACTTAATGCTGTAAATTAATATAAGATATGTCTCTCAAAAGCGAGGTTTGTTACACCACTTTCCCACGTCGGAGGTAATCTTATTTCAATGGGGCCCACATTCTCATGCAACTTAACCTCACACTAAACACAATAATCTTACACTTTCTGAGAAATGTTAGAAAGGAATTAGATTCCACTTAATTTTACCACGAACTAAACACGGCCAAAGAGTTATAGTTGAATAAGACATTATATTATTACTAGAATATAGCGTTTGCATGATGTGCGAACAGTCGTATCACTTTTTCGAATTTATGAAACTATGAAAATGAACTAAATTACGGATGCATAATTAAAGTGGAATTGATGAACAAATCATTATTTTTAAGTTTTTTAATCTATTAGTTTCGTTTACTAAGTATGTAGTTCAATAGGTCCTAATATTTTTTTTTGCTCCATTAGATCCCATGAAAAAAGATTTTTGTTCCAATAGGTCCTATTTGTAAACATATAGAGAATATTCACTATATTTATAAATATGACCCATTGAGGAAAATGTTGTGATAGGATCTATTAGAAAATGTCCCATGTAAACAAAACTTATTTGTCAAGCTCCCTTTGCAATAGGATATCTCGGACATAGATTAGTCTACAAAAAGAATTAAATTGAATTCCACCCACTGAAATCCTTTAAATTTAGGGTTATTTATATATGGATCCCATGAGAACAAAGTTTTCCTAATTAAGTCCTATTGACTTTTTAACCATTAAATAAGCCCTATTCCTATTTTTTGATTTTTTTTTCATAATTTTAACCTTTTAAAACCAATCATCCGTAACTTCTTGTGGGAAGTTATATAAGTGGTTGAAATTTTTTCATCATATTTTTAATCTTCAAATGATCATAACTTTTGATTAACAAATCCGTTTTTCGTAAAATTACTATTTTTGTAATCTGCTCGTCGAGATCTATTATATAAGATCCATGAAGCCGATAAAATTTTAAAGAAAAAAATTACACATATAGTAAGCTTTACTGTATGAACGAGAAAATGAAATAGTTTTATATCTGTGAAATTTTTTAAAAGAGTAACATTTACTGTCTTAATATTACACAGACAGTAAAATTTACTATGTTCATAAGAAAATGAAATCTATATATTTATCGAACAAGATTCAGGGAGTACATAATATTTCACTGAAACAAATTACACAAATAATAATATTTACTATGTAAACCTTTAAAAATAAAACTTAATTAATGCTTGAATTGTCAATAGGGCTTCATTAAAAACAATCTCAAAATAGGAATTACATATACTTATACATATTAACTAGGTTGTCACATTAGTTGTTAGGATTAAATGATAATACAAACAAATTGGTTAAATAAATGGGTTAATTAATATATATATATATATATATATATATATATATTTCTGACTGTCCTTCATTTTAATGGTGTGGACTGGACATGTGTCACTTGACGATAAGCCCAAAAAAAAGTGCCTATAATTTAGCAGATAATTTTTGGGCTCACCGCCAGGTAACACATACTGTTAAAATCTGGGATAGTCAGCACGAAAGCAGTAATATATGTATATATATATATATATATATATATATACTGTATGCACCAGAAAATTAAATAGTTTTATATTTATGATATTTTCACAAATAGTAACATTTACTATATTAATATTACGAAGATAGTAAAATTTATTGTGTTCACTGGAAAATGAAATTCATATATTTATCAAACAAAATCCATGGAGTCCATAATATTTCAATGGAAAAAATTACACATACGGTGAGATTTACTTTGTGCACCATTATAATAGAACTTAAATAATGGTTCAATTGTCAATAGGACTTAATTAAAAAAAATCTCAAAATAAGAATTACAAATAATAATACATATTAATTGGGTTGTCACATTAGTTGTTAGGATTAAATAGTAATAAAAATAAACTAGTTAAATAAATGGAATAAGTAATGTATAAACTCTCTCATGAGGTCCCCCAGTTTGAGGTCCCTGAATGAGGTTGTAACACACCGTATTTCTGAGCATTTAAATATTTAATTAATTCGGCTAATTTTAATTACAAATGTATCGTAATTGAATTCAATTAATTACTATTGAATTTTTAAATATTAATTGATAGAGTTAATATTTATGGAATATAATTACTAGTTGAATAGTAATAATTATTATACGTCGCACGCGAGTTAAACAACAGGATTTTATTACGTCTCAGTCGGGGGTATAGATTGAGGTCGAGATAGTAAGTTTTAGTTAAGTGACTCGGATGAAAATTCTGAGTGCACGGTTGATTCCGGATAGGCCAAGATAGTCGGAATAGAGTACATCGGGTAGTAAATAGGTCTCGAGGCATTTTTAATCATAATCAGGCCCACACGGGGGTGTTCGGGACATTTGGGCTTGTCCCATTAGTCAAACAATGGGATTTGTATTATTTAGACTAATTTATGGGATTAGAGGCAACCATAAATCTAATAAAAAAACCTAGATTAACAGAGAAGGAAATAGGGAGAGATTGAAGAGATTTTGGGGAGCCAATTCAAAGAGGGATTGATGTGCTTGTGTCAAATACATCATCCTCATCAAATGAATCAAACCCTATAAATATTATCAGGTAAGTGGTTAACTTGCTTCAATCTAAGTGGTTGTATTTTCGATTCATATCATAGTGGGTGATAAATCAAATTCGTTTTGGGGATGGGTATTATCATGAAACGGGTTTTTGACGTTTGAATCGGTATGTGTAGATTAAACTTTAAATTGATGATGGCAAATTTTTCATCTCTGTTTGAATCCCATGCACATTCGAAATCCAGAGGTTAGGTCCCTTTAAATTGATGAAATCAGAATTTAACCTAGGAAGAAATTTGGATAAATGGTAAGGAACCCAGATCGTGAAATATTGGGGATTAATCCAAATCAGGGGTATTGGGGGAAGTTAATGATGTTTAGAACTAATTTTAAGGGTTAATATATGAGTAGAACATTGATGTGATATGTGGGTTTAAGAGGAAAATCTTGGAAACCCTAACCATGGCATAAACAACGCCGGGAAGAAGTAGACGAAGAGGGGCTAGACATAACAGGTCATTCGAACGACTTGGGAAGTCGTTCAAATGAAAGTAGGAAGTCGTTTGAATGACCGGTGATCTTGTTCGAACAACGTGGCTTAACCTTTGGGAGTTTATTCCTTTTATTTGTTTGGCCTGAAAATTTAAATGTGAACTAAGGGGATTTAATTAGTGAGAGATTTAAATGGAGATAAATACTTAGAATGTTGAGAGAGGGATATTAAGAAATATTAAAAATTAATAAGGAAGTCAATCTTATTAATGGGATTTTGTGTGATAAATTCTAAAAGGTTAAAAGTCCGGGACGAGTACATGTGTCCGAGTATTGTAGTTGAGAGACTCTACTTAAGTAAATTATTTAAGTTAAGAGTCGGGGATTTGACTTGGATATTTTTAGGCTAGTGCTACGAGAGTTAGGCACGGGTTAGCCGGTTGAATTTATTATATATATACAGATAGTGTGATAGTGTATATATATATATATATATATATATATACATACATACCCCTCTAGTGCTATTATAGGAGATTGCACGATGTGGGTGAATCTCCCGGCTAGTGAACACATGAAGAGTATATTCCCAGGTCATAGCGTCCAGTATTTTATGATATGATTCTTTTGAGGTGAGACGCTTTGGGTATGATTCGGTCTCACACTAAAGGAATTATTACCGCCTCCACTACGTTTATTTTATTGCCTGATTCGGTGTGACTAAACCGTCACGTGGTATCCGGGTTGGATTGAGTATACCTGGGGTGATAGCATTTTAGAGAAAGAAACCAGTGAGTTATTACTCGGTAGGATGGATATACATATACATATATATATATACACACACACACACACACACACGACATGTGTGTGAATGTTGTAATATAGTTATATGTATATGATAGAGTAGAAAATTATATACGGGTAAAATACATGAAGTGAAATTGTATTACATATATATAACTAGTGAGACTGTTATATAGTTTTAATTAAAAATAATTAATTAAGTTAATGAGAGATATAACTTATAAATCAATAGTAAGATTACTCGGGCTAGAGTAGTGTGTCAAGAAGTGATTATAACAACGTTAGTTAGACTGGGTATTATAGCTAGAGGGTTATAGAAGGAAGCGGTAGGTGTACACAATAGTTGAGGGGTGAGTATTATATCAAGGGAGTGCGATACTAGCTTAAATATGAAAAGCATTCATGCATTTTAATTGTTGCAAACTTAATCACTTGTTAAATATTTTCAAAATGTTTTGGGTTCTCACACTCACATGAAATACTCAAATCATCATCGGGGCTCTCACGTGCACAAGTATCCTCATCATCGTGGGATAAACTGGGCGTGCTCATGTGACATGTCATAAGGGAGACACACATACCATGTGATGACTCATCCCTGGAATCATTCACCTCCTCATCACTATCGCTAAGAGTGGCTAGCATGACAATTTTCTTTCCCTTTCTTTTTAGCCTAGTGGGGCATTCAAATGCCTTGTGCCCCTTTCCCTCGCACTCAAAACATCTCTCCTCTTCCCCTTTCTCTTTCTCACCACTCTCAATGCCCTATTCTTTCTTTTTTATTTTTCTCACAAATCTTTTATTGGAAGATTTTTCTTTGGAAAATTTGAGAATTTTTTAAAAAGTTTTAGCAAGCATGGCCACATCATCAAAATCAAACTCGGACTCACAAAATTTCACTTTTTCTTCTCTCTCTTGAACACTCCCTCACTCGTCCAATACTAATATTTAAGTGTTATTCCTCTATCCTTAGACTTGACATTGTCATGAAACATGTCAATTTTATATGTTTGGAGGTCTCCTATAAGTTCTTCTAACTTAAGATTGCTCAAATTTCCTAAGGAATTCAACATAGTGACTTTTGGGATAAAACGTTTAGGCAATGATCTCAAAATCTTTTTAACTACTCGTGCATCAGGAATATGCTCACCAAGGTTGAAACTAGTGTTGACAATATTAGAAAACGTGTATAAAACTCATAAAAACACTCATATTCAAGCATGGTAATTGTTTTAAATTGATTAGTTAAATTTTGCAATTTAGACTCTTTCATTGCATTCGTGCCTTCATGGGTAAGTTGTAAAACATCCCATGCTTCTTTTGACATGGTGCACGTCATGATGCGTCGGAACTGTTTAGGGGTGATGGCTCCAGAAAATTACACTTAGACCACTAGAATTATATGTGCCCCATTTAAATTCATCCTCGGTCCAGTCTGTCACGAGTTTAAGATTTGTGACATTATTAGCGGTGATGGTGGGAGGAGTTCACCCTCTTTCACAAATAACGCAAACAATATCATCGATTGCTTTTAAGGCAGATTTCATGCGGGCTTTCTAATAGGCATAATTAGTCCCGTAAAAAACTCTGAACCGATTATATAAGTTTTCATTCGGAAACATTACGAAAATTTTCAACATCATATTTTTTTTAAAAAATCAACATCACAAAAATTTTGCGAAATAAGGATCTCTCAATAAATTAGAGAAACCTGCTCCGATACCAATTTAAGAATACTGTATAATACTAATTGTTTAAGGATTCACAAATATTCAATTTAATAATTATTTAATTAGATGCCAATTTTCGATCAAAATTAATTAAACACTCAAACATGCATCTATGCCATCACAAATAAACATAAAACGTTGGACACGCGAATTTCAGGAAAAATTCCCCGAAAGGGCAAAACCTTTTATTTCACTATGAATAATAAATTACAAATTACAAAATGCACAATGAAATAAGCAATGAATCTACCACAACAAACTCACATAGACTCCAGCCTACTAACCAACAATGCACTCCCGTAAGACCCCATAAGAATCGCAACTCTATTTTTCAGCAAGGAACACCCTCAAGTCTTCCCAAGTGATCGCAATCGTCATCCAGCAACTCCCTCGGGAGCTACCAATGCAGCAGTAGAGATGACACTCCACAAGATCAAACTTCAACAAAAGTTTTTAGGGTTCCACAAAAGATTCACTAAGGATTGGGATTGATTTTTGGTGAATCAAACAGATAAACACCTTTCTAAAGTGAAAATATAAATTACGTAGAAAGAAGTTTTCGTGTATAAAAAAGTCTTAATGAAAAAGGATTCTGAAATGAGTATGTATAAAATCCTTAAGTCTGTTGGTCGTTCAAACGACATTTGCAGATCATTTGAACGACATCTGCTATTATTAGAACCAGGAACGAATGACCTAAAGAAATTTAAAGCAGTTGCAGTCGTTCGAAGCAAGAAAGAAATGACATATCAAACTAACCTCCAAACGACATCTAATATCGTTATATGAAGCCATTTGAACGACTTGTGCCTGTCATTCTAACGATATACCCTTGTCGTTTAAATGACTGAAATGTCAAAAAAAATTCTTTTAAAACTCCGCTAGGTCTTGAAATATTTTTTTTTACTTTGAAAAAATTCTTCAACTTGTTAAAAATAGTCTCGAAAATATCCCAACACTTAGAGTAAATCATTTTATGAAACTTAAACACATTCTAAATGAAATTGAACCTCATGTTGTGAAAATGTTGAAGATATTTGAAATTTGAATCCGTCTTCACGAATGAATGACTTGAACTTCTTCGACAGTGTAGCGGTATATGACATACTCTATTGTAAAGTATGGACAATGGAAATAATGTCCTTACAAAATGAATTAAAAAATAAATTATAATTGATTTTGCAAGAGAATTCATGCCTTAAATGGGTGATATGAGCCCCTCCTCTTGAATCCTTGCTCTTCTTCCTTTCTCTAGTCTTGATAACTTCTCCAAAGGGGTGTGGGACTGCTAGGGAAACTCTGTTATGGATGGAATGAGTGTTTAGGTTGGTTATCAACATATTTGAGCCTCTAATCCCATATTACACCTATACCCCCAAATTTGGGCCCTCAAAGATGCCTGTAATACTACCTGTATGTGACACCCCGCTTATTAAAATAAGAGGTGGCCAACCCGCTACTCCAATAAAGACAGGAACCTTAAATTGTCCATTCTTAGCATCACCATCGCATAATAATAATATGAGATAATCACCAAATATTTTAGAAAACGGATGTCATATATAATTTTGCAAATAGGATTAAAGCGAATTCCATCATCCAGCTTATAACAAAAGGTTGATATACATAAATATATAACAGTTTAACAATGATACTAAAAAGCATAACCGAATTAGCTGTCAGTTAACAGACTAAATACAAAATATTTCACCAAGTAAGACAGTATGTACGAATACTAAATGTTAATACCAAATTTAGTCTGCTGACATGGACCACTCACTTACAGACACGTGTCTACCCACGTGGCAATTATGTATACTTTTATTGAGCAACTCAAGATCACCGAGCAACTAAGAAGCCACGAGGAACTCAGGGGCCCCGAGCAACTCAAGCGTGTTGAGCTACTTAGGCGGTCCGAGCAGCTTAAGCGGTCTAATCAGGATAATCAAGGAGACGACTGCACATTAAATGCTCATTTATTATCATATAGATCTACATGTCTACTAGATGACAACGCATTATCCTTTCATGTGTACAACCTCAAGGCTATAAATACATTGTAACCTCTTCATTGGAGGGGACCGAAATTTCTTGAGCAAACCATTCCTCGAAAATTCCAAAAAAACAATCAGCAATAACAAAAATAGTGGACGTAGGCCATTCTTGCAAGGCCGAACCACTTTAAAAATCTATTGTCTATTATTTCTTTATTCTTTTTATCTGTGATTAAATTAATTAGGTCAAATCTAATTTTTTAAATCAACAGATTGACGCCGTCTGTGGGAAACGACTGTACTTATCGTTTTTCACCAAAACAATTCATCACCGATGGCTGATCATCCTGAATCCAGCAATCGAAACACTGGGATCCCTCCAAATCCTCCATCTACTCCACCAAATGTTTAAGATCTAGCTGGTATAATGGCTAATTTGGCCCAAGGGCAAACGGCCATGCAAGAAACCATGTGTCAACTCATACAAACCGTTCAGGGCGGAGTGCCAGCCCAATTAGGGCAACGAAGCGTTCATAGAAATACTCGTTTACTCTCTTCGCGAACTAGGTGAACGATATTCCCAGAGGAATCTCAGTCCAGACGTACTGATTCATATCATACTGAGAGATCTAATGATTCTTCTTATCATCGTGGACGAACTTCCTCGGTGCGAGCTACAGACACTCAACAAAACATCACTCTATCCCCAGAAAGAACAAGTGCTCTTGAAAGATTGAGTAGAGTCTCTCCTTTTGATCGTTTGGGTCCTAGGAGGAATAGAAGTACCCCTAGGATTATGTTGAGGAACTCTCAACGACCATCTGATTTAAAGGAAGGCTTTGCCTAATTACGACCAGTTGCTCGTCATGAAAGATCCCAAGAGGCAAATTCAACACGATCAGTTGCTCGAACCAATAGGATCGAGGAAGGAAATAATGCATGGAAGGGCTCAATTCAAAGGTTGGAGGATAGATTAGGGGAGATGGCTAAAACCAAAAATCCTCTACAAAGGACTTTTGTCCGAGGAACACCATTCATACAAGAGATTGTGGACTTTCCCACACCATCAAAATTCAAAGCCCCAGCAGTAACACTAAAATACGATGGAAAAACTGATCCTGTTCTCCATATAGAACAATACCAGGCAGCTACTGATATCTATGTTATTTCAGACGAGATGTGATGCAGGGCATTTTCAGGAACCCTTACCGGATCTGCTCAGATGTGATATAATAACCTTCCTTAGGGGAAAATTGCGACCTTCTTTCAGCTAGCAGAACTCTTTATTGGAAACTTTTGTTTTGGAACAAAGCCAGTCAAACGAGTAGCACACTTTCTAAGTGTTAGACAGAAGGCAGGTGAGAGCACCAGGGATTATATTACTCGTTTCAATAATGAGAAGCTCGAGGTAATTGATTACGAGGAGAAAATAGCAATTACTGCTCTAATGAGTGTACTGTTGCCAGATAAATTATACTACACTCTAGCCAAAGATTCGCCTAGAACCATGGCAGAACTAATGGCAAAGGCAACCAAGATTATGAACATCGAGGAAGCTATGGTTACGAAGAAGAATATGGACACCAAAGAGACCAAGGTTGAGATTGATAAGGCTGAGAAGAAGGAGCAGAAGAATAATGGTGGTAACAGGCAGTTAAAAGCAAAGCAAGCATTGGAACAATTGAAGACATTTGAAAATTATACTCCTTTGAAAGTAGATATAAACCACATTCTGGAAGAGATCAAGAACAGCGAGGAGCTGAACTGGCCAGAGAAATGAAGGCAGATCCTGACAAGAGGAATAAGTCCAAATATTGCAAATTCCATAAAGACCATGGTCACACGACCAAAAATTGCATAGCTATTCAGAATGAAATTGAAGCACTCATCAGACGAGGAAAGCTGGCCAAGTATCTTGATCGTAGAAATGGTGGAAAGAGCAACGATCGAGAAAGGTATAGATCTAGATCTCCTCATCGAGCAATAGAAAATAAGAAGAGAAGTCATGAAGAAGACCCGGATGATGACCAAGACGACCCCGATCTCCCCAAAAGATCAAAATAGCTAGAACGTGAGGTATTTTCTATCCATTTTGGATCATTCGAATGTAATGTCATTATAGGTGGAGATGCAGAAGGTGGAGATATGGCTGCTAAGAGAAAAGCTTACCTCAATGAGGCTCAAGCTTGCTCGTACATTCAGCGAATAAATCTGGCTGAAGATGATCACTCGAGGAAGGTGAATAAGGATAAACTGGTCATTAGTTTCTCTAAGAACGACCTGGCAGGTGTACTATATCCTCATGATGACCCATTGGTGATCAAGATGAGAATGAAGGAAGTGGTGATTTCACGAGTACTGGTGGTTAATGGTAGCTCGGCAGATATCATGTTCTATCCATGCTTTGACAGTTTGAATTTGAAGTTATCCCAGTTGGAGACATATCATAAACCCCTCCTTTGTTTTACTGGCGAAAAGGCTTTTCCACTTGGGACGATCAAGTTGGATATGCTTATTGGCACATGGCCTGTTTGTCGAACAGAAAGAGTACGCTTCTTCGTAATGGATAAAAATGTCCAATTAGCTTACAACATCATCATGGGAAGGGTAGGACTAAAAAAATTCGAAGCAGTACCATCTACTGTACATCAATGTTTAAAATTCCCAACCAATTTTGGAGTAGGAGTGGTGAAAGGCGACCAAAAAGTAGCTCGGGAATGCTACTATTCATCTACCGAGCAGGAGGAGCATGAAGAATCCAGAAAGAAGACTACTACCTACCAAATAGAAGATGCGGAGATTGAAATATTCGACCCTAGAGACGAGTCCCAACTCGTGAAAGGACAGGTCATGGAGGCTACTGAGAATGACATTCTGGACGACGAGCGTCCAGAACAAACAACTCAAATTGGTGCATCCTTGGATGAATCAATAAAACAAGAATTGATAGCATTTCTAAGGCGAAGAAAGCAGACTTTTGCGTGGATTCATGAAGACATGCCTGGAATAGATCCGAATTTCTTACGTCACGAGCTCAATGTGAACAAGGAAATCAAGCCAGTAAAGCAACGAAGAAGAGTGTTCAGTCCTGAGAAAAATCAAGCTATACAAGAGGAAGTAGAGAACCTACAAAAAGCCTCTTTCATTGAAGATGTCAAATATCCTGACTGGCTAGCAAATGTGGTGATGGTAAAGAAGAAAAATAACAAATGGAGGATGTGTGTAGACTTCACTGACCTTAACAAGGCATGCCCAAAGGATCATTTTCCTTTGCCCCGAATTGATCCACTGGTGGATGCTACCTCGGGGCACGAACTATTAAGTTTCATGGATGCTTATTCTGGTTATAACTAGATTAAAATGAAGCTTGAAGATAGGGAG
Source organism: Sambucus nigra (assembly GCA_949130495.1). Lineage (NCBI taxonomy): Eukaryota > Viridiplantae > Streptophyta > Magnoliopsida > Dipsacales > Adoxaceae > Sambucus > Sambucus nigra. Next base: position 352,881,856 of record OX422208.1, on the reverse strand, counting down.
AGTACCTCTTTTATTACCCCGAGGGGAACTTATTATTATAATGTTATGCCTTTTGGACTTAAAAATGCAGGTGCTACCTATCAGCGGTTGATGAACAAGGTGTTTGCAGAGCAAATCGGTCATAACATGGAGGTTTATGTTGACGATATGCTAACGAAGAGCAAGAAAGCTGCTGATCATCTAGTTGACTTAGGCTAGACCTTTGATCAACTAGAGGAATATCAAATGAAGCTGAATCCCACCAAATGCATATTCAGAGTACGAGAAGGCATGTTTCTCGAATATATTGTTAACCAACGAGGAATTGAGGCGAATCCTAAAAAGATCAAGGCTCTATTGGAGATGCGATCTCCGACGACGAAGAAGGAAGTGCAAAGTCTCACAGGGCGAATTGCAGCACTTAATAGGTTTGTGTTACGAGCAACTGATAGATGTCTCTCATTCTTTAAAACACTCCAAAAGACTTTTAAGTGGAATGATGAATGCGAGAAGGCCTTTCAAGAATTAAAGAAATACCTGGGAGCACCTCCATTGTTGTCCAGACCAGTGATGGGAGAGAAATTATACTTATATCTGACAGTTTCAGAGAACACAGTTAGCTCGACGTTGATAAGAATGGAAGGTGGAGTGCAAAAACCCATCTATTACACTAGCAAGGCCTTCCGAGGAGCAGAGATCAGATATCTAAGGCTGGAAAAGTTAGCACTGGCGTTGATCAAAGCAAGCATAAGGATGAGGCCATACTTCAAAGCTCATACTATAGTTGTGTATATAGACATGCCGTTAAGGCAAGCTCTGCACAAACCAGAGAAATCAGGAAGATTAATGTATTGGGCTGTAGAATTGGGTGAATACGATATAATTTATGAACCTAGGTCATCACTCAAAGGATAAGCAGTGGCAAAATACATCGCAGAGTTCACCTATCCAGACACCTCCGAAGAGAAGAAGTTGAATACCGACCAACCTGTGGATGTTACAGGATCATCAAATTTAAACCCCGACCAACTTAAGTCGATTGACGAGCAAGAGAGGATGATCATTGAGCAGCGACTAGCATTGGAGGAGCATAAAAGAAAGCATCAAATATTCCACCGAGGAACTCTGTCTGACCAAGAATTTGACAATGAGATACCTGTATGGAATTTATAAGTAGATGTCTCTTATTGCACTACAGGCAGTGGAGCAGGGGTTATTTTAAACAACCCTGATAAAATTGATGTGGAGTATGCTCTGCGTTTTTAATTTAAGGCTTCAAATAATGAGGCTGAATATGAAGCTATGATCGTGGGTCTGAATCTAGCCAAAACTATGAAAGCGGAGCAGGTCGTTGTATTTAGTGACTCACAGTTGATTGTAAATCAAATGTTGAGAGTATATGCATCAAAAGGAGAATTAATGATCCAATATCATGCAAAAGTAATGGAGATTGTATTGAGATTTAACGCAGTGCAGTTAATTAGAATACCAAGATTGGAGAATGCAAGAGCAGATGCCTTAGCTCGGTTAGCATCAGCCACACGCACCGAGCTAAGAAGAATAATCCCAATAGAAATCCTAGCTGATCGGAGCATAAATGAGGATCTGATGATGAATTTTATTACCCTTGATTTAGGACCATCTTGGATAGATCCCATCAGGGCCTACATTGAAGAGGGGGCTCTGACAACTGATAAACTCGCAGCCAAGAAATTGAAGTTTAAAGCTGCTCGTTATGTATTGACCAATGACATTTTATATAGACGAGAAATTATAGCAGGGTTACAAAGATGTGTCCACCCCTCCGAGGTGAAAATTTTAATTGAAGAGGTCCATGAAGGGTCTTGTGGAGCCCATATAGCAGGTCGGACACTCTTGCAAAGAATGACAACGCAAGGGTATTACTGGCCAATGATGAGAGCTGATTGTGTAGCTTATGCCAAGAAATGTGATAAATGACAACGTTTCTCCTATATTCGAAGAACTCCCCAAGCATTACTAACACCTATCACGTGTCCTTGGCCATTCGCCATGTGGGGAATAGACTTGGTCAGGCCACTTCCAACAATCAAGGGAAGATTTAAATATCTCGTGGTCGCTGTGGATTACTTTACTAAATAGGTGGAAGTTGAGCCTCTTATTGATATGACATATGACAAGGTGTACCAATTTATTTGGAAGAATATCATTTGTAGATATGGTATTCCACATGCATTCGTCACAGATCATGGAACTCAGTTTGACAACGAGGAGTTCGCTGCATATTGTCATCAGTCAAACATATTAAAGACCCACTCTGCACCAGGCCATCCCTAGAGTAATGGACAAACTGAGGTGACGAACAGAACGCTCATGAATGGTTTAAAAAAATGATTGGATGATGCGAAGGAAAATTGGATTAACGAGCTACATTCTGTGTTGTGGGCTTATCATACTACACCGCGAGCAGCAACAGGAGAATCTCCATACATGCTGGCATTTGGAAGTGAAGTTGTTATACCTGCCGAGTTGGGCCTACCCACACACAGAGTGCTGAATTTCAATTCTCCTATCAGTGACTTGATGAGGCGATTAGATCTATATATGCTCGAAGAAGTTAGAGAAGAAGCAGCAATCAGGAATGCTGCATACCAGCAACGAACAACTCTGTTTTATAACAAGAGGTTAAAGAAGTGTGATTTGAATGAGGGAGACTATATGCTGAAGAAAGTAATTCAAAAGCACAACAAGCTGGAAGCTAACTGGCATGGACCCTACAGAGTAACAGAAGTTGTTCGTCTAGGGACATACAGGATTGAAACCTTGGAAGGAGAAGAATTTAAGAATGCAAGGAATGCAGAACATCTACGCAAGTATTATCCGTAGTTGGAATTTCTATGTAATGGAGTTTTCTTCAGTATAAATAAAGTGTTGAATGTTTTACCCAATTCCCTCTTTTTGATGAAATTTTTCGGAGTATTAGTGCTACACACTATGCATCAAGTTCAGAATCAATTACCACCAACTTCGGTTGGTCAGAAAACAAATACGACCAACTCCGATTGATCGGCAATATAATCTCTTCCAACTCTGGTTGGTTGGGATCAAATTACAACCAACTCCGGTTGGTCGGAAAATAAATACGACCAACTCTGGTTGGTCAGGAAATAAATACGACTAACTCCGGTTGATCGACAATATAATCTCTTCCAACTCCGATTGGTCGGGATCAAATTACCACCAACTCCGGTTGGTCGGGAAACAAATACGACCAACTCCGGTTGATCGGCAATATAATCTCTTTCAACTCCGGTTGGTCGGGAATCAATTACCTCCAACTCCAGTTGGTCGATAAATAAATCTTTTCCAACTCCGGTTGGTCGGGAATCAATTACCTCCAACTCCGGTTGGTCGGCAAATAAATATCTTCCAACTCCGATTGGTCGGGAACAAATCTCTTCCAACTCCAGTTGGTCAGGAATCAATTACATCCAACTCTGGTTGGTCGACAAATAAATCTCTTCCAACTCCGGTTGGTCGGGAACAAATCCCTTCCAACTCCGGTTGGTCAGGAATCAATTACCTCCAACTCCGGTTGGTCGGTAAATCATATACAATCAATTCCGATTGGTTAAACTAAGCAGGATCATGGGATGTAAGTTGTTTCATTGCTTAGGATCAAAGGTGATAAGTCACTATAATAAAAAAATAGAACATAATGGACATATCACAATGTGCATATATTCACAAACAATGACATTCTGCAAAATACTTAGAAGAAAATAAAATAGCGAAAGACTAAAACTTTTCATTCAAATCGAGAAGGATTACATATGCTGTGGAAAGTACAAGTCATTACATAAAAATCCTATTCTATAGGTTTTTCCCTTCTGCCTTTGATACATGGTCTACCCCAGTTGGAGGATCACTAAGACTATAAGGGGAATTTATGAAGTTCAGATCTTGCAGCATTTTGACATTTATTATAGATGGACGATCAAACAGGTGTTCTGGGTGAGATATTTCAAAATCTGAATGAACACTATAATCATCAAGAAACTTATAGATCAGAACACGAGGAATAGCTCGGGCTGGAATCCAACTAAGGTCAAGCTTGAAAGGAGGCACGGGTAAATCAAGAACTCCAAGATTATAGTTATCCCACAGGAAATGACCTCTTTCCAATTTTAAAACACAAAGAGCATTCAACCAGCCCTGTTTATACCCTTCGTTGTTCGACTGTTCTAAACGAGCATCAAGATGACAAAGTGCTTCATTATAACTAGCCATCCAAAACTCTCTAGGCTGTTTATGGAATTGGTAAGTTAACCTCTCCAGTTGCTCGTGAAGATTCCTCTCCAGAAGTTCTTTATTTTCCAAAGCAGAACTCTGGGTAGAAAGTTGCTCGCTAAGGTTCAGAATCTTCTTAGACATCTCCGCCAGAGCTTGATTCTTTGCCATCAATTGAACTACCTGATTTTCCAAAGCTTCTTGAGTTCTTGCATCTTCAATAGAGATACGACCATCCCTTGCTTGTCCCCTAGAAGAAGATCTTGCTCGTCCACGAGTAGAAGTGGAAGGTCCAATTCTTTTTAAAGTTTCCAACTCATCTCTTAAGTTGGCATTTTCGACCTCCAAGAAAGAGAAACCTTCATCGTTAATCGGAACCAAGGCTCCCGAGGAAGATGAAGTAGATTTCAATTGTTTATTCTCTTCTTGTAAGGCAATATTCTCCAGTTCTAGCAATTTGGCGATATGCCTATGCTCCTCGACTTCAATCTTCAGAACACTTTCTCTTTTCTCATAAGTAGATATAAATTTATCATACTCTCTATCAGCACTCAGTTGTTGATATTTATTCTCGTACCCCTGGTGCAAGAGTGTGGAGGACTCTTTGTACTGCTGTTGGAGTTCCTCGATAGTTCCTTGGAGGTCCTCAATCATCTCATAGTAATCCACATTATTGGCTACTGCACGATAGAGAAAACACTTCAGATACTGGTAAGCTTCAACCGCGCATTCAAAAGCATCTGAACCCAGGATATCAATGATTTGAGCCTCATTCAGATCTGCACGACCAGCCTTGAAATAGTCATTGCATTTTTTCATCAGTTCGGTGTCATGAGTTAACAAGAGCTCCATCCTAGCCATAAACTAGTAAAGAGAAGAGATAGAAAGAATCAACAAAAATGCAGACAGAGCAAGTAGAAGAAAAAGTCAAGACAAACAGCCAAAAGTTTGAATTTTCATTTCATCATAAAGGAAAGTACAAAAGTCGAGGTTACATTCAATAAAATGACAAAATAAACATCCAAACTACTCTACACATTCTCTTTATTTCCTATAACGTCCTCAGGAGGTTTTGAGGAAGAGACTGGTTGCTCGATGGACAAGAGTAGTTACTCAGTAGGAGTAATGGTTGCTTGGGGTTGCTCGGAGCACGATTGAACAGATGAAATAATCCCCAATTATCATGGAAGATTCTTCTGAGGCATCTTCGTCCTCTTCTTCTTCTCCAGGAGAGGTAGGAGGGCCATAAGTGTGTCGCTGGAACAGTTCAGAATTCTCAGTGACTTTTATCTCCTGCAGAGCTGCAACCCATCCATACCTGAAATATTTAAGGCTGTCAAACTCCATTTGAGAGGAAATAACAGCCAGGCCTTTGTTCCACCCTTTATCCCAACCAGCGCTGAAGGACTTCTTAACAGCATTTCTTCTTTTTGCCTTCTCCGAGGAAGTCCTCTCAATAAGAAGTTCCTCGGCAGCCTTCAACTTCCCTTCTACCTCTTGTTTCTGGCGATCAACATCATGAAGTCTACCAACTTCCTCTTCAACAGTTTTGAGCTTATTCTCAAGCTCTTCAGCATTCTTGAGCTTCTCCTCAAGCTCTTTATTGTTCTTCTCAAACTCTTTCAATTTCTTCTCCAAATCCTTGGAGGCTTCCATAGCTCGATCTCTCTCTTGCTCAACGGACTTAACCTGCTTCTCCCAAGCAACTTTATTTTGCTCATACTTCTGATGAGAGTCTTTCAAATACTGGGTTAATCCAGAAAAAGCCTTTTCCACTCCATCCAAGGAACTGGAGGCCCTGATGGCTTCATCCCTTTTTACAATACTATTGAAACACGTTACCAGCTGAGAAAAGAATTAACTCTAAGTCAATGTATGAACATAGCATTAAAAAAATAAAAAATAAAAAATAAAAAAAATAAAAGGCTCAGATTAATAATACTTACTGAGGCAATGTGTTGAGCAGCTAGAGTAGTAACTCTCTCACGAGAGAGAGAATTTTCAATGTCAGGGACCTCTGGGATAGTCCAAGATTTTACTAAGCCCACAACGGAGCTCGGGGGAATAAAAGTTGAAACACCACCTTCAACAGTTGATGGTTGAGAGACTGGTTCATCAAGTCTCTAAGAAAGATTTTTCTTTAACCTCCTTAGAGGAACATGAACATTCTCAACTAAGGATGTTGTCTTAACTGGTGATATGACAATAACCTCACTAGGAGGAGTGATAGCAGCAATCTTGCTTGGGACCATAGGGGTTTTTCAACGATCTTGCTCGGAGCCACAGGGGGTTTCTCACCAAATTTCTTGGTAGCATCAGAAGGGGGTACCTCTACAGTCTTTATCCCCTGTTCTGGGACATCTTTTTTTACTTCTCTTTGCCTCCACAGTAGGAGAATCATACTTGTCGAAAAAGGAAGGAGTTTTTCTTCTCTTCATTATGTCACCAATAGGAATATTTGACTCTGAAGAAGAACCTTCTACACTAGTATCAGTAGCTGGTATTTGGCCAATATCAACCACCACTGGACAAGCAGTAAAGGATGAAGTATAGATCTTGTACTGCAACAAATAAGAAGCAGATCTAATGTGTTCCTCGGCCACAGATTGGTGCAAACTCCAGATAAGTTTCAAATGCTTTAAATTAATCTCTGTCTCCTTTGGAGATTTTCTTTTGCTGTCAACTGCAAATAATAAAAAATTAAATATCAGCGATACATTTTATCAAACATCAAGAAAACGAGATTTCAAAAAATAAAAAACAACCTATTCCATTGCCATAAGGGGGAAACCTGGGACCCTGATATACATCATCTCCATTTAATGGAGCATGTTGCCAATTTTTCATAATAACCCCATGTTCAAAGTAATCCCTATTGGCATCTGGAAGATTGACAACTAACGCCCTATTCAAAAACCTAGTTTTTAAATAAAAAGTACTATCGCTGACAACCCATCTGTAGCAAAACATAATTTCTGGAATTCCTAAACGGGTTCCATGAAGCTGGTTTAACCTATGGACTCCATTAACTATTCTCTAGGTATTCGGTGTTATTTTTGCAGGAACAACGAAAAAATATTGACAAAACTCCAAACATAAAGGATTTGGAGGAAAAGAAAAGCCACATTCGGCCACAAAGAGACTTGGGAACCAATGTCCCTCAGCCAAAGAAAAATAGTCAGAAGGTTCAGAAAGTTCTTCCAATATGACCCATGAAGGAATTGAAAATTCAGAACGAAATTTGTCAAGAGATTCAACAAGGTAAACCATGATGAACAAAATAAGTAAAAGAGAAGGAAGAAAATCTTACAGGAGAAGAGTGAACCAGTTGACAACGAACAATGGAAGAAACGAACGCACAAGATAGAGAAGAAATGAAAAAGTTCGAAGACACAGATTTGAAAAGTAAAAGACGATAGGATTTCTGCCTCGTTTAAATACTTTACCTCGCGAATAGAGAAAAATAATGATTACCAAGGCGGACGTTTGCGTATCCGGCGGCTAAAAAGAAGAAAAGGGCACAAAAATCAAAGCGGTTATGGAAATTCAAAATACCTTAAAAGCCTGATACTATGCACTCAAAAAAGGAGTGAGATACAATGAAAGTTTTCCTAAAATCCATACAAACCGAAAATCTAAGCAGCAGAATGTTCCTTACTTTTCTTCACCATCAAACTACGAAACATTGGGGGCTTCTGTTGATACAAAATTCAGTCTGCTGACATGGACCACTCACTTACAGACACGTGTCTGCCCACGTGGTAATTATGTATACTTTTATCGAGGAACTCAAGATCATCGAGCAACTAAGAATCCACGAGGAACTCGGGGGCCCCGAGCAACTTAAGCGTGTTGAGAAACTGAAGTGTGTCGGGCTACTTAGGCGGTCCGAGCAGCTTAAGCGGTCTAATCAGGATAATCAAGGAGACGACTGCACATTAAATGCTTATTTATTATCATACAGATATACATGTCTACTAGATGACAACGCATTATCCTTTCATTTGTACAGCCTCAAGGCTATAAATACATTGTAACCTCTTCATTGGAGGGGACCGGAATTTCTTGAGCAAACCATTCCCCGAGAATTCCAAAAAAACAATCAGTAATAACAAAAATAGTGGACGTATGCCATTCTTGCAAGGCCGAACCACTTTAAAAATCTATTGTCTATTATTTCTTTATTCTTTTTATCTGTGATTAAATTAATTAGGTCAAATCTATTTTTTTACATCAACACTAAACTTGGGGAAACATGCCCGAATATACTGATGGATCATAACTAAAGTATCAAAAGAAGTGATGCGCCTAGTACAAAAATCCTACAACATCCGTAAAATGTCGTAGCTCCTTAACACTGGGAAGGAAAGTCAAAGCGGGAGCCCATGCGACGGAGCACCTGAACATATATAAAAACCACACAAGAAGGAGAAATATAAACGGGCCAGTGCCCGGTTTGATATGATATACATGTTAATAGAATGCATGACAATTATGAATGGTACTTTCATAAACAAATACAATTTGCTCTTCATTCAAGGAATCGTCCTCACCTCTCTTACAAGTGCACATCCTGACACATACAATTCATTTTAAGTTAAACTACCCATCTACTTAATAGGAGTAACCTAACTATATTCTACATGCCAAGTTTAGCAATTGGAGATATATTCACAAATCAATAATCATCAGGGACCATAGGCAATTAAAGTTGATTCATAGTTTTCTTCAATCAATTAATCAATTGGGTGAAATGCCATCTCAATGAGAACAGTTACAATCATAATAATAACGGTTCTAAGACCATCCTTTTGGGAGTCACCCCACTGGATACGCCCCTAAATACCATCATCTTCCAGGGACTATAACCAAGACCACATGGGCATCTTAAATCGCAATGCGTGGGAACCGGCCATATACCTTCGACAGCGAGTCATAACCATACTCAGAATTACCTCACTTAGAACCATACAATCATACAATGTAACAACTGCTACCATGGCCTGAGGACTATACTCGCCCTGCATGATTAGCCAGGGGATTCACCTCTATCGCATACTTCCCTTATGATAGCATTTAGAGAGGTATGTGTAAATATGCCAGTCACAAAATAAACCAATCATACGATCCTAGATTCCGAAACCATATGTACATACCAAATTGGATAGAAGAGATATTTTTTATCATACTAGCCCCCGAAGGTCCAACACACACTGCCCGAATCTATACTAGTCCTACTCTCATTTAATAGACGAAATGAGACATTATACCTTTAGAAATAGTCCTCAAAATAAGCCCGAACACTCCCGTACTACCCTAGAGTACCACTCTCCTTATGTGAGGTCATATTACTTCTCAATACATCCTAAGAGAAGGTTCCTAATCCTTAAACCCAAAAGAAAAAGAGTAGAATGCAAATCCTATTCTTGGGCTGAAAATAGAGTACTGGTCGACTGCGTATTTTGATATTGCCTTGCGAGCCAACCAGTGGGCTTTTTTCCTTTAGCCCGGTCACCGGCGTCTTGGACGCAGTCGACCGGTCATATCGGATAATAGGCCATCCTCCATTTTTCTTACAAAACCTAAATCTCAAACTCTTCTTATTCCCTCTACACCAACTATCATCAACAAATATTATCAATAAATCATTTCTATATGATCACCTAACAATATACAACACTCCAATCATATATAACTTATATAGGTGAACATTTGAACAACAACTCAATCAAAACTCTAAATGGGTTCGATCTTAAGAACAATGACTATTTACATCATTTATTCAACATAATAAAAAAGTATTGCAAGTATAATAACCTGCCTCAAGATTGTAGCCTCGGGTTTCTCTTCGTAGTTGCGATTCCAAGCTCAAACCAACAATCTCTTCTCTTTCTCTCAAGCTCTCACTTCTCTCTAACTCTCTAGGTTTAGAAATATACAAATGAGATATAAATGCTATTGTAAGACGTAAATCCCCAAATGCCTTAAGTCTAACATTAAATGCTACTACATACTTCAAATGACTCGTAACACCATATTTAAGTCATAACTAGATAAAAGTGCCCGGAACCCAAAAATAACCCTAGCACTTATTTTGACTATCTTGACCCTTCCTAGACTAACCGTGCCCTCTTAATTGACATTCGGGACATCGTTTATTAATTCATATTCCAACGTCATATAAACATTCTAATAATAACCCAAATGGAATATAAAGCGTAACCGTCACTTAAAGCCCGACGACCTAACATAATATTACACTATTTACATTCGTGAAATGGTAAATATGCAATACTCATAAATATTAACTCTTAAATTACTTAAATTAATATTTACTTCAATTTTCTTTATTTTATATAACTAACCCGCATGGAAAATTAATATAAAAATAATTACTCAAAAGTAAGGGGTATTACATACTCCCCCCCCCCCCCCCCCTCCCTTACAAGGGAATTTTGCCCTCAAAATTTAGGCGTACCTAGTAAAAAGAGGTGTGGGTACTTTTTTGAGATATTCTCCTCTCGTTCCCAAGTTGATTCCTCGATATTGTGGTGTCTCCACTGGACTCGAACCAAGGGCACCACTTTCGATCTTAGTCTACGCTCACCGTGATCTAAAATGGCAATTGGTTATTCCTCATACGAAATATCGGGTTGCAACTCAATAACGTCTAATGGAACATGCCAAAGGGCTCCTTCACATCTTTTGTACTTCTTTAAAGACGAGAAATGGAATACATCATGAATTTTTCGTAAGTGTTCCGGTAATGCAAGTTGATAAGAGACGAGGCCTACCTTTGCAATAATGTGAAAAGGACCTACATAGCGTGTCACAAGTTTGCCCCTCTTCCCGAATCGCATCACACCCTTCATTGGGGACACCCTCACTAAAACTTGATCCCCCACTTCCAATTCTACGTGCCTCCGTTTTGCGTCGGCATAGATCTTTTGGCGATTTTGCGCAATTTATTTGGGATTTCGAATGAGTTCAATCTTCGAAGAGGTGTCTTAGATCATTTCAGGTCTAAGGAGCTTATTGTCTCCTACTTCCAACCAATAAGAAGGTGATCAACATGGTCATCCATGCAATTCCTCATAGGGTGCCATACTTATCGTAAATTGGTACGAATTATTATATGCAAATTCGACCAACATAAGGTATTGCTCCCATCCTACTTTAAAATCAAGTATGCACATGTGAAGCATATATTCCAACATTTGGTTGAACCTCTCCGTTTTCCCATCGGTTTGCGGATGGAATAATGTGATCAACCGCAATACGGTCCCCATTACCTCTTGGAAACTTTGCCAAAAATGGGATACAAAAATATTGTCTCGATCCGACACTATATTAATAGGCACCCCATGAAGCTTCATAATTTTTGCAATGAAGATCTGGGCATAGCGTGCCATATTATAATTCGTCCGTACCGGTAGGAAGTCTGTCTATTTGCTCAAACAAACGATAATTACCCAAATAAAATCACGACCACTTTGCGACGTCGACAATCCCGTGATAAAATCCATCGAGATATTCTACCAATTCCACACCGGTATTTCTAACGGTTGCAACAATCCAGTTGGCCAAGTGGCACATTGGGTGGTGGTCCACCTTTACCAATTGATAAGTGGCACATTGGGAGACAAATTTAGAAATGTCCCTTTTCATTCCCTCCCACCAATACTGACGTCGCATGTCTTGGTACATTTTGTCCCCGCCTGGATACACTGAAAATCTTGAACCATAGGATTCTGTCATGACAACACGTCTCAAGTCTCCTTCATCCGGGACTATAAGTCTTCTGTGGAAACACAACCCACCCTCAGAACTAATAGTGTAGGGCTTCGCTCCCTCGATCAGTAATTAATGTACCCGATCTTGAAAGTCTTTATCCCCTCCTTGTGCTTTTACGACTCACATCACAATAACAGGCATAACGGTCAAAACTGACATGCAAGCTCTAGCTACAGCATCATCCTGGACAAGTTCTTTCCACTTAGGTTTCCACACTTCAGCTAGTTGTCCCACGGGCCTTCGACTCAACGCGTCAGCTACCACATTTGCCTTGCCTAGGTGATGGTGAATATCGAATTGATAGTCCTTTACGAACTCCAACCACCATCGTTGCCACATATTTAGATCTTTTTACGAGAACAAATATTGTAATGACTTGTGGTCCGTGAAAAGACTAAATTTCTCACCCATGAGGTAGTACCTCCATATCTTCAAGGGAAACACCACTACGGCAAGCTCTAAATCATGCGTGGGATAATTTTTTTCATGGGGATTAAGCTTGCAAGACACGTATGCAATAGCTCTATGCTCCTGTTGTAGCACACCTCCCAATCCTTGTAGAGAAGCGTCTGTGAAGACGAAATAGTATACTCTCGATTTTGGTAATACGAGTACAGGAGCAGAGGTTAATTTATCCTTCATTTCGTCAAAAGCTAGCTAACATAAGCATCCCAAACAAATCGTACTCCCTTCCATGTCAAGTTTGATAAAGGACCAACAATTTTGGAAAATCCCTTAATGAAACGATGATAATATCCCACCAAACCCAGAAATCTATGGATCTTCGATATCATCGTGGGTTGATCCCATTCCCTCACCGCTATAAACTTGCTCGGGTCCAAGGAAACACCCTCAACCGTCACGATATGCCCCCAAAATTGCACTTCCTGCAACCAAAAGCCACATTTCTCAAACTTGGCATAAAGTTGATGATCCCGTAGTGTCTGAAGGACCAATCGCAAGTGTTCGGCATGATCAGCTTCAGTTATAGAATAAACTAGTATTTCATCAATAAATATATTCAAAAACTGGTCTAGAAAGTCCTGAAATACTCGATTCATAAGGTCCATAAATACCGCGGGAGCATTTTTTAGCCCAAAGGGCATAGCCAAGAACTCATAAGACCCATACGTTATCAAGAATGTGATCTTCGACACGTCTTGATCTCGGATTCGCAACTAGTGGTATATTATCCTTAAATCTATTTTAGAGAAGTACGGCGCCCCTCTTAATTGATCAAACAAATCTTCGATTTGAGGCAACGTGTATTTATTTCTGACGCTTACCTTATTTAATTCACGGTAGTCAATGCATAACCGAAGGGAACATCTCACTTCACCCCATGGTGACGTACTACGTCGAATGAACCCATGCCCCAACAGTTGCTAAATTTGATCCCTCAACTCCCTCATTTCTAAAGGAGACATATGGTATGGTGTTCGCATAATCGGCCTGGTTCCCGACGCTAGGTCAATTAACTAGGAGGTAATCCCGGGATCTCCTGAAAGACATCTTCAAATTCCCTGACAGCTGGAATCGAGTCTAAGGAAATCTATTTCTTATAAAGTCTCCTCCTTCATACAATACAAGTGGGTGCTTGAACCTCCTTCCGGAAGAGGCATAACCACCAAAAACATTTCTTTCCCCGAAGTGGAAAAAAATATACTCCTCCCATAACAATTTACCATGGCCTGGTACTTCACTAACCAATCCATTCCCCAAATAACATCGTACCCAACCATATCCAGGATGAGCTAGTCGGCCTCAAAACGTAACCTACTAAGGTTTATTCCCACCCCTTTACAAATAAAAAGTATAAGTGAACCATCACCCATAAAAGACTCAACGCTAGTGAAAGTACTTTCGGCAGACTTAAACAAATCCGTCGAAAGAGCAAATTACCTAGCAATAAATGAGTGTGTGGAGCCAGTGTCAAATAACACCCGACCAATGAATCCCTGGATGGGAAAATTACCCTCAATAGCTGGCAGTGCTAATGGTGCTAGAGTAAACAAAGTGTCTTGGATATTGTGCATACGTCCAAAGCTGAAGTTGCCCCTATTGCAATGGGACGGATGGAATAGGTGTTGGAGGTTGTTGTTGTGTCTGCAGATTCTGAGGGCCTCCTGGAAATTACGCCCGGTTCAACTGTGGACAAGCTCTCTTCACGTGACCTATATCACTGCACTGAAAACAACGGATCACAAAACCCTCTAAATGTCGACCTCGGTTGTTGTTTCGAAACTGTCCCGCACCTTGGCCCTGCTGGCCTCGACCCCCATTATTCCCTTTTCCATCTTGGACCGATTGGCCCAACTGCTATTGTTGCTGAGCATCCTGACCGTGCCTAAAACTGCCTCCACTAAAGTTAAAACCCCCAAAGCGTTGCTTCTTACCAAAGTCCCATGGTTGGAGGTCTCGCTCTTTCAGTTTATTCCCAGACTGCGGTGGTAGTGATAGTGCTCCACTGGCACCATTCCCTCCTTGCTTACTTGATTAACCAGAATCTCCTATCTTTTTACTCACCTTCAAATGAAGGTTGTGATCCTGGCAATGGAGTAAAACTGCATTTATCACATCGCCAAAAGTTTGCAAATCCGGATTTCACAACAGATGTTGCCTTATCTACCAACTCAAACCCCCAACAAATTTTGAAATCCTTATTTCTTCTGGATTTACCTCATCTGGCACAAAGTTTACCAGATGGGTAAATTGCTCTTCATATTCCTTCAACATCCTGAAGCTTCCTCCTCATCTCTTTTTGGATTTCTAGAGGAAAGTACTTTCGGTCCAATAAGGTTCGAAATTCGGAGATCATCATCGTATCCCTCTGTTCTGGAGTGTTCACCAACTCCCACCATTGGAGAACTGCTCCCACATGTTTAAAAGTGGCGAGAATCTATTTCCTCTACTCACTACATTCCACCATTCGAAGATGGGGTTGAATATCCTTCCTCCATTGATTTGCAATAATCACATCAGCACCACCCTAAAATTTCGGAGGGTGACCTTTCAGGAAGGATTCTTTAACTCTTTCCCATGCGGAAGGTCCCGTATGGGCTTGAGCCATCGGTGCTACCTGTTGTTGAGCTTGGGGAAATTGTTGCGCCACAGCGATCATTACAGCGTTTACCGCCTGGGCCTCAATATTAGCCACCTTCGTCGCATTTATAGTGTCGTGCGGTGGGGGGGGGGGGGGGGGGCTCTACATCATCTTCTACTCGATTTACCCTTGTCGGTCGACCTCCTCTAGGTTGCATCTGAGATAAAAGGCAATTGAATCAATATACAGTTAAAACAATTTATCCTTACGGGATAATCGTAAATGCAGATAAGCAAAAAAGTCCTAATAATAGGGCTTTATAACAAATAACGCTACTTTAGAACTTGATAAGTCCTTATAGATCCTAAGGACTCTAGAACCTGATGCTCTGATACCATTTGTGACACCCCTCTTCTTAAAATAAGAGGTTGCCAGCCCGTTACTCCAATAAAAACAGGAATCTTAAATGGTTTATTCTTAGCATCACTGTCGCATAATAAAAATACGAGACAACCACCAAATATTTTAGAAAACGGATGTCATTTATAATTTTGCAAATAGAGCAAAAGCAAATTCCATCATCCATCTTATAACAAAAGGTTGATATATATTAATATATAACAATTAATAACAATACTAGAAATCATAACCGAATAAGCTGTCGATTAACATACTAAATACAAAAGATTTCACCAAGTATGACAGTATGTACGAATACTAAACTTGGGGTAACACGCCTGAATATACAGACGGACCACAGCTAAAGTATCAAAAGAAATGATGCATCTACTACCAAAATTCTATAACATCCCCAAAATGTCGTAGCTCCTTAACACTGGGAAGGAAAGTCAAAGGCGAGCGCCCATGCAGCGGAGCACCTGAACATATATAAGAACCACACAAGAAGGAGAAATATAAACGGTTCAGGTCCCGGTTTGATATGATATACATATGAATAGAATGCATGAAAATTATGAATGCTACTTTAATAAACAAATACAATTCGCTCTTCATTCAAGGAATCTTCCTCACCTCTCTTCTAAGTGCACATCCTAACGCGTATAATTCATTTTAAGTTTAACTACCCATCTACTTAATAGGAGTAACATAACTATATTCCACATGCCAAGTTTAACAATTGGAGACATATTCACAAATCAATAATCATTAGGGACCATAGGCAATTAAAGTTGATTCATAATTTTCTTTAATCATTTAATTAATTGGGTGAAATACCATCTGAATGAGAACAGTTACAATCATAATAATAACGGTTGTAAGACCATCCTTCTGGGAGTCACCCCACTGAATGCGCCCCTAAGTACTATCATCTTCCAGGCCCTATAACCAAGGCCACCTAGGCATACTAAATCTCAATGCGTGGGAAGCGGCCATATACCTTCGACAGTGAGTCATAACCATACCTGAAATTACCTCAATTTGAACCATACAACTATAAAATGTAACAATCGGTACCATGATGTGAGGACTATGCTCACCCTGTATGATTAGCCAGAGGATTCACCTCTATCGCGTACTTCCTATACGATAGAATTTAGAGAGGTGTGTGTAAATGTGCCAGTCACAAAATAAACTGATCATACGATCCTAAATTCTGAACCATATGTACATACCAAATTGGATACAAGATATATTTGTTATCATACTAGCCCCCGAAGGTCCAACACACACTACCCGACTCTATACTAGTCTTACTCTCGTTTACTAGACGAAATGAGACATTATACCTTTGCAAATAGTCCGCAAAATAATCTCGGACACTCCCGTACTATCCTAGAGTACCACTCTCCTTATGTGAAGTCATATTACTTCTCAATACATCATAAAATAAGGTTCCTAAGCCTTAAACCCAAAAGAAAAAGAGTAGAATGAAAATCCTATTCTTGGGCTAAAAACAGAGTACCGGTCGACTGGCCCCTGACCCCCGGTCGATCACATATTTGGATATTGCCTTGTAAGCCAACCACTGGGCCTTTTGCCTTTGTCCCGGTCGACCGGTGTCTTGGACGCGATCGACTGGTCATACCAGATAATTCGGCCATCCCCCATTTTTCTTACAAAACCTAAATCTCCAACTCTTCTTCTTCCCTCTACACCAACTATCATCAACAAATATTATCAACAAATCATTTCTATATGATCACCTAATAATATACAACACTCCAATCATATCTAACTTACAAAGGTGAAGATTTAAACAACAACTCAATCAAAACTCTAAATGGGTTCAATCTTAAGAACACTAACTATTTACACCATTTATTCAACATAATCATAAAGTATTGCAAGTATAATAACTTGCCTCGATATTGTAGCATCGGATTTCTCTTTGTAGTTGCGATTCCAAGATCAAACCAACAATCTCTTCTCTTTCTCTTATCTTTCTCTCAAGCTCTCACTTCTCTATAACTCTCCAGGTTTAGAAATAGACAAATGAGACATAAATGCTCTTACAAGACTTAAATCCCCAAATGCCTTAAGTATAACATTCAATGAGACTACATAGCTAAAATGACCCGTAACACCATATTTAAGTCATAACTAGATAAAAGTACCCCGGAACCCAAAAACAACCCAGGCACTTATTTTGACTATCTCGACCCTTCCTGGACTAACCGTGCCCTTTAAACTGACATCCGGGTCATCGTTCATTAATTACTATTCCAACGTCATATTAACATTCTAATAATAACCCAAATGGAATATAAATCATAACCTTCGCTTAAAGCCCGATGACTTAACATAATATTACACTATTTACATTCGCGAAATGGTAAATATGCAATACTCATAAATATTAACTCTTAAATTACTTAAATTAATAGTTACTTTAATTTCCTTTATTTTATATAACTAACCCACATGGCAAATTAATATAAAAATAATTACTCAAAAGTAAGGGGTATTACACTGTATTGGTCCAATAACTCCCCGAATGATGTACATATGCCCCGAACGCAACTTAAGTTGTTTAAAACACTTAATCGAGATCCCAAATTATTCCAAGATGTCCAAACAATGTTACACATTTTATTACGTTCAATTAGGACATAATAATAATTTAATTAACATGAAATTCATTTAACTACGAATTTAAACATTTGGCATTAATGAATCATATATTCATGCATATCACATTCAAGAAACTTATTCACGAGATTTATTTAATTAGAATTTTACCAAATTAATTTTCAACAAAACACGAGGTGTTACCAAAAGCCTTGGGAGTTGAGGCTGGGGTTAGAAATAACTGATCACAGTTTAAGTGCATATTAACCAATTATAAAAAGAAAAATTGTGTGTAATCCAGTTAAGCAGGATTTATTCTTGTTTATTTGACCCAGTTGCGTAGGATTATACTTGTTTACTTGACATATGTGAAATCATAGCTGGTGGTGTGTGCGCTCGTGGGGGACGTATTAGGAGGGATTTTGATTGGGCGCATATGACATTGTATGCCATGGTACCCCGATAATGATATGCAATTTACCTTAGTCCTTTTACACTGATCCTACAACTGACATACTCGTGTCTATGAGTGAGGACAATATGGAGTTATATGGGACAGGCTTTGGTATGGTGGTCGTGAAATATAACGAGAATGCATAATCATTATCCCTTATCAAGGATTTCAGGTTATAGGTTTGGGACGAATTACAACTATAGCTAGTACGCACGATTAATCACCGAAGGCAATAGGGATAGGCATTCGTACTATTATTTGAGGGCTGGAGCGTAGCCATAATTTTAAATGAGAGTTATGTATACTCACTCTTATTCAAGATTATGTGATCATGTATTGTGGTACTTGAGATGGTGATACAGGTTTATGATTCATACTAGTGATGTGTAATCTTATATATATGACTCAGGAATGTTGTATCTATAGTATACTAGATATGTATATACTGAACTATGTATTGACAACCTTACGAACATTTACATTAAAGATGGTTATATTTTGGAAAAATAAATTGAGTCGATTAATACAAGACAACAATGTTTAGTAAGACAATTATAATTAATGTATGAATCTAGCATAAAGTAAGAGCATCTTAAGTTAAGAATTAAACCTCAAACGGCTAAAGTGGAGATAACTCATTAAATGATGAAATTATATCAGGTTGGGCCATATGCGGGTTTGGGAGTAGAATCACATGCCTTATTTTTGGTTATTTGATTTGGGTAACTTAAATAGCTTAAAATCTACTTAATATACGAGTAAGATGCATTATTATAATTGCGTACCAAATTTAGTTATATTCTTAATCTTTGCAGACTTATTGTAAACATTATTATGAAATATATATTTCATAGGTCTTAGGTTGTTGCTGCTGCTGTAGACCTGAATTATTCACTAGAAGAGTATTTCTAGAGACATTATATGTATCATTCTTAGGATATAGAAGTCAAGATTTGTAGCTCATTTAATTCTTCTATTCATTTTATATTTCAATTCAGATAGTTATATTTTTACGATTTATCTCGAGTAAGAGATTGTACAGGTTGTACTTGTATTTGGTGATGGATTTTGTATCACTAAGATTATTATTCTAGAGTTGGATTCATTTTCTCATGACAAACATTGGTATCAAAGATGATGTATTTGGTTTTATTAGTATATAATATTATATTTTGTTACTTATATGAAATATTTTCTATTCCCATGATTTTTGTATTAGACCTGATCAATCTATTTATGGATTTTATGAGGTGTTATAGTCTTATGAAATTTGAGAAATTATACTAAGAAACCCAAGCTCATATGTTTTTGCACTTTACACTACAATACAAATTGATTTGACACCACATTGTAAGTAATGACAAAGGTGTATGGTCTTTGATAAAGCATTAAGAGATTCATTAAACTAGTCAAAGTGTGTCTAAATTACTAATATGTGTATGTGAGGTTTATCATTTCATGATTTTTATAAAGTTGAAAAATCTTATACTGTTTCCAAATCATGAATGAATAAGTGGTTAGTAATGAGTGGTTAGGGATATATATTTGATTACATGATGTTCTATTTAAAAATTGAAAATCGTATCCCATATTTTTTCTTAAGAGCTGTTATAATATAAAACTGGTATATAGATTTTGGGCCTTAATTGTAATATA
The DNA here is from genome assembly GCA_949130495.1 of Sambucus nigra. NCBI lineage: Eukaryota > Viridiplantae > Streptophyta > Magnoliopsida > Dipsacales > Adoxaceae > Sambucus > Sambucus nigra. Next base: position 352,861,631 of record OX422208.1, on the reverse strand, counting down.
CTAATAATAAAATATAACAAATAATTAAACTACCATTATCAACTTGCCTATCTGGGATGAGCAGAGAGTAATGAGATAAATTAGGAAACAATAGATCAATGTGGTTCGGCCCAAGGCGGTAACTACGCCACAGGTGCATTCCGAATTATATGTATTTTAATAGGCAATCACCTTGAAAATGATGATTACAAGATCTCCATATTCTCTTTAGGGTTTTACCTGTGGCGCTGTTGAGTGTAATATTTTCAGATCCCTTATTCTGTGGGACTATGTTCTATTTATAGGTAGTTATTATAGAGTGTAGTAGGATAGGTGAAGTTCATTTATAGGTAATGCAATTACGCCTTTTTACATGCCCTATAATGAGTCATCATGAGTTAAACGACCTATAAAAAGGTGATTTTGCCTGTATAATACTCTATGTGCCTAATTATGTGAGTGTTAATGTCGACGTTCCCCGACATGATTCGTATGCACTTTAATCATATAAATGGGCGGTTTCAACTGACTATGGGAAACACATTTCATCAGAAGAATTATCATTGAGCCGATCATATTGGCGTCGCCGACTAGATTAATTAAATAATTCGAGCACCTTTTGACAAAATCTATCACAATATTATTGGTCTATTCCATATCCCATATTTATTATACAATAAAAGCTCCCAAGATTTTACTCATAGGTGTAACTTGTAGAAGATTCTCCGAAGTGTTAGAGATTTTGGGAATTTGATAGGTGACTTGAATGAGTGAATTCTTCAATACGAGAATATCATCATCTTTTGAAAATTTTATTGTACATAAATCTCTTCTGCACATACAAACTAGATATCCTTAAAAAAATTCAACGAGTGTTGTCTTAAACACGTGTCAAAATTAGGGAAGGATGTCACGCATTATTATGACGTGTGTGCTTGGGGTCGCATGTGTCAGCCCCCAAGTATCACTTATGTTGCCAAAGCGTGATTTCATGAGCCCCCTATGAAAGTAGTGATTATCATCATCTTAAAAGTATAAATATGATTTGTGTCCAACCCTTTACCCTATTCCTTATCATTTTCATCTAGTGCAAGCTTTTTAAAGAGAAAAACCAAAACTTTCTCCAGCCGTTTGTCTCCATTACTAGAAAACACTATGTTTCTGCCATTTCCAGCGATCTTCCTCAGCTTTTCTTATTCCCTTCAGAGCTAAGGTGTTGCCGGTCCAACTTTAGTCATTTATTAGGGCTTTCAAGTACGCTTACCTTACTTTTTTTATTCCAAGGTTTTTTTAGAAATTTATTCACTATCATCCATTTTCTCCTTCTCATTTTCATTGTGATTACTTTATTGGCTAGTAATTATTGATTTATTGGAGGAGAGTTAGTTTTCAGATGGCCATTGAGTTGGTTGACCTAGGAATTAAAAACTTTTTAGGTTTTTTTTAGCTTTTTTGAGTTTCTTACCAACAAAGTTAGTGCCATTTCCCTAATCATCCTTTCCACTTCTCTTTGATCTATGAACCCCATATCATGTGGTGGTTAGAGTATTTGTCTGCTTAAAATAATTTTTCCTAGGTACATTAGAAAGGAGGCTCCCTAGTCTTATTCAGGTTATGTGACCTTTGGATGAACTAGAACACCCTAGATTCACCCATACTACTACTACTTTATCCATAGGGTCTACCCTATAACCCCGAGTTATTTGGATTAAGTCTCCTATTATTTTATATACCACTCTGGTGGATCATCCAATTGGTGGTGAGAAACTTGTTAATAGTGTATCCATGTCTTTGATTAACCTGAACTCTTCTCCTCCTCGTATTGTGCCTACCGACCAGATGACTTCAACTTCTTCTGTTGTGGTACCCCTTACTGATGAGGGAATTTATAGGACCTTTAGCTATTGGGATCCTGTTACCACTGATGCTTTAAGTCATGGCTATTATATCCTCGAGGATTAGCTGGTGGACTAAAGGGATAGGTATAATATCCCCATAAGTGTCGATATGTGACTGCCAAACTATGATGTAAGGGTTTATGATCAGCCTAATGCTGACGAAATCAATTTCCTAGTTTGGGATTTACAAACAGGATTTCAACTTCCCCTTCACCCCATAATCATATCAATTATGAGGGATTATAGTGTGGCTCCCACTCAGATCCCAATAGATGCCTACAGATCCATCCTTGGATTTATTATGTACAGACAACTCCATAACGATTTTGACATAATCGGTGACATCTACTGGTTTGTATATGGCGTGAAAGACATCAACAAAGCTAATGGAAATTACTATATTTTTCCTAAAAAATTCAACGAGAAGATGGTCAAGGCCATGCAAATGAGAAACCACAGCTGGAAAAACCAGTTCTTCTTCATAAAAGGCGATTCAAAGTTCATATTTGATGAAAGGGATAAGTCTTGCACTATCCCTTATAATTGGTGTTCCCCTCATCGTATGGGTATACACTTAACACTTCATATTATCATATTTTCTTTCATTTATTCATACTAATCTCTTTTTATATTCAACCTTCTTGTAGTGAAGAAAGTCCCAAAACTTCCATTTGTTCTGAGAGAGCTAATCAGGACCACATGTACTCCCAACCCCATAGATTTCATGAAGATTTTTTCTGTCCAAAAGTTCATTGAGTTAGGATACTACGTCCCTCCAGGTGGTGTTCTTCTAGGAGATGAGAAGGTTGACTCAGCAGCTACTTAGGGGGTCCATGAGGGCTTTGCTGAAGAGGAAATCGAAGAAGGTGTGATCATGAACTTATGGTCATCCTTGATTATTATCAGTATTATGGCGATACTCCTTTTTGTGTAGCCTCCTCGCTTAGTTCGTCTAACCCTGTAGATACAATGATGCCTCACTCTCTTGATCATGTGATAATAGAGATTTCTAGGAAAAGAAAATTAGAAGTCGAGGCCAAGAAGAGTAGGGCCGCTGCCAATAATGGGGGTAGGGAGCAGAAGAAGGCAGAGGAGGAGAAAAGGGATAATGCTGAGGCCAAAAAAAAATGTTGAGTATACAGTAAAGAGGTAGGCTGATGTTAAGTCTACTACTACTGCCAAAGCTAAGGGTAAAGGAAATGTTGTTGATTCTAATTATGGGCCTATATTTTTTCAAAAAATTCCATGAAAGGACCCTCCCTAGCCCAACCACATAAAACATTAAACCAAGGCTAGGGGAAAGCGAGTTCAAATCTTAACAGAATTTGCTCGATGATTAACCCTTAGTGCTGGGTCTTCAAGCCCCTATGGAGATGTGGATCTTCACACTTGGGATCCCAAAAACCCACTCATAGAGAAGTAGTTAATGAATGAGAAAGACTTCATCTTTTTCCATAGGGAAAATAATGTTGAGGCGCTTAAGTACTATAGTGATGCCCGTGATTTTCAATATTTCAGGCAGTTTAACGCTGACGAGCCTTGGAATATAGTACATCACATGATGATGGTGGTAAGATCTGAAGTAGACTTATATTTTTTTTACTTGTCCAAAATGTGTTTAATAATATGCTGATATTATTATTTTAGAGTTCTATGGAGGCCACCGTTATGAGGGAGCAGGTAGCTTCATACTAGAACTCGTGCGATGAGCTAAGGAAAAGGTCGATGATCTGCTTGGCCATTATGAGACCTTATTTGAGGAGATGAAGACTGTTAAAGTTGATCATGACAAGCTTTTTTATGAGCTAAAATAAAAGGATGATCAGTTAGTGGATAATTTGGGTACTTTAAGCTAGGTGGTGGATAAGAACATGAAACTGAACAAGAAGGTAAAGACAGTTATAAATAAACTCAAGTCCTTAGGTGAGGCAATTTTCAAAGGAGCATAAGATTTGAAGAAGGATAATGATTCCCTCAAGACAGTTAACGAAGCTCTGTAGAAATCCACTTATGCCCTTGCACTTGCTAAAGAGGATGGGGTTAGGATATTCAAGAGCTTTGGTGAATACAAGATTGATCTGGTGATAATATTAATGGAAGGATATGACGAGCTCAAGAATAGGGTCATCAAAAACTTTCCTGACATTACTGAGATATTTTAGGCATAGGAAGGCGAGGATGATAAACTAAATGTCCTAGGTGCCAAACATAAGGTCATGGAAGTGGATGTTGTTGTGGATTATAATGTAAATGAGTAGGATGAGATTGTCACTGACTAAAGAAATGCCACTAATGCATTACCTATAGTGGTTAAGGATTGCTCAGATGAACGAGGTTGTTATTAGTAAAACTCCAGAGGTTGAGGTTAGTCATGCTTCTGAGGCTTAAATCTTCTTGCCTTCACATTTTTTGAAACTATTATATCTTTTCCTTCTTTTTTGTCATGAACACTTTTTAATTTATTACGAAAAAATTATAAACAATTTGTAATGAATAGGTTTTCTTATTCTTGCGGTGATATCAATTGCCAGTTGATATTTTCCTGCACACATGTGTTCATTGTTTTAATTTTTTTATTTATTTTTTACCATCATTTGTGATCAGTGCTTTCTGAAAAATGTTTTTGACAAGTGAATGTGATCTAATCTATTTAGCCTAACTAGTTTTATTCTTATGGACTTACAATAGAAATTTTCATGTTGACCTCTTAAACTTACTAACGATTTGGTACCCTAGATGGACCAGCTAATAGTTTATTCTTATGATCGTGTGGTCAGCTTATTGCCCAACTAATTTGCCTTACTAGTCACTAGTTTTTTAGGAACCTGGGTCATCCTATCCAAGGTTATACGGATGCTAATTCTAACTTACTAGTCGTGCAGACAGATCTTGTCATCCTAACCAAGTGTTAGAGTTAATTACCTGAGACCACCAAATGTGTTAGGATCTATCCCTACGTTTAGTCTATTATTGTCGGAGTTAGTTGTCTATATGACTGCAATTGATTTCCTAGATTTGGTAGATTTCTTATTCGTTATCCTTACTAACATAAGATCATACACAAAGTTAAACTTCTATTTGTGGCATGTTCGAAGATGAAGTCATACGTGAAGTTTGTAGATGGATTTGCACAGTGAGATAGTATTCTAAGATGCCTTCGGCCTATGATTTTTTGCACATCTCCCATTTCCACAAAAACCAGAAAAACATGAAGTGACAGAATTCATGGGGGAATAAAAGATTTTATTTATTACTGAACTGAATTACAAGGAATAAAACGTCTTTAGTTTTTTTCTTCTACTCGCATTACGTCCTTAGGTGCCTTAAGTGTTCAGCATTCCATGGGTTCTTGCACTTCTCTCCTGCCAGGATTTTTATTCTATATGTTCCTGGTCTTATATCCGCAGATACTCTATATGGGTCCTTCTAGTTAGTCTCTAACTTGTTCCCCTTTCTGGATTGTCTTTTCCAGTACGTACTATCTCTCATTTAGAGTTCTAGGGTTTACTCTTATATTTGAAAACTGTGCAATTCATTTTTGGTATGCTGCCACCTGAAGTGTCACATGTTCTCCAACTTCCTCCACTAAATCCAAATATAGTCTTCTAATTTGGTCATTCCATGGTGATTCGAAATTGAGGACGCGATGAATGGGAAGGCCAATTTATGTTGGCACCACAACTTCTGTTCCTAAAGACATCATATAAGGTGCCTCACCTAGTGTTATTCTCAGTGTTGTTTTGTACGCCCACTCTGGAGCTCGTTGATTCAGTTACCCTTTGCATCATCCAACCTTTTCTTCATTCCATATAGTAAGGTCTTATTGGACACCTATATTTGTACATTACACTGTAGATAACACGATGTTGAGTGTAGTTTTTGGATCTTAAAGCATGTGCAGTAGTCTTCGAACTCTTGATTATCAAAATGAGTATTTTGGTCAATGATAAAAGCGTATGGCATCCTATACCTATAAATAATTCTCTTCGAGATGAAGCGATAGAATTTAATGTATGGAATTTGTACTAGGGGCTCGACCTCTACCCATTTAGTGAAGTAATCTACTTCTACCACTAGATACTTGAACGTGCCTCTTATTTTCGATAGTGGGATGATGAGATCTATTCCCCATGTTGCAAACTATCAAGGGGATGTGATTGGTGTGAGTGAGGCCCTTGGATTCCTGTGGATTAAAGAATATTTCTTTCACTTATCACATTTTCTCATGTACTCTGCTCAATCTGCCTTCATTGTGGTGCAGTAATAACCTTGCGTGGCCACTGCATCACCAATGATATACCCCCGAATCTTTTCCACAAGATCTTTTACGCACCTCTTTATTAATTCATCGACTTCGGCTAGGTAGAGACATCTGAGTAAAGAAATGATGAATCTTATTTTGAATAGGGTGATTTATCTTCCGCATAACCCTTCTTTTCCACTTTGTCCATTGAGCTCTCTTCTTTAGAAGTCTGCTAAGTAGGTTTTTTATTATATGTGAATCCAGTGATAAAATCTGCCACTGTCTGGCCCTTGATTTTCATTCCCTATTCAAAATGGTTGTCATACTCTCCTAATTCCAAGATCGAAGACATCAGTCTACTGGATTTCTCACGTTTATGAATGGCTTGGCACAAAGGTAGGTTTGCCAAATGATAACGGTATGACCTTAGAATTACGGCTTTATCCTTCTAGAGGTTTTAATTAAGGTTATTGATAGTTTTTCCAACCTATAATGCCAGATTTATGCTCCAGGTATGCCTTGGTAGTGTAATACACAAGCCTATATACCCTATCTGCTTATCGAACTAGAGCCAAACTGATCGCAGATTTAGACACGACTAAATATAGATGAAGTTTCTCACCCAAAACTGGTCTTAAAATGAATGGTGTAGACCCCAAAAAATGTTTTAACTCTAGGAATGCATCTTCGCACTCGTCATTTCATTCAAAGGTTTTTCATAACACCATGGAAAGTGGAAGGCATTTTTTACTATCTCTAGAAACGAATCTATCTAGTGCAGTTATAGGTTCAGTTGGACTTTGAACTTCTTTTTTGTTCATTGGGGACTTCATATTGATTAGTGCCTGAATATTGTCAAGGTTGGCCTCAGTATCTCTCTGATTCACTATGAAACCCGGGAACTTTCCTTCTTTTACCTTAAATAAACACGTTTTTGGGTAGAGCTTCATCTGGTGTTTTTCCAACTGGTCGAATGTCTGTCCCACATCTCTGATGTGGTCGGAATACTTTTTACTCTTTGTCAGTGTATGATCCATGTACACCTTTATGTTTTTTCGAATATGGTCTTCAAAGACCATATTTTATATCCTCTAATATGTTGCTCTGAGAATTTTTAGCCCAAATGGCATAATATTGTAGCAGTAGGTACCCCAACTAGTGATGAACGAAGTATTCTCTCGATCTTCTAGATTCATCTTGATCTAGTTATACCCTGAATAAGTGTAAATGAAATCGAGTAGCTCATGCACTGAAGTGGAATTGACTAGCTATTTAATCCTCAATAAAGGTAATGATCTTTAGGGTACGCATTATTCAAGTCGGTGAACACACATACATCACTTTCGTTCTTCTTCTTGACCATGACCACGTTAGATATCCATTATTGATATTTGATTTCTCTTATAAAGTTATCCTTCTGCAGTTTCTCTACCTCTTCTTGAACAACCATATTCTTTTTTCACTGAAGAGATGGCATTTCTGCTTCACGAGTTTCTCATCCTTTACTATGATCAATCCATGACAAATGAACTCCATATCATTTCCCGGTATCTCCCATTGGCTCCATGCGAATACACTTTTCCTCTACCTTAAAAATTCTACTAAATCCTTCCTACAGGCAGGATCCAATAATGAAACAATGTCTACCATCCTTTTTGGATGCTCATCGTACAGGATAACCAATTCAATCTCCTCTATAACCTGACCTTTAACTAACTTCTCCTCCTCTCAAGGTTTTAACATTTCTATCTGATAGGTCGTCATTAACTTCATCTGCTCTTCTTGCTCGACTAAAGTATAATTGGATTCTCTTTCTTTGACTCGATTCCCTTTTACAATGCCGACCCTGCAATGAGTGGGGAACATCAAACATTAGTGAACGGTGGAAGGGATGGATTCAAATTTAACCCAATCTACCAAAGATGATGGTATGTGGGTAATTAACGTTCTTATCTAGGATGAAAAAAGGGATAATTTTTATTTGGCACGTGGGCCAAGTGCCGATTACAAATTCTAGTAAAAATTTTCCCAAAGGTTACACATTTTCCTTAGAGAAACTGATGAGAGTCCTATAATAAGCCTAAAGTTTTCTATCCCTAAACCTCAAGCTCTTAAAACAGTTGTAAAAAAATATTTCAACTCAGCTACCATTATCGACCTGGATTCTTGCCACTTTACACTCATGTACCATCTTTGTGATGACTAGAGAATTGTTATGTGGGTAAATTACGCCAGCCATCTTTTGAGAAGCCAACTACTAAGTGATCCTTATTCTCCTTCCTATGGCGGGCATCTATGGTGCCCGTCAGGTTGATCTGTATAATGTGAGCACAAGCCCTTTCCACATTGATGTAGGCTTTCCTCTCAGAGGGTTTGTCTCCACCTCCAGCATCACATCCTGCAATAAAATTACACCCAAAATATATCATTTTAACCTCACGTACAAGCACCTTGGGTTTCTTGGGCAGGTTTGGGACATCCTCTAAATCATTATCCATACCTATTTTTTTTCTTGTCTGCTTTCCTGCAAGGGGACTCTAATCGCCTCATGGGTTTCTGCTCATCACTATAATCATCTCGGCCTCCTTTGTCCACAAACTTTAACAGTTTGTCCCATCTGATGAAAATTTCAATCTCATTCTTCAAGTCCAAATAATTATCTGTGTTGTTTATGTTATCCATGTGGAACTCGTAGTATTTTTTTGCTCTTTTCTATTTGCGGGAGCTTTCAGCTTTTTGGTCTATTTTATGTCCTTGCTCCCACGAATCTCTTTGTGGATATGATTAATGACAATAATTAGAGGAGTATACTCATCGTAAATATTAGTCTTATTTGCCTTCTTACCTTTTTTCTCTTTTATCTCCGATCTCTTGCTGATATTAGCCTCGAAATGGCCAGACTCCTTGGCATCCATAGCCTCCTCGACATTCATAATCTTACCTGCCTTGGCCAATAATTCTGTCACCACCATGGGTGGAGTGACACCCCTCCTAATAAAATACCGAGTGATCAATCCTATACGAAATTAAAATAGGAATCCTAGTTGGTTCATCCTTAACATCACTGTCAAAAACTTTAAAACTTACTAACCACCTAGTATTCCAAAAGCTGGTGCCAAATTTTAACATTTTTTTAAAAAAGAAAACAGTACATGCGGAAATAAATATAAACCATTCACACAACTGAATAAAACTAAACTGAAAATTAATTAAATAATTTGTCGAATAAACCATCGGCCACCAAAGCGAATAATCCAATACAACCATCCAACACCTGAATAAATACATCTGAAAACTGTACTGAGAAGACTGGGCAACAAGCCCCACTACACCAAATCTGTCGAATTGTCAAGGTCATTGACCTTGACAAATCCAACTTGTCAAGGTCAATGACCGTGACATTTCAAGGCGAGACAACTTTTTTTGTCACGGTCGTGTCACGGTCATTGACCTTGACACAAAACTCGCGTTTTGTGTCACGGTCGTGTCGCGGTCAATGATCGTGACACGTTTGTCACGGTTTATAACCGTGAAAAAGCCGTGACCATTTTTAAAAAAATTGTCATGGTCATTGACCGTGACACGTCCGTGACAACTTTTTGTCACGGACGTGTCACGGTCAATGACCGTGATAATTCTGGGTAGAATTTAAAAAAAATCTGCTGGGCAGTATGGCCACTGCCACTGCCCAGCAGTATATTTGTACCTGTTATAGCAATGTTGTACCTGTTCCAAACATCATATATCCAAACAAACTAAAGATAATGCAAATATATATTCAAAATAGAAACTATTTAAGAAGAAACAACATCACCATCAATTATCTCAAATCTATAAACTATTTGCATGGAAAAGAGATTTTGTACCGCGACGCTCGGGGACACCTCCTTATCCTTCCCTTCTCGTCCGAATAGCCACATAAGTATAGAGCATATGTGGCCTACCCTTAGGGCCACTCCCTGTCCCCTGAATTGAAATAAATTAAAATTAGTATCCGCCCCTCAAATATAGATAAATATAAATCGTAATTGAAATCGAAATCGAAATTGACATATAAATATAAATACATTACCTGTAGTGTCACTCAAACAGCTAACTTGAGCTCATATGGCACCTCCTTCCAACTAATGTACCCCAGGCAATCGTGTCAAATATAATTCTCTTCATATCTAAACACTAAGAAATACCATAATCCTATGGAGTTATGCGTTGCAAATTCCTTCCAACCATTGTGTAGCCAAAAATTAGCAGTTGAAGTTGTCAATTCCACCTTTCAATGGTCTCCCATGTTTTGCTAGAAGTTCCAAGTGGTGGGGTATGGAAAGTGGAATTGACAACTTCAACTGGTGATGTTTGGCTACATAATGGTTGGGAGGAATTTGCAGAGCATCGCTCCATAGGATTATGGCATTTCTTAGTGTTCGGATAGACGAAGAGATTCAGTCTCATCTCCACAAATAGGACACCCCAAATAACTATGTACTAATCACCTATTAAAGGTAAGAAGCGTATATTCATGGATTAGTATAAACAAAACTTAGATGTAGTTGGAATATTTATGTATTAATCTCCTCTCCACACATGCACACTATACAAGAGTGAAAATGATAAAGTGCAGATCAATTAAAAGCATTAAAAATGGATGTTTCGGTACAAATTGAAATATTTATTACAAATTGAAAAATTGTTTCAAATTCGGGTTATCATAAAAAATGGATTGATATTCGGTAGGAGCAGCCAAGTCATCCACACTACTATTTAGACGCCTTGGCGCGTGTTGGACAATTGACCACGGCTCGTTGTTGATATACTCCGAGTAAAACACTTGCTTAACCTTTTGAAATGCACAAACAAACGGCTCATCGCTCACGTGGTCGTTGCTCTTCAACTTGGACAAGTCAACCATGATCAAATTGGTGACAGGATCAACTTTACAAGCATTTTTATCGTCAACTCTTACCCATTCACAGTAAAATACAACCTCTTTGAAGCTTATATAATCCAATTCAAATATATTTTGGATTACACCATAGTAAGTCATTTCAGCTTCTTATCTTTTGCGCTCGCTCGAAAGAAAGTAAGAGCCTTGTATGAAACTCTCGAGTTCTGTACATTTGTACTTTCCTCGTACACTTTAGTGCCGAAAATGTAACCGTTCAATCGATACTTTTTGTACTCTTGTGCCACGAACAAGGGTCCAGTGGCTAGACGAGCAAGCCTTGATGTCGCATCACCCATCTTTAGGAGCTGAGAATATAGATAAATTAATTATATTAGTGGTAAAATTTGAGTGTAATTTAATGTTATATAACGACTGTTTTCATTATAATTACCTCTTGTGTCAACCATAGCCTAAATTCGCTGTCTGATTGTACCATTGTTTTTCGTCTTTTATTGTTCTCACAGGCTTCATATTTACTGCATATTACAAAATTAATCATGTATAAAATAATCTAAAATAATGTTAAACATTATAATATTCGAAACTTACTTTTTTCATTCTTCGACATCTTCATGTGTGTCAAATAGATAATGAGCTACTTGTTCATTTTTCAAACTCGTTAATTTCTATAAAAAGTGTTTTTATTTAAACCCCACTTTTCTTTCTATAACTCCTATTTTATTAAACTTTAAATATAATTAAGGGTTTATAGAAAGAAAAGTTAAATAGGAATAAAAACAACATTTTTAAAATATGAAGGGCTCACCAATTTGATCAAATTTGTCAACAACATAGACTAAATGATATTATTTTTCATGCTTTTAGCAATTTCGGATGCCATTTTAACCCTTATTGTAGTTTTTTGTTGTAATGTCATTTAAAAAAAATCATTTAGGTATGTAAATATATTGTAATAGATCTTGCCTTCCACAAAATGATATTTTATGGTAAAATTTTATTTGATGGATATAAAGTCATGTGATACCTATATGTGTTATTTTGCATCTAATAAAAACAAAAAACGCCATATATGGTTTTTTTCTCCATTACTATAAGTATATAGCGATTATTTTACACTTAAATCACATATTAAGCCGGCCTTCATTTTTTTATGAAATTTGAAGAAAATTACTTATTTATTTTGAATGAAAATAAATTGTTATCCAATATTTTTGGATATTATTTATAATTATGAAACTCATACACAAATTAATGTTGTATCAAAATAATATTACATTTTTAACCCCCTACACCCACCCTACCCCACCCCCTACCCCCACTCTGCCCCCACCCTACCCCCACCCTGCCCCACCCCCTACCCCCGCACACACACACGCACATATATACACACATACACACAAGAATATATATAAATGGAAGAGAGAGAGAGAGAGAGAGCAGTGTCGAGAGAGAGAGAGGGAGGGAACGGCGGGAGGGAAAAAAGAAGGGGAAAAGGGTTTTTGCTGCAAACATTGTCACGGTCGTGTCAAGGTCATTGACCGTGACAATTATTTAAAGAATTGTCACGGTCAATGACCGTGACAATTCTTTGTCACGGTCATGTCAAGGTCAATGACCGTGACACAAAACGCGTGTTTTTTGTCACGGTCAATGACCTTGACAAGGGTGACCGACTGAAATGTGACAATTTTGTCATTTTGGTGTAGTGCCCTAAATAAAACTAAAACTGATATATGATTCCTACTCTAGAAATGAATAAACAATTCGTCAAATCCAAACTCCTGTTAGCATCCACATATGCCGCAGCTCCGTGTCCCTAGAATAGAATATCAATCCTGGCGTACCTGTGGCTAGACACCTAAAAGGTTTTGAAAATAATTTTATAGCAAGGTTTAGAACCCAAAACATTTTGAAAATATTTAGCAAGTAAATTAACTGTTGTAATTTAAAATGCATGAATGCGCTTCATATTTAAGTTAGTGTCGCACTCTCTTGAGGACATTCTCACCCCTCCACTATTGTGCACACCTAACGGTTACCTTAACCCCACCTAGTTGTACTACCCCGTCCAATTAGTTCTGGTGTAACCTTCCCTTGCCATACTACTCTAACCCGAGTATAATTATTCATGAATTATAAGTTGTTTCACTAATTAACTTAATTAATTCCTTCTTAAATAATAGCATATAACTGTGTCACAAGTTATATAAAGTAAATACATCACACACTGTATTATTACCCGCATATAATATGGAATACCATTATCACTACACCAAAATGACAAAATTTTCACCTTTCAGTCGGCCACCCTTGTCAAGGTCATTGACCGTAACAAAAAACACGCATTTTGTGTCACAGTCATTGACCTTGACACGACCGTGACAAATAATTGTCACGGTCATTAATCGTGACAAATAATTGTCACGATCATTAAGCGTGATAATTCTTTAATAATTGTCACGGTCAAGGACCTTGATACGACCGTGACAACTTCTGCAGCAAAAACCCTTACCCCTTCTTCCCCCCACCCCACCCCCCGCCGTTCCCTCCCTCCTTTTTCCACATCTCTCTCTCTACGCTGCTCTCTCTCTCTCTCTCTCTTCCATTTATATATATGTTTGTGTGTATATATGTGTGTGTGTGTGTGTGTATATGTGCGTGTGGGGGGGGGGGGGCAGGGGGGCTGTTGTGTGTGTGTGTGTATATGTGTGGTGGGTGGGGGTGTGGAGGGAGGTGGGGAAAGGTGGGGGTCTATTGTGTGTGTGTAAGTGGTGGGTGGGGGTGGGGGTCAGGGTGGGCGTAGGAGGTATATTCACGAGTTATTTGTATATGTGTGGTATTTTTTTTTTATCTTTATATGATGTTTATATGTTGGAAATAACTCATAAATTTGTCAATTTATTTTTGTATTTGAATTAACCCATGAATTTGTATTTGAATTAACCCATGAATTTATTTTTGTATTTGAATTAACCCATGAATTTGTCAAACAAATTGACAAATTCACGAGTTATTTATTTTTGTATTTGTATATATATGGGTTCTTGATTTTTTTGCACTTTTGTTGAAACTAACTCGTGAATCTATGTTTGTGTATGTTTGCTAGGTGTATATGATATTTATATGTTGGAAATAACCTATGAATTTGTCAATTTGTTTGTGTGTGTGGGGGGGGTGGGGGTGGGGGTGGGGAGGGGGGTAAGGCAAGGTACCATTGTAATTCTCTTAATATCGTGTTTTGATGATTATATGAGATAATATATATTGTTTCAAGGTTAACTCATTGTAGATAAAAACATTCACATAGTAAGATTAAATTGAATCCATCCATAGATTCTAAAATTACATCCACTAAAATATAATTAATAAATGAAACAGTTTTAGATGAAAGTAAATTAATAATTAGTGCCCATTTCATATGAAAGTAGGATTCCCCTCAGTGTAAATTAGAAAACTAATAATTGTATACGTTAATTGTTAGTTTAATTGATGAAATGAATTAATTGAGTAGATGAATTAGAAGGAGTACGGGATACACATTTGTTGTTAACATTGCCATTGGATTATTTTGTTTAGTAAATGTTTGGTTGGTTAGTTTTAAAAGTGGCATTACCACTAGATTATTGTCCATATGGTGTGGGATTTTTTAACTTTTTTTGAAAATTACTTTGTATATCGAACAATATATATATAGTATGATAATTAAATGAAACATACTTGAAATAAAATGTAGTGCGCATAGATACTAGCCTTCTAGTTCTTATGCGTACGCATTCAATAGCCCTTAGACCCGTTCGAGAGTCATTACCCCTATAATGAGATCTCTCGAATTGTCCCGTTTGGACAGTTTGAGACTGTACAATTTCTGTATAATATTCTTATTGGCTTACAGTTGTTACTTTTAGAGGAAGTTCTGTAGTCGTATCATAATGTTCTCTGGGTATATACTAGATTGACAAGTGTGACTGCTATTTCAATTGAGCAATTGAAATAACACTCACACCTGCCAATCTACGTCGTGTACTTGGAGAACTACGAGGATATGCTGTCGAATTTTTTTCAAATCGTAACAATTTCATGAGCTGTTAAGTATATTACAGAAAAATGTGGTCTTCAATGGGATAGGACCACTAACCCTTTAATAGGATAATTAAATGATGGGATAATTAAATAAAACATACTATAAATCTAAGTTTTGTTTACCTTTAATACGTGTTTAGTTGTGGTAGTTGTGATGGGATATTCAAAATACAAAGATTGGATGGGTGAGGCTAATAGAATGGGGGATGTGTTTCGCAGAGGTGCTAACGAATTTGTGAAATATGCAAAGAGATGTCATAATGATGAAGAATTTCCTTGTCCGTCTGCTAGGTGTAAGAATGGTAAGGTGTTTGAGTGAAAAACAGTTGAACTACATTTGTTAAGATCGGGTATGCAAGATAGTTATCGATTTTGGAGTTTTCATGGTGAATTGAAAGTTCCTTTTGTCCCCCACCAACCTTCACAACAACCTTCAACAAGTAGAATAGATGTAGAAGGGGACGACGTAGATCATAATATGTTAGAGGATTTAGTTGATGATGCGTACGGAGTTTATGAAGCAGAGGAGAACGAGGTTACTGATGATGTAGAAGATTCAAGTGCTCGTGAAGATAACACGATAAAACTTGATGATGACTACCAAAGTTTAAAATTTAAGGCAACCCAACCGTTATACTCTAGCTGTGAGAAAGATCAAACAACTTTACATGCCATGGTTGGTTTGCACAGTTTGAAAACGCAGTACGGTTTGTCTGGCAATAGTGTAACGGGAATTCTGAAATGGGTGAAGGGATTATTACCCAAGGTGAATACACTTCCAAATAGCTATCCTGTTATGAAGAACATTTTGAAAGGTTTGGGAATGAAGTATAAATCGATGCATACTTGTGTGTATGACTGCATACTATACCGAAAGGAGTATGAAAATCTCGATCGTTGTTCGGTATGCGATGAACCTAGATATGTCCAATCTACTAGTAAGGAAGGCACAAGCTCAAAAGTGCCTCAAAAAGTATTGCAATATTTTACCGTTGGGCCTAGATTAAAGCGATTTTTCACAGTACCATGGATTGCAGAGGCAATGACTTGGCATGCTAGGGCATAAGTAGGGGTAATATCATACGTCGTCCTATTGATTCTACTGCCTGGCGGAGGATGAATTTTGAGTATCCCGATTTTGCTCGAGAACAACGTAACATTCGTTTGGCTATATCAACAGATGGTTTCAATCCATTTGGAAATATAAGCACCAATCAGAGTGTATGGACAGTGATCCTAGCCCCACTCAACCTCCCTCCTTCACAGTGTATGAGACCTTAATTTTCGATGATGGCTTTGTTGATACCTGGGCCAAAGGCACCAAGTGATGACATTGACGTCTACCTGTCTCCTTTGGTAGAAGAATTAAATGAGTTTTGGGAAGAGGGTGTGAAATCATTTGACTCTTTTAGAAAAGAAGAGTTTACGCTGAAAGCTATGTTGATGTGGGAAATTCATGATTTTCCTGCTTATGGGACATTATCCGGTTGTGTAGTACATGGTTATTTGGGGTGTCCCATTTTTAATGCTTTTAATTGAATTGCACTTTATCATTTTCACTCTTGTGTAGTGTGCGTGTGTGGAGAGGAGATAAATACATAAATATTCCAAATACATCTAAGTTTTGTTTATACTAATCCATGAATATATGCTTCTTACCTTAAATAGGTGATTAGTACATAGTTATTTGGGGTGTCCTATTTGTGGATAGGAGACTGAATCTCTTCGTCTATCCGAACACTAAGAAATGCCATAATCCTATGGAGTTATGCTCTGCAAATTCCTCCCAACCGTTATGTAGCCAAACATCACCAGTTGAAGTTGTCAATTCCACTTTCCATACCCCACCACTTGGAACCTCTAGCAAAACATGGGAGACCATTGAAAGGTGGAATTGACAACTTCAACTGCTGATTTTTGGCTACACAACGGTTGGAAGGAATTTGCAGCGCATAACTCCATAGGATTATGGCATTTCTTAGTGTTCAGATATGAAGGGAATTATATTTGACACGATTTCCCGGGGTACATTAGTTGGAAGGAGGTGCCATATGAGCTCAAGTTAGCTGTTTGGGTGACACTACAGGTAATGTATTTATATTTATATGTCAATTTCGATTTCGATTTCGATTTCAATTTCGATTCATATTTATCTATATTTGCGGGGTGGATACTAATTTTACTTTATTTTATTTCAGGGGACAGGGAGTGGTCCTGAGGGTAGGCCACATATGCTCGATACTTATGTGGCTATTCAGACGAAAAGGGAAGGATAAGGAGGTGTCCCCGAGCGTCGCGGTACAAAATCTCTTTTCCAACTAAATAGTTTGTAGATTTGAGATAATTGATGGTGATGTGGTTTCTTCTTAAATAGTTTCTATTTTGAATGTATATTTGCGTTATCTCTAGTTTATTTGGATATATGATATTTGAATAGGTACAACGTTGATATAACAACTATAAATATACTGCTGGGCAGCGGTAGTGGCCATACTGCCCAGCAGATTTTTTTTCAATTCTGCCCAGAATTGTCACAGTCATTGCCCGTGACAAGCCCGTGACAAAAGTTATCACGGACTCATCACGGTCATTGACCGTGACATTTTTTTAAAAGGAGACAAGAATTTGTCATGGTTATTAATCGTGACTAAATGTGTCACGGTCCTAGAACGTGACACGACCGTGATAATTCTTACGAGGTTGTCACGGTCTATGACCGTGACACGTTCGTGACAAAAAAAGTTGTCTCGCCCCGAATTATCACGGTCATTGACCTTGACAAGTCCAACTTGTCAAGGTCAATTACCGTGACAATAGTGTAGATTTTGTGTAGTGTATATACGTACCTTTACTAAAATATCCTCAAATATAACATACGTATATCCATCCCTCCGAGTATACCCTCGCCGGATGATTCTCTCTAAAGTGCTATCTCACTAGGTGTGCTCACATAACCTAGTTACCCAAGTTGGAATCGCACACCAACCTGGCCTAAAACATAAACAAAGTGGAGGCAGTCATATTCCTTCCCTGAAAGTGAGATAAGCCCCTCGCCCATATACCAGACTCTATGACCTAGGGATATACTCACCCTACTCCTCAACCTAGGGATTCACCCACATCGCGCAACCTCCCTTGATAGCACTAGAGTATATAAATTAAATAAATATCTAATCACTGATATTTAATAGCACACACAATATATACACACATATATATATATACTATCACAACAACGTATATATATATATAAAATAAACCCCGGCTTCACCGTGTACTCACAACCCGTAACACTAGCCTGTAATTTCCTGAGTCTCTGGCCTGACTCAACTAAATAAATTTTCTCACTTATTAAATTATCATTATCCCGAGTCTGTGGTCCGACTCTAATATATTTAATTCACACCTCAATTAATATAATATTTTCCCCGAGTCTATGGTCCGACTCTCATTTAATTAATTTACACATTAATTCATTAATACCAATCCGAGTCTGTGGACTGACTCTCATTTAATTAATTTACACATTAATTAATTTATACCAATCCGAGTCTGTGGTCTAACTCTCACTTAATTAATTTACACATTAATTAATTTAATATGTTCCCGAGTCTACAGTCGGACTCTAATTTAATTAATCTCACATTAATTAATTTGATACTTTCTCAAGTCTACAGTCCGACTTTAATTTAATTAATTTCACATTAATTAATTTAATACTTGGTGTCGCCCAACCATTATACCCGGACTCGCTCACTTGGCCCGTAACTTACTATTTCTCGAGTCTATATTCCGACTCTAAATTAATTTACTCTCTCGATAATTAATTTAATACTTTGGTGTCACTTAACCAATATAACCAGACTCGCTCACTTGGTCCATTTTTACATCTCAGAATTTCATTCCCACATATTCGCCCACAATGTGTCACATATTCATCTCCATCAAATTTCCCAATCATATTTACCTATAATTACCAACATACCCGGACTCGCCCACCTGGTCCATTTTCAACATGTAAAATCTGCCCAAAATCCTTTTCTCAATAATTATTTCCAAAACTGGCACCACTACCAAAATTTCTGTAGCAACGATCGATCGAACCCCTTGGGTCAATCGATCGATCGTTCTAGAAGTCTTCTTCTCCAGCCCACTGTCGGCCATGGACGAACCCTAAATCTTTGATTCTCAATCTAAACCCTTACCCAAATACAATTAACATATCCTCCATATAAGAAAAGGGTCTAAACATCCTAAAGACCTTAATTCATCATCAATTTCCATTAATTCCAACATTTTTCCGATTTGGGTTATTATCTGGGTTTCAAATCTCCAATACGAATTTAATTCATTTTAACAACAATTAACCATTGATTCCTACTGGTTTTAACATACGATTCATTCCTTTACATTCTAGAATCATAAGCATAATAAATCTCACCCTAAATCCCATTAAGGTATATCAATTTCCAAAAAGCCAAATTTAATTTTGGCTACACACCCAAAACGAATTTTCATATACACACTATGATATGAATTGATTATCGTCAATTTAGGAATCACAACAGTTAACCACTTGCCTGGAATTGTTCGTAGGGTCTGATCCGTTGGTGTAGTCCCTTAATTTGGCTCCAATAATCCCCAATTGGCCCTTGATTTGCTTTCCCCTAATTTCCCTCTCAAGCCCTAGGCTTAGAATCTGTGTTTACTGCCGTTTAACACTTCCCCAAATTAGGTTAAAACCCTTAATCTCGTTTTTGGCCACATGGGCCAAATAAAAATAGCCCAAATCACCCCGTGTGGGCCCGGCTATGCTCAAAACTACCTCGAGACCCAATTACTACTCCCCGGGTACTCTTTTTTGACTAACTCCGCCCATCTGGACTCAACCGCGCACTCAGAATTGCCATCCAAAATACTTTTTGACATTTCCAAATTTCGACCTCAAAATGCGACACACGAGATTTCGAACCATTAAACTTAAAAGTCGCCAATTATAAATAATTCTTCCCACTCAAATAAATTCTCCAAATCATAAATTTAAGTTTCTCCAATTTAAATATTTTTATAACTCCCAAAATAATTAAATATTTAATCCTCAAAATTATGGGGTGTTACATACTTTTTCCCTTACAAAGGAATTTCGTCCTCGAAATTAAGATGAGTGTAATGTTCCAAGCTTCGCATAACACTCTCTAGTCGTGTGCCTCTAATCTCGCTATATCTACCTCATCCGCTTCTAGCCATAAGTTACACAAGTATGAATTTAAATTAACCAGGGTGCCCATACACCCTATATCCGTGCTTAACCGCACGAAAGTTACCCAACTATGCTAGTCATAACCTGTAATATAACTTCGAACCCGTAGTCATATCACACACACACACACACACACACACACACACACACACACATATATATATATATATATATATATACTTCCCGGGGTACTCAACCCATGTACTAACGACCAAACATCTCCCCACTTTCCAACGTTGCGCTAAGTTTCATGCGTGGGATGTATCGCAAAGAGAAATCCAAACAAGCACCCCCCCTGATACACTACTACCTAACATTGTCGATCATTGAGATCCGTTAGACCCTCAGTCCATAGTACGTACCCCTAAATACTTATCTCTTAGCACAAAAGTATATACGCTTACCCTCATGCTACCAAAGACAACATAAAATACCGCGCCCTTACTATCACTAGTCCTTGCGCAAAATAAACCCCGAGTTATCTCTCTTTGCTCGAACATAATTCTAACCACCCTTATTCACTTTAGTAAACACCCCTACTTACCAGGATCAAATGTGAGAACACAAGACCTCCCTTTGTGTCTATCGCACCACACAATATAACATATATACACACATATACATAGGCTAAACGCCCTCTTAGGTGATACCTAGTACCAATCATATCCTGGTGTCGCGAACACCAAAACTTACCCCCACTATTCACAATAGTTCAAATCCATCGCTATCCAGCCGATAAAAATAATCATCTATCCTACTTCCATAATTCTCGAAAGTAGTAACCCCTCGTATAATACAAATCCCATCTCTGTGCATACCCCCACTCTCTTGTGGTTAACACTAAAAATCCACCATCCTACAGAAATATATATGTAATATGGCTGCTATAGCCAGCGTACCCACTAAATTCGACTTACCCGCGAACTCTAGTGAAAATACTTCTTATATTGTGACACCCTCAGTGTCACTCAAAACATACCCCAAGCCCATAGGATAAAAAGATAATTACCTCCATACTCTAGCTGTAATGGATGATCCTCGAGTTCCTGAGCAGCTTCCCCCACCCGAATGCACCCATGACTTGTTGTAGTGGATGTACGTCCAAGACCTCGTCCTTTAGTTGACCCCTGCCTCGCTTAAGATAATCTCTCTTTACGTGTCCCGCTTCCCCACAAATGAAACACCTCCTAATAAATTCACTCTGCCACTGATCCCTTCCTTGTTGGCCTTGTTGGAATTCCTGGCCATCCTATTGATAGCCTCCAGCTCTAAATTGTTTGGTATAATTTCCCTGCTGAAAATCTTACTCCTGATCTCCCCTTGTCTGCTGCTGGGATACCCCACTGGTACTGTTCCCTCATACTTCATCCGACAGGCTAGTTTTCACTCCCCTCTTACTTTTGTTCACGTGGAAGCGATATTCCTGACAGTGCAGTAGTGTTACGTTAACGACATCTGTATATGTTACTAATGCTAGATTACCAATCAAATGTTGTCTGATCCTCCAGACCAACCCATCCATGAACCTTGCCTTCTTTCTTTCTTCATCGCTTACCTCATCCGGTACAAAATTTGCCAAACGAGTGAATTCTTCCTCGTAATCGGATACTGAACGACCCCCTTGTGTTAACTCTCTAAATTTCCTCCTCATTTCAGTCTCAACTGCTGGCGGAAAATACTTGCGATGGAACCGCACCCAAAACTCGACAATAGTTACTGTATCCCTTTCCTCAACTGTGGTGATCGACTCCCACCACTATAGCGCTGCTCCCAGTAAACTAAAAGTGGATAGCATTTTCTTCTACACCTCATTGCAATCTACCATGCGTAGGTGACGCTGAATATCTCTCTTCCGCTGACATGCCAGTACCACATCTGAACCCCCTCGAAACTTTGGTGGATGGCCCTTTTGAAAGACCTCTCGTACTTGCTGCCACCCCGACGGCCCCGTGTGAGCCTGAACATCTGGCGCCACTAACACTTGTGGCTGATCTCGTGGAAAGTACCTTGCCATAGCGATCATCGTTGCTTCAACTTCCTGCGCCACTAATTCAGCTACCCGTGCTGCCAAAATCATCTCTGGCAGTTGCTGCGGTAATTCTTACTCCTGATAGACCTCTCTAGTCTCATCTCCCCCTACTGCCCTAGCTGCTCTCTCTCGCCTAGGCGGAATCTGATATGAGAATCGAATTGTATGAGTTCACCCTCAAATAAAATAAATGGCAGAAGAACGTGAATGCGCATACGTATAAGAATACAACAATCCTATGATAGGGCTCTATATCAAAGATTGCTAAGCCGAAACGTGAAAAGCCGCACAGATCCTAAGGACACTAGAACCTGATGCTCTGATACCATCTGTGACACCCCGCCTAATAAAATACTGAGTGATCAATCATATACCAAATTAAAACAGGAATCCTAGTTGGTTCATCCTTAGCATCACTGTCGAAAACTTTTTAAAACTTTCTAACCACTTAGGATTCCAAAAGCTGGTGCTAAATTTTAACCTTTTTTTAAAGAAAACAGTACATGCGGAAATAAATATGAACCATTCACACGACTGAATAAAACTCAACTGAAAATTAATTAAACAATTTGCCGAATAAACCATTGGCCACCAAAGCGAATAATCCAATACAACCATCCAACACCTGAATAAATACATCTGAAAACTATACTGAGAAGACTAGGCGACAAGCCCTAAATAAAATTGAAACTGATAAATGATTCCTACTCTAGGAATGAATAAATAATGCGTCTAATCCAAACTCCTGCTAGCATCCACATATGCCGCAGCTCCGTGTCCCTGGAATAGAATATCAATCCTGGCGTCCCTGTGGCTGGACACCTAAAAGGTTTTGAAAATAGTTTTATAGCAAGGGTTAGAACCCAAAATATTTTAAAAATATTTAGCAAGTAAATTAACTGCTGTAATTTAAAATGCATGAATGCGCTTTATATATAAGTTAGTGTCGCACTCTTTTGAGGACATTCTCACCCCTCCACTATTGTGCACACCAAACGGTTACCTTAACCCCACCTAGTTGTACTACTCCGTCCAACTAGTCTTGGTATAACCTTCCCTTTCCATACTACTCTAACCCGAGTATAATTATTCATGAATTATAAGTTGTTTCACCAATTAACTTAATTAATTCCTTCTTAAGTAATAGCATATAACTGTGTCACAAGTTATATAAAGTAAATACATCACACATTGTATTATTACCCGCATATAATATTGAATACCATTATATACGTACCTTTACTAAAATATCCTCAAATATAACATACGTATATCCATCCCTCCGAGTATACCCTCGCCGGATGATTCTCTCTAAAGTGCTATCTCACTAGGTGTGCTCACATAACCTAGTTACCCAAGTTGGAATCGCACACCAACCTGGCCTAAAACATAAACAAAGTGGAGGCAGTCATATTCCTTCCCTGAAAGTGAGACAAGCCCCTCGCCCATATACCAGACTCTATGACCTAGGGATATACTCACCCTACTCCTCAACCTAGGGATTCACCCACATCGCGCAACCTCCCTTGATAGCACTAGAGTATATAAATTAAATAAATATCTAATCACTGATATTTAATAGCACACACAATATATACACACATATATATATATACTATCACAACAACGTATATATATATATAAAATAAACCCCGGCTTCACCGTGTACTCACAACCCGTAACACTAGCCTGTAATTTCCTGAGTCTCTGGCCTGACTCAACTAAATAAATTTTCTCACTTATTAAATTATCATTATCCCGAGTCTGTGGTCCGACTCTAATATATTTAATTCACACCTCAATTAATATAATATTTTCCCCGAGTCTATGGTCCGACTGTCATTTAATTAATTTATGCATTAATTCATTAATACCAATCCAAGTCTGTGGACTGACTCTCATTTAATTAATTTACACATTAATTAATTTATACCAATCCGAGTCTGTGGTCTGACTCTCAGTTAATTAATTTATACATTAATTAATTTAATATGTTCCCGAGCCTACAGTCCGACTCTAATTTAATTAATCTCACATTAATTAATTTGATACTTTTCCGAGTCTACAGTCTGACTCTAATTTAATTAATTTTACATTAATTAGTCTAATACTTGGTGTCGCCCAACCATTATACCCGGACTCGCTCACTTGGCCCGTAACTTACTATTTCCCGAGTCGATGTTCCGACTCTAAATTAATTTACTCTCTCAATAATTAATTTAATACTTTGGTGTCACTTAACCAACATACCCGGACTCGCTCACTTGGTCCATTTTTACATCTCAGAATTTCATTCCCCCATATTCGCCCACAATGTGTCACACATTCTTCTCCATCAAATTTCCCAATTATATTTACCTATAATTACCAACATACCCGGACTCGCCCACTTGGTCCATTTTCAACATGTAAAATCAGCCTAAAATCTTTTTCTCAATAATTATTTCCAAAACTGGCGTCACTGCCAAAATTTCTGTAGCATCGATCGATCGAACCCCCTGGGTCGATCGATCGATCGTTCCAGAAGTCTTCTTCTCCAGCCCACTGTCGGCCATGGACGAATCCTAAAGCTTTGATTCTCAATCTAAACCCTTACCCAAATACAATTAACATATCCTCCATATAAGAAAAGGGTCTAAACATCCTAAAGACCTTAATTTATCATCAATTTCCATTAATTCCAACGTTTTCCCAATTTGGGACTTATTCGGGTTTCAAATCTTCAATACGAATTTCATTCATTTTAATAGCAATTAACCATTTATTCCTACTGGTTTTAACATACGATTCATTCCTTTACATTCTAGAATCATAAACACAATAAATCTCACCCTTAATCCCATTAAGGTATATCAATTTCTAAAAACCCAAATTTAATTTTGGTTACACACCCAAAACGAATTTTCATATACACACACTATGATATGAATTGATTATCATCAATGTAGGAATCACAACAGTTAATCACTTGCCTGGAATTGTTCGTAAGGTCTGATCCGTTGGTGTAGTCCCTTAATTTGGATCCAATAATCCCCAATTGGCTCTTGATTTGCTTTCTCCCAATTTCCCTCTCAAGCCCTAGGCTTAGAATTTGTGTTTACTGTCGTTTAACACTTCCCCAAATTAGGTTAAAACCCTTAATCCCGTTTTTGGTAACTTGGGCCAAATTAAAATAGCCCAAATCACTCCGTGTGGGCCCGGTTATGCCCAAAAATACACCGAGACCCTACCCCCGGGTACTCTTTTTTTACTATCTCAACCCATCCGGACTCAACCATGCATTGAGAATTGCCATCTGAAATACTTTTTGACATTTCCAAATTTCGACCTCAAAATGCGACACACGAGATTTTGAACCATTAAACTTAAAAGTTGCCAATTATAAATAATTCTTCCCACTCAAATAAATTCTCCAAATCATAAATTTAATTTTCCCCAATTTAAATATTTTTATAACTCCCAAAATAATTAAATATTTAATCCTCAAAATTACGGGGTGTTACAGCTGGATCATTAGCTAGTTCCTAATCTAGCTTCCCAAGTACCAAACAAATCATTAACGTAATGATTAATGTCTTCTAATGATCTCCAGCTTCTCACTGTTGAAGTGGGCAATGATTTCATAGGTAGTTGTGACACCCCGACTAATTAAATACCGGGTAGCTACTCCTTTATTAAATTAATTCAAAATGCCAAGTTGGTTCAGTTAATAGCATCACTATTGAAAATATTTTTATGATTACTAACCACCTAGTATTTAAAAAGCGAGTTGCCAATTTTAAATTAAATCTGATTTACATGAAGTAAGTGAAGAATAAAAAAAATTAACATAACCATACACAATAAAGTCCCAATAGTGAAATCACCAAGTAATAAAGAGTCTGGAGGAAATACTCCTCACAACAATCCCACAACTGAAATAATAAAACAAGTCTGAATCCTGAATTAATTACAATCCACAATCTGAATAACTGAAATATAAAATGTCTCTAAAAGAAATGGGCGACATGCCCTACAAATGATGGAACTGAATATGGAGTCAAGACTAGAAAAGAGGCGTCTACTATCAAGGCCCTGTAACTTCCACAACAGCTACAGGTCGTCACCTGAATAGAATTACTATGCATGGTGTCCTTGTGGCTGGGCACCAAAAAAGGGTTTTTACAAAAAGTAGATTTGAAAGCAAACGGGTCAGAGCCCGAAAGTGGAGAGTATTTTAAAAACAACAAGTGCTTTAATAACATTAAAACAATGAATGCAAAATACATGTTAGGACGTGCCCTCACATGAAATACTCACCTCTCGACTAATAGTGCACTCCTAACGTACCGTACCCATCTAAGTGGTCTTTATATCTAACCAACCGACATAAGTTCTAACCCATCTCCTCGATTCACAATATGAATTCCCAATGTTATCACTTGAGTAGATAGCTTTACTTAAACTCAGATTCTCAATTATTTGCATTACCATTTACGGGAGGTTATCCCCTTATTTATCTTCTCAAGGAGTTACTATAAATTATTCTCATAATTAAACATGACAAGTCTGTTCATTTAACCGTATCTCATTCACATCATAAATATACAATACAAGCACCCCGAGGCTAAGCTGCGGTGCACACATACTCTGCTATCCATCCCGGTACATCACGTACATAAGGATTACAAATTCTAAATCTCTCAGGAATTGTTAGAATAAGCACAACACACAAAAATGGAGGCGAACATAATTCAACATATCCATGGTCACGTACATACCTACGCTCCATAGTCAGCTGACTTATTAACTCACAAATAAGTCATTCTCTTGAACTATGTCCTCGAGGTACCAATCTAAATCCGGGCACACAAAGATTAGATGGACATAAGCGAACGTAAACCTCCCGTGATAGCAAGTATGGTAGGTATGTCATACACATAAAATCATATACATATACTAAGCATGCAAACATCTTAGTAATTACCATAATTTATTAGTGGTATACTTCTCATTCTTATACCAATACACGTGTCCCCGGTTTATATATTCACATCGTCCATTATCCTCACGTCGTAATTAGTTATTCGCGTCCTAACCCACAATTACCATTTGGTTCAAAACATTCTTCTATATTTTACTCCTCAATATATCCCGAATATCCCAACTATATCAATTAGTCATCAAGGTAATGTTATCTCTACAATTAAACAAGGTTACGGGACACTAGAAATCAAACCAGGCCAAAAAGGCCAATCTGTCAACTCGTTAGAAGTCTCGTTAGAAGTCTCGTTCGAACGAGAGTTCGTTCGAACGAAATGGGCATCTAACGAGATCTCGTTCGAATGAAAGGCATCGAACGAACATCCAACTCGTTAGAAGGCAAACTGTCATCTCGTTAGAAGCTCGTTCGAACGAGCTCGTTCAAACGACCTGGGCAGGTCTTCTAACGAGGTGACAGTTTCGAACCCAGAATTTTCCTATCTCGTTTTTCTCAATTTTCTTCACCTCTAATCTCATCTAAAAGTCGTCCCAACAGTATTTTAAGGTTTCTAATCATCACTAAACATTCGTAGGTCACAACTTAACATTTATATAGGGTCAAATCCTTCTAAACATCATCTAATTATCATAACTCCCCAATTTTTCCCAAATCTTATGAACGTGAACCCTAGAAATTTAAAGTCATCAATTTCCATAAATAAATCCATTTTTGTAACATAAAAATTAGTAATTCTTTTAATCTAATCACCCAATAACAAATCTACATGCAAACCTATATCAATATCTGAATTTATAACTCCAATTTCATGGGTTTTTATAAATCTCCCAATACAATGCAATATATCAATTTTCTACGATGGAAGAAGCATTCGCTTGGAATTAACGAAATTAAACCACTTGCCTTGGATTATTCTCTGAATTTGGTGTAGAATGATGAAGGTTGCACTCTCTCTTTTTCTCCCAAGGTTGAAGGTTGAAGATGGAGGTTGTGTTTTCTCTTTGGAAACTCTCTCTAACTTCCTCCTCTAACTCCTGTTGCCCTCTAATCACTTAAGTGTTGGTAATGGGTTAGTGGGTTATTAAATTCCCTATTTTTAATTCCCAAAATTCGTTGGTCATAAATCCCCAAATTTCAAAATTACCAAAATACCCTTTTTAGTTGCCGGTATGACCCAATAATGCCCCGGGACCCAAACTAAACCCCCGGCTAGTGTTTTATGACTATTTCGACCCTTCCGGACACGTTGGCGCACTCAAAATGATCATTCGGTTGATGAAAATAAAATTCACTTTTTAATTAAAATAATTACATTCCTGACGCGACTGTCACACGCGTCTCAACAAAATTTCCCAAATTGCCGTATTTCAGTCTCGCGATAATTTCAATATTTTCAATATTCATATATTGCCATATATACACATTATAATCAAATACCAACTCTCATCTCGTTAGTATTTTATCCGGATTAATTCTCAATTAATTCACATTTAATTTAATTAATCCCATAAATAAATATCCATAAAAGTACGGGGTATTACATACTTCCCGCCTAATAACAGAATTTTGTCCCGAAATTCGGATAAGTAAGGCACACCTAGAAAAATTAGGTATCCTCCAGTATTGAAAACAATTATAAAGAAAAGCCAAAATCACTAAAACCCTCGCTTCACAATAAGCTTGTTTAACATACTTGATACCTTATCAGAATAATCTTCGATAAATGCACCTCACGTTGTGTTCTTATTAAACAGCATTCAAATAAAAATATCCTATACATCATTAGCCGCATTATTTTTATTAGTATTGTGAGTCCACACCTCACTACTAACTCCCGCGTTTATCAAAACTCCAAACTCCCATCCTGGGATGAATCAATAACACATCTGACTACGCTTGTCCATTCCTTGAAATATCCCGACGTTGTGACTTTTACACAAGGGAAAACCACTTCATCCTGTTGGTGTCACACAAACCTTTGTAAGCACCTTGTCCACCATAAATAGATACAGGTGCTTTTCCCAACTCTACCATTTGGTAATATCTCCTCCTCATGACTACAATATACCTCACTAGTTACACCCGATTTGGAATTGAGAATATCGCAATGAATCCAAAATTTCTTTCATACAATCCATCAGTCGTTAGTCACCTTGCGCCTGCACCTCGGGTTATAGGTGATACAACCCTCAGTTTGAATCGTTATTTCCCACTACTTACTGTCACCCCACCTAAATGTGGATTTCGGGGATTTCATCCCAGTTCTAAATAATACTACGTCGAACCACGTACCGACGTGTTCACTATCTAATGGTGTAAATCATTCCAAGTATATAACAATTTCTCTCTTTATGGACAACATGTTCCACATAATCGAAGGAACTCATTACTTATCAATAAGTTGGCTACCTCTCAAGAAAATTCTCCAATTTGACCCTCCCATTCTTGGAATCGTCGCCGTGATACAAAATTATTTGGTTGATCATCTAACCCCAACTGTTCTACTACTTACTATACCTCTTTCAATGTCGATATTCACATAAAAATTTTCCCGTTAAATGATACTTAATGATCTTATTCTCCCGACAAGTTCAAAATTTTGGACCTTTACACTTTTCACCACTTTGTGCATATCTGGACTTTATACCTGATTGACATTCTCATTCTATTTACTCTTGAGTCACCCTCAACATTCGGTTGATCGGAACTCTACTCCAAATTTCTCATAATAATTTATTCGCCTTCTCAAGAGATATCCCTTTATTAAATGGCTTTCTGCTGCCTTTCCTCCAAATTTGAACGTGCTACACTGACTACACATGATATTCACTTACACCTTTTCTTATGACGTTTAATCTCATAAGTAATAATCTCACCCGTCTATGTTCCCTCTTCCTTTGATTTACACTTTAGCAAATCAAGATGTCTACTCCCCTTATAACCCAACCATACGGTTTTTAAACATTATATACGCTTCATACAAATCCCAAACTCTTTATTGTCACTATAAATACAACGGTGCTATACCACTTGGGCGTTCTCAATCGCTTCTGAATTAGAAATCCTAAATCCTCCTTATCCTCAATGCGTCCTTCAACACGCCGTGACAAAACCAACATTATTAGTACTTATATCGTAATTTACTAACAACTGGCTTTAATGGCCGTACATCATAATTTACTCCTTGTAACTTCCCGTTATAACTACGTACTCCCATAACGATAGAGGTATCCAAATCATGAATGAAGGACCACACATTTCCTTACTACCAACCTTATGCTAAGTTTTATGCGTGGGGTGTCTCGCAAAGCGAAATCCAAACAAGGAACCCCCCCGATACACTACTACCTAACATTGCTGGTCATCGGAATCCGTTAAGCCCTGTCCATAATATGTACCCCTACACTCTCGTCTTTTTAACAACAAAGTTTCATCTCAGTTCGCAATTATACATAAACAAATAACTCCTTCTGAATGACACTTTTCTCTTTACAGTGATGGAAATCATATTTCATATACAACATGCGAGATATTTGAGACCCTCAAATTCCCGTCCCCAGACACACAACTATGAGTATAAACTTCCAAATCTCTAACGGGTGATAAAACAATGCACTCTTTTTGTTACGACCTCTCTATCGTTAATTATAAAAACCAACTAACTCTTTGTTGACTAGTAAATCAATTACATACGACTCATAATAATGAAATCCCTACGCATACTGGGATTAAATGTCCAAGACCATTATACTTTGAAATCACAACATATATATATATATATATACATATATACAACAGTACAATTTTGAGCCCGGCCCTCTCACACATGGGGCCTCTCCAGAACCAAAACATTCTACCCCAAGGTAGTAACTTCGATAAACTTGTAATACCAGCACACTATCGGTACAATCATATATATAAAACAATAATTAAGATCATATCATACTCGTATAACACAACACTAAAACGAGTAATTTCGATAAAGCATAAACCGCTATTAATATACCCATTCATCCTCCGCGGATGACAATAAAAGTAACCCCCACACTATCAGGGAAAATGTTCTTATATATAATAAAATTACTGATATACTCACTAAACTCGACTCTCAAGTGAAAATACAATTGTAACAAATGTAGTAACTCACTCATGCCACAAATAACATGCATCCTCATCTGAGGATATAACTCATACTTCTATCCTAATAATCGTCCCGGTTTCTCAAATGGTTCCTGGACTTACCACACATGTCTGTCCCAAACCGGATATTTCAATAACTATTGCCCTTTCCAGGCACAATACCTTGATCCCTACTCTTGTATCGGGAAAATTTTTATAACGCGCGGGTTTTCACTCCCACAAAGTACCTCTACACATACTCCACTTATTTCCGGTCACCCTGACCATGTTAAAGTGGTCCTTTCCTCGGACGCTGGTAGTCTCAGCTCTGAAGACTATCTCCATTGTTCCCTTAGCTTGATGTACCTAAGGAACACGCTACTAGTTTTCCACCTCTCTTACTAAAATTACCATCACTCGGTAGTAATTTTGCTATCGAATTATTTTAACGGTTTCTCCATTGGGTCTTCCTCCTTGTGGTGTTTCTCCAACACCATTTTCCCAGTCTTACTTTATATAAAGCCTTCGATTCTTGTATCTCCCCACCCGAGGATGTTTACCTCCAAATTAACACTATGCGACAATACCATTTGCTTTAACCGTCCAAGCAGAATTCTTCCAGAAGGACTAGCAATTCTTCTATGTAAATTCTCCCTTTAATATCCCCTTCTCCGTTTCACCTACTTCACCCGGTGTAGAGTTCCCAAATTTATTTATTTTTTATTTCTTCTCACAAGGTGACCTCTGTCCGGACCTCTCGTGTGAGTTTAGAACGACATTCGGTTTTCATCCTAAACATCTGATCAAGGAACTTATGGTCAAACCATTCGTGTACGCCTTCTCTCGACGTCACATTCCACTTATAAGTGTGGTGATTGTTTCTCCCCATCGAAACTCCGCTCTCACGAGACAAGAAAAATTTTCCTTAAATTTTCACTCTCGATTGGCCATACTCTGACACAAGTCCAAGCCTTCGGGTGTATTATGTTTGTTTGGCTAGCACACGCCATCTCCGCCTTTCAAGTATTTCCACCGCTGGTTTTCTCGATGTCCCACCCAACTCTTTCTCTCTCAATCCAACCTTGTTGGGTGAGTCTCAATTGACCCTACCTTCAACTATTGTTATGCTTGGAAGTCAAAAGTCGCGCCTTGACCGTCTGGACCGTCCAGGACTTCCGTACCCTGATATGGGTGACCTCGACTACGGTCTTCCCTTAATTAATTTATTAATCTCAACTGATCCTTGCCTCCTGCTGTTCGTCCAACTGTTTTCACCTGACGTACAAAATCATTTGGTACACGAACACACCTGATTGCAATTAAGATTCACTATCATATATATCGAAGCAGGAGAACGAAATCTCACCAAAGATATCAACAATCCTAAGCATAGGGCTCTACATCAAAGAGAATTACGCTGGAAGCATGATAAGCCGTACAGATCCTAAAGGACACTAGAACCTGATGCTCTGATACCACATGTGACACCCCGACTAATTAAATACCGGGTAGCTACTCCTTTATTAAATTAATTCAAAATGCCAAGTTGGTTCAGTTAATAGCATCACTATTGAAAATATTTTTATGATTACTAACCACCTAGTATTTAAAAAGCGAGTTGCCAATTTTAAATTAAATCTGATTTACATGAAGTAAGTGAAGAATAAAAAAAATTAACATAACCATACACAATAAAGTCCCAATAGTGAAATCACCAAGTAATAAAGAGTCTGGAGGAAATACTCCTCACAACAATCCCACAACTGAAATAATAAAACAAGTCTGAATCCTGAATTAATTGCAATCCACAATCTGAATAACTGAAATATAAAATGTCTCTAAAAGAAATGGGCGACATGCCCTACAAATGATGGAACTGAATATGGAGTCAAGACTAGAAAAGAGGCGTCTATTGTCAAGGCCCTGTAACTTCCACAATAGCTACAGCTCGTCACCTGAATAGAATTACTATGCATGGTGTCCTTGTGGCTGGGCACCTAAAAGGGTTTTTACAAAAAGTAGATTTGAAAGCAAACGGGTCAGAGCCCGAAAGTGGAGAGTATTTTAAAAACATCAAGTGCTTTAATAACATTAAAACAATGAATGCAAAATACATGTTAGGACGTGCCCTCACATGAAATACTCACCTCTCGACTAATAGTGCACTCCTAACGTACCGTACCCATCTAAGTGGTCTTTATATCTAACCAACCGACATAAGTTCTAACCCATCTCCTCGATTCACAATATGAATTCCCAATGTTATCACTTGAATAGATAGCTTTACTTAAACTCAGATTCTCAATTATTTGCATTACCATTTACTGGAGGTTATCCCCTTATTTATCTTCTCAAGGAGTTACTATAAATTATTCTCATAATTAAACATGACAAGTCTGTTCATTTAATCGTATCTCATTCACATCATAAATATACAATACAAGCACCCCGAGGCTAAGCTGCGGTGCACACATACTCTGTTATCCATCCCGGTACATCATATACATAAGGATTACAAATTCCAAATCTCTCAGGAATTGTTAGAATAAGCACAACACACAAAAATGAGGCGAACATAATTCAACATATCCATGGTCACGTACATACCTACGCTCCATAGTTAGCTGACTTATTAACTCACAAATAAGTCATTCTCTTGAACTATGTCCTTGATGTACCAATCTAAATCCGGGCACACAAAGATTAGATGGACCTAAGCGAACGTAAACCTCCCGTGATAGCAAGTATGGTAGGTATGTCATACACATAAAATCATATACATATACTAAGCATGCACACATCTTAGTAATTACCATAATTTATTAGTGGTATACTTCTCATTCTTATACCAATACACGTGTCCCCGATTTATATATACACATCATGCATTATCCTCACGTCGTAATTAGTTATTCGCGTCCTAACCCACAATTACCATTTGGTTCAAAACATTCTTCTATATTTTACTCCTCAATATATCCCGAATATCCCAACTATATCAATTAGTCATCAAGGTAATGTTATCTCTACAAGTAAACAAGGTTACGGGACACTAAAAATCAAACCAGGCCAAAAAGGCCAATTTGTCAACTCGTTAGAAGTCTCGTTCGAACGAGAGTTCGTTCGAACGAAATGGGCATCTAACGAGATCTCGTTCGAACGAAAGGCATCGAACGAACATCCAACTCGTTAGAAGGAAAACTGTCATCTCGTTAGAAGCTCGTTCGAACGACCTGGGCAGGTCTTCTAACGAGGTGACAGTTTCGAACCCAGAATTTTCCTATCTCGTTTTTCTCAATTTTCTTCACCTCTAATCTCATCTAAAAGTCATCCCAACAGTATATTAAGGTTTTTAATCATCACTAAACATTCGTAGGTCATAACTTAACATTTATATAGGGTCAAATCCTTCTAAACATCATCTAATTATCATAACTCCCCAATTTTTCCCAAATCTTATGAACATGAACCCTAGAAATTTAAAGTCATCAATTTCCATAAATAAATCCATTTTTGTAACATAAAAATTAGTAATTCTTTTAATCTAATCACCCAATAACAAATCTACAAGCTAACCTATATCAATATCTGAATTTATAACTCCAATTTCATGGGTTTTTATAAATCTCCCAATACAATGCAATATATCAATTTTCTACGCATGGAAGAAGCATTCGCTTGGAATTAACGAAATTAAACCACTTGCCTTGGATTATTCTCTGAATTTGGTGTAGAATGATGAAGGTTGCACTCTCTCCTTTTCTCCCAATGTTGAAGGTTGAAGATGGAGGTTGTGTTTTCTCTTTGGAAACTCTCTCTAACTTCCTCCTCTAACTCCCGTTGCCCTCTAATCACTTAAGTGTTGGTAATGGGTTAGTGTGTTATTAAATTACCTATTTTTAATTCCCAAAATTCGTTGGTCATAAATCCCCAAATTTCAAAATTACCAAAATACCCTTTTTAGTTGCCGGTATGGCCCAATAATGCTCCGGGACCCAAACTAAACCCCCGGCTAGTGTTTTCTGACTATTTCGACCCTTCCGGACACGTTGGCCCACTCAAAATGACCATTCGGTTGATGAAAATAAAATTCACTTTTTAATTAAAATAATTACATTCCTGACGCGACTGTCACACGCGTCTCAATAAAATTCCCCAAATTGCCGTATTTCAGTCTCGCGATAATTTCAATATTTTCAATATTCATATATTTCCATATATACACATTATAATCAAATACCAACTCTCATCTCGTTAGTATTTTATCCGGATTAATTCTCAATTAATTCACATTTAATTTAATTAATCCCATAAATAAATATCCATAAAAGTACGGGGTATTACAATAGTCTCGTCGAATTTTTGGCAGATATTTTGCAGAGAAAACACTCTCTTTCTAGGTTTGATCCTAAAATAAAATTTGTTGATGAAGATATCGGCTAGCTGTTGAATGTTCTAGATTTTCCACATGGTAAACTATTGTACCAGATATGTGTCGACCTAGTGATCACAATGGAAAGAACTAGACAATGCATTTCATCTAGGATTGAATAGATGTCGGAGGCATCTTGGTACTACTCCACATTCAAAATTAGTTCAGTTTTAACATCGTACCTTTTAGCTATAACTAGTGGCTTGAACTTTGCAGGCACTGAATATTCCATAATGGAAGTAATGAATGGAGATCCCATCACAAAACTTCCGTGTAAAGGGTTATTTTATTTAAAAATTTCTCCCAAATGATCCTCCAAGCGTCCCTGTCAGGGCTAGTCTTCATAGTCGACTTTAACTAAAACATTCTTACCTGATAAACCTCGACTTTCTGATGAGCTCTTTTTCTTAAAGTCTGCATAGCTCTGGATGATCCTTGCATGCTTATCCTAGACTTGACTCGGCTTTTTGTTCTTCTGGTCACAGACCTCCTTAGCTCTTCTCTACGTTCTCCTAGCCCTATAGACTCTCCTTGATATTGACCTCTTACTACTCGTGGGCCTAGACAATCAAATGTTGATCATTTGCTCAGCCTTTCCAACACACTTGGTGTCATCTTAGAGAAAGACAGTTCCTCATCATAACCAGTTGTCCTGAGGGATGATCCTATGCGATATGACCTATCATGTTATGATCCAGAGTACCTGAATCTACTTTCTTCGTCTTATTAACCAAAAATCAGCGTTCTTGGTTTTGTCAAGGCTCGATTATGGTAGGCATGTCACTTCCCTCTATAGGCGTGGGAGGCGACACCCTCCTATTAGAATGTTCACTCCCAACTGGGGTGATTGGATATACTCCCGGTATGACTTACCCAACTTAGAACATTCGAGTCAGTTGCTTCACGCACTCCTCACCCATTCAAATAGTCGTTGAGGGTCAAGTTGCTTCTGTCGCACAACTACTTTTCGAATTTTCTACTATATTCCAGAATTTGCAGGCAGAACATAATATACAGACAAAAATGATGGAAATAATAGAGAAAATAAAAAATTGGGAATATTAGACTAGAGGGATTTCACCTAAATCAGATTCGTGAATAGGATATAGTCGAAAACAACAAATGGCTTGTCGATTTTTCCACAGACGATACCAATAAGTTATTGTCTAAAGATGGTATATAGATTTTGGGCCTTAACTACAATATATTAATAATAAACAATAAAAAAATAAAGAAATTACTACCATCAACTTGCCAATTTGGGATGAATTGAAAGGGATGAGAGATAAAGAAGGAAACAAGAGATAAATAGTGTTCGATACAAGGCGGTGCATACGTCCACATATGCAGTGCTGATTATATGTATTTAAATAGTCAATATCCATGAAAGGATAATTACAAGCTCTCCAAATTCTCTCTTGGATTCTACATATGGCCATTGAGTGGAATATTTTTGGATCGCTTATTTTGTGGTATTACATTATATTTATAGGTTGCTATTAGAGAGATAAAGAGTAGTGGGACAGTTGGAGTGCCTTTATAGGTCAGACAGTTGCACGTCTTACATGCCATATAATGAGTCATCGTGAGTTGGTTACAACCTACAAAAAGGTGAGTTATCGTGTATAGTACTTAATGTGCGTAATGGTGTGAGTGGGAGTCTACACATTCTTTCACATGATTCACATGCACTTTAACCGTAACAATGGATGGTGTCATTTTACAACGGGTAACTTTCCAGTCGAGAAGAATTATCACTGATCCAATTATATTAGCGTCGCCGACCAGATTCATTAAATAAGCCCAATACCTTCTGGCGAGCGACATCACAATATTATTGGTCTATTCCATGTCCCATATTTATGGTACAACAAGTGTAGCAACCATTTATAAAAGAAATCTTGAACAAACCAAATTCTCAATGAGTTTAGTCTATCCAAAAGGGGTAACAACAAGGATATGAGATGTAAAAGGTTTTAACCAAATTGCTAAACATTGAGGGGAAATGTGGTAGTTTAAAATGTTCCTAAAAGGATATTGTAGATTTCACAAGAGTTAAAACTTTGCGTTCTTTGATTCATGATTCATTATTCTTAATTAAACATGAGCTTGGATCTTTCCCTTAATGGTGTTAATTTGTTTTTATTTTGCACAAATGAGATTTGATATTATATTCTTAGTTGATATTAATTCATCAGGATATTTACCTTTAGGATAATAATTACTTTATTAGGAACATTGTCATCGATCTCAAACTTTTGGTAAGTAGGATAAAATATACTTATATCATTTCGTATCCAAAATGGGTTGGTGACTATAATTATAGTATAGTGTACTCATTATGACCTCACTTAGAAGATTGCATTTTTCTAGTTTCCAACATACTTTGTGTCCAAGAGGTCTCTAAAAGGTTCATCGACTCTTAAGACATTAAATCTAAATTCTTTCATCCCGATATCACATCTATCACTTTTTGATGAAGGTAAGAATAACCTAGCAGACTTAATTATCATGGTTTTTAGAATTCAAATTGTTCATATATTTTTCAAAACCTTATTGCGTGCTTTTGTATTTCTTCCATCTCCAAAATTTCATAGTATTTTTATGTATGAAAATATATTTTTAAAGGAATTTTTGGAGTTTTAAAAAATCTCACTATAATGAAGGTAAGCCTTCGATGCTTGCAAGCTTATGTATTTTTTAGGAAAGATGTGTTGGTTAGATGCGTGATGTCCTTTATAGATTGTTCTTTATTGCAAAACGTTATGTTCTTTTGTGATAGTTGTTTACCCTTGTCATGCCCAGGCTCTATTATCTCGTATAATCTTTTTAGAAAATATATTGACCTCTTTCACACATGGTTTGCTCCAGAAAAAACGTTTTTCATTGCAGTGAACCACCAGCGAAGCCCATCACCAGATTTCTATTTTTTCTAAAACTGAAAATGCCTTTCATAGACATTTCCAAAAAGAACATTTGATGGATGGTGGGATCGGTTTCTTCTCTTTCCTTCTCTACTAAGTCAAGTGGGATTATGTCTCTTGGATATATACCTCATTAGTCTTCATCTTTCATACAAGATAAATATTTTCGAAGGGAAAATTTCTTGTGTGTTTTTCTTCATTTTAAGAACCTAAAGTTTTTTTATAAAGCGGGAGTTATTCTTTCTTCCCCTTGTTTCTTCTATTTTCACTTGATCATCCTTGTCTTAGGAGTAATTAGTATCAAAGAAGAAGGTGTAAACTTTGTAAGCCTTCAAAACACTATTGCTAATCATAATTATTTTACGCTTATGACTAATTGTCATTTGGGGATTTTAGGGACCATATGATTGTTTACAAGACAACTTTAAAGTTGGTACAAGAAAACCTTCTTGATTGTTCGATCAAGACATCAGTGTTTTTATATTCTAATCGACATTACATGGTTATCAATCTCGTTATAATTGGTATAAAAAGGGCGAGGTACAAGTTAGCGCAGTGTGTAATTATAAGACCTGTATCCCCTCTATAAGTCTT
Organism: Sambucus nigra; assembly: GCA_949130495.1. Taxonomy (NCBI): domain Eukaryota; kingdom Viridiplantae; phylum Streptophyta; class Magnoliopsida; order Dipsacales; family Adoxaceae; genus Sambucus; species Sambucus nigra. The sequence continues at coordinate 352,822,189 of OX422208.1, read as the reverse complement.
TACCAAGTTTTAGTGAGATTGTTGCTTTGGTCTATTATTTTTTCCGTTGGTGGTTTTTCTAATTGTACATCCAATGTTGTGGCATGATTTACGTTTTTGAATGATTTATATCTTGAATGATTAATGGAGATTAATATTTATTGGGTAGATTAAATCAATCATAAATTTTATCACCTATACCTTTAGGTTGTGCTCGTTGGTTTTAACATGGATTAAAATTACTACTAAACATTAATTGGTGAATTCTTCTTGAATGTGTAAATTCCTATTATAGTTCAATTTTAATTTTGAAAATAATCAACAACTTAGACAAATTGTAAAAATAATCCCAAGGCTAACATTTGCAGGAAATGTGATTATTAATTGTAAAATTATTTACTAAGTATGCATGCATGATTCCAATTAATAATAAGAAATTGTTAAGCACAACCATCAAGAGATCACGATGTAAAATGAAACCCAAATCGGGAAACACCACAGATGACTTAGCCTAGAGAAAAATATATTATAATCAAGGTTTTATAAAAGACTTAAAAAACTTACAAAGCATAGCTCCTCGAACCTATGCAGATTGTAGTCTTCTACCATTAATCATAACAACTAAGGCACTCCTGCTACATCATCTCAGCGACTCTATAACTTTGAATCCACTGATCGAATAACCATCACCAAAAGTGGGAAATCCACTCGCATAATAATGCATACTGATAGTTGTAGGGCTTGGTTTGTGAAATCATAAAGTGATGATGAATATTGTATTTGGAGCTTGGAAAAAAAGTTTATTTCAAAAGCTTATAGGCATATATCTCTGCTAGAAAAACTTAGATTCAAAAAACTAAAAAAATGCATAAGCATGGATGAGTGGAAAAAACCATTTTCTTGAAAAATGTGAAAACTCATTTGAACTAAAAAGGTAATCGTTGGAACGACATTAGGTATTTAGGTCGAATGACATAGTCTCGTTCAAATGACTAGCCTAATGTTGTTCGAACAAGGTAGTAAAAAGCTTCAAAAGATTATGAGTTTTTTAAGGTAAAATGTCCTCGTTGGAAGATCAATAGATCCTCATTCAAACCAAAAAGGGATCTCGTTCGAACGAAACCAACATCGTTCGAAAGAAATTAATGATCTTATTAGAACCAACTTCAAATGAGTTTTGGACATCTTTGAGATGGTTTAGATAATAGGTCGTTGTTTGAAAATAGTTCGAACGAGAAAGTCATCAAGTTCAAACAAGATTTCCCCATATCCTTAGAATTAGATAACAATGCCGTTAACAACCTTCAAAACTCAATAAATAAAAAATATATTTTAAAAGGGATAAAATGGCTCTAAAATTTTGCCAAATGAATATATAAACACAAAATACAAAAAATCATCATAAGAATAGAATAGGCCATGTCATATACCCTTTTAAAGAAGCGTGAAATGCGATGTGAAGGAATCCTTAATGGTTTCAATGACACGACAACTTTATTTTTTTGGATCATAGGCCTGAGTAACAACACATGACATACTTAACTTATATACGAGTATTTTTTTCCAACTAAAGAAAGCGAGTAATACGGATATGAGTAAACTACCCCATTAATCCCTTACCTTTTCACTTGTTTAAATTTTATCCCTATCCTTTTTTTGTTTCAATTTCATCCTCAATCTTTCATTTTATCTCAATTTCGTCCCCGTTCTTTGTTTTATTTCAATTTAGTCCTCAACCTTTCATTTTGTCACAATTTATTCCCCCTACTAATTATTTTGGATACAATTGACTATTTTAACTCTCTTTATTGAAAAATAATAAAATGGATGTTTTAAATATTAAAAAATAAACTATTTTATTATTATTTGGGGATACACAAATATTTTTTTATCCGAGAATAATAATAAAAAACATTTTTAATTATTATTTTATCTCAGTTGTTTTTAATTTTAAAAAAAAACTGGAATAACAATTTTAATAGTCAATAAAGTTTTTTTATTAATAAAAAAACTCTTTTTCTAATTTCAATTCGAAATGTTTAATTTGATGTCTTAGATTCACGATTGATTAATGTTGTTGACGCGGAGCTATATCATTTAACTAATGTGGGTCCGATCCAGCGAACTAACCAATTGCGAATCTAATACATCAATTGTTTTCCCCCATCTATGTAGTATAATTGATAAATAAAACTTTTCTTGTGACGTGGGTCCCCGCCAGCGGTACTAAACAATAGTGAATCTAAGAAATCAAAATGAATATTTTAATTAAAATTAAAAAAGTTTTTTTTATAAATAAAAAACTGTGTTGACTATTAAAATTATTATTCCAGTTTTTTTTAAATTAAAAACAACTTAGATAAAATAAAAATTAAAAATGTTTTTTTTATTATTCTTGGATAAAAAACATATTTTTTTATCACCAAATAATAAAAAATAGTTTATTTTTTAATATTTATAACATCCATTATATTATTTTTCAATAAAGAGAGGTAAAATAGTCAATTGTATCTAAAATAATTAACAACGAAATTAAATTGACACAGGATAAAAGATTGAGGACTAAATTAAAAAAAAGGACAAGAATGAAATTGAGATAAAATAAAAAAATGAGAATAAAATTAAAAAAATAAGAACAAAATTAAAATAAATAAAAAAGTAAAAAACCTATGAAATAATTTACTCTACAAATATTAATAGAGTAATTCTACTGTAACCGAATTTTTGATCGAATTTTTCTAGACACACTGACGTGACAGTTTGTTACTAGTTAATTTGTAGGTTCCACTGGCGTGGACCCCAAAAACTAATCAATAACAAGCCGCCACGTCAATATATGTAGAAAAAATTTATCTAAAATTCAATCCCAATATAATTTTTCATATTAATAACATTACAAATTTTGTTCCCACAATTTCCCGCTTTTACTATTTCGGGACAAAACACGTGATAAAAAAAAAATACTAAGATAGGCCGTCAAGACTCAAGACACCTGTGCCAAGCCCAGACCTAAAAATTGGACAAAACAACCGGACGCAACACATGACATAATCAAAGATATCAGCAATGATGCTTTAACTGGGCTGTAATGATAGGAATGATAGACGCCTATATAACTGCACACTAAACAAGCATGTACGAAGGGAAACACATATAATATAAAAAAGGCTGTCGGCTATTAGCCTTCCCCAAAATCAGCTAGCACTCTATTTTAATTTATCTTTTCTTGAAAAAGTCGTAACTATCTTTTAGAAAACCTTACTCCTCTAGAGACTTTTTGGTGGCTCAACTATACATTGATACTCTCTATTCAAAAAACAAAAAAAGAAACTTGTGATGAGGTTTTAAATTAACAAATATAAAATTAATATTTAATCAAAAATGAGCACTAATATTTAATTAAGAATCATAATAAAAATAAAAAATACATAATATTAATATTTTTTTTGTTATTGTAGGCTCGTGAAATGTAAAGTCAAAAGTTAAATGCCCAATACACATTGAGTCCCCACGCACATTGAGTCCCCATCCGATACAAAAGTTAAATTTCGTGGTGTGGCATGTTGTGTTATTTTTATTTTTATTGTGTTTGTGTTCTGTAGCGGACGAGGACTCAATGTGCGTGGTAGCGGCACTCAATGTGTATTGGGCTTTTAACTTTCAACTTTACATTTCACGAGCGTACAACGATAAAAAAAATATTAATATTATGCATTTTTTATTTTTATTATCATTCTTAATTAAATATTAGTGATAATTTTTTATTAAATATTAATTTTATATTTGTGAATTTAAAATCTCATCACAAGTTTCCTTTTTTGTCTTTTTAATAAGGGTATATCAATGTTTAGTTGAGCCACGAAAAAGTCTGTAGAGGAGTAAGGTTTACTAAATGGTAGTTGTGACCTTTCTAAGAGCATCCACAATGGGGATGCTAACTGCCAACATAATTTGCATCTTTACAAACTCGGATGTCTGCACTGGTGGGGATAAGTTAACAAATTTCGTTCGTCGATTTGTAGTGGTTCTCTAAAGTTACAAATTGCTTACTGAATTTGTAAAGGGTTCCTACGAACTTTTGAAGTTCGTAGAAAATTCCTACGAACAAATAAAGTTCGTAGGAAGTATAAATAATTATTTTTATCATATATCTGAGTTCTGACGAACTAATGTTGTTCGTAGGAACTTCCTACGAACTAACATTAGTTCGTAGGAAGTTATTATACCATTCCTTCCTTCTCCACCACTGTACAGACTAATTAGAGAAAAAGGTAAAAAACCCTTTTCATTTGGTAGATCTACCTTTCGTCTGGCTCCCCCAGTAAGGATGCTCTAAGCGAAGATAAATTGAAATGAAGTTCTAGCAGATTTTGGGGAGTGCTAATAGCGGCACCCTATAAAAATAGGGATCTTAAATATTTAAGGAGTTTTTGCCAATTAGTCTCGTTTACTAAGTATGTAGTTCAATAGATCCTAACATCTTTTTTTGCTCCATCAGGTCCCATGAAATAAGATTTTTGTTCCAATAGGTCCTATTTGTTAACATACAGTGAATATTCACTGTATGTACAAATAGGACCTATTGAGGAAAAAATATTGTGATGGAACCTATTAGGAAATATTCCTTTCAAACAGGACTTAATAGGAAGACCCATATTTATAAAAAATTATTTATTGTCATTCTTATACTTTTATTTTTTTAGTTATTAGTTTTATTATAATAAATATGAGACAAGTGTCATTCTCTACAAAAAGAAATATGAGTGGTTAAAGAGAAGTTATAGACGGTTTTGGATGGTTATGAAAGTTTTTACAATTCTAAAAATACATAGGAGTGGAACCTAAATACACTTTTGTAGATGCGACTAAAATAAAAAAAACTAATAAAAATAAAACTCCCCCGGTATAATAACTTCTCCATTTTCTATCCAAAAAAGACAAAGAGATATAAATATAACTCTATAGAAGAGGTATGCTACAGGGGCATGCTTATATAATAGTCAACTAGATAAAAATATCATAAAGAGATAAAGCAAGAATAATATGTGAAGACAAAGCATTTAGCTAACAAGACCATAAGTGTCATAAAGATAAAAGAGTCGATAATACATACATAACTAAGTTTAAACCCCGTACGATGCACGGGGGTTTTATAATCCTCGTAATAAAATAATTTACACATTTTTGTTATTTTTAATCACACACATAATACGCTATAAATTAAGAATATGATGATTATTATGATAAAACAGACACAAATCATGTAATATCATGAAAGCTTTGAATGGTACCCTCTTCAGCCTTTGATACCTTGTGGGTTAGGATTCCTTTCGATTTCTGCAGGGATGATGTCCCTTGTGAGGGTTTTCAAGTATAAGAAGGGGGAAGGATGGAGTGTTTTCATCACACCTTTACATTCTTATCTACTTGCCCATTATTTCTTAGTCTTGCAAGATGGCTCTCCCTCATAGCACCGAGTTTGCCAACTACCTCGAAGCCTTGGAAGCTATGTGCTCTTATAATGTCGACTATGATGATTTTAACATGCGTCGGGTCTCCTTGTGGCGCAATCGGCCTCTTGAGTGGAACGTGCTGGTGGCGGCGGTACAATTCTAGTACCCCGAAGACCATGTATTCCGCTTTGGGTTGGAAGAAGTTTGTTCTACTTACGAGGAATTTTCTGCCATGCTAGGTGTAAATCCCAGTGTTGCTGCGACTTTGCCCAAATTTTCCCGCTCTCCGAGGGATTTGTTGGCCGGGCTTCTTTGTATTTCACCTTCGGCGGCCAGATCATTGGTTGCTGGAGGGATGATCTCCCTCCCGGCGGTGCTGCGGTCCATGCATTTGCGGGAAGTAGGTGATGCTGGCTATGCTGGAGACGTGGTTTTGGGTCTGGTTACCAAATTGCTGCTGGTGACTGGGGGGTGCAAGTGGACCCACAACTTGCAACCATTACCTCATGGATGTCATATCGTCGTAATCCTGCGGCGGTGATACCGGCGGAGACCCTGAATGGCCTGGATGCCTGGAGAGAAGGCCGTTCTGACTTTTTGAGGGGTAGCCCTGTGATGCTGTTTATGTGGTTGTCTGAAAGATTCCGCTTGGCGACTCCTCCGGAGTATCCCTTGTCGGCCATACCCAACTTCTTTTCACGCTACTTCATCAGCGTTGGCCTATATGTTGAGAACTGGGAGAATTGGCTTGTGGAGCATGGGGCTCGTGGGTTGTATTGGCCAGTTCCTTGGTGGGGGCCATTACAGCCTGTTCTGGAGCTAGGAGAGTATTCATATGTGCGGTTGGTTGGTCTCAGGAAAACCTCTTTTTATTTCCCTTGGCGGCTTTTGCTCCAATTTGTCTGGGCGCAGGTCGTGCCCCCTCGGACCTCAAATTTCTTTCCGATAGAAGATTTGACTGAGCGCCTGCATCTGTTTCTTGGATCTCTGTGGGAAAATCGGTGTCCATCGACCCGTCCCTCTCAGTATGTCGGGAAGATTTGGAATGTCCCCAAAGATTATATGAAGTGGTTCTGGAGGAAAGTAGTCAGCAAAATGTTGGCAGTGGAGACTGGACAAAGATGGTTTGTTTTATCGAACACCATGGAAGGGGGTGTTGTGGTCTTTTCGAAGATGGTTAAGGCTCATCGATCCATGGAATGTTTACGGCACTCTATTCAGGCAGGGAAAACTTGGGGACCTCAGGATGTAGATGATGAGGGTGTAGGCTCCTCTGGTAGCTGTGGGTAGGACCCTTGGAGAGTTTATTTATGTAATAGGGAATGTATGTGGGGATTTTATTTAGCTTTTTATGGTAGTAGGGGGGAAGGGGGTTATCCGTTCCTTTTCTTATGTAATCCGTACTGTAATTTCTTATTAATGAAATAAACAAGTTTCTGATCACCTAGCTGTGCCTTTTGACGAGTTTTGTATTTTGAATTATCTATACTGATCGCTAAGGCATACATAATCCTTTTGTTCAAGTATTTTTAGAATGAACCGCCGTTCTTGGGGGTAAGAAAAGAATAGTATTTTGTGAAAAAGAAAGGTCCGCACTCATGTGAGGAGTATGAGCTGCCTACGTACCTCTGGGGTTTTTTGAAAAGTTTTAAAATAGTTTTTGTCGAGGATCAGGACCATGTAGTTCTGGGTAGAGAGAAATGAAGAGCTTTTTTTTTTTAGAATAGAAGGGGGATGAGAAGAGTCGTAGTGCGCCAAGATTTCGGACTAGGGGTATAATTTATTGAGACGGTCCAGATTGACTGGATGAGACATCTCCTCCCCATCTAGGTCAGTGAGCATGGCGGCACCGCCGGATAAGATTTTCTTCACAATGTAGGGGCCGCTCCAATTGGTCTTGAATTTCCCTCTGGGGTCCCAGATGGGTTCTATTATCTCTTTGAGGGCTAAATACCCCTCCCGGATGTCGCGGTCCTTGACTCTCTTGTTGAATGATCACGCTATTCGGCGATGGTACCCCTGTATGTGGTAAAGATCTTTTAATCTTCTTTCATCTAGGAGGGCTAGCTCATCAAGACGGCTTTGGCACCAGTCTTCTTCACTAACTTTGCTTTCGAGCATGACGGGTAACGAGGGTATTTCCAGCTCCACAGGTAGGACTGCTTCCATACCGTAGACCAGGGAGTAAGGGGTAGCCCGAATAGAGGTTCGAATTGAGGTTTGATAGCCCCAGAGGGCATATGGGATCCGGCCGGCCCAATCCCTATAACTTTCGATCATCTTGCTAATGATGGCTTTGAGGTTCTTGTTGGCAGCTTCAACTGCACCATTGGTCTGAGGTTGGTAGGGAGAAGATTTGTGTCTCTGAATCTCATACTCGTTGACTACTTCTGTGACTTCTTCTTCGAAATGCAGCCCGTTATCTGATACCAGCTCGTGCGGGACCCCATATCGGCAGATGATATTTTCCTTGAGGAATTTGGCCACTTTTTTTGCATTCAATACTGCGTATGACTCAGCTTCGACCCATTTGGTGAAGTAATCGATGGCAACCAGGATGAACTGATGTCCGTTTGAAGCCTTTGGTGTAACCTTCCCTATGATGTCGATACCCCAGGTGGAGAACGACCAGGGAGAGGTCATGTTGTATAATTCTCGCGGAGGCAAGTGTTAAAGATTGGAGAATTGTTGGCATTTGAGGCACTTTCGGGCATAGGCGGTGCAAACCTGGACCATGGTGGTCCAGTAGTAGCCCTGTCGGATGATCTTCTTGGCGAGCATGTGACCATTCATGTGGGGTCCGCATTCCCTGCTATGGATTTTCTGCATTATTTTCTCAATCTCAGCCCCTGCGATGCAGTGTAGATGAGTTCCATCAAAGTTACTCTTGAGTAGGGCTTTATGACAGATAATGTACTAGGCGGCCAGTCTTCGGAGGGTCATTCGATCTTTCTTGTTGGAACCCTGGGATACCTACCATATCTGAGGAGGCACCAGATATCATAGTACTAACAATCGACTAGTTCGGGATCTTCGGTGGAGACAAGCTCAATATGGTAGCAATGGGTCGATTTGTCTTGTTTTTGAACTAGGAAGGGGGTCATTGTTATTCCTTTGGGCATGTCGACCATAGAGGCCAAGGTGGCGAGAGCATCGGCTAGGTTATTCTTTGCTCGGGGTAGGTAACGGAAGGTGATATCTCGGAATTGGGAGGCTAACTCTTCTAATTGGGCATGAAATGGTTGGAGATTTTCGTCCTTGACTTTCCACTTTTTGATCACTTGACCGATGGTGAGGGCATAATCCTCGTAGACATCAAGGTATTGAATACCTTTCTTGAGAGCAACTTGGAGGCCCGCTGTGCATGCCTCGTATTCCGTCACGTTATTGGTGCAAAGGGAAATCCAATTTTATTGCGATGGGAGTGTGGGAGTCATCTGGGGCGATCAGGAGTATCCCAATGCCATATCCCTTTTTGTTGGCAGTGCCATCAAATAACATTTTCCATCGAAGGCGGTCTTGAGTGGTGCTGAGGATATTTTCATCCGGGAATTTAGAAATCCGAACCTCTGCTTCTTCTACAGGGTAATCGACGAGGTAGTCAGAGATAGCTCTTCCTTTAATAGCTTTCTGTGTGACGTACACGATATCGAACTCGGTTAAGAGCATCAACCATCGGGCCATTCAACTGGATAAAGTGGGTTTCTCAAGCAGGTATTTGATGGAATTCATTCGGGATACAAGTTTGATGGGTAAGGAGAGCATGTAGGGTCGCAACTTTTGGGTGACCCATACAAGTGCGACACATGCTTTTTCCAAGGCAATGTAGTTGACCTCGTACCCGGCCAATTTATGACTGGCATAATAGATGGATCTTTATTTACGAGAGTCCTCAAGGTATTGGGCTAGCAAAGCCCCAACTGCAGTATCGATTATGGTTAGGTATAGGAGTAAAGGGAGACCAGACTGTGGTGGCATGAGCACTAGAGGTTGGGTTAGGTATTGTTTGATTCGGTCAAAAGCTTCTTGGCAGGCCTCGTTCCAAACATTGGTTAAATCTTTTCGGAGGAGCTTGAAGATCGGTTCACAGATGGAGGTTAGATGGCTGATGAACCGGCTGATATATTGCAATTTTTTAAGAAAACCTTAGACTTCTTTCTCTGTTCGGGGTGGTGGCATGGCAAGTATGGCCGTCAGCTTTGCAGGATCTTCTTCTATCCCCTTTTCGCTGACTAGGAATCCTAAGAGTTTTCCCTTTGTAACGCCGAAGACACACTTTTGTGGATTAAGTCTCATCTGATACCGTCGCAGTCGTTCGAAGAACTTCTGGAGGGTGGGAACATGACCTTCTTTAGTTTTGGACTTGATAATCATATCATCCACATAAACCTCGACCTCTTTGTGAATCAGATTGTGCAGGATGGTTGTGGCAGCCCTTTGGTAGGTAGCCCTAGCGTTCTTGAGACCAAATGGCATGACGGTGTAGCAAAAGGTTCCCCATGGGGTGATGAATGCGGTTTTTTCTTGGTGGTCAGGATGCATCTTGATTTGGATCCGGTAAACCCGTCGATGAATGACTTGAGAGCATGACTGCTTGTGTTGTCCACGATCATGTCGATATTGGGTAGCGGATAGTCATCCTTCGAAGAATCTTTGTTTAAATCTGGGTAATCTACACACATTCGAACCTTCCTTCCTGATTTCAGCACAGGTACAATGTTGGCTAGCCATGTAGGATATTCGATCACCCGAATGAAACCCACGTTTAACTGTTTGACCACCTCTTCTTTGACCTTGAGCGACCATTCGGTGCGGATTTTTCTCAATTTTTGTTTAACCGTCTTGTAATCTGGGAGAGTGGGGATCTCGTAATGAGCTATTTCAGGATCGATGCCGGGCATATCATCATAGGACCATGCGAAGACATCTACGAACTCCTTCAGTAATTCTTCGAGTTGTGCACGCTCATGCTCGTCAAGGGTGGCCCCTATCCTAATCTCGCGCAGTTGGCTACTAGAATCGAGATTAATAACAACAGTCTCTTCTTCATTAACTTGAATGCGGTTATGTTTCTTATTATTAACCTTATTTAGATCAGTTAAGAATTGTTCATTTACAAAATCATCATCATCAAAAGTTTGATTAGAATTCGAGCAGTTAATGTAAGGCACAACAAGATACTCAAAATCTTCATTTATTTCATTAATAGGAAAAACAACATTGAGAACCTCATGAAAAGAGGACTCGATTACATTTGAGCAAGGATAGACAACATAAGAAGAAATAGGGTAAACATTGGGGTTAGGGGAGATTTCAAGGGGTAGAACTGGCACAGCATGCCAGTTGAGGAGAGGAGTATCAGCAGCTTTAATCAGACGGGATGGGTCCATTGATGTAGTGCCTGAAAGAACCATGCAGAGTGCCAGCCCCAGTATCTGTAAGTTGAAGGAATCTTTGGAATCATTTTCCTCAGTCTCTTTGGTATCTTTGATGAGCGGTTGTACGCGGTGTGGGAAAATTTCAGCCCATAAGTTGCTATCTTGGAAAAAGATCTCCATTCCCGGTCTCATCTTCTTGTCTGTGTGGTCATGCCATGGTTCTGGAAAACCGCAGAAGGAGAAGTCTTCACCTTCTTTGATGAATCATCCATTCAAGGAGTCTCCTGAGGTAGTTCAAATACAGTCTAATCTTCTCTTTGGTTGAGATTGGCGGATTATTCTGAGCTCTTGTTCTGATGGTTGATACCCCAAGACACAAGGAGGGAAAGCTTTTTTCAGTTCGATGGGCTCAAGTATCCCTTGCTGCCTTTGCCCTAGCCCCAGTCCGGGCATGAAGTGCATGTTTTTGAACATCTGAATCACATTGACATTACCATGAGGGTCACATTCTGGACAAGCCCTTTCTTTGAAACCGTCCCCTGTCGGGATTAGGAGTGGTTCAACTCGGAATCCTGATAGGAGCATATCATTTGACCCGTTCTGTATCTCAAGAATTGGACTACTGGTGATTGCACCCCCGATATTTTTGTCGTCGCCCAAAATGGTGATGACTCGCCCGTCGGCGAAAAACTTCAATTTATGATGGAGTGAGGAAGACACACCCTTGATATTGTGGAACCAGGGGCGTCTGAGCAATAGGTTGAAACAAGCTGGGATGTCTATGACTTGGAAATCAACGAAAGGGTTTATAGGGCTAACCCCTATTACAAGTTTTATGGATCCCATTATCTCACGACGGGTATTATCGTAGGCACGCATAACGACGGAGGTTGGAGCGAGGTCGCTCTCTTTCAGGCCTAAACACTTGAAGGTTCTCAATGGGCAAACATTCAAGGCAGATCCGTTATCGATAAGAGAGAGTGGCACGACCCTTTCCCATAACTTCGACGGAGATGTTGAGTGCATGATTGTGATTTGGCCCAATTCTAGGGATTTTTTCTTCAGAAAATGATAGCATTCGGGTAGAGGTCAAGGATCCAACCAGATTTACTGCTTCTTCTGGTGTGGTAGATGGAGGAACTATGGGTCCAGTGTGCAACTTGATTAAAGCATTTCTGTGTAGCTGGGAAGACATGAAAAGTCCCCATAGAGTGATGTTAGCTTGAGTTTTCTTCAGTTGATCGAGGATCTTACTCTCCTCGATGGTCATCTCTGGAATAGGAAGGTTTTTAACGCCCTTCCCTTTGTCACTTGCTGGTAGTGAGCTGGGAACCTGGTAATGTCTCCCTAATCTAGTCACATGATTTACTGAAGAAGGAAAGAACATAAATCCCGTTTCCTCGTCAACCTCAGGTTATTCTGCCACCATATTTATTTCTCCGAGGAGTTCTTCAAATGAGATCATCCCGTATATGTCGGCTACTGGGCCAGCTCTTCCTAAAGCTTGTTCTTCGCTCGAATCTTTGAATTCTTCCCCCCATCCGGTGGTAATAATTTTGTCTTTCCCTGTGAAGTCGATGCATTCCACAACTTCAATGGCTTCTTCATACAGGACCTCCCATTCTGTGGGGATATGTATGATTGAAGGGACCAAATTCCCTTGTAGTTTCAAAGTGTCAAGTAACCCAGTGATAATGTAAATGCTATTGGTTTGCTCGAATAATCCTGCCATAGTCTGGACAACATTATCTACGCTGACTTCGTCGGTTGGTACCACCCATTTGTCTGAATCTCGGGCCAACTTTCGTGCTTCCAAGAACAGTGTACTGAAGTTCTGGCAATCGATGACCATCTATGAGGGCAATTTCAGCCCGAACTCTAGGAGTTGGTTTAACACCTCTGACAATTCCATACTTCTATTTTCGGAACGGATACAGATAGCGATGCATGCTCTGGTAAGGAGTGATAGTGCCTGTTCAGCGAGGCTAGTAGGATGTAGGAGGAAATATGGGCAAATTTGAAGAGGTTTAGGAGAGTATATGGGTGTGATTTGAGTTGAGGGATCAAAATCTGGGTTTTCTTTTAAGAAGTGGGCATTGGCATGATTTGGGAGTGGGTTGTGAGTAGTGGTTGGCTTAGGATTGGCTGGTGGGGCGATGGTACCCCAGTCAATGAGATCTTGGATTATGTTTTGAAGGTGAAAGCATTTGTCGGTGGTATGGCCGATAGTTTGGTGAAAGGCGCAATGAGCATCGGTCTTGAAGTTTCTTGGGAGTGGGTTTGGCATTGGACATGGATCCAAGGGTTTGATGAGGTTTCATCTTAACAGAGCTTCGTAAACTTTGGAGAGGGGATCATGGAGCTCAGTGTATTCCCTTCGGATGGGAGCAGGGAGGCTTTCTGGTTCCCATGATGTGGTTGGTTGAGAGATGTTTTGTTGGTCGAGACGATAGCACTGGTAGGATTGTCATACTTTCTAGGGGTGAACTGTCCGAACACCTTGTTCAGTTCAACCTATGTTTTAACGAGGCTTTCCTCAATTTCCACCCCAGCCTCTCTGAGAGCTCGAAAGTGGGGATAGTACTATCCTCCCATCGTCGCTCGGACATGGGGCAAGGAGTTTTTCTTCACTATGTTGACCTATTCTTCTTTAGATGATCAATTGGTCATGGTAGCTGCTCGCTCCCTCCACCGAGTTATGAAGTTACTGACTGATTCTCCAGGATTCCGTTTGAGCATCTCTAAATCACGAAGGGTGACCTTAAGCTCTTCGTTGTATTCAACATGAATTCTCGGGCTACATCCTCCCAACTACGGATTTTGGATTCCTTAAGAGATAAAAACCATCGAAGGGCACTATCCTTCAAAGTTTTCTAAAATAATTGGGACATCACTTCTTTAGAAGCCCTAGTAGAGTCATGGAATGATGATAACTTTGAAGATGAACAATTGGGGGTCCACTCCCCCCGAACTTCTAGATATTTGGCATCTTGAACTTCTCGGGTAACCTCGCTTTAGGATAAGGAGACATGTGGGTGTAGTCCATGTAATTTCCAGAGATCCTGACTTGGTCAAACTTCTTGGTGAGCATCTTGAGATCCTCTTTGATTTTATTTAACTCCTCCTCCTTTGGATCAGCGACCACAGGCAGGTTAGCCATAGGCTGGGAAATATTTGGCATTGGAAGCTGGGCAGGCGGCGGTCCAGTGGCATGAGGGGCACGTGGAGCATGCTGATATTCTTTCGAAACCCAGATAGGCTCGGGTGGACCCATATCATGAGGGAATCTGGCATCGGGCTTTTGAGGAATAGGAACCCGATTTCATTGCATCTCTCAAACCTCGGTTTGGAGGTTGTCAATCTTGGACACGAGCTGAGCTAGGACTGTCATCAGATCCGGCTGTATGACTGGTGCTTGATCTGTATTCTCCATGGAAGATGGATGGATTCCGAACTCGGAAGAAGTGGTAGAGGAACGGATGAAACTCCAGGGTGATTTGACTGAAGACCGAAGCCAATAGGGAGACAGGCCAAGGGCTTGCGATCGACCTGAGAAGGCGTAGGATGAGATTTATTTTTGAGAAAAAAGGAAGAACTATTTTTGGATTTTTAATAAAGAATGGAGACATGTTTTTGGATTTTTGATAAAGAAGGGAAAAATGCTTTTGGAGACGGAACTCAACATGATTATTATGTTTCCATTTGTATTTAATTCTCCTAAATGCAATGCCGGATGGGACCCGAGCCTGAAAAAGTGGGGTTTTTAATATATGCAAAGCTACGGTTTGGACTTATAACCAGGCTCACGGACAGGGTCCCGTTTTAAAAATGCGCAAAAATTAGGCGGCAGATCGAACCGAAATTTCGGCAGAGTTTCGGGTTGAAATCGGTAATATAAAGTGCGTGTCTTAGGTTTGACACCTATATGCGGGTATGCAGTTGGTGGGGTGAATCGTCATGGGTTCCCCCCTTTGGCGTGAGTTCCATGATATACGTCTTGCTCTTGCGAGCAATCGGTACGCGTGGACAAGCCATTTGATATGCCTGAGTGTACGTGAATTGCCTTACCATATACCTCGTGGGGACGGTATGTGTGAGAGTGAATTCGATATACTCGGCGTACGTGAACGAATTCCCTGCAATATACCTCCCGTCATGACTTCGGTCAAGCGGTACGATGCGGGAGAACCGTTTGATATACGTCAAAGGTACTAGGCCAATGGAAGGTAAGAGTCATTTCTCTTAGGCTAACTGCGACCTGCCAGACCAGCGCCCATCACGAAGTGACCCTCCAGTTACTGGGTAAAATTTGGTCAATATCAATGCTCTTTGGTGATGTCGTGTGAATCCTGTATGATTCTCTTATTAGTATCTTATGATGAGAATGCCTTTCTTGATTATGCCAAACAGGGAGAAAAGAACAAGTACCCCAAAAGGTACACCAAGTATGGATCGGTGACGCATGCAACATGGGGATATATGTGATCCTAGGTGCACGTGGTGTGAAGTGTACATGGATAATTTTCTACAAGTGTGTGAATATAAGTATAAGCATGGGATAGACATGGAAAAGGGGAACATGCGGATATAGGGGGAAACATAAGCAAAATATAGCATTCATGTAAACAGAGTCAAGCCCACAAAAAACATATCCCCAGCAGAGTCACCACTGTGGCCATCCCCGATCCTCGCCATGCGGGAGGGCGCGTGGAGGAAAGGATCCTTCGGGTCTCGCGCGTCCCTCTCGGGAGCGCTTCGGTCGGTGTCGTTTGAGATGTGGTGTAAGAATGTAGAGAGATTTAGAGTCGCCAGTCTATTTTACTCAAAATAGACAAAAGAAAAAGGGGAAGCCACCCCGAAGGATGGCATCCAAAGACATATTGGTGCGTGCGAAACCAAAATGATTAGAGAAGGGTTCCGAGGCCTAGTTACGAAATGGGAAGGTGTTAGGCACCCATTCCGCCCTTTCGGTCTCTCATGGATATTTGTTATTTTCCTTTATATTTCCCCCCGTGATATGTGTGCATGTGTATATATAGAATGGAGGTAGGAATCCTCGACTTATATCATGGAAAAGATAAAGCGAGTCATCCATAGGAAGATATAAGAATAATATTAGAAAAATAAGATTTACATGATTACCCCTACGTTGATCGTTATAATGGGACAATAACGCATATGGAGTAATGCGTCACTAAGGGAAAGTATATAGAATATAAGGAAAATGGATTTAGAGAAGATAGAAAATGAGAGAAAAAGTGAGAAAAAGGACTCGACTCTCGGGTTTTACCCCGAGACGCCTACATAGCCTATAAAGGCATCAAAGTCCACGTAGTTCGCATACAAAATGAGGGGTGGGGTTTATCCCATAAATCCAAATGGGGAATCTCTTATTTGTAAGTGTGTATGTGTGTGTAGAAAAAGTGTTTTGGTTGTGAGAAAAGTGTGAAAAAAGTGTGAGAATCCCTACTTGGAATTTATGAGCAAACCCTCTTTTTTTTGTTTTTTGGGTTTTATGAAAATAAAAGATGTACAATAATACTAAATAAAAAGTATATTAGGATGTGTGAGATGAGATAATAAAAGTGCTAAATAAGAAAACAAGTTATTGGAAATTTAAGAGAATTTAATAGAGAGTTTGAGAAAGTTGGACCTTCTTGAAGATCTTGAGATTGATCTTGAATGTTGGGGAGCATCCCTTGCACTTGGATGATGATGGAGAGTGGATAATTCACCAAGTTTGATGAAAAGGATGATGAAAAGTGGAAGTAGAAAAGGGATTTGGAAGTTGAAATCACGCTGCCTTCGAGAGAGGTTTCTGGGATTCGTTCAGAGAGTTTTTTATCAGATCTGGGCTCCTCTTGTAAATGAGGTGAAGGCCTCCTTTTATAGGCCTAGGTAAGTTTCGATCGGCATATATTTGTTCCTGCCTATCGGCAGGTGCCGATAGGCAGGGTGTGGAACCTGCCATTTGGCAGTGCGCTTCAGGGTTTTTCAAAAAATCGATCGCCGAGGGAAAACCGTTGGTCAGAATCGTGCACGGGGCATACTGTTGGAAAGGTAATTAAGATAAATTTGAAAGTCCTTTGGACCGCTCCCGAGTTCGGGAGTTAACTTCAGGTCAAATATGGCTCGGAAGCATTTGTCGGTCCATTGGACGGGGAATCGTTCGGACGCAAACGGATCGTTCGTCCGCATGGTAAGTCCAAATCACGCATGGGGTGGACTGTTGGAAAGATTAGGAGATGTACTTCGACATTCCAAAGAGTTAGACCCTGTTTGGAGAGTTGACTTTGGTCAACCGGTCCCGAGAAGCATTCGGTGACGTCCCGGAGTCAAACGGATCGTTTGTCCGCATGGAAAGTCAGAATCGCGCACGGGATGGACCGTTGGAAAGGGTATTCAGTGACCTTTGAAAATTCATTCATCCTCAATCAATATGAAGAGTTGACATAGGTCAAACAGAGCCCGGGAGCTCCCGGTGGCCTCTTGGTCAAGTTTCGGACGCAAACGAATCGTTCGTCCGCATGGTAAGTCAGAATCGCGCACGGGGTGGACCATTGGAAAGGGTATTCTGTGCCCTTCAAAGATTCATTTAGTCTCAGTCGAGATGAATAGTTTGACTTTTGGGTCAAACTGAGCTAAGGAGTGCCCGATGGCCTCCAGGTCAGTACTCGGGACATAACTTGGGTTTAAAGTGATAAAGGGAGGTACTAGGGACCTAAGGAGAGTTAGGCGTAACAGAATGGGGTGTATACACCCATGGTAGATCTCACTATGAGGAATCTCATGTCGGTGTTTCATCAATCGAGACTCTAACCAAGCCTGACGCTCATCCTCGCGTGCCTAAGAAGTGGCAAGCTATGGAAGAATTTGGGACTATATTATTGAGAATAACAAGTACAAAACTCTAATATTCGCAAGAAATGATTATAATGAAGCATTCACTAAACCACTCTTTCAAAACACTTAAAGAAGACGAACTCATAAAATACTACACTCAAACTAAGATACAAATGCCAATTACCTTATTGTTTTACTTCTTCTTGGATGATTATACAAGCATAGGACATGGGGTATTTATAGCATGGAAAATACATTTTAGGCCACACATTAAACAAGTAAGGAAAAATTACAACCACACCTTTCTACCTAACACACACTAATTTATCACTTGTGAAATATAGGTAAGCAATGACATAACACGCACTAATTTACCACTAGTGCAATATAGATAAGCAATGACATCATATGGGTTGAAATGTTGAAACTTAATACTCCCCTTCAATATCTACTCTCCTTCCTTTCACCACGACGAACAGACGACGA
Source organism: Sambucus nigra (assembly GCA_949130495.1). NCBI lineage: Eukaryota > Viridiplantae > Streptophyta > Magnoliopsida > Dipsacales > Adoxaceae > Sambucus > Sambucus nigra. Next base: position 352,804,050 of record OX422208.1, on the reverse strand, counting down.
AAGTTTTCAAACTTGCTTGTACTCAAACCTTTTGTGAACAAGTCTATAATTTGATCATTTGTCTTGATCTGTTTCATATCATTCTCTTCTTCAAGAAACTTTTCTCTGATAAAATGATAGTGCATTTTCACATGTTTAATTCTTGCATGAAAAACTGGATTCTTCGCCAAACTAACTAACGACTGGTTGTCACAATACAACGAAACTGCATAGTCTAGTGGTTGATGTAGATCGTTCATCAACTGTAACAACCACGTACTTTCTTAAGCTGCCATTGCTGCTGCTCGATATTCTACTTCTGTAGTTGACAAAGATACCGTTGGTTGTCTCTTATTACACCAAGAAATTACTCCAGATCCAAGCTTGAACACGTACCCGGTAGTTGATCGGCTAGTGTTGTGATCTCCTGCATAGTGAGCATCACAATAGCCAACTAACTTGAAATCTTCACCTTTCTTGTATAAAATACCATAGTTAGTTGTACTCTGCACATATCTCAATATTTGCCGAACTGCTTCCAAATGAGACTTATTTGGATTTTGCATGTACCGACTCATCACACCAAGTGCATAAGAAATGTCACGCCGAGTCAAGGTTAGGTAGATCAGACTACCTACTAATTGTCGATACATTATGGCATCTTTTAAATCTTTTCTTTCATGTGCACACAGCTTGCCATTTGGTTCCATCGGTGTCGATATTATCTTGCATTCGAGCATCCCGAACTTATTCAATAATTCTTTGGAATTATTTTGCTGACAGAGAAACATTCCTTCTTGTGTACGATCAACCTCTAGACCAAGAAACTGCTTGAGTTGTCTATGACACCCCGCCTATTAAAATACCGGGTGGACATATGGTTCATTATTAGCATCACTGTCAAAAGCTTTTTAAGGTTACTAACCACCTAGTAATTTAATTAGTTCGGTGCCAAATTTTTATCTTACATTAATTAACAACATGCAGAAAACAATGCCCATTTAAACCATCCACACAACTGATAATGGAATCCAACACAAATGAATAATCATAAATAAAGATAGCCGAATCAACTATCGGTTCAATAATAAAATACAATAGTCCCTGAAGAATTAACCTGGATACATAAAGTCCAATAAATAAAATAAATACAACATTTGAGGGAGACATGCCCAAATGAGTACTGAAGAAAAGTTCCTACACTAGGAGTAAATGAACGAAGCGTGCAACTTCCACATGAGCTGCAGCTGCGCATCCCTGGATAGAATCCTCAAACTGGGCGTCCCTGTGGATGGACACCTAAAATGTTTTGGAAAATATTTTTAACACGGGTCACAACCGAAGTAAAATATTTTGAAAATATTTAGCAAGCAATTAAATTGTAATAATTAAATATGCATGCACACTTTTCATATTTAAGCTAGTGTTGCACTCTCTTGAGACATAGCTCACCTCTCATCTAATGTGCACACTTAACGCTCGCCTTCTACCTTTCCTATTTAAGCTACCCCACCTAACTAGCCATATCGAATCTCCTTCTACAAAATAATTCGTTAAGCCTACCCGTATTGCCGATGTAATACGTTGTTGAATTTTCATGTCTTTTAGCCCATTATAAATTTCTCAGTATATGTTTATTCCTCCCCAAAACATAGTTATGTTTAATGTCACTATCTTTCTCTTCAAATAAACTCACCCAGTAGAATAAAATCACAAGTATACATATATCACACTATTATATATATACTAATACGGCACCCTTAAGTTGAGATGTGGTACGTGTATACTATGCTATCATATCCTGGTACATCATCTACGAAACACACGTAGTATAATAAATCACAAGTGTATATATTTATCACACTAACTATATATATACAATACAACACCCCTAGACTGGGACCTGCGGTGCAAGCATACTCTGCTATCAAGTCCTGGTACATCACGCACTGTATAAAGGACTATGGATTCCGAATCACTCTGGAACCGTATCAATACAAATCACACATATTGAAGACGGATATAGTTCACATACCCATGGGTCATGCACATACCTACGCTCCCATGGTCAGCTGATTTATCAACTCACAAATAAGTCATTCACAGTCTTAAGTCCTTAAGGTACCAATCTAAATCCCCCCGAAGGTACACAAAGATAAGATGGCCCTTTTTTGAAAATCAACCTCCCGTGATAGAAAGTATGGTAGGTATGTCATACACATAATAAATCATACAAATCAGTATAGGTATACACACAACCTATATCATATATTCCATACATAGCATATATATCTCCCAAAGATCGTACGCATTATTTAATTTTAATTATACGTCTCATCGTATATTCCCCAGTACCCTCACTACTCGAAGTGTGCCAATTTTCCTTTAAAATATTGCAGTAGATAATTCACTCATATCCTATTGATCTAAGTCATAGGTTCGCTCATCCCCCGAATTCATTACATTTCAAATTACACCGATTAATCTAATCAATTTCACATTAATTAATTTATTAACGTAATGTCACCCAACTATAATACTTTATCTCACTCATATGGTCTGTATCTTCACCCTTTAGAATTTGTTTGACAAAAATCCACTATTAAGGTTAACACCTCTTGTTAAATTCACTATTCGAATATTTATTTTATATCTCTATAATAAATTAAATCGGCTAATGTGTGCCTAACTCCCGTAGCACTAGCCTGAGAAATATCAGAGTCAAAACCCTGACCCTTAATTTAATTACTATCACCTCAATTATTTTTTTTTTCAAGTAGTATCACTCAACCAAAATGCTCGGAATCCCTTTATTGGCTCGTATTTTAACCTTTTAGAATTCACTTCACCAAATTCGATTAATAAGTTTAACACCCTTATTAAATTTAATAGTCCTTAATACTCATCCCATAAGACTCTAAGTATTAGGTTCCACTTAATTTCTATCAATTAAATTCCACCTTAAGATACCAGCCCGTATGCTCAACTCATCCAAAATTCTCATTCGAATACGTTCGTATATTTTTGACATATATTATCGAGCGTCGTTCATTATAAATACTCCTAAATCCATACCCCAGATTCATCCCTATCTAATCCAAGGATAAAACAATGTTCCTTTATATTTTTCCAAAGTCTTTCACTCATCTACGGACATCCTTAAAAATCCAAATTTTATTTCTCACAAAGGATTTCGATTTCAGACACTTTTTTGTAGAAAAATCATTAATAATTAAAAAAAATCAGAAAAATACAAGATCAGTGCCCACGCGACCATAACGAACAGATCTAAAAGTTTTATGTTTTGACAAACAGGTAAATCGGAACAGTTCTGCCTCAAAATTGGGCCGTTCCGACGGACTATGAATCATCTTCTTCTCTAACTCATTTTTCTCTATTTATAACCCTCAAACCTCCATGGATTTAACCCAAACGTCAACCAAATTTATACCCCATGTTTATTACATCTATAAACAGGTTCTAACACTAATATATATCATTAATCATCATTTATTGTCATAATTGCACAAAGGTTACCCGACTCCACTAGTCTTAAATTGTAATACAACTTTTAGTTTACAGTTATAACTACCTGAATGCATAATATCCAAGGTACCAAAACTATGTTCTAGTAACCAAACATCTCCCCACTTCAACATTTCGCTAAATTTCATGCGTGGGATGGCTCGCAAAGCGAAATCCAAATAAGTAACCTCCCCGATACACCACTACCTAGCATTGTCGGTCTATGAGATCCGTTTGGCCCTCATTCCATAGCACGTACCCACAAATCCCGTCTCCTGATATATAAGTATACTAGACCCTTTCATGTTACCAAAGACATTGTACAATTTAGCGCCCCTTACTATCACTAGTATCTTAGGGCGAGTCAATCACAAGCTATATATCCTCGCTCGTTACTAAACATATCCACTCCGAATCTCATCAGTAAACATACCTACTTACCGAGATCAAATGTAATAATACAAACACTTCCTCATAAGTCTATTATGCAACACACGATAACATATATACACAAATATATAGACTAGACCCTCTTTCAGGTAGTACTAGTACAAGTAAATCATATCTCATAACAGCGAACACAAAGTCTCACCATATTATATACTATAGCCCAAACATTTCAGTATAATTATGACTAACGTTATGTACGTAGCATATTTATCTCAAGCTCAGCTCTGCATTCTCGACGTGGCTATAACATACGGGTATTCTCGATTATCCCAATTTTCAAATTAAATCCTTCTCGACCTTGACCCACCCATTAACGTGTGGTGCAAAAAAATTTGCAGTGCATCCTTTATAGCACTACCTGGCTCCACTGTCCATATATCGTATTAACTTTCAGTTTAAAGTGTTTCCTCTACTCGTTTAATAATATACCATTTAAAACCGATGCACTAGTATCCAACAACGACTCGCTATTCCTAACGTTTATTACTATCCATGTGTGTAACCTCTTGTAACGAAGTTCAAATGAACTTTCCCCAATGCACTATCTCCTAGCATTATCGATCATCGAAATCCGTGCATCCAAAGCACATAACCAAGATATCATAAATTTTGTCGCCCAACACATAAATCAAATCATCAATGCCCATATCTCTCAAGGCGTCACACGATACTATGCTCTCACTATCACTAAGTTCTCAGCACTTACAAAATGAGTTAAATCTCTCCACTCAACGGTAAACTCGATATACCCTAAATACATTAGTAAAAGTCCCTATGCACCGAGATCTAATATAACTAGACATATGTACTCTCTGAAGTCTACTTTATAAAACAGTCATCGCGAGCTCGACCCTCTTTTAAGTGAGACGTCGTAAAAATACCCATCCTACCCCGGAACAGCTAACATGATAGGCTTTTTGTAACCGCTCACCATCGCTTAACAGTCTGTACCCAGAATAAACTATACTTCGAATATCACCTCTCAAAATGAGCTAACCTCATAAAATATATCTCCTCTCAGTGTCCCCACCCGCTCCCCTGCAGAGAGAACTAAAGAGAGAGTTTCGTTAACTCAACGGTGAATAAACACACACTATCGTTATATTAACGATACCTCTACTAAACCCGTTTCACATGCGAATCTAGTGCAAATAAACTAGTGTGACTCTCTCGTGTCACAAAAAATAGATCCCAATCACCCCGAGATAAAACTCATGCTTTTGATTGTCAATAGCACTCGCGGTTCAAATGGTTCCTGGACATAACACCTTCCATGGTTGTGGTGACCGACTCCAACTACTTCAACGTCATTCCTATGAGTTAAAAATTTTCGTTCGAAATTTAATCCTGGGTGCCATTGCACTCCACCCTACATAATTATCTTTGGATATTCTCCTCCCATTACTATGGTGACTCCTATCACGGTTACCATTCTCAACATATTTCATGGCTTATGTTGAGTCTCCCCTCCTGCCATCCTTCTAATGGCCCTCGTTGGTAGTCACAAAATTGTTCGGTGTATGAAGTCCAATCGAACTCGTATATAAATTACTTCAGTTATACTTAATCGCTGGAGAACGTTAGTTGTATACTTTAAGGAATACAATAATCCTATAAAAAGGATCTATATCAAAGAACACTACGCTGAAATGTAATAAGCCGCACAGATCCTGAGGACTCTAGAACCTGATGCTCTGATAGCATCTGTGACACCCCGCCTATTAAAATACCGGGTGGCCAGCCCGTGATCAAAATAACACGTTGGTCTCATATGGATCATTCTTAGCATCACTATCGAAAACTTTTTAAGGTTACTAACCACCTAGTAATTTAATTAGACCGGTGCCAAATTTTATCTTACATTAATTAACAACATGCAGAAATCAATGCCCATTTAAACCATCCACACAACTGATAATGGAATCCAACACAAATGAATAATAATAAATAAAGATAGCCGAATTAACTATCGGTTCAACAATAAAATACAATAGTCCCTGAAGAATTAACCTGGATACATAAAGTCCAATAAATAAACTAAATACAAAATATGAGGGCGACATGCCCAAATGAGTACTGAAGAAAAGTTCCTACACTAGGAGTAAATTAACGAAGTGTCTATAACAAGGTCCTGCAAATTCCACATGAGCTGTAGCTTCTCATCCTTGGATAAAATCCTCAAACTGGGCGTCCCTGTGGCTGGACACCTAAAATGTTTTGGAAAAGATTTTTGACACGGGTCAGAGCCCAAGTAAAATATTTTGAAAATATTTAGCAAGCAGTTAAATTACAATAATTAAATATGCATGCACACTTTTCATATTTAAGCTAGTGTCGCACTCTCTTGAGATATAGCTCACCCCCATCTAATGTGCACACTTAACGCTCGCCTTCAACCTTTCCTAGTTAAGCTACCCCACCAAACTAGCCATATCGAACCTCCTTCTACAAAATAATTCATTATGCCTATTTGTATTGCCGATATCACACGTTATCGAATTTCCATGTCTTTTAGCCCATTATAAATTTCTTAGTATATGTTTATTTCTCCCCATAATATAGTTATTTTTAATGTCATTATCTTTCTCTTCTACTAAACTCACCCAGTAAAATAAAATCACAAGTATAAATATATCACACTATTATATATATACTAATACGACAGCCCTAAGTTGAGATGTGGTACGTGTATACTATGCTATTATGTCCTGGTACATCATCTACCAAACACGCATAGTAGAATAAATCACAAGTATATATATTTATCACACTAATTATATATATATATATATAATACAACACCCCTAGGCTGGGACCTGCGTTGCATGCATACTCTGCTATCAAGTCCCGGTACATCACGCACTATATAAAGGACTACGAATTTCGAATCACTCTAGAACCGTATCAATAAAAATCACACATATTGTAGACGAACATAGTTCACATACCTATGGGTCACGCACAAACCTATGCTCCCATGGTTAGCTAACTTATCAACTCACAAATAAGTCATTTACAGTCATATGTACTTAAGGTACCAATCTAAATCCCCCCGAAGGCACACAAAGATAAGATGACCCTTTTTCGAAAATCAACCTCCCGTGATAGCAAGTATGGTAGGTATGTCATACACATAATAAATCATACAAATCAGTATAGGTATACACACAACCTATATCGTATATTCCATACATAGCATATATATCTCCCAAAGATCTTACATATTATTTAATTTCAATTATACGTGTCATCGTATATTCCCCAATATCCCTCACTACTCGAAGTGTGCCAATTTTCCATTGAAATATTGCAGTAGGTAATTCACTCATATCTTATTGATCTAAGTCATAGGTTCGCTCATCCCTAGAATTTATTACATTTCAATTTACACCGATTAATTTAATAAATTTCACATTAATTAGTTTGTTAAAGTAGTGTCACCCAACTACAATACTTTATCTCACTCATATGGTCCGTATCTTCACCCTTTAGAATTTGTTTGACAAAAATCCACTATTAAGGTTAACACCTCTCGTTAAATTCACTATTCGAATATTTATTATATATCTCTATAATAAATTAATTTGGCTAATCTCTGCCTAACTCCCATAGCACTAGCCTGAGAAATATTAGAGTAAAAACCCCGACCCTTAATTTAATTACTATCACCTCAATTTTTTTTCCAAGTAGTATCACTCAACCAAAATGCTCGGACTCCCTTTATTGGCTCGTATTTTAAACTTTTAGAATTCATTTCACAAAATTCGGTTAATAAGTTTAACACCCTTATTAAATTTAATAGTCCTTAATACTAATCCCATAAGACTCTAAGTATTAGGTTCCATTTAATTTCTATAAATTAAATTCCACCTTAAGATACCAGCCCGTATGCTAAACTCATCCAAAATTCTCATTCGAATACGTTCGTATATTTATGACATATATTATCGAGTGTCGTTCATTATAAATTCTCCTAAATCCATACCCCGAATTCATCCTTATCTAATCCAAGGATAAAATAACGTTCCTTTATATTTTTCCAAAGTCCTTCACTCATCTACGAACATCCCTAAAAATCCAGATTTTATTTCTCACAAAGGATTTCGGTTTCAGACACTCTTTCGTAGAAAAAATATTAATAATTAAAAAAAATTAGAAAAATACAAGGTCAGCGCCCACGCGACCATGACAAACAGATATAAATTTTTTATGTTTTGACAAACAGGTAAATCAGAACGGTTCTGCCTCAAAATTGGGCCATTCCGACGGACTACGAATTATCTTCTTCTCTAACCCGTTTTTCTCCATTTATAACCCTCAAACCTCCATGGATTTAACCCAAACATCAACCCAATTTACACCCCATATTTATTACATCTATAAACAGGTTCTAACACTAATATATATCATCAATCATCATTTATTCTCATTAAAACTTCTAGGGTTCCTGAATTGGATTTTTTCTCAAAATTTCTTAAATCTCAAATTCAATTCGATTCAATAATTCAAATTCAACAACAATTCCTACTGGGTTTTCGATTATAAATCATATTCTAACATCATATGATTGTATTCTCCCATTAACTAAACATCAATCTCACCCTAAATGCTTAAATCCCCAAAACCCGGATTTAACATGTGATACCCTCCAAAAACGAATTCTGCTAGAATAACTCATCCCAAAATGAATATGGTTTGCACCCACTATGATATGAATCGCAATACTGAAATTTAAATGAAAGCAAGTTTAACAACTGGCCTAAAAATTTCGTAGAGTCTGATCCTTTGATGTAGATGGAAATTTTGACTAAGAACACATCAATCTCCTCTTGGCTTGACTCCCAAAAGCTCTCCCACTTGATCTCTCTTTTCTCCTTTGCAACTAGGTTTTTTCTAAAATGAATTATGACTGCCATACCCTCTCACGTTTTGATTTTATTATGCCAATCCCGTTTTTAGGCTTCTGAGCTTTATTAAAATGGCCCAATCACTCCCGTATCGGTCCGATTATGCTTAAAAATGCCCCGAGACCCAATTACAACCCCTGAGTACTCTATTTTGACTATCTCAATCCTTCCGGACTCAACCGTACACTCAGAATTATCATCCGAGTTACGTAACTAAAATCTCAAATTACGACACATGTATTCTTAAAAGAAATAACCCGAATTAATTTAAATCTCAATTCTCAAAATAAATTGAATCTTCCAATTTAAATAAATTCTCCAATTTAAATAGTTTCTCCAAATCATCAATTTAGTTTAAATTCTAATTCTCCAAATTAGCTAAATTATTTATCCTAAAAAATACGGGGTGTTACATTGTCCATGTTCTTTCATCTGAAAATGAACTGATAAATTCTCCTTTGTTCAAAGAATTTCTGACTCATCATCACCGGTTATGATCAAATCATCCACGTATACTAGTAAGATATATAACTTTCCTCCATTAGCTTTGACAAATAAGCTAGAATCTGCAGGTGTTACTGAATAACCACTTTGAGTTAGAAATTCAGCAATCTTACCATACCACGACCTTGGCGCCTAATTCAATACATAGAGTGCCTTTCGCAACATACACACATGCTCAGGACGATCTTGATTATGAAAACCCATTGGTTTAATCATGTAGATCTCCCGATCTAACCCCCCATGAATAAATGTGTTCTTCATATCCATTTGCCACAAGTTCCAGTCTTTGTTGGCTGCAAGTGCAACTAGGACTCGTACAGTTGTAACCTTTGCCACTGGACTAAATGTTTCATCATAGTCTAGTCCATATTGTAGAGAGAACCCTTGAGCCACCTGTCGAGCTTTATATCTCTAAATTGATCCATCTGGACGACGCTTTATCTTGTAAACCCATTTACATGATATGGCTTTTACATCTCTTGGCTTCGACACGAGATCCCAAGTTTGATTTTTCTTTAGTGAAGTGATTTCTTCTTCCATAGTTTTAATCCACTCAGAATTCTGGGATTCTTTTTCATACATATCAGGTTCTTTTACACTTGTTTCTTCTTCTATGGCTGTGTTGGCGTATTTGGGATTTGGCTTTAGATTCTTGTTGACCTCTTGAGTTATGATTGTGGGGTTGATACTTCCGTTTCACTAGGTCCACCTTCTTTATCTAATTGGTAATATACACCAGTTTGTCAAGGATTCTGAGTTACTTCTTACTCGATATTATCATCATCATATGAATCTTCAGCTTCGTGTGAGCTTAATAGGATTTGAGGAGTCTGCTCTCCCATTTTTTATTGCATCTTCTCTTTAAATTCCTTCGATTTTGATAACACTTCCTTTTCTGAGGACCACCAAGAGGATGCTTCATCAAACACCACATCTCGTGACATGTAACACCTTCCAATCGTAGGATCGCAACATTTCCACCCTTTTATGTGGTTGTCGTATACCACAAAGATACATCTGACGACTTTATTATCAAACTTGCAACGTAGATGGTTAGGAACAAATACATAGCATACACAGCTGAATACTCGAAAGTAACTAATCGTAGGTTTCATGTCCCATAAGCTCAAAGGGTGAAACAAACTCTAACCTTGGTTGAGGAAGTTTGTTAATCACATGGGCTGCAGTTCTCATAGCTTCAGGCCAAAATCTTCCCGGTACATTCTTAGCATGTATCATACTCCGACAAACTTCTGTAAGATGTCGATTCTTTCTCTGTGCTACTCCATTCTGTTGGGGGGTGTTGGCACAAGTAAATTAATGACGTATTCTACAGTCTCGTAGATACTGGAAAAACTTATTTGAGGTATATTCTCCTCCATTATTTGTGCATAGACAAATAATCTTCCTCCCCACTTCTTCTTCTTCTTATTCTTCTTCTTCTTCTTCTTCTTCTTCTTCTTCTTCTTCTTCTTCTTCTTCTTCTTCTTCTTCTTCTTCTTCTTCTTCTTCTTCAATCATCTCTCTGAACTCTTTAAACTTTTAGAACATGTCATATTTTTCTTTCATAAATAAAACCCACACATACCGGGAGAAGTCATCAATAAACGTTACTATATACCGCATCCTACCAACTGATGTTTGCTTGACTGGTCCGAACACATTAGAGTGAACTAACTCTAATGGTTCCTTTGCTCTAAACTTTTATTCCTCATATAGTAATTAATTTGCTTTACCATACTGGCATCCCGCACAGACCGTGTTTGTCCTCACGTCAAATTGAGGAAGTTCATTGAGAATCAACTTCTTCATCATCACCCTTAGCTTAAAAGAGCTAACATGGCCCAATCGCATGTGCCATAAATCTACTGTCTTATTTTTTCTTATCTTATCTATATACGCAGACTCTGCTGAGATCATGTAGACTGACTCCAATCGCCGTCCATCCATTGTTGGCATTCTTGAGATCTTGAGGTCTTAATATACCTTCATATCTCGTGGACCATATAAGAAAAAGTGGCCTGATGATGTTAACTATGCCACTAAAAGAAGATTTTTCCTCATACCTGAAACATGGTAGACATTTTGAAGCGGCACCTGGTTAGACCTGTATTGAGGTGCTACTACTATCAAACCGATATGAGATATTGGTAGACTTGAGTTGTTGGATGTTACCACAACTTTATTTCCCTTGTATTTTGACAGGCTCTGTAACTTCTGTTTATCACCCGTCATGTGATTTGAGCATCCAGAGTCAACAATCCAATCATTCTCGTAGTCGATCCTCTCAACTATCGAGACTATGAGAGCTAACCCATCCTCTTACATAGTAAAAGATGCTTCAACATCCCAATCATCTTTGCTTCTCTGCTTTGAATTGGAAGTAGCAGCAATACTCTCAACGGGCCTTTTATTGGACAAATAATCTTTTACCATATGTCCCTTTTTTCTGCAGTTGTAAAATTTTCCCTCAGATCTTTTACCGTAGCCACGATTCTTAGAAGCTCCCCCTGGACAAGAACCTCCTTCTCCTTGATGACTTTTTGCCTTTCCATCATCCTTTTTATATCTGCCTCTGACGTGCTGCTTGAAGTAGCCTTTGCTTTTGTTGGTGTAGAGCAGTTCCACCTCACCCTTCAGCGAGACTCCTTCCATTTCCTTATCCACAGCTTCTTGACTGGAAAGCAAATTTTTAAATTCAACAAGTGATGGTTGAGTCGTCCATCCTTATACAACAGCAACAAAACTTCGGTATTCGGACCTCAAACCATGGAAAATTATTCCTTTCATCCTGGTTTCACTAATAGCAGCTGTTGGATCTAAATTCAAAATTTCGTGGCATATTTTCTTCACCATGTGAAAGTACTTGGTGATTGTTATGTCGCATTTAGTCTTGTGTCATTTTTCTTTGAAAAAAGTGTAATGAAAGTATCCAATGATTCTTCCGGTGTTTTGGCATCCCGAATGTGGTCCAACATTTCTTCTTTAATTGTGGTGTTTAAGGCAAACATCGCTTTGCCCTCTTTAATCTTCCATTTTGAAAAGTGCTATTAGCATCATCAACCTCCGGTTGTATAACTTCACTACCGCCAAAGACCTCCCAAGGTCTTGTCCTTGCATATAAAACGTCATACATGTCACCCACGTATTGGAATTTTGGTGGTTGGTCTTCTTGATTCCTCCAACTACTTGAAGATCACCCATCGTGTCGGTAAATTTTTTATAATACCAAATAATCCTGAATTCAAGATACTGTAACACCCCGTATTTTTGTGCATTTAATAATTAATTAATTCGGGAATTTTAAATTACTTGTGTGTTGTAATTTTAATTGAATTAGTTATGGCAATATATATATATATATTTAAATATTAATCGGGGAGTGAATGGTTAATGTTTAGGGAAATTTAATTACTAAGTGAATAGTAATAATTTAAACACGTCATTTCGAGTATTAATGACGGGGTATGAATTTATCTCAGCCGAGAGTCGGTATAGACTAAATTGGGTGTGAGATAAGGATTTTTATAAATTAATTCGGATGCCAATTCTGAGTGCGCGGTTGTATTCGGATGGGTCGAGATAGTCAGAAAAGAGTACCCGGGAGTAGTAATTGGGCCTCGGGGCATTTTTGGGCATAGCCGGGCCCACACGGGGTGATTTGGGCTATTTTAATTAAGCCCATTAGGCTAAAAACGGGATTAAGGGTTTTTAAATTTAATTGGGAGATTAAGGAATGGCAGCCAACATAACTCTAAACCTAGGGTTTGAGAGGGGATTTGGGGGAAAGCAAATCAAGAGCAAATTGGAGGTTATTGGAGCCAAGTTAAGGGACATCAACAACGGATCAGACCCTACAAGTAATTCTAGGCAAGTGGTTAACTATTTTTACACCTAAATTGTGATATCCAATTCATATTTTAGTGATGTGTAACTAAAATTCATTTTGGGGATAAATGGGTATGAAAATGGGGTTTTGTTAACGGAATAAATTTAACGGGATTTAAGGTGAGAATCAGTTGTGTTTTATAATTCTGAGTATGAATATCTGATTAGAATGTGAAATCCAGTAGAAATTATGAACGAAATTGAGATGACTTGATGGAATTTGGATTTTACATGTATAAACCCAAAACTTACCCAACTCAGAAAAAGTAAAAAATCGTGAGATTTAATTTCAGTTTGATGTTCCATAAGGTGCTTTGGTCCTATTCCTATTTAGATATAGGGTTGATTGGGCTTGGGTTAGTCGAGGGGAAAGAATGAAAGTAGGAGATTTTAGTTAATGGTGGAACTGCCTCTCGAAGGAGACGAAGTCAAGGATGATCGATCGATCGACCCAGGGGGTTCGATCGATCGATGATTCAGAATTCTGGGCAGTTCGCCTAGTTTGTACATAAGGGGAAAATTAATTAGAAATTAATTCCCATACATAAATTTGTGATAGATATTTATGAAACACATATTCCTAGTAATTATGGGGAAAAGTAATTGGGACTAGGGGAAATTTATGTGGAGCACTTTATGGATGAATTTGATGAATGTTATTCTAAAATAGGGAAATACGGATTAAGTGAGTGAGTCCGAGTATATTGCCTAAGCGACGCCAAGGTAGTGAATTAAGTTTGGAGATAAACTAATTAATTTAGAGTCGGGATATAGACTCGGGAAATATTTAATTTCGGGCCAAGTGATCGAGTTCGGGGTATGTTGGTAATTATAGGTAAATATAATTGGGAAATTATGGAGATGAATGTGTGACACATTGTGTGCGAATATGTGGGTATGGTATTATGAGATGTAAAATGGACCAAGTGAGCGAGTCCGGGTATGTTGGTTAAGTGACATCAAGTGTTGAATTAATTGTTGAGAGAAAGTAATTAGTTTGGAGTCGGAACATAGACTCGGGAAATATTAAGTTACAAGCCAAGTAAGTGAGTCCGGGGATAATGGTTGGGTGACACCAAGTTATTAAATTAATAGGTGTGATAATTAATTTAATTAAGAGTCGGGTGATAGACTCGGGAAGGTATAAAATTAATAAGGGTGTTAAATTAATTTAATTAGAGTCAGATTGTAAACTCGGGTAGGATTAAATTAATGGGTGTGATAATTAATTTAATCAGAGTCGAATTGTGGACTCGTGAAGGGTATTTATTAATTAATGTGATAATTAATTATATTAGAGTCAGACCACAGACTCAGTTTAGTATGAATTAATGTGTAAATTAATTATATTAGAGTTGGACGACCGACTCAGTTTAGTATGAATTAATGTGTAAATTAATTGTATTAGAGTCGGACCACAGACTCGGATTTGGGTGAATTAATTAATGTGATAATTAATTATATTAGAGTCGGACCATAGACTCGGGAAAAATATTATATAAATTGAAGTGTAAGTTAAAAATATTAGAGTCGGACCATAGACTCGGGAAGACGATAAATTATTAAGTGAGAAAATTAATTGCGTTGAGTTGGGCCACAGACGCAGGAAATTACAGCCAGTGTACGGGATATTAGTACACGGTAAAGCCGGGGTTTATAATATATATATATATATATATATATGTATATATATTATGTGTGATATTAAATTACAGGCAGTGTACGGGATTTTGAGTACACGGTGAAACCGGGGTTTATATTATATATATACGGTGTAGTGATAGTATATATATATAAGTGTATATATTGTGCGAAATATTAAATATCAGTGACTAGATATTTATTCAATTTATATACTCTAGTGCTATCAAGGGAGGTTGAGCGGTGTGGGTGAATCCCCTAGCTTGAGGAGTAGGGCGAGTATATCCCCAGGTCATAGCGTCCGGTATATATGGGTGAGGGATTTACCACACTTTCAGGGAAGGAATATGATCGCCTCCACTACGTTTATTTTTTGGGCCAAGTTAGTGAGCGATTCCAATTTGGAGAACTAGGTTTTGTGAGCACACCATGTGAGATAGCATTTTAGAGGGAATCATCCGACGAGAGTATACTCAAAGGGATGGATATACGTATGTTATATGTGTGGATGTTGTGGTAAAGGTACGTATATAATGGTAGTAAATATTATATACTGGTAATAATACAGTGTGCGATGTATTTACTTTATATAACTTATGACACAGTTATATGCTACTATTTATGAGGAATTAATTAAGTAAATTGTGAGATAACTTATAATTCAAGAATCATTATACTCGGGTTAGAGTAGTATGGCAAGGGATGGTTATACCAGGACTAGTTGGACGAGGTAGTACAACTAGGTGGGGTTCAGGTAACTGGTAGGTGTGCACAATAGTGGAGGGGTGAGAATGTTCACAAAGGAGTGCGACACTAACTTAAATATAAAGCGCATTCATGCATTTTAAATTAATGCAGTTAACCACTTGCCAAATATTTTCAAAATGTTTTGGGTTCTAACCCTTGCTATAAAACCATTTTCAAAACCTTTTAGGTGTCCAGCCACAGGGATGCCAGGATTGATATTCTATTCCAGGGACACGGAGCTGCGGCACATGTGGATGCTAGCAGGAGTTTGGATTAGACGCATCATTCATTCATTCCTAGAGTAGGAATCTTGTATCAGTTTCAGTTTTATTTAGGGCATGTCGCCCCGAATTTCAGTTCAGGTTTCAGACTTATTTATTCCGGTGTTGCATATTAGTATTGGATTATTACTGTGGTGGCCGGTGGTTTATTCGGAAAGTTGTGTAATTAATTTCAGTTGAGTTTTATTCATTTGTGTGAATGGTTTATATTTATTTCCGCATGTACTGTTTTGTATAATTAAAGAAGTTAAAATTTGGCACCAGTTTTTGGAATACTAGGTGGTTAGTATGTTTTAAAAAAATTTCGACAGTGATGCTAAGGATGATCCAACTGGGATTCCTGTTTTAATTTGGTATAGGACTGATCACCAGGTATTTTATTAGGCGGGGTGTCACAGATGGTATCAGAGCATCAGGTTCTAGTGTCCTTAGGATCTGTGCGACTTTTCACGTTTCTGCTTAGCAATCTTTGATATAGAGCCCTATCATAGGATTGTTGTATTCTCATACGTATGCGCATATACGTTCTTCTGCGAAACTTATATTTGAGAGTGAACTCATACAAACTCAATTCTCATTCCAGATGATGCCCAGGAGAGAGAGAGAGAGCAGCTAGGGCAGTAGGGGGAGATGAGACGAGGGAGGCTCATTAGGAGCAAGAGTTATCGCAACTACGGCCATAGATGATTTTGGCAGCATAGGTAACTGAAATAGTGGCATAGGCAGTTGAAACGACGGTGGTCGCAACGACAAGGTACTTTCCACGGGATCAGCCACAAGTGTTTGTGGCGCCGGACGTTCAGACTCATGCGGAGTCGTCGGGGTGGCAACAGGAAAGAGAGGTTATTTTTAGTAGGAACCCACCAGAGTTGCGAGGGGGTTCAACGGTAGTACTAGCGTGTCAAGGAAAAAAAATATCCCGTGTCACCTATGCATGGGAGATTGTGATAAGGTGCGAAAGCAAATGCTAACCACTTTTAGTTTAGTGGGAGCAGCGCTGCAGTGGTGGGAGTCGATCACCACAGTTGAGGAAAGGGACACACTAGCTATTTAAGAGTTTTGGGTGCGGTTCGACCGCAAGAACTTTCCCTCCAGCAGTTGAGACCGAAATGGGGAGAACATTTAGTGAGGTGGCTCAGGGAGGCCGGTCAGTGGCCGATTATGAGGAATAATTCACTCGTTGGCAAAGTTTATACCGGATGAGGTAAACAAGGAAAAGATAAAGAAAGAAACGTTCATGGATGGGTTAGTCTGGATAATCAGACAACATTTAACTTGTAAATACGCATTAGTAGCTTATACTGATGTCGTTAATGCAACACTCCAGCACTGTCGGGAATATCGCTTTCACGTGAAAGAAAGCGGGAGGGGAGTGGGAACTAGCCAGTCAGATAAGGCAAGAGGGAACAATACCAGTGGGGTATCCCAGCAGCAGACTGGGGGCGATTAGGGGTAGGATTTCTGGCAGGGAAATCATGCCAAGCGATTTAGAATTGGAGGCTATCGGTAGGATGGCCAGGAATTTCAACAAGGTCGGCATAAAAGGGACCAGTGGCAGGGTGAATGTATTAGAAGGTGTTTCGTTCGTGGGGGAAGCGAGCCATATGAAGAGATATTGCCTTAAGCGAGGCAGGGGTCAACTACAGGATGAGGTCCTGGATGTACAGCCACTAAAGCAAGTCATGGGCGCATTCGGGCAGGGAGAAGATGCTCCGAAACCCGAGGATCAGTCATTGCAGCTGGAGTATGGAGGTAATTATTTTTACCCTATGGGCGTGGGGTATATTTTTGAGCGACAAGGAGGATGTCACAATTTAAGACTTAATTTTCACTAGAATTCGCAGGTGAGTCGAATTTAGTGGGCGCGTTGGCGGTAGCAGCCATAGTATGTGGATAAACTTTTCGTGGGGTAGCGGAGTTCCTTGGTGTTCTTCACGGGAGAGTGGAGGTGTACACTGAATAAAGGTTTGAATTATGCGAGGAGTTACTACTTTAGAGAATTATGGGAGTAGGGTTAATAATATTTTCAAAATATTGGTTGGATAACGATGAAAATTAACTATGGTGGATAGTGGTGTAAAATTTTGGTGTTCGCGACACCAGGGTATGGTTGGTAATAGGTATCACCGGAGAGGGCGTATAGCCTATATATATTTGGATATATATGTTGTATTGCGTGGTGCGATAGAACATAGTGAGATTTTGTGTTCTCACAATTTATTTTGGTAAGTGGGGATATTTACTGAAGTGAATCAGGGTGGTTAGATTTAATTTCGAGCAAAGAGAAATAGCTCGGGGTTTATTTTGCGCAAGGATTAGTGATAGTAAGGGCGCAATATTTTATGTTGTCTTTGGTAGCATAAGGGTAAGTATTTATGGGGCGATGTTTGGACGTTAGCACATGGGTTGGGTACCCGGGCAGTAGATATATATGTATATATATATTTATAGATGTGATATGACTACGGGTTCGAAGTTATATTACGGGTTACGACTATCATAGTTGGGTAACTTTCATGCGGTAGAGCGCGGGGATAGGGTGTATGGGCACCCAGGTTAATTAAGGCAAATTTTGTGCGGTTAAGCACGGGTATAGGGTGTATGGGCGCCCTGGGTAATCTAAATGCATACTTGTGAAATGTATGGTTAGAAGCGGATGGGATAGATATAGCGGGCTTGGTGGCACATGACTAGAGAGTAATATGCGAAAGCTTGGAATATTACACTCATCTTAATTTCGAGGACGAAATTCCTTTGTAAGGGGGGGAGTATGTAACACCCCATATTTTTGTGCATTTAATATTTAATTAATTCGGGAATTTTAAATTACTTGTGTGTTGTAATTTTAATTGAATTAATTATGGCAATATATATATTTAAATATTAATCAGGGAGTGAATGGTTAATGTTTAGGGAAATTTAATTACTAAGTGAATAGTAATAATTTAATCACGTTATTTAGGGTATTAATGACGGGGTATGCACTTATCCCAGCCGGGAGTCGGTATAGACTAAATTGGGTGTGAGATAAGGATTTTTATAAATTAATTCAGATGCCAATTCTGAGTACCCGGTTGTATCCGGATGGGTCGAGATAGTCAGAAAAGAGTATCCGGGGGGTAGTAATTGGGCCTCGGGGCATTTTTGGGCATAGACGGGCCCACACGGGGTGATTTGGGCTATTTTAATTAAGCCCATTAGGCTAAAAACGGGATTAAGGGTTTTTAACCTAATTGGGAGATTAAGGAATGGCAACCAACATAACTCTAAACCTAGGGTTTGAGAGGGGATTTGGGGGAAAGCAAATTGGAGGTTATTGGAGCCAAGTTAAGGGACATCAACAACGGATCAGACCCTACAAGTAATTCCAGGCAAGTGGTTAACTGTTTTTACACCTAAATTGTGATATCCAATTCATATTTTAGTGATGTGTAACTAAAATTCATTTTGGGGATAAATGGGTATGAAAATGGGGTTTTGTTAACGGAATAAATTTAACGGGATTTAAGGTGAGAATCAATTGTGTTTTATAATTCTGAGTATGAATATCTGATTAGAATGTGAAATCCAGTAGAAATTATGAACGAAATTGAGATGACTTGATGGAATTTGGATTTTACATGTATAAACCTGAAAACTTACCCAACTCAGAAAAAGTAGAAAATCGTGAGATTTAATTTCAGTTTGATGTTCCATAAGGTGCTTTGGTCCTATTCCTATGTAGATATAGGGTTGATTGGGCTTGGGTTAGTCGAGGGGAAAGAATGAAAGTTGGAGATTTTCGTTAATGGTGGAACTGCCTCTCGAAGTAGACGAAGTCAAGGATGATCGATCGATCGACCCAGGGGGTTCGATCGATCGATGATTCAGAATTTTGGGCAGTTCGCCTAGTTTGTATATAAGGGGGAAATTAATTAGAAATTAATTCCCATACATAAATTTATGATAGATATTTATGAAACACATATTCGTAGTAATTATGGGGAAAAGTATTTGGGACTAGGGGAAATTTATGTGGAGCACTTTATGGATGAATTTGATGAATGTTATTCTAAAATAGGGAAATACGGATTAAGTGAGTGAGTCCGAGTATATTGCCTAAGCGACGCCAAGGTAGTGAATTAAGTTTGGAGATAAACTAATTAATTTAGAGTCGGGATATAGACTCGGGAAATATTTAATTTCGGGCCAAGTGATCGAGTTCGGGGTATGTTGGTAATTATAGGTAAATATAATTGGGAAATTATGTGGATGAATGTGTGACACATTGTGGGCGAATATGTGGGTATGGTATTATGAGGTGTAAAATGGACCAAGTGAGCTAGTACGGGTATGTTGGTTAAGTGACATCAAGTGTTGAATTAATTATTGAGAGAAAGTAATTAGTTTGGAGTCGGAACATAGACTCGGGAAATATTAAGTTACGAGCCAAGTAAGTGAGTCCGGGGATAATGGTTGAGTGACACCAAGTTATTAACTTAATATGTGTGATAATTAATTTAATTAAGAGTCGTGTGATAGACTCGGGAAGGTATTAAATTAATAAGGGTGTTAAATTAATTTAATTAGAGTCGGATTGTAAACTCGGGTAGGATTAAATTAATGGGTGTGATAATTAATTTAATCAGAGTCGGATTGTAGACTCGTGAAGGGTATTTATTAATTAATGTGATAATTAATTATATTAGAGTCAGACCATAGACTCAGTTTAGTATAAATTAATGTGTAAATTAATTATATTAGAGTCGGACCACGGACTCAGTTTAGTATGAATTAATATGTAAATTAATTATATTAGAGTCGGACCACAGACTCGAATTTGGGTAAATAAATTAATGTGATAATTAATTATATTAGAGTCGAACCATAGACTCGGGGAAAGTATTATATAAATTGAAGTGTGAGTTAAAAATATTAGAGTCGGACCATAGACTCGGGAAGACGATAATTATTAAGTGAGAAAATTAATTCCATTGAGTCAGGCCACAAACTCAGGAAATTAGAGGCAGTGTACGGGATATTAGTACACGGTAAAGCCGAGGTTTATAATATATATATATACGGTGTAGTGATAGTATATATATATATATATATATATGTATGTATATATATTGTATGTGATATTAAATTACAGGCAGTGTACGTGATTTTGAGTACACGGTGAAGCCGGGGTTTATATTATATATATACGGTGTAGTGATAGTATATATATAAGTGTATATATTGTTTGACATGTTAAATATCAGTGACTAGATATTTATTCAATTTATATACTCTAGCGCTATCAAGGGAGGTTGCGCGGTGTGGGTGAATCCCTTAGCTTGAGGAGTAGGGCGAGTATATCCCCAGGTCATAGCGTCCGGTATATATGGGTGAGGGATTTATCTCACTTTCAGTGAAGGAATATGACCGCCTCCACTACGTTTATATTTTGGGCCAAGTTAGTGAGCGATTCCAACTTGGGGAACTTGGTTTTGTGAGCACACCTGGTGAGATAGCATTTTGGAGGGAATCATCCGGTGAGGGAATACTCAAAGGGATGGATATACGTATGTTATATGTGTGGATGTTGTGGTAAAGGTACGTATATAATGGTAGCAAATATTACATACGGGTAATAATACAGTGTGCGATGTATTTACTTTATATAACTTATGACACGGTTATATGCTATTATTTATGAGGAATTAATTAAGTAAATTATGAGATAACTTATAATTCAAGAATCATTATACTCGGGTTAGAGTAGTATGGCAAGGTATGGTTATACCAGGACTTGTTGGACGGGGTAGTATAACTAGGTGGGGTTCAGGTAACTGGTAGGTGTGCACAATAGTGGAGGGGTGAGAATGTTCACAAGGGAGTGCGACACTAACTTAAATATGAAGCGAATTCATGCATTTTAAATTACTGTAGTTAACCACTTGCCAAATATTTTCAAAATATTTTGGGTTCTAACCCTTGCTATAAAACCATTTTCAAGACCTTTTAGGTGTCCAGCACAGGGATGCCAGGATTGATATTCTATTCCAGAGACACGGAGCTGCAGCATATGTGGATGCTAGCAGGAGTTTGGATTAGACGCATCATTCATTCATTCCTAGAGTAGGAATCTTGTATCAGTTTCAGTTTTATTTAGGGCATGTCGCCCAGACTTTCAGTTCAGGTTTCAGACTTATTTATTCCGATGTTGCATATTTGTATTGGATTATTACTTTGGTGGCCGATGGTTTATTCGGCAAGTTGTGTAATTAATTTCAGTTGAATTTTATTCAGTTGTGTGAATGGTTTATATTTATTTTCCCATGTACTGTTTTGTATAATAAAAAAAGTTAAAATTTGGCACCAGTTTTTGGAATACTAGGTGGTTAGTATGTTTTAAAAAGTTTTTGACAGTGATGCTAAGGATGATCCAACTAGGATTCCTTATTAAATTTGGTATAGGACTGATCAGCCGGTATTTTATTAGGCGGGGTGTCACAGATACAAACTTGCAGAATACGAATTTCTCACTACTTAAGAAAACTCACTCTAAAAATACTGGTACGTGGCAGTCCCACTCTGATACCAATTGTTGAGAATAATGAGTACAAAATTCTAATATTCGCAAGAAATTATTATAAGGAAGTACTCACTAAACCACTCTTTCAAAACACTTAAAGAAGACCAACTCATAAAATACTACACTCAAACAAAGATACAAATGCTAATTGCCTTATTATTTTGCTTCTTCTTATATGATTATACAAGCATAGGACATCGGGTATTTATAGCATGAAAAATACATGTTAGGCCACACATTAAATAAGTAAGGAAAAATTATAACCACGCATTTCTACCTAGCACGCACTAATTTATCACTATTGAAATATAGGTAAGCAATGACATAACAAACACTAATTTACCACTAGTGCAATATAGGTAAGCAATGACATCATATGGGTTGTGATGTTGAAACTTAATATATATCCTCCTAGACTCATCAAGATTATTTTGATGGATTCGCATGGTCTCCTCATATTGATGACGCTTGGCATGTTACTGGGAAATCAAGGCCTCAACCTGTGATGACATCTAACACGCCAAGTTTTCTACCTTTAGGGGAAGAAAAGATAAGGAGAGCCTAGAACCATATGCAGTCGAAGAGGACCCAAAGGGAACCAAAATATAAACAAGACTATAATGACATTGCAAAGCAAACGATAAGCCTCAGACCGACTAAGGATGTGTTGGAAAATATTGTGTTTTTACACAAATTATTTTATGACCAAATTAATATATTGATCAACTTTAAGCCATTATAAGAGTATGACCCACACTCAAACGTGGTTGGGCCAAGTACGTACATATTCCTTATAACAAGATGAGTTGCGTGATATATTCATTTTGTAAAAATGGATAAATGATGAATAAGAAATTTGGTTTCAAAGTGCCCCATTTACGTATGAAAATTATTGGGATTTTTTTTAGTTTTCTGGGACAAATTTTCGTAACTGTCGCTAAAGGTTGTGGTTATTCGCTATATAGTGACTGTTTTTCAGAATCGTCCCTAAAGATCGTGACTGTTCACCATAAGTTGTGACAGTTCATGAAAAACGTCCCTAAAGTGACTGTTTTCTAAAAGACATGTCTTTTCATGAAAAATACTTTGTTTTCTATAAATATAGGAATTGTCTTCATTTTTAAAACAGAGAAAAAGAGAGAAAATATTTTCAATACTTTTCGTTCCCAATCGAGTCGGATAGAGTATTAAACATAATTGATTCGTGGGACATGCACACTGAAGTGCTTCTTGCGTGTGTCGAGACCATTTTATCCTGGGAGGCAAATGCTCATTGTTCATTGCCGTAAGCACCGTAACAGGAGCACATTTTGTCTTAATGAGAGAGTGTCAAACACTTGACTCAATCATCTTCTCCGTTTGTAAGTTTTCTAGTTGTATTAATTTTATTGCATAAATATGATTTATTTCATATTTTAAATTTAATAAAACACAAAAGTATATATTTGAAGTAACAATCTTAAGACAAAATGTATGTTCTCATCAATTTTAAATCAGAATATACATACTGTTTCAACCGAAATATTCGTACGATTCACTTTGATCAACATCCTTTTTGTCAAAACTTGGTGTATGGATTTAGTATAAGAACATGTTGGCACAATTTATTCTAACATATGCATGTGTATGCACAGTTGCATACATATAAACCTATGCAATATATATATATATATATATATATATATATATATACTCTTAAACAGACTTTTGTCCTTATCCGGCAGTGGTCCCTAAGACATTTTGTTATTTTCTTTATATGGTCCCCCTCTTGTCCTATATTAAAACCTTATTTTAAGACTATATATTTAAAAGATTTATAGTTTAGACCCAAATTGGTATCAAGACCTTAAGAGCTTTAGAAACTGACCAAATTTCGACCAAACCCTAATTTTGGTATCAGAGCCATAAGACGCTCCTTTTAGACTTATAGTAAAATGACTTTAATGACCTTGGAATTTATCCCTCGTATTTACAAAGATATTTTTGGAACCAACTCAGACTACAAATCTATACCCATAACTGATTTAGACCCAGAAGGTTGTCTAACCTCTCACATAGACGGTTGTTCACATACTGAACAAATCCCAGCTAAACATGCAGATAGTAGACAAGTTATTGCCAGCGCTATTAATAACATAATATACCAAAATAAGTGTATACTCCTAATTTTAAGACAGTTAATAAAAGACACTCAAACCCTAGAAATTGAGGTAAAAAATATCTCTAAAAGAATACAAGAAATAGATAGCCAAATCCCAATAGACCTTGTACAAGTATTACAAGAAATAAATATTAAGACTAATCATATATAAGTATTTAACAAAGACATTTTAGAAATTAAACTTTAACTAAAAATCAAGATAGTGAGTTAATTAAACTTACCAAAGAACAAGCTAAGCTTATCCCTAGACTAGATAGTTATCTTCCTAATGGAAGTAGTTAGATCAAATTGGAATGAGGTTACTGGTAACCTCTCCATTCAGATGTAACAACCCTCACTTTCGAGAGCCCATTTTATATTTATTTACTATGTGTAGTAATTAATTATAAAATATCGGAATGTGGAGTAGATATTAATTTAATATGAAAAAAGGTTAATATTTACTAAATTGTTGTATAGTTACCTCGTGAGTAGGTAAAAATATCCATGTGGTGATTTATGGTGTCATAAGATATAAAATGACATTTTGGTTTAATATGAAACTGGAAATTAAAATAAGTTATGAAATTTCCAAATGATATTTTGGAGGGTGTAGTTAGTCCCAGTAGGTGCGAGACAGTCAAAATAAGTGCCATATTGCATTTTGGCATTCCGGGCACTTTTGACTGGTTATAGCTTAAATGTGTAGTTGCGATTTATTATATCGCGTATTAATCATTTAAGTGGGATTTTTAGACTTAAGCCACGTTTTATTTTCCCCACCCCCATTTCTATTCTTCCATTACACACTTCTAGCCCTAGAGAGAGTAGAGAGAGGAAGAGAACTTTGGAGAAAAGAGAGATTGGAGCTTGGATCTTGCTTGCATCTTCCTCAAATCTGATTTTCCTACCTCAAGGCAAGTTATCTACTTGCTATTATATGATTTAAGGATAATAATTAGTTGTGATAGTTATGAATTTATTGTGTTTAAATCATTTTAGGGTTTTAATGGATTTTTGGGTATTAACCCTTAGAGATTCATTTGGATTATAAATGTTGCAAATAATGGCAGTTGGGTGTATTTATGGAGTTTTAGTTCCATTATATAAGCTTGGTTTGGTTGGTTTTGGGTTTGGGAGATAATTTGGAGTTTAGAACTCCATAGCCAAACTTGGCATTTTCATAGGGGCGAATCGATTCGGCCCCTTGGGCGAATCGATTCGCATAGATGCATTTTCCTAGGTCTGTGTACCCGAATCGATTCGGGTTAAGACTGAATCGATTCGGCAAATGCAGAATGTTGGTTTTGTCTTCCGAACCGATTCACTTTCAGGGCGAATCGATTCGGTCCCTGCAGTTTTGAGTTATTGTCTTGTTAAATTTTTTTATCTTTTTCTTTAGGTTTAGGACCTAGGAACCTTCTTGAATGAAATAAAATTAGAGTCCTAGAGTAGTAGTTGAGTTTGGTCGCTACCCTAGACTGGAATTGGGTCATCTGGGGTTTATTTTTGGGGTGTTTAAAGTAATGCTAAGGCATTACTTCTCTTATTGAAATTTTTAGAAGTTAGGGAGTTAACTGCCCATGCTTGGAGACTTAAGGGCTTATCAAAATTTTATGAACTTTGGGGACTTGTAGGATCATAATGATCATTTGGAGATTTAGTCAGGACTTGTAATTTGAGGAATACTAATGACAATATTCGATGGGTATAGGTTCGCATAAAATGAACCCAAATTGTTTAAAGATGATAGGTTCAACTAAAATGAACCCAAACTGTGTTAAAGATGATTGGTTCAAATAAAATGAACCCAGTTGTTTAATGATGTTAGGTTCGAATAAAAATAACCAATCACATGGATAATGGAAATGGAAATTGGTAATGAATATTGAATATGATGATGAGATTAAAAATGTAAATGTTAATTTACTGATACACACCTCTCTAAATGACATCATAAGGGAAGTTCGCACGCTTGGTGATGCCCCCTGGCTAATGAATACAGGGTGGATATAGTCCTAGGCCATATGCAGGGTTTTTATATGTTTTCTGCGCTGGTGAGGGGATTTCGGGTGTGGTCCTGACTCTCCCGCGAGCATATGGTCGCTTCCCGACGTATCGATAGGTGCCCAAGTTGCCTTGTATAGATAGGTCCTGGAAGATGATGGTCATTTAGGGGTGCGCCCAGTGAGGAAACTCAGAGGGGCAATCTTAGAATTGTTATATGTATAAGAATATAACTTGTATGCATCAAGTGGGACTTGATGGTTATATGCCATAAAGAGCATGGATACGTGCCATAAAGAGCACGGGATTAAGATATGTGCCATAAAGAGCACTTGGTATAAATGGTATTCCTATTAAGGAATGAAAAGATAAAAATGGAAAGTTTTAATTAATGAAGGGAAATTATATCTTCTTGATTAAACCGGATAAATGGTTTTGTTCCTAATAAGGAATGTAAGAAGGATATGGAAATTTGGGTAAATGAGCAAAGGTTTTAAATTAAAGTTATTTACTTTTAAATTCTCTTTTGTAATTGTGTTAAATTTCATAATTAGTTAAATTGTCTAAAATTGTAATATAGTCTTAACATGCTAGATAACATGCCATATTATCATCCTTATCATTCTTGCATAACTGTTCATTTCTATCATGCTTTTTATGTCTTCTGGTGATCATATAGAACCCGACCCTGACCGATTTATTTTTTCCTTGTTGTGCATATGATTGTATCCGCTCAGGTGCTCCCCCATAAGGACGCCCGTTTTGATGTTTCCATTCCTGTTACTTTGATGGGTTGTAAGATTTTGTGGATATTACAGGACGTTGTTTTAGACGCCTCCATTTTGGTATTCTAGATATGATCGGGTCTTTTCATCGGGCGTGTGGCCCAAACTTTTGTACTTGTTTAATGAATGTATAAAGTAAGATATTAAACTGTTGTACTATGTTCTATGTAGCTGTGGACTGACAACCTATTCGGTCCTTTTGTAAACATTCGTGTTAGATGTATTATATATATTCTTGTGGAATTCTACTTGCTTATCAGATTAGGTTGTTTAAATTTAATTTTCTTAACTGGTTTTAAATTTCTAAATTTTTTGGCAACCCGTTTTCTGATTTATAGGGTGGTTTTCCCGTATACTCAGTTTATTTTTGTGATGATGAGAATGATATCCATCCATGATTCCTGTTACGTTTGAGTATCGGGATGGCCACCCCTTATCTCGGATCGCGGGTTATCACAGATGGTATCAGAGCATCAGGTTTTAGAGTCTTTAGGATCTATGTGGATTCGTCACATTCTACCGTAGCGTTCTTTGATGTAGAGCCTAATGTTAGGATTTATTTGTTGCTTATGTTTACGATCTTCTGCAAGATAGATTGTTTTAAATAGTATTCTAACTCTATTGTTTCTTCATCTCAGATGCCGCCTAAGAGAGGTTGATCGGTGAGACGTAATAGGGCTGTAGAGGAGGATGTAGGTCCTCCACCGCCGTCACAAGGGACCATTAACGCTGCGGATGTAGCAAACATAGTGTCTCAAGCAGTTAATGCCGCCATGATCACAGTGGTCCAACAATTACCACGGGCTCCAGATGTTCAAGCTCCTACAGGACCTACTCCGTGGGAAAGGGCTAGAGAGTCCTTTCTAAAGGGCAATCCCTCGGAATTCGAGGGAGGTGATGATGTTATTAAAGACAATCAATGGAAAAAGGACATGCAACACCACCTTCGAATGATAGAATGTAGCGAGGAGTGAAACAAGTCCTTGCCACTTTTAAGCTAGTCGGATCTGCATTATACTGGTGGGAGACAATAACCACACCAGAGCAGAGAGACACAATGACGATCATGAAATTTTGGGCTTTGTTTGATCATAAGTATTTTCCTCCCACAGTTCAGAGGGAGATGAAGAGGAAGTTGCAAGATGTAGTGCAAGGGGGGAGATCAGTGGTAGAGTATGAAGCGGAGTTCACCCGGTTGGCAAGTTTTGTACCGGATGAGGTGACTCCGGAAGAGAGGAAGATCTCAAAGTTTATGTGAGGTCTAAACTGGAGAATCAGGCAACAATTGCTGGGTAATCCAGCTTTACAAACTTTTGGTGAGGTTATGAATGCAGCCTCACCCCATTTCCATGAGCATCGGTTATATACCCCGGGTAGCAAGAAAGCTACTCTCGTGGGGCAAGCAGGAAAGCTTGGAGAACATGGGATTGGAGGAGGAGCATTTCCATCATCCCAACCTTCGGATAGTAAGAAGAAAGAGAGGGACCCTCAGCAATGAGATTCGTCTAAGAGACAACGTTTTGGAGGGTTTATTGTGAGTGGCAATAACATTAGGCACAGTAAAGGTGCTTTGAAATATGTAGGTCGGGGTGGTCATGGAGGTAATGACCATATGGGCCAAGGCATTACCCAGTTTAGAAATAACGGGGGTCGAGGTCGAGAAGATATGAAGGGACGGTGCTTCTTATGTGGGGAGGCAGGTCACTTCGATGGAGTGTCCTCGATGGATTGGGGGTCAGTTTCCTAGGACTCCGCAGCAGCCACACATTCAGTTTCCACCTCAAGTACCTGATCCGATTGTTCCCATGCAGCAGGGACAATTACTGTATGGGAGAGTTTATCAAATTCATGAGGCTATACTTCCTCCAGCTTCGTTAGCACCGCCCGCTCTTAAGGGTCAATTTTTATTTTGGAGGTACTTGAGTTATGTGTTATTCGATGCGGGTGTTACGCGCTCATTTGTTTTATGAGCTCTTCTCAGAATACAGATTTGATAAGATTTGCTGAGAGTATTTGTACTAAAATTGAGTTTTCTACGAGTGATGGTTCGCTCAATTCCTTATTTGTAAACATATAGGGATTTCTTGTGGTACTTTGTGCTTTGAGGCCGATTTACTCGTCCTTGACATGGTCGGGTATGATGTGATTGGTATGCCTTATCTCCACAACCGACAAAGTTGAGTAGTAGCATATATGAGGGGTTCCTTATTTGGATTCCGCTTTTGCAGGATGCTCCACGCGTGAACCTCGACGATGTTGGGAATGGGGAGATGCTGTTCTTTCTTCTTTTAGTTAATTTCATTTTATTTTTATTTTGGTTGGTTGAAAGGTTTAGCCGAGAATCACGTAGAAGAGTGATTAATGGCTATTAAAGTGCGAAATAGAAGCACTGTATATAGTTCTCTCCTCTGAACGATGCGAGGGAGACTGGGATGCGAAGTCGAATTAAGACTTCGGGTTATGCCTTGATAAGAAGGCTATTTAAAAAGGTATATATATGTTGCAGGGTATATAATTATAAGGCTTTATGGAAAGTGAATGTTTGATTTGTTAAATCTTTAGTTATTTAAATGGTAATGTATATAAGTAGAATCTTTTCGGTCCCAAACATGTGTCTTAGACCTATATATCTTGATAACCGACAACGCGAGGTAGTAGTGTAACGTGAGGGTTCCTTGTTTGGATTTCGCTTCGACGAGACGTCCCACGCATGAAACCGAGCAAATGTCGAAAGTTGAGAAAGGTTTTGGGCACTAGGGATATACTTAGTATTAAGTGTATACGACTTAGATAGGATATAGGTAGGTAGACCTTAGGATTATTTGGACATAAGGCCTTTTGTTTACGTGACGCTAGTTTCGGAGGGCTGTCGGGAGTTGACCACGAATAAGTTGTGTGTTAACTCTAAGAGGGATTGGTTCCCTGATAACGAGAAGTGGGGGATTTCGAGAAGTTTGGTTGGTAAAGACGAAGGAGATGAGGCCTCTCGTAGTTAGAATGTTACGTTGGCAACTCAGCTTTCGAAAAGAGAAAGGTGAATTGACTCTCACTCCTGAGCCCATATTGTTAAGCTCGAGGGTGGATTAAATTGACAAGCCTCTGCCAGGATTGGGAGTAATAATGCTAAAGCATTGAACTATTGTTTATGCGCCTCATAAGTTTAAACTTGTGGGAAGTATTATCCCATGCTTGAATTAAAATTCATCGTGGGGGTGACCGCTGTATAGGTAAGGGAAGTACTACTTCTTGGGCCGAATTTAGTCTTGCGTGCGAGCAATATTTTTGTTGCAAGATGTCGTAGGAGAGACAAGGGTGGTTAAATCCACGTACACAAGCTGTTGATTGAGGGAATAGTATCCTGCTCTATTGACTCTCAGGGAGGGGTGTGTTTCCACAGGAGATTTTTGTCCCAGATGAGAAGGACTTAAGAAAGGCAAAAATGGTGGAATCTTGCAGTTCTAAGGTAGAGGTGCATCAGGGTAACGACTTATGTGTCAAGTTGTGCGCCGCCAGTATTGGTGGTCGGGCGGAAAGAGGTTGTTGGACTGCATGGGGTGCCTTCGATTGTAGTTTCCGACCGAGACAAGACTTTCGTTTTCCCATTTATGGAGAAGTTTTCAAGAATCCATGGGAACCGAATTGAGATTAAGCACCCCTTATCCTCCTCAAATATATGGCCAGATCGAAAGGGTAAACCATATGTTGGAGGTTATGCTCTTTGTGTGCGTGCTTGACTTTAAGGGTAGTTGGGAACAATGTCTCCCATCAGTTGAATTTGCTTATAATGATTCGAAAAAGTTCACTGTTGGGATGGCGCCTTGTGAAGCCTTGTATGGAAGGCCTGGTGGTTCTCCCGCTTGTTGGATGGAGGTGGGAGATAATAAGTTCCTTGGACCTGAAATGATCCGGGATACTTCTCCAAAGAACGATCTCTTTTAGAATCGCATTTGTATAGCCCAAAATCGATAAGAGATATGCCGATACGGGGAGAAGGCAGTTGGAGATTGAGGTCGGGGACCAAGTGTTGATGCGAGTGTTGCCTATGAAGGGCATTAAGCGTTTTGATTAGAAGGGAAACTTGCACCACATTACGTTGGACATTTCCTATCAGTGCTAAGGTAGGTCCGGTAGTTTATTAACTTGCTTTGTCGGAACAGTTGCAGCAAGTTCATGACGTGTTCCATATCTCCTCTGTAAAGAAGTGCGAGAAATGAGATGGTACCTTTTGGCACCTTCCTTTGAGGAGATGGAACGACATTTCTTATGAGAAGCATGTCGGTCGCCATTATAGGATATGATGTGTGGCGACTGAGATTGCGAGTAATACTTTTGGTTAGGATGCAATGTAGTCATCTTAGTGTCGAGTAATCGACATGGGATCGCGAGGATGACATGCGGGAAAAGTATCCGCATTTCTTCTTGCGAGGTATGCCTGAATTGTGGGGGCAAAATTCCCTCATAAGGGGGGAAGTATGTAACAACCCTCACTTTCGAGAGCCCATTTTATATTTATTTACTATGTGTAGTAATTAATTATAAAATATCTGAATGTGGAGTAGATATTAATTTAATATGAAAAAGGTTAATATTTACTAAATTGTTGTATAGTTACCTCGTGAGTAGGTAAAAATATCCATGTGGTGATTTATGGTGTCATAAGATATAAAATGACATTTTGGTTTAATATGAAACCGGAAATTAAAATAAGTTATGAAATTTCCAAATGATATTTTGGAGGGTGTAGTTAGTCCCGGTAGGTGCGAGACAGTCAAAATAAGTGCCATATTGCATTTTGGCATTCCGGGCACTTTTGACTGGTTATAGCTTAAATGTGTAGTTGCGATTTATTATATCGCGTATTAATCATTTAAGTGGGATTTTTAGACTTAAGCCACGTTTTATTTTCCCCACCCCCATTTCTATTCTTCCATTACACACTTCTAGCCCTAGAGAGAGTAGAGAGAGGAAGAGAACTTTGGAGAAAAGAGAGATTGGAGCTTGGATCTTGCTTGCATCTTCCTCAAATCTGATTTTCCTACCTCAAGGCAAGTTATCTACTTGCTATTATATGATTTAAGGATAATAATTAGTTGTGATAGTTATGAATTTATTGTGTTTAAATCATTTTAGGGTTTTAATGGATTTTTGGGTATTAACCCTTAGAGATTGATTTGGATGATAAATGTTGCAAATAATGGCAGTTGGGTGTATTTATGGAGTTTTAGTTCCATTATATAAGCTTGGTTTGGTTGGTTTTGGGTTTGGGAGATAATTTGGAGTTTAGAACTCCATAGCCAAACTTGGCATTTTCATAGGGGCGAATCGATTCGCATAGATGCATTTTCCTAGGTCTGTGTACCCGAATCGATTCGGGTTAAGGCTGAATCGATTCGGCAAATGCAGAATGTTGGTTTTGTCTTCCGAACCGATTCACTTTCAGGGCGAATCGATTCGGTCCGTGCAGTTTTGAGTTATTGTCATGTTAAATTTTTTTATCTTTTTCTTTAGGTTTAGGACCTAGGAACCTTCTTGAATGAAATAAACTTAGAGTCCTAGAGTAGTAGTTGAGTTTGGTCGCTACCCTAGACTGGAATTGGGTCATCTGGGGTTTATTTTTGGGGTGTTTAAAGTAATGCTAAGGCATTACTTCTTTTATTGAAATTTTTAGAAGTTAGGGAGTTAACTGCCCATGCTTGGAGACTTAAGGGCTTATCAAAATTTTATGAACTTTGGGGACTTGTAGGATCATAATGATCATTTGGAGATTTAGTCGGGACTTGTAATTTGAGGAATACTAATGACAATATTCGATGGGTATAGGTTCGCATAAAATGAACCCAAATTGTTTAAAGATGATAGGTTCAACTAAAATGAACCCAAACTGTGTTAAAGATGATTGGTTCAAATAAAATGAACCCAGTTGTTTAATGATGTTAGGTTCGAATAAAAAGAACCAATCACATGGATAATGGAAATGGAAATTGGTAATATATATTGAATATGATGATGAGATTAAAAATGTAAATGTTAATTTACTGATACACACCTCTCTAAATGACATCATAAGGGAAGTTCGCACGCTTGGTGATGCCCCCTGGCTAATGAATACAGGGTGGATATAGTCCTAGGCCATATGCAGGGTTTTTATATGTTTTCTGCGCTGGTGAGGGGATTCCGGGTGTGGTCCTGACTCTCCCTCGGGCATATGGCCGCTTCCCGACGTATCGATAGGTGCCCAGGTTGCCTTGTATAGATAGGTCCTGGAAGATGATGGTCATTTAGGGGTGCGCCCAGTGAGGAAACTCAGAGGGGCAATCTTAGAATTGTTATATGTATAAGAATATAACTTTTCTGCATCAAGTGGGACTTGATGGTTATATGCCATAAAGAGCATGGATACGTGCCATAAAGAGCACGGGATTAAGATATGTGCCATAAAGAGCACTTGGTATAAATGGTATTCCTATTAAGGAATGAAAAGATAAAATTGGAAAGTTTTAATTAATGAAGGGAAATTATATCTTCTTGATTAAACAGGATAAATGGTTTTGTTCCTAATAAGGAATGTAAGAAGGATATGGAAATTTGGGTAAATGAGCAAAGATTTTAAATTAAAGTTATTTACTTTTAAATTCTCTTTTGTAATTGTGTTACATTTCATAACTAGTTAAATTGTCTTAAATTGTAATATAGGTTTAACATGCTAGATAACATTCCATATTATCATCCTTATCATTCATGCATAACTGTTCATTTCTATCATGCTTTTTATGTCTTCTGGTGATCATATAGAACCCGACCCTGACCGATTTATTTTTTCCTTGTTGTGCATATGATTGTATCCGCTCAGGTACTCCCCCATAAGGACTCCCGTTTTGATGTTTCCATTCCTGTTACTTTGACGGGCTGTAAGATTTTGTAGATATTACAGGACGTTGTTTTAGTCGCCTCCATTTTGGTATTCTAGATATGATCGGGTCTTTTCATCGGGCGTGTGGCACAAACTTTTGTACTTGTTTAATGAATGTATAAAGTAAGATATTAAACTGTTGTACTACGTTCTATGTAGCTGTGGACGGACAACCTATTCAATGATTTTGTATACATTCGTGTTAGATGTATTATATATATTCTTGTGGAATTCCACTTGCTTATCAGATTGGGTTGTTTAAATTTAATTTTCTTAACTGGTTTTAAATTTCTAAACTTTTTGGCAACCCGTTTTCTGATTTATAGGGTGGTTTTCCTGTATACTCAATTTATTTTTGTGATGCTGAGAATGATATCCATCCATGATTCCTGTTACGTTTGAGTATCGGGCTGGCCACCCCTTATCTCGGATCGCGGGTTGTCACATCAGACCCTAGCAGATTTTTACCAAAGAATTTTAGAAATGATAAATGATGAAAGATTTTAATCAGATAAATGAAAATAAGATTGCCAACACTGCTAAAGCAATTAGACTCATATTAGAAAGATTAAATTTAATCTCTACATCTATAGCATCTACCCAAGACTAAAACAGTAGCTTTATTAAAGACTTACATTTAGATTTAGAATCTAAGACAGAAGGATTAACCACCTTCTACACAGACTTTGTTAAATTCCAACAAAATTTAGCAAATTATCTTAATAATATGGAAAGCCATAACCATCCAAAATGGATAGTATTATTAATGAACTTAGACTAGACATGGCCCAAGTAGAAAAAAAATATGAAGAAATTGTAAAAGGAATTAAGTTTACATATAATAAACCCTCCCAAGCTAAATTAGACTCTCCATTTAGCTTAACACGTTTAGATAAAATAGAAAAAACTATAGAAGCTAGAATAGTACACGAATCTGTGCAAAAATAAGAAAAATAAGATGAGGTAAAAGACTATTAATAAGATCGCTAATTCTCTTGTTAATACTCTGGTTAAACATAATGAAGATATTAATAATATTGCTTAAATGAGAATAAGACTTTTAAAGAAGAGATCCTTAACCAGATAAAAAGACAAAAAGATTATTCAGACTCTTTAGAAAGAATTGAAAAAAGGCTTGAACAAAAATAGGTAAACACCTGTAAATTTAGAGAATCTCCTTATGTAGGAACTAAGGAAGGAAAGACCATAACTAGAAGAATCATAAATAATGGATTAGATAAGACTAGTAAGATAGTTAGATCTATACCAAATATTGGATAGAGTAATTCTATGATCCAAAGACTTAAGGATTCATCCTCCAATGTCACCAATCCTCTCCAATGGAAAGAATGGGGTGAAGTTGGCTGGAATATTATTGAAGATTCCATTCAAAATGGACAACTTCCAGCCGTTAGATACCTATACTTGTTTAAAGAAGGTTCCACTCCTAAGACTCCTAATTATAACATGACTTATCATTGTAGAAATCACGTGTTAGATAAATCCTACACTGAGCTTCAAGTTTTTGACTCATAATGGCTTAGATCTAGAGGAACTGATAGGAAGTTCCAATTCCTAACCATTGGACTCTTTCAAGCAAGAATTCAAGGATTATATAAACCTCAAAATAATATCAACATATTATGTTATTTAGTAGATAAAAAATGGAAAGATTTTGAGAAAAGACTTATTGGGATAGCCCAATTAGAAATGTCAGACAATATAGGATACTTTAATGTCATTCCGACATTCACATAACCGTAGACACAACCAAATATTTTAAGTTAATCTTATATGCTAGACGCTATGAAGACTATATTATACCAGACGCTAATATAAATATATAATTTCAACGCTATGTGAAGTTCTCCCAATTTCCTTATAAAGGAATGCAATAGGGAATTCCTAGCGGTATACTTAATGAAGAAATTTTAGTTATACCCAATGTTTCAGACTATAATCATACTTACAGTATTAAGAATACTAGACCTATGAAAGAAAAAGCTAAGACCCTTTGGCAATTGCCAGAATTTCAAGAAACTAAGACTATACAGAATAAACCTTTGTTTATTAATCAAGACGATCCCACTGGAAATGTTACTATCCATTTTGGTCCTCCTAAGATTATCAATAAGAATATCCAGACTGAAAAAGTTAGATTTTGGGAATATGGGAGAAGCCATAATCAATGATCCCTCAGAAGGAGAATGTAGTAGTAAGACTAGTTCTAGTTTACTAAGACAAGTCCCGATAATTAGACCTAGAAGATCATTTGAACAAAAATATTTACTTAAAAAAAATCTAGGATCCAAAACTTTGGACATGAACCCTCAGAATTGGATATAAAGACATTTAAAGATAACCTTAAGAAAAGTCATTATGTTAGATTTCAAGAAAGAGAAAGATTTAATATGATAACCCAAGACCGCATATTAAAATTAAAAGAATCTAAGAATACAAAGGCACTTCTTAGAAATTTAAGACTAATAGAAGATGGAGAAGAAAGACTAATGACAGCTATACAAGTAGGTCCTAATAAACAAGAGATACGAAGTAGTAGTAGGCTAGAAGATGCTCCTAGACTTTTTAGTAAACTAATAGGAATAAATATTCCTATTTATTCGACCACTTTGGTTAAGACTAAACCTGATTATTTTAAAGACTTTCTAACTAGTGACAAGAGTTTTACTCCTGTTAGGACCACGACAAGTCAAGCCATAAAACTAGTTGGGATATACCTTAACTTAGACAATGTCCAAGATAGGAAGAAAGCTTTAGATGACTAGCATAATGAGATGAACATGTGTTTTGCATCTAATGAATAATGGGATGCAATTTTATGTAAGCAATACGTTGAGAAATCCATTAGAGGTATTGTAAAAGATTATTTAGATAGTTTAAGAAAGGCTACAGATGAAGACTCCTTAGCGAAGATTAATAAATTGAAAGAGAGCCTAGAAGAAAGATCAATTGAAGAATATATTCAATTGTTTACATCAGAATTCATTGGAGCTGGACATTTTGCTCAAATCAATGAACAAGACCTAGCAAAAAATAAGTTAGCCCTCCTTAGCATTTGCAAACTAGATAAGCTCAATGAATATAGAAAAAATTATGAATAGATATATTACCAAATTAAAGAATTTAGAGAGACCTTAAAAGATGAATACTTTAGAAAGATACCATCCATAGGACAAATCCTATATAATGAATATAGGAATTGGCCAGGAGTAGCTGGAGTTAAGAATAACCCCATTACTGAAAGAATCAATTTTGTCAAGGACTATATCATATCTAAGAGACGTGATATAACTCAAGAAAAGTTAATAGAAGAAACTTTCAAACAGATCCATTCAATCAAAGAAGAAAGAGACATCACTCCAATCCAATGGGGATGTGGAAGTGAATCTAAGAAATTCAAAAAGAAATTAGAATGGAAACATAGTAAGTTTAAGACTAGACCTTTAGGATTTCCAAAGAAATATAGATTTAGACCATCTATAACCTTTAGAGAAAGGAACTCTAAGATTAAGAAAAATAGATTTAACCAAAGACGATATTTTAATAAGAACACTAGTAAACATAAGAAGGTTCCTAATTATAGAAAGGAAAAAGAAGTAGCTCAATCTAAGACTTCCATAAAAGAATGTTTGACTTGCGACAAATGAGGACACTTTGCTAAAGACTGTCCTAATAAGAAAGATAAAGAAGGTATTAAGATTATTAATAAAATATTAGACTATGCAGATCAATAAGAATTAAATATTCTATATGCTACAGAAATATCAGACATAGAAGATGATGACAATACTAATATCTATAGTGCATATAAAGATAGTGATTCAAAAGACTATAATAGTGATACTGATGAGTATGAAGACTCTCAGGATACTATATACTTATATATGATACACACTAATCAAGACGATTTAGATCATGATTATGTAGACTTTGAAGAAGCTTGGTATAAATGTATATTTAGCCCATTTTTAAAGAAAAGCTGGACCGTTAGTAATCCTGAGTTACTAACATATATAACTAGATGTTACTTTGATGAAATACATTATTGCACGTTTGAAGTGAAATGTACCAAGAAAGACTTTAGATGTGTAGAATGCTTTGAGACCATACAAACATAATTATTTATGATTTGTGTCATTTGTCAATTACACTACCATGAAAACTATTGGAGACTTAGATTTAGAGAAATTTATACTAGCCAGTATGATGCTCAAATAGACCTATATATTAAAAAATATTATCAAGATATTGATAGAAATATAGCTAAAAGATTTCAAGAAAATGAAGACTTAAAAGGAAAGGCAATTTCCTATGACTTAGAAGATACCTACTCTGATAGTAGAACATAAGACCTAGCATCCTTAGATTTTATAGATAAACCTCAAAAGAAATATCTATTCTATAAAAGAATAATTTAGGAATATCTACTAAACCACATGCTTATTTTGTAGAGTTATTCGGGCAACACAAAGACTATCCTAAAAGACTTTCAGCTTTTATAGATACAGGATGCTCGCAGAGTATTTGTAAGGCTAATGCCTTACTTGAAGAATATTTTCTAGATAGTTAGAAGGAGATACATGGTAAGGTATCTAATGAAGAACCATTTACCTTATACTTTCAGACTATTCCTATTTATTTTAAATTAGGAAATCAGACTAACAAAACTGTAATCATCAGTTTTGGATAAAATTCTCGTCCTAGTTTTACAGGAAATATTGTTTTAGGACAAGACTTTATTAGTAAATATCATCCTTATACTCAGTATAACGATAAGATATTAATTAGTGATAAAGAGGAATTTAATATCAAAGGCCCTTTAATAGATCACAAGACTGCCTTTGACCTTATGCAGGTCGAACCCAATCATAGACCCATAAAACATCAGAGTTCTTCAGTTGAGCATGGTGGACCTAGACCTACAAACCAACAAAAAACCCTAGATATCACTAAACCATTAACAAAAGAATGTAAGTGTCCATACCAAAAGTATTATAATAAAATAGCACTTATACAACAAGATATTCTAGATCAAGGCCAGCACACCTTATTACAGGTTCAAGCTATATCCAAACAAAAGAAAATGGATATAGAAATAGAAAAAAAAAAGATTAGGAAATTAATAGAGCCTACTTTAGGAGAAAATCCCATTACTAAGCGGGATAAAGACCAAATTTATTGTGAAATTATCCCTATCAACCCAGACGCCACTATTAATGGTGGAACCTATAAGAAAGGATATTCACCAGAAGACGGGGAAGAATTCAAAAAAGATATATACGAAATGATTAAGTTAGGCATTATTAGATAAATTAAAAGTAGACATAATATCCCCTCCTTCTATGTTAAAAATGATTCTGAATGCAAAAGAGGAAAAAGACGTATGGTTACAGATTATAGACAACTAAATAAGAATTGTGAATTTGATTCTTATATGATACCAGACAATAATAATTTAATCAATTTGATTGAAGATGGAATTATATTCAGTAAGTTTGATTGCAAATCAGGCTTCTGGAAAATTAAGATGCATTTAGACAGTATTACTTGGACAACCTTCAGTGTGCCCCCAGAAAAATACGAATGGCTAGTAATGCCATTTGGATACTTGAATGCTCCTCAAGTATTTCAAAGGAGAATGGATAGTAGATTTAGACCTTATTCAGAATTTTATTTTGTTTACATAGATGACATTCTTATATCCAGTAAGACTGAGATAGGGCATGTAGACCATCTTAGAAAGATTATTTTAGAATTAGATAAACATGGTATTGTTATTTTCGAAAGAAAAATGCAATTTTTTCAGACTGAAATAGATTTTGTGGGAATTCATATTAATAAGGGAAAAATATCCTTAGATGAACAAATAACCCAAAAGATTCTTGAGTTTCTAGACCAACTCAAAGATAGAAAATAATTACAATCATTTTTAGGATTGCTTAATTGTGCCGCAGACTTTATTAAAGACCTTACTTCAAAAATACAAAGCCTAACTTCAAATTAAAAGGAATAGACAAGACTAATCCTTTTTATTGGACCAAAGATGATTTTGAAGTTATAAGACAAGTTAAAGATGCAGTAAAAAATATCCCTTTACTTGAACTGCCCAACGTTGAAGACCAATTTATAGTAGAAACAAACGCATTTGATAAATAATGGGGAGCCGTATACTTTTCCATTGATCATCAGACAAAGAAGAAGAAGCTTTGTAGATATAGTTCTGGAACCTTCACTGATCCATAAACAGGATACACTGCCCATGAAGAAGAAGTTTTAGCTATAGTAAGGATAATAAAAAAATATATGTTTTTTCTTAGACCTAAACATTTTACTCTATATACTGACTCTTCTTATGCAGTGAAATTCAGAGATTTAAACTTGTACAAATCAAGGACTAACACTTATTAGATGGCAACAATTTCTTAATGATTATGACTGCTCTGTTATACATATTAAGGGAAGTAAAAATAACATTCCAGACATCATATCTAGAGAACCTATGTTTGCTAACACTAATGTTATATCTTGTTTTGTGTTACAAACAGAAGACTTAGACAACATGAGTTCCTTCAGAACAAATAGACTGAACAAAGAAAATGTTGTAGATTATCTTAGATGCGTAAGACCTAATGCTGGTATAACGCAAAATCAGATTCATATTCAAGACTTTCAAGAAAGACCAATCCTAGAGAACTTTAATGATATCTTACTTCCTCCTGGAAAATCTAGACATGAGATTGTTTCTCAAAATAGACTCATTGGGAAGATGTATTTCCCCTAATATAGACCTGATCAAAGATATCCAGACTTGATCAAATTTAGACGAGAATTTTCAGATGACGAAAATACTCTTATAGACGCCATATGGTGAAACGTGAGGAATAGACTGTGGATAGAATTCAAACAGAATTTGGTAGCTATTGCTAGATTCATAAGGACTCAAAGACTTGCAGTCACCCAGCTCAGTGGTACTGCCATTCCTAGAACTCAGACTCAGACTTATGCTCAAACTCTTGGAGAATCCTCCAAAATTAAACCGACTGATAATTTTTGTTATCAGAAAAAGACTTTTAAGACTAAGATTGTTATACCTTTTGGTCATAATAATCTTCTAATATCAGAAGACTATCAGAAAGATGTTAATAACATTATTGAATACTTTAATATATTATTATCTAAAATTAATGGAGATGCCTTAATGTTTAGGGGTTTCTTCAAAGATGTTCCAAAAATTTATCTTTTTGGAAAGGCAGACATATCCCAGATCACTTTAGCAGACTATGGGTTCATTGAACTCATCCAGATAAAGAATGTAGAAGACTCTATTTCTCTTGGAAAAATTATCCATGAGTATGTTAAGAAGGTAGAAGAATTCTTTCCTCTGTTTGCCAGGATATACCAGATTGCTCCAAGTTCTTGCAGAGAAATGAAGGTTGAAGGTTTTAGACTTTTTAGATTTTCCAACTATTATTTTGAAGACGTGGAACTTCTATCCGAAAATGAGACTAAAGATTTAATTATTAATAAGTTCAAACTCGATATTGCCCAAGCCATGGAGAGAATATAAATCATGGAGCTATTAACAGGTGAAGACAGATGGTACACTGCTTATCATAAAGAAGACCTC
This sequence comes from Sambucus nigra, assembly GCA_949130495.1. Classification (NCBI taxonomy): domain Eukaryota; kingdom Viridiplantae; phylum Streptophyta; class Magnoliopsida; order Dipsacales; family Adoxaceae; genus Sambucus; species Sambucus nigra. Next base: position 352,762,076 of record OX422208.1, on the reverse strand, counting down.
ATTATCCAGGCTGATGAGCCATTTAACGGAAGACTCAAGAAAGAATCTAAGAAAATGGTGGAGATAGCTTTACCAACCAACCTTAGAGTGGTAGGCCTCATTTATGAATTCTTCAACAATAATGCCTACCAGATGAAGATAAAGACAAAGCAGATGAAGACGAAGATGGAACAGAGACAAGTCCCACTCTACTCAGTGAATTATCAAAGACTGAACACGTGTTAATTTAGACTCTACCTAAGGCAAAAGATTCTTGCCCCATATAGTCCACCAGAATAAAGAAAGACAAAGACGTTAGGTTTGAAATTATCACAAGATGCTAACACCATTTTTGGAAAAGCAAAAACGTGAAAGACTCAAAAGATGCCATAGCTGTAGACCTTTAATTATTGTATTTCGCTTTAATTATTGTATATTTTCAGCCGGTTAGCTTTTAGCCTCCAGTTTCCAGTCATCTTGTAAGCTCCCTTGTGTTATAAAATGGACAGTTAAGGTTGTGTGTAAGATATCGAAGATTAGAAGTAAGAGAGAGTGTGTAAGCTTGAAGAGAGTAATATGTACATGATTGAGTAAACCTCTCATAGTTATGGGGGAGAGTTGTATTTACTTATGCTATGCAATAAAAATATTTTCTTTTCCAGAAATATCTTATGTTGAGTTGCTATTATTTTCCAAATTGTCTCAAACTTTCTGTTCATAGAGAACTATTGTGTGGAACATCTGGTGTAGCACATAAGGTGTTATACTGTTGAACCACTGCCAGGTGTCGATTTTTTCTGAACCGTTAGCCAGGTGTGCATTAGGCGTGGAGGCATACAGGCAAGAAATGGGTACAATGCCAAAATAGTGGATTGAGGTGAGACACATAAAGATAGAGTTTCAGGAGGCCGAGACCAGAGAAGAAAAGATATTACAAACTAGAAAGATGGTATAACTTGAACCAAATCCTTAACTATTTTACATATTATTGTTTTAAAAGAAACTAGCATGAGCCTACAGATCACTACAGACCTTTTAGCATTTGTTAATCAAACAAATTTAGACTTAAGTAGAGAAATACAAGATTGGACTCTTACAGACACTAAAGATAAAGAACTTATAGAAATTTCTTTAACATACGCTGGTGGTACTTTCAAATATTTAGACCAGGTTATTGAGTGGTTAGTTCGTGAAGTACTTAGAATAGAAATAATTAGAACAAGGATCAGAGAAAAATTAAGAACTGAAGATTTTGCAGAACAACTGTCAAGACCTGAAAAATATCAAGAATATACTAGAGTACTTGAAGACAGTATAGACGTATTAAAATTTATTAGATGAAAAAGGCTAGAAGAAACTAAAGCTATTTTAATTAGATCCAGAGGAATCCTCCCTCTCCTTAAAAGCGTAGAAACAACTGCCCCTAGAACATATCGTAGATTTTTGTCATCCTACGGTGATAATAATTTAGATGAATTTAAAAATAACGATATAATTGATATTTTTAATCAGATATATAAAGAAACTAGACTGATAAAACAGCAATACCGTATAAGGTATTTAAGACTAGAATATTTTCCATCAAAATCGCTTGCAATTTCCAGACTCCCTGAGGAAAATATTTACATAGACAATCCCCACTATTCAGAATTTAAGTACAATAGTGACGAAAGAAATCGGAGAAGTAGCAGCTCTGAAACTTCTCTTAGACTCCCAGATTAATTTAGACGTTAAAAATAAGCTTAAGACTCTAGAAATTATTGGGGTAGAAACTTCTATTCCTTTAACAATAGAAAAAGACAAAGGCATAAAAAGACAAAGCGATCCCCCAAAGGTGGTCCTAAAAAGACAAAAGCAGTCCCAAAATTGTGTGGATGACATTAGCCTGTCATTTAAGCCCGTTAAATTAGCTCATCAGAGAGCCTTACCGTATATATATAATTACTTTAACTGTAATGATTAGCCCCAATGTATTGTAATATTCGTTTGTATATGTTTATGATTTGAAATCAAAGTTGGAACATCTTTGACTGTAAAACCTAAATTGTAAAAGGGGTTGACAAGATTCAACTCATGCATTGGTGAGTTACAACACTCAACGATAAGAGACATATTTGACTTTTACGTTAACCATGATAGAAATACCTCTTGACGTCTGTATGGATTTTGTTTATGTACAATGATATACCCATTTATCATGAAGTAACATACACCGATGTTATTTTTAATTCCAATTTAACATTTGGTGGCAACTTATGACTGAAAATGGATAGAATATTCTCATATATACAAGAGTGGCAACTTTGCAAAGGTGTTTAATGCCTACTCATTTTTGCCCAGATGCATTATGGTACACAATGAAAGTTACAGTTAGCAAGTGTTAACATTAAATATGAGAAAGTTGCCATTTATGGAGAAAAAGCCAAATCCTAGAAGTCAACGAAAATAATATCCATATATTTAGATTTTAGACTTGTGATTTAAAACCTTGATGTTGAAAGTTTTAACTCACAAATTTTCTATCTCATCCGTGTTAAATATATTGCTAAATAAATAAATAAATAAATAAACATGGAGATGGATTTTATCTATTGACCATAACAGTAGATACTCACGTATGATATTTGTCCTTACGGTAAACCAAAAGGATTCATTTGGGTCCAAGATTCATTATTTTGATATGCTGTGTAGAGACAATTGATCTTGCAATGTACAATAATATTAATTTATAATTTTTATAAAAGTTTGCAATGATTTAATTATCATGATTGTAAGAGAACTCTAGAACCAATGCATCTATTCAAATGAATTTGAACTGTTAGATCTTTGTATCTCTATGGATACATTTTTTATGGTTTCCGACAACGTTTATTTTTATTTTTTATTTTTTTCTTGAATCGGCGTTAACAATGCAAGGCGATTGTTTGTCGATGTAAAAACATTTATTTGTGAATATATAAAATTATCATGTGTTTAATTTTTTTTTATGAGACATGTTTTACAGTTACATAAATTGTGACAAAAGTTCATTGGAACTAAAATAACATGTTCAATAAGAGAAAGTTAGACACATAACATGTTAAACTTTGATCACATATTTGGTAAGGTGGTTATTTGCATGTCTTTGGTGTAGCACGATAAATGTAGTAAAGTGACAATAATATATGTGATAACATAACTATCACATGTATGTGTGATAATTTATTTGGAAAGTGTACAAATTAAATATCAATTTTGGTGCACTCTCTTACATTGAATATTATTTTAGTGTCATTTGATCATTTTTGGGTTGTTCTATTAAACAACATTTAGTGATACACGGTGACATAATTAGTTATTCATTGATGTATTGTGCACTAAACTAAACGAGATTACAGAACAAAAATGTGATATATTTAGTTACATGAATTGAGTTGCATTCCATGCATAATTACAATCTTTAATTATTGTGATAATTCATGTAATTTTGATATTACATTTAAATTAGCTTTAATCTCTCGTGTCACGAAAAAGTATAATGCATTGTCCATTAATGTTGGTGTGTATGTTAAACATTGCATTGCATGCATTATATCGACCCTTAGAGACATGTATATGCACTATTGTTTAAAACGATGTGAACCAACATGTTGAAAATTTGAGAATATTAGATTCACGCATAATAAATTAAAAAAGTCTTATAGGTTAGTGTGGTGACAATTATTATGCAACACAAATAGATAAGAGAAACGCAATCACCAAGCAAGAATAAGGAATGCAAAATGCCAATCACACAACAATGGATGTACGTGGTTCAGCAAAGAGGTGCCTGCGTCCACAGTGGTGCAGTCTGTGTTATTTCTATATACTCCGGAGAGTGATTACAGAGAATTCAGTGTGTCCTTTGCTCCAGACCTAGGGTTTATTATATACATGTTCATTCAAGTAAGTGGGGGTGTTGGACTCCCCCACATCTTCAATATCTTCCTAGAACCTCTCTTAATGGGAACATGGGAGGAGACTGAATCATAATCGGTTAAGATATTGAGGGTCTGGACTTTGGGCCGCCACAATTGGGCTACTCGTCCTGGCCCATCATTCTAATTTCGGGTACCCACAATTGCCCCTAAGTTTGTAGGGCCATGCTTTGGGCTCAATAAATTTAAATGATTTGTCATAATGGCTCCTTCGTACATCGTGCAACTCTTCCCAAAGTATGAGGACTGATTCTGGCAGCACCCGCTTCGTGGCCTGTGCACTATGATTAGTAACACTTAAAGGTTTTATTCAGAGCAGTCATCGTTTCAAGCTTCCCAGTACTCTCCTATTTTCTGTGATCTCTAGCGATTCGCGTTCTCTTCTCTCAGTCTCCAATCTTATTGTTTTCTTGTCATTTGGGCTCGTGATTCTTCATCGTTCGAGTCGAGCTTTTATCTTGTAAGTCTCCTGTGCCTTCTCTTTGTATTTTTACTTTGAATTTGTAGTTTTGTAGGGTTTCCCAATGGCAAAGATCGGTAATAGGTTAGTGTCAGAGTTTAGGAAGTTCTATAATATCCCGAAGTGGGTAGAGATTGAGTGTGCCTCTCCCCCTAGAAATGTTAGAGAGATAGAAGGTGCCCATTGGATCTATGTCTTGTTGCTTTCCCAAGGGGGGCTTACTTTTCCTCCCAACAATCTATTCTTGCACTTCTTTGGTTATTTCAATATTGTTCCTGCACAGTGTTCGCCCAATGTGTGGAAGATAATTAATGGTGTTCATAGAATAAATCAGTTATATGGTACCAAGTTAGGGCTCGCCGAGGTCTACTTTTGCTATTATTTTTCTCGAACTAGTTCTGGTGTTCTCTATCTCAAGGCCAGGAGTTCTGACAGGGTATTGGTAGTAAACCTACCTGATTCCCATAAGGACTATTGGCAAGAGGGCTTTCTTGCTAGAAATTGGCAGTTTTCTCCCCAGTTTGAGGGGTCGAGATCTGATAGGTTCTCAGTTCCATTTTATGTGGAAGAATACATAGGTAGACTTTGCTTTGTCCGTTCAATTTCTTTACTGATTTGTGATCTTTCTGACTTTTCTTGTTTTTTCTTCAGCGAGGTCGAAGAACTTGGAACCTGCTCTCAGCGAGGTTCGTCTTTCTGAGTTGATCAAGGCTTGGAATATCAGGGAGGCTTTAGCCGACGGCAAGCATCCCCGGTCTGCTGCTTTCCTGCTCGAGTACAAAAATGTCGGTTCCAGCTTTATAGCGAGGCCGGTAGACAGTATCCCTGAATTCCACACCTCTGAAGAGACTGCTGCTGATCATATCCAGTTGGACGAGGAGGAGATTAGTTCTGAGAGTGATATTGTAGGTGGTATCGAAGGCAATTTTGGTGAGGGGAGCTCCAGTGGTGGTAACTCTTCTGATTCAGAGGGATTTCCTGAAGCCCGAGATTTTTCGAGCACGTCCAGCAGTTCAAGTGAGCAGATGGTTCCTCCCAGGAAAAACTTGATCCGGGACGATGACGACGATGATCACGTGCTCCTCGCTAAGAGGTCAAAGAAGCAGAAATCCAGTACCGAGGCTGTAGATACTAGCTCTCGATCTTCTGCTCAGGAGCAGGAGAGGAAGAGGAAAGAGGAAGAATAATTGAGAGAGAGAGAGAGAGAAAGAAGGATGAGGAGAGAAAGAAGACGGAAGAGAAGAAGAGGATGGAGGAGAAGAAGAAGAGAATAGAGAAAGAAAAAGAGGAGGAGAGGAGAAACATGGAATCGAGGATGAAGGCTGGGCAGGCCTTGGTGCCTGTGTCTGCACTGCCCGAGGGGGTCTCAGTTGTTATTTCTCCTCAACTGGCCCCTGCGCTGCTCGAGAGGGTAGTTCTTCCTGCAGATCGCCAAAAGGCGTTAGGTTCTGATCAATTGTCCCTTCAAGCTAGTTAGAGGCTAGCTTTGTTAAGATCTTATCCTTTCTCTAATGCTTTAATAAATTTCCTCACTTCCTTCTTCTGATGTCTTCTTCTTCTTGCAGTTTGTGACCGACTTTGCCATGCTCTATCGTTCTCGCGATGAGCTAGTGAAGAGAAATGGTGAGCTGGAGCAATAAAATGTTGCCTTGAGGTTGAGGGGTACAGAGATCGAGGGTGGTCCTAAGGCCGTTGATGCTGCTCGGATATTATCCGATCTGGCTCTTGCTAATGCCAATCGAGAGAGGGACGCAGCAGTTAAAGAATTGAACGAGCTGCGACAAGCCTACGACCTGGTTTGCTCGAGCAAGCTGGCTGTCGTGGAAGAGAACATAGTGCTATCTGAGAAGCTGAAGAAGAAGGAGTCTGAGGCGGTGACTGCTAAGGAAGACTCATATAATTCTGGTTGGGCTGCCGTATACGAGGATGCTGAGGTTCAGATAGGCTACATTAGCCGTCTGAATTTCAAGAAGGGCTGGAATAAGGCCCTCTTATCTGCCGGAGTGGATGTTGCATCTCCTCTGTTCGATGAGCATGACCCAGGGCTGAGGCCAAATGTGGATGAAGTCCCTACCCCAGCTATCGAAGGCGCTGACCCTGTCTCCCAGACAATTTCTGCTGACGTTCACCCTGTTGTGGTGACAGAGGTTATCCCTGCTGGGGGGGGTGCTCCTGTTGATGCTGATAAAGGGAAGCAATCATCGACTTCTGGGCAGCCTGAGGTTGCTAGTTAATTTTTACTTCTAGGACTACCTTGTATCTTTGCTTTTTCTGTTTGTAATTTTTTCTTTTTGCTGCTCGATGTACTTTGACCCTTATTAATGAAATGAAAAAGGTTTCTCATTCCCTTAGTGTGCTGAATGAATCTGTCTTTCCCCGTTCTTTTATGCGTTGTAGTTAATTGATGCAGAATAGTATTTTCCTGCCATATCTCAATTGGGCAGGACTCTTGGTCCCAATGCAAGTCCTCGGGTTCTCCAAGCCTTTGTTAAGCTTTGCAAATCTCTTAGATCAAGGAATCAAAAGTATAAGGATCAATCTGAGCTTGTGGCCAAGATGAAGGACAGGCTTCAAGAGATGGAAGAAGTTGGTGCTTCAGTCCAAGAGGAGGTGAATGCATTAAGGGCGAAGCTTCTAGACGCTTTCGAGATCAACGAGGTTGGGGAGGTTCTTCAGCAGGAGAATGAAGCTTTGAGGAGAGAGGTCTCGCGGCTTAGGGAGCATGCGCCGAGCCATGCTCCTGCAGTATTATGAGGTTCCTCGTCATCGCGAGCTAGAATTGGTTCGAGCGATCTTCCTCCTGTGCTGTAAGGCCTTACTCCTCCAACCTTTCTGCGAGCTGGCAGGAACAACAAGGGTTCAGCTAGGTAAATGGAAGAGCTTCGTGGTGATGTCCAGCGAGCGTATGTGATTACTGATGGGCTCCAGAGGGACGTCACCTGGTTGAGGCACTTGTTTAAGAAAGGACCTCGATGAGTATGGGTCGATGGTTACAATCAGGGTTGGCTAGATGCTCCAACGAGGTTGATAGAGTTTGAAGAGATCTCCTTCATCAGGGGGTGGTTGAGTGCCTTGAGGGATCTTCAAGTCCTAAGGAACTCGATGCTCTGGTACCGTCATGAGATTTCTCCTTCCACCCTGATGCCTAATTCCTTATAGAGAAATGATCAATGGATCCCCATCGATGCCATCCCTCGACAGTTATTGGAGTCGAATGCGAATGAAGTTAAGGAGGATCTAGTTCCCCATCCCGATGACGGCCGAAGAGCTCAAGTGGCTGATTACCTTGCTCAGAGGCCTAATCCTCATTAAGATTTTGCCAGTAGTAACTTTGTATATTTTATATTGAGGCGATGTAATGTGAATGTTTTGGGCGATCTCGCCGACTAAACATGTATTGCAATTGTTGTAAATATGATGAATTAATATAAAATTTATGTTTTGGGCGAATTTACCGACTAAACAAGTTGTATTATATTTTTCTCATCTTTGTTCAATAATCTTGAGCCTCTTTTGGCTGACTATATTTGCATGTTTGCATTATCAAGTAAGTGTACTTCCAGTCCAGTATGCCAACGAGATACCATTTTACCCCACTTTACCTTTTAGGTTGTGTCGTCACACTCCCTTAGGCCTAAGTGTGGCAATTGGCGAGGACACACCTGGTGTTGGATGTTTTATCCGATCAGGATTTTATTCAACCAAACATTCACTACACCAAAATGGGCAAATTGTCACCTTTCAGCCGGCCAGCCTTGTCAAGGTCATTGACCGTGACAAAAAACACGCGTTTTATTTCACGGTCATTGACCTTGACACGACCGTGACAACTAAATGTCACGGCCAATGACCGTGACAAATTTACTTGTCACAGACGTGTCACGGTCATTGACCGTGACAATTCTTTAAATAATTGTCAAGGTTAATGACCGTGACACAACCGTGACAATGTTCACAGCAAAAACCCTTTCCCCCTTCTTTTTTCCCTCCCGCCGTTCCCTCCCTCTCTCTCTCTCTCTCGACGCTGCTCTCTCTCTCTCTCTCTTCCATTTATATATATGTGTATGTGTATGTATGTGTATATGTATATGTGTGTGCGTGTGTATATGTATGTGTATATGTGTGTGTATGTGTGTGTATATGTGTGTGTGGTGGTGTGTGGTGGGGGAGGGGGTGGTGGAGGGGGGCAGGGGGTGGGGGTGGGGTGGGGTGTGTGTGGTGGTGTGTGGTGGGGGAGGTGGGAGGGGGTGGTGGAGGGTGGCAGGGGGTGAGGTGGGGTGTGTGTGTGTGTGTGGTGGGGTGGTGGAGGGGGGAAGGGGGTGGGGTGGGGTGGGGTGTGTGTGTGTGTGTGTGGTGGGGGAGGGGGTGGTGGAGGGGGGCAGGGGGTGGGGGTGGGGGTGGGGCACCCATTTAATAACTCTTTAAATATTTGGAAAAAACATAATATTACAAAATTGAAACGAAATGGTATTGACGGAACTTACACATACGTTATGTACTGTGCTCTTACGTTGAAAATTATTAGATAGAAAAAGAAAAATATAAATTGAGATAACCTTAGAATCTAATTAGGCTAAAAATATAATGGCATCAACTAACATATATACACAACACTAAAAGTAGACATCAATTTTATAAATAATTGATAATAGTTGGATAATAATTGGATAATAAACATCGGGAGGGGGTGGGGGTGGGGGTGGGGGTGGGGGTGGGTGGGGTTTTGAATATTATTTACATTTATTTTTTTGGATATTATATACATTCAAAATAAATAATTGATAATAGTTGGATAATAATTGATTTTTTCATTCAAAATAAATATTTCATTCAAAAATATTGGATAATAATTGATATTTTCATTTAAATTGATAATAATTTTATTCATGAAATTAATTCAATTAGGTAAAACCCTAGATAATTTTTTAATAGAATTTGATAATATTATATAAAGTTTAGTAAATTCACAAAATGTTGCCAATTGTATGTTTTTAGGAATATCATTAGTTAGAATCCATATACATGCATGTTGTTAGAAAGTCTTAAATTTAATTCTCACTTTAATTTGTAGAATCTCTGTACTTGGTTGGATTTATCCCTTTATGATAATGAAATTTATGCTACAATTATAATTATCTTATGTCATAATTTTATTGATAAACAATATATGTAGTTGTCATGGTCGTGGTGGGGGGAGGGGGTGGGGGTGGGGTGGGTAGGGGTGGTGTGTGTGTGTGTGTGTGTGTGTGTGTGTGCGTAGGTGCGTAGGTGTGCGTGTGTGTGTGGCGGGGGGAGGGGGCCAGGGGGTGGGGGTGGGGGTGGGGCACCCATTTAATAACTTTTAAAATATTTGAAAAAAACATAATATTACAAAATTGAAACGAAATGGTATTGACGGAACTTACACATACGTTATAATATAGACGGAACATTTTTTTATCTGTACTATTAATTCAATTAATTCAATTAGGTAAAACGAAATGTGTACTATTAACATTTTTTTTATCTGTACTAATAACATTTTTTTATAGCAAAAATGTATCCTTCAGATGTTAAGGCGAAGATGATGATGCTGTTTATGATGATGTCGTCTGGGTTCGGTGGTAGCGGAGGCGACGAGGGCTCCTCCGCCCCTAGGCTCCCCAAATATGGAAAATTTGGGATTGCCGTCGAAAACAAGTCAGAGCTATTAGCGAGATCCCTCGAGCTGCTAAAGACGGTCATCGGCCCGGGGTTTATGAGTTGGAAGGAGATGCCATATGAGCTGAAGTTAGCTATTTGGGCGGCACTACAGGTAATATTTATATGAATATTTCAATTTCAATTTCAATTTCAATTTCAATTTCAATTTCAATTTCATATTTATATTTATATTTATATTTATATTTATATTTATATTTATATTTATATTTATATTTATATTTATATTTATATTTATATTTATATTTATATTTATATTTATATTTATATTTATATTTATATTTATATTTATATTTATATTTATATTTATATTTATTCGCAACTAACATTGTATTTGTTGGACATGAACAATTCAACTTGGATCCAAAGCTACGCGATTCCGTCTTGGAGCAGTTGAGGGAGCAACACAAGACGTGGAAGAAAAATATGCGGACACGGTACTTTGGAAAAACATGAGAGTCCATTTTACAATGGCGCGGATCCGTCCCGCCCAAGGAGCCGATCTCATTGGCACAATGGCAAAAGTTCATTGACAATGAGATCGAGGATCGACAATTGGCATCTCGCCAATCGGGGAGGGAAAATCGGGCTAAAAAGACGGACGTGCACTACTCCGGCCGGACCTCTTACGCAGAGGTGGAGCATAGGATGCATGTAAGATTTAATTTATCTATAACTACAGAAATATATTATTGGATATTATTTTACTTTGCGGGGCCGATACTAATTTTACTTTACTTTATTTTATTTCAGGGGGTAGGGAGTGGGCCAGGGGGTAAGCCACATAGGCTCGATACTTATGTGGCTCTTCGGACGAAGAAGGGGAAGGACAAGGAGGTGTCCCCGAGCGTCGCGGCCATGATTGTAAGTAATCCTACAGTTTAATTATTGTTAATTACGTTATAATTTTTAGTTTACTTATTTTACTAATCATGTGCTTTTTTTCGTTTCAGGCAAATCTTAAGGAAGTGCATGAGTCGCAGTCTGATGTCGACAAGGCCTCTTTGTCCACAGACGCTCTCAGCCAAGTGCTTGGCTCTGATTGCAAGGGGAGGACAAGGGGAGTGAGCTCACGAGTGGCCAAATCTAAGATCATCGGATTGGAGATGAGCGACACCGGGTTGGCTCGAACGGTGGATTCACACGACGCGAAGCTGTCCCGTTTGGAGGCGACGGTCCAAGATATGTACGCATTCATGAAGCGTACGTTGGGTGGAGACCGTAAAGGGAAAGGGAAAGGGAAGGAGAAGGAGAAGGCGGTGGAGGAGGAGGTGCGGGAGGACGAGGCGCAGGATGACGAGGATGTGGACCTCGTTGCTTCATCACCGACACGTTCGTACTTCAACGATCCACTTCCCTATTTGACGCCCTCCAACAGACCATTGTCGACAATTGGTTGGCCGAGAGTGTTCATATTGGACGTATTTGATGGCCAGCAGATAGGGCGGGGGTTGAGGGACCCGAATATCGTCGAGGGTGGAATAGTCCATGGACGTGTGCTTTAAGAGATGGAGTCCAGGGTGCTCGTCACGCATGTCATACCCGGAAAGGAGAACTCCCTATTGTGGTTGCGCGAACAATGCGGCACGACGTATATTAGTGGGTGCGTCAATTCGTATGTCATGTGGCCTACTCACCTCCTCAGCTTTATCCAAGACATGTAGTAACATTATTTTTAAGTTTGTCCATTTTAATTATATTTGGATTATATCGTCATGTATATTATTTTTACTTTGAATATTTGGATTATATCGTCATGAATATATATTTGCATTATCTTTAGTTTGTGTTGGATATATGATGTTTGGAACAGGTACAACGTTGCAATAACAGGTACAAATATACTGCTGGGCAGTGGCGGTGGCCATACTGCCCAGCAAATTTTTTTTAAATTTTGCCCAGAATTGTCACGGTCATTGACCGTGACAAGCCCGTGACACAAAGTTGTCACGGACGTGTCACGGTCAATGGTCGTGACAATTTTTTTAAAAAGGGTCACGGCTTAGTCACGGTTTATAATCGTGACAAACGTGTCACGGTCATTGACCGCGACACGACCGTGACACAAAACGCGAGTTTTGTGTCAAGGTCAATGACCGTGACACGACCGTGACAAAAAAAGTTGTCTCGCCTCGAAATATCACGGTCATTGACCTTGACAAGTTGGATTTGTCAAGGTCAATGACCTTGACAAATGGGCAGATTTGGTGTAGTGATTGCTTGGTGACCAATTTTTACTTGGCCATATTGCCTAAGGATCTCCTGTAGGGCTTCATATATTGCCAGGGGCAATGCTAAGAGAGGTCTTTCGTGTTTCATAACGGAAACCTGAGGAGGGTTATTTCCCTACTATGATGTAATGATCAATGTGCCTTTCACCTGGAAAGGGTGTGTGAGTTGTAAAGTCTATTCATTGATAGCTCAAAAAATGCAAATTAGTTGACTGATACTTCGTAGAATGCAACTGCCAAACGACTTTTTATTAATGATAAGGGAATGAACTTCCAGTTTCACAATCAAAGATCAAAAGAAGAATCTATCAAAAGAAGAATATAGAAATAGAATTTCTTAAGGTTGGCTGCATTCCACGCTCGGGGTATCTCTCTGCCCTCCATCTTTTCCAAGTGATAGGCTCCTTGCAGATCGTCTCTAGTTATCTTGAATGGTCCTTCCCAGTTTGGCCCTAGCTTGCTGTCTGATGGTTTTACTGCGCTTCCCAGGACTTTCCTTAGGACATAGTCCCCAACTTGGAATGACCTTGGGTTGACCCTTTTGTTATAATGCCTTGCGAACTGTTGCTGATAGCTCGCTAGTTTTATTAGGGCTAGCTCTCGGCGCTCGTTGGCTAGGTCGAGCTCAACGAGCAATGCTGCATCATTATGGCCCTGGTCAATAAGGCTGGACCTCATTATTGGTAAGCCTGCTTCTAATGGGATGACTGCTTCCATTCCATATGTCAGTGAAAATGGGGTTTCCCCCGTTGCTCATCACGGAGTGGTTCGGTAGGCCAATTAAATATGTGGTAATTCATTTACCCATGCGCCTTTGGCTCGCTCTAATTATTTCTTTAATCCATTGATCACTGTCTTGTTGGAAGCCTCGGCTTGGCCATTGCTCTAAGGATAGGCCACCGAGCTAAAATGGTACCAAATTCCTTGCTCATCGTAGAAACTCTGAAAGGATCCGCTCTCGAACTGCGTTCCATTGTTAGTGATGATAGTTCTGAGGATGCCAAAATGGGTTATTATATTTCTCCATATGAACCTTATCATATCTGCGTCTCGAATGTTAGCTAGGGGTTCCGCCTCGATCCATTTAGTGAAGTAGTCAGTTGTGACCAACAGATATTTGTGATTGCCGGTGGAGGTAGGAAGTGGTCCTACGATGTCCATTCCCCATTGGGAAAATGGCCATGGGCTGGACAGTGATTTTAGGTCGCTAGCAGGTTGGTGGACCATAGGGGCGTGAAGTTGGCATTTCAAGCACTTGCGAACATACACCGCAGAGTACCTTTGCATATATGGCCACCAATAGCCTTCATTTATTGATCGAAAAGCTTGAGATCTTCCTCCGATATGGCTTCCACAGATTCCTTCGTGAAGCTCATGTAGAACTTGCTCGACATTCCTTGGGTGAACGCATTGAAGGTAGGGACCAGAAAAGGATCTCTTGTATAGGTAGCCCTCTGGAGATAAGTGAAAGCAAGAATCTTTGACTCTTATCTGGTGGGCGGTCTTCTTGTTATCTGGGAGGGTTCCATCCTTCAAATAGTTCTTTAAAGGGTCCATCCAGCTGGGAGTTGACCCTATCTAGAGCACCCGTTCCACACCCGATGGCTTGATGTTACGGTTAATGCTTGGATGAGCGAGGAAATTGATGGGGATTGTTCTTTTCAAGTCGGAATCGACTGCTAAACTCAGGGCTACTAGGGCATCAGCATGGCTATTCTGCCCTTTGAGAAACTGTTGGATATTGATCTTTTCGAAGCTTGCCATTAGTCTTTTCACTAAGGCGAGGTACGCTGCCATTCTTTCATCTTTTGCATTATAATCTCCACTTATCTGATTTGAGACTAATTGAGAATCACTGAACACCTGTAAATGCTTTGCTCCCAAAGTGTGCGCCTTCTGGAGGCCGGCTATTAAGGCTTCGTATTCAGCTTCGATGTTGGAGGCTGCAAATCCAAGCCCGATTCCTTGTTCAAGGATTGTATCCTCTGGAGTAATGAGAACAATGACTACTCTTGCCCCCTTTGAGTTGGAGGCTCCATCAACGAACAATTTCAAGGTTTCCTCCGTCGCGTCATTCCCCTTTTGTCTCGCTGTTTGAGGTTGGTTGGGAGGTTGCTCGCCTGTGAATTCGGCTATAAAATCAGCAAGGATCTTCCCCTTGATTGCATTCCTTGGTTGAAATTGGATGTCAAATCGTCCGAGCTCGACTGACCATTTAGACAGTCTTCCCGACAAATCCGCCTTCCTCAGGATTGCTCTAAGGGGGTGTGATGTAAGGACGATTATAGTGTGGGCTTCAAAATAGTGCTTTATCTTCCTCGAAGCCACTACTAGTGCAAAGGCGAGCTTTTCCAGTGGTTGGTATCTCTGCTCGGCGTCTAGTAGGGTCTTGCTCGCGTAATAAATGGGGTGTTGTATCCCTACGATTTCGCACACTAATACGGAACTAACAGTGTGGTTGGAAACAGAGAGGTATAAGTACAAAGAATTTGTTTGCTGTGGAATGACGAGCAGAGGTGGGGAGCTAAGGTAAGACTTGAGCTCATCCAATGCTTGCGAATAATCGGTGTTCCATTCTACTGTCTTATTTCCCTTTAGAAGCTTGAAGAAGGGCTTACACTTCTCGGAGGACTTAGAGATAAAGAGGTTTAAGGTAGTGAGCATACCTGTGAGCTTTTGTACGTCCCAAATTATTTGAGGAGGTTGTATCCTGTTTATTGCATCGATCTGGTCTGGGTTAGCCTTGATGCCTCTCTTACTGACCAAGTACCCAAGAAATTTTCCCGACTGGACAACGAAAGAACACTTGCTCGCGTTAAGTTTCATTCCGTACTTCTTGAGGATTTCGAAGGTGCTTGATAAGTCTGAGAGGTGGTCTTGTTTCTTCTTGCTTTTAGCGATCATGTCATCGATATAGACCTCCATGGTGTCTCCCATCTGGTACTTGAACATCCTGGTGACCAGACGCTGGTAGGTTACCCCTACATTTTTAGCCCGAAGGGCATGACCTTGTAGCAGTATAACCCAACTGTGGTGATGAATGCTGTTTTGTCTTGGTCTGGGGTATACAGAGGGATCTGATGATACCTTGAGTATGCGTCCAGTAAACTCATTCTCTCGTGAGCTACAGTGGCGTCTATCAGTTGATTAATTTTTGGGAAGGGGAAATTGTCTTTAGGGCACGCTCTGTTGAGGTCAGTGAAGTCGATGTAAACTCTCCACTTCCGGTTGCTTTTTGGAACTACTACTGGGTTAGATAACCTCATGGGGAATTGTACTTCCCGTATGGATCTTACATCCAACAGTTTTTTAACTTCTTTTTCCACGGCTTTTGCCTTCTCGGGTGCAGTTCGCCGTGCTTTCTGTGCGATTGGTTTGAAGGTGGGATCGACGTGTAGTTGATGACAAACCATACTAGGATCAATTCTGGGCAGCTCATATGGTTCCCATATGAAGATGTCTATATTGTTCCTTAGCAAGGCCGTCAATTCCTTCTTCTCTTGATCTGTGAGAGAAGCTCTAATTAAGAAAATCCTGTTATCATCGCTATCTCCAGCTGTGACTTCCTCCAGGTCCTCGATGACCCGTTCAGAGGGGAGGAGCCTGGTCTCCTCTACTCCGAGTCTTTCGTACTTTAATTGCTATTTCGAAGGTATCAGACCTTCTTGTTCTTCAATTCTTTCGTTGGACTTGTCGGCCTTCTTTTCGCTCGGTCACATACTTGAGCTTCTGGTGGTAGGTCGAGGAAACTGCCTTCATTGCATGTAGCCATCCTCAGCCGAGGATAGCCTGGTATGGTGAGTTAATGTCGACCACCAAAAATTCGATCATTTTAGAAACATTTCCTACCCTTACTGGCAGCACGATCTTTCCTAAGGGCATAGTCATCTTTCCAGTGAAGCCAACCAAAGGGACGGTAGCTTCCTTTAGGTCGGCGATGCTTAATTTTAATTTTCTGAACAGGTCGAGATACATCACCTCGGATGAGCTTTCTTGATCGACGAGCAATTTATCGACATCATAGTTTTCGATTCTTAGAGTAATGATCAAAGCATCGTGATGTGGGGTTCTCACTCCCACCAGATCTTCATCTGTAAACACGATATGCTTACTATAGTCGACATCATCTGCTCGTCGATGCTTTCCTGACTATGTTTTCGCTGGATCAATCTGAAAAGCTTGCATCACTGCTGTAAGCTTTTTTACCTCCATGCGAGATGAATTTCCCTGAATCTATTTTGCATCGGATGCCCCATGAATTACTGCGAATTCTTGGCTGGCATCATCTTTGAGTACGTTTTCAGGCCTTGCTTCCCTATGGGCAGTAACTTTCTCTGCCTTTTTCTCCACGAATTCGTTCAGGTGCCCAGACAGGGTCAGCTCTTCGAGGTGGGACTTAAAAGCCTTGCAATGCTCAGTCTTATGTCCTCCCTCTTTGTGAAAAGTGCATCTCAGCGCATTGTTCCTCTTTGAGGGATCTCCTCTCATCTTTCTGGGCCACTTGATGAATGGCTCGTCTTTGATTTTTGTGAGAATTTTGTAAATTGGTTCTTTGAAGACGGTGTTGACTGCCTGAAATGCTTTCGACACATCATTGTTGCCTCCGTTTTTGGAGCCATTTTTGCCCCTATTCTTTCCTCCTTTCTTCTGGTTCTCAATCTCGTCACTGCCCTTGGCAGCGAGCTTAGTTCGACCGTTTTCCCCTGTGCTGAGGCGGGTCACATCCACCACCTTGGCATACTTATCGATGCGAGCCATTAGGTCATCGATGGTCATGGCCTCTTTCTTCGTCAGGGAGTGGTACAGAAGGGAAGAGTTGGGTAGCCTAATTTTAAAAGAGGCCACTGCCACTTGCTCTGAACAGTCCTCAACCTCGTTGAACAATTCCAAGTATCACTTCGCGTAGTCTCGGAGGGTCTCTTGGGGCATCTTTTTCATTATCAGCAGAGCATCCATCCTTTTGGGAAGGGAGCTGCTAGTAATGAATCGGACCGTAAAGAGCTTGGCCAGGGATTTGAAACTCCTGATGGACCGGTGGGGGAGCCTTTCAAACCATTTCTGCACCATGTCATGCAGGCTCGAGGAGAAAATTTGGCACATTAGTGGGTCTCGATGGTTCCAGAGGGTCATGGCCTGCCGGTACTGCCTGACGTGATCAATGGAATCTGTCTTACCATCATAAATTTTGAACCTTGGAATAGCAAACTTCTTGGGGACTTTTTCTTCTTCGATTCCCTCAAGAAGGGTGATTTCATCTGAGTTTTGAGAGCTCGCCTAGCGAGTTCTCGGGTCGATCTGGTACCTTGATGGGCAGGGTGTTGGTCCATCTCCCTTCGGACCAGACTTCGTATGTCCTCGTTGCTGCGATCTGGGCTTTTGTGACTGCGATCTAGTCGCAGTAGCTCGAGAAGGTCGTCCTCTAACTTGTTTCCCTCAGATCTCTAGGATCCGTGCCTAGGGCTCCTTCCTCGGCTGCGAGACTTGCTCGCCCGAGGGCTAGGGTACGGACCCTTCTTGGTACTACGATGGAGCTCTCTCTCCATTCTTTCCAATCTTCTTTTGAGGCGAGCGTTCTCAGCCCCGTGCCTGCGAGAAGACTCCCTCTGCTCTTGGAGCCTCACCTCGTATGTGTCAATCAGTCTGGATATCTGCGTGGATCTCGCTGGTCCTTGGCTTTTTTCTAAGGCTGGCCTTTCTGGGAGAGCCCTCTGATCTGAACGCCGAACTTCAGACCTAATCCTGCGAGGAGCAAGAGATTCTTGAATATCTCTTGCCTGGGGAGCATTACTATTGTGACCAGACATTTCAAACTCCTTCTTTTTTTTCGTGTGGGCTTTCTCAGGGAAGATAAGCGTTCCCACAGACGGCGCCAATTATGATGACAATTATTATGCAACATAAATAGATAAGATAAACGCAATCACCAAGCAAGAATAAGGAATGCAAAATGCCAATCACACAACAAAGGATGTACGTGGTTCAGGAAAGAGGTGCCTACATCCACGGTGGTGCAGTCAGTGCTATTTCTATATACAACAGAGAGTGATTACAGAGAATTCAGTGTGTCCTTTGCCCGGGACCTAGGGTTTATTATATACATGTTCATTCTAGTAAGTGGGGGTGTTGGACTCCCCCACGTCTTCCATCTCTTCCTAGAACCTCTCTTAATGGGAACATGGGAGGAGACTGAATCATAATCGGTTAAGATACGGAGGGTCTAGACTTTGGGCCACCACAATTGGGCTACTCGTCCAGGCCCATCATTCTAATTTCGGGTACCCACAGTTAGGAATTTATTATGTTTGCATAATTTTATATAGTTGATGCCATGTTGTGGCATCCGATGACCTAATGTCTTGTAATGAAAATTGAGGTGTGTAATGATATACTATTCTCATGTGTAAAAGTGTATTGGATATTTGTGGCATGATTGTATATCATTAACCATATAATTTTTGTGTAACATTCAATTGATGTTAACATTACAGAAAAAATAATACAATTTGTATTGATATCGGGGTGCTCATTTTTTCCATGATGAAAGACTTGAAAGAGTGAATATGATTAATTTCAATATATTATTCATCTTCACTATATTGAATATTATCAAATGCGATGAAGATTGCAAAAGATATGAGAATCTTTAGTTAATATAAGTGATATATTCCTTTCATAATGTATAAATTCTTTTTAGAAGAATTTTATACTCCAATGAATGGGTTTGTCTATGTGATTGTCGAACGTGCTCTTCAATGAAAAAAATAATGTGGCATGATTACAGATCTATTTATTGAATTTATGATTAAAAATTCAGAACCGAGCGGTTTAATGACTATTTAAAGATGGTATTGAATTAAATCATAAATCAATAGAAATGATCAAGGGATTCAAAACCGAGCGATTTCACAACTGGTTTACAGAAGGTAGAATCAAATTATGGTCTCATTGGAGACTTAGGCGTAATCTCAAGACTCCACAACTAGTAAACTCAAAGAAGGACAAGTAACCAAATTGCATATTTTACATTATGATATTTTTAAAGTCCATAATCATAGAATATGTTCAAATGGTTTTTAGGCATATAAATTATGTGTGACACAAACTTATCTCAACTAAATTTTATTTAGATTGAAACGAATGTATACCTTATAAATGGATATATATATATATTGGTCCAAATAAACATTAATGTCATTGCATTTTAAAGAAAAATAAAGCCCTTGGAGTTTGAGAATAAATGTATCAATTTTGTATAATTTCAAATTTATGTTTGAAATTGTGGGGGAAGTATTGTGTTTTCTATGAGTTATATTCTGAACACATTAATCCGCGATAAAATTTTATTGGAAAGGTTGAGAACTTTTGTATGAATTATGATAAATGTGGGGGTATTTATCTAAGGCGATAATTTCTATCCAAAACTAGAAACAAAAGATGACTCCTATTGAACATAGGATAAACACTACTGAAAGTGTAGTATTTTATTGTATAAATTCATTTAATGTACTATAGTATTCCAATGTGCATTTGTCTAGAGAAGTGTATACTTTATTGATTGAACGATAATTAATACTTAAGTACTTTGATTATATTCCAAGGTTGGAAATGATTAAACGTGTACACAAATCTTTAGAATAAAGATAGTGGACCAAAGAATCTAAACTACAAATAAGTAGTTCAATATCCATATGGATATTAAGATATAAGTGACAAATGACATAAACATTAGGATATTATGAATATATCTTAAACAATATATGATTCTTGAGACTTGCATTCCAAGTGATATATTAGCACAATTAGAGGTGTTAATGTTTGAAAATCCTCTTATGATGGAATATGAATATTATTTCTTAGATAGCAAGGTATCTTGACAATTTTAAAGAAGAAGACCCTAGATAACAATTCCATAAATAATTAGTATGCCTATGTTTGCGAGTGGCATTCATTGTTTGAAGAGGCATATTATAATTTGGCAAGTCACGACTTATTATTCATGATATAAGACAATAAATATCTCTCTATCAGTGATAACATTAGGCCTAATAAAATAACTGTGGATCCACTAACGAGAGAGTAAGATAAGTTCATCAAGGGGAATGGGCTTATAGCCGGTTAAAACCTAAAAGAATTGCCATAATGGAAACCTAACCTAAATGACTGTAGATCCCAAGAATTAGGTTCAATGGGACAACCTAATTATGTGCGATTCAGTTAGCACTGAGAAGAGAATAAATTCTTCCTCCCATTCCTAGGATGAGTCAGTGCACTGTCTGCCGCGTGTAACAGGATAAATTTTATTTTTAATGATTTTTATATCTTGAACATATGGGTCAAGTGGGGTATTAGAAGGATACTCTTTATAGAAATCACCTATGTGAGTGATAAGGGGCCACTTCTATGAGAATAACCAACAACTACATTGTTAAATTCTCTAATACACTCATGAAATAGGGAGGTGTCCAAGGACAAAACGGACACAACAATGAGAACCAAGAATGTTCGAAGAAGGGTTGTGTAAATTATATTGTCTCGGTTTACATAAAAAGGTTGATCAATTCATGTGAATTATATTGTCTCACGTTCATTGATTTGGCCAGTAAACCCGATAGTACCTCACTAGGAAAGATTCAAGGCCAAAAGCTATTTTTACTAATGTAGCTCTTTTCCACTAATACTCTCTCTAGTTTGTCTTCATCTTCATTTGATTCTTCACCCTTCATTCATGTGGGGGATTATTTGAAAATATTGTGTTTTTACACAAATTTTATAACCAAATTAATATATTGGTCAACTTTGAGCAATTATAAGAGTAGGACCCACACTTCAAATGTGGTGGGACCAAGTGCGTACATGTTCCTTATAGCAAGACGAGTTACGTGATATATACATTTGGTAAAAACTAATAAATGATGAATAAGAAATTTGGTTTCAAAGTTCCCCATATACTTATGAAAATTATTGAGAAATTTTATTTTGTTTTCTGGGACAAATTTTCATAACTTTCGCTAAAGGTTGTGGTTGTTCGTATATAGTGACTATTTTTCAGAATCGTCCGTAAAGGTCTTGATTGTTCATCATAAGTTATGATAGTTCATGAAAAATGTCCCTAAAGTGACTATTTTCTAAAAGATATGTCTTTTCATGAAAAAACACTTTGTTTTCTATAAATATAAGACTTGTCTTCATTTTTAAAACAGAGAAAATATTTTCAATACTTTCCGATACCGATCGAGTTGGATAGAGTATCAAACATAATTGGTTTATGGGACACGCACACTGAAGTTCTTCTTACGCGTGTCGAGACCGTTTTACCCTGGGAGGGAAATGCTTATTATTTATTGCCATAAGCAGCATAGCGGGAGCACATTTTGTCTTAAGGAGAAAGAGTCTCAAACACTTGACTCGATCATCTTCTTCGTTTGTAATTTTTCTAGTTGTATTAATTTTATTGCATAAATATGATTTATTTCATATTTTTAAATTTAATAAAACACAAAAGTATATATTTTAAGTAATAGCGTGTTCTTGTCAATGAGTGACAAGTAGCTCATCTCAGGCTTTGACTAGTCATTTACAAGAACCTGAACGACTAAACAGATACGGTTAAAGAGAACACTATATAGAACACCATAATGAATGGGTTTGTTCACACAGTTTAGGAACAAGAAATGTAGAGAAGAGAATGAATGAAGGTAGGTAAATGGTAGAACCCCAACCTATGGAAAAGGAAGATGAGAATGCTCTTCAACAATGGATGTATTAGAGATACATATATTTGTTATTGGCTACTTTTTTCTATAAATAGTTCGTTAGTTTGTTAATAAGTCTGTTATTTTCCTTTTTAGGAGAGTTTTTAGCTTTTTTATATATTCATGTACTGTTCTCTCTAAACTTAATTCAATTCGATCACTCATTTTCATTTTCTCTCTTTACATTGCTCTTTTTTAGACTGTAATGTGGTATTAGAGCTTAGTCTTCCATTCCTCCATTGATGTTCTTCGTTCTCCTTTGATTTCTCTTTTTAAAAGGCGTCAAAGTTCATCTTCATCTTATTCAACTGGTTAATTTTCTCTATTTTTCACCATGACGATCTTGGAACTTCTAAGATTTATGGTTTGAAATCTTCTTCATTTTCTTCATTCGATGACTCTTCATCACCATATTTTCTTAACAATGGTGATAATCCAAGTAATATTTTGGTTTCTCAACCTTTGATTGGAGCTGAGAATTTTAATACCTGGTTTCGTTCCATGATTGTTGCTCTTCGTGCGAAGAACAAATTAGGGTTTATTACTAGAATTCTTCCTGAACCTCCTATTAATGATCCACTATATAATCAATGGATTCGTTGTGATAATATGATCATTTCTTGGATTCTTAATTCTGTTTCGAAGGACCTTGCATCTAGTCTCATCTATGGTAATTCATCTAAGGAGGTTTGGTTTGATATCAAAGAACGTTATTCTCAAAAGAATAGCCATTGAATTTTTCAATTGAAGAAAGAAATTTCATTGTTGAAATAAGATCAGCTGAGTGTTACCACTTATTTTGCAAAAATGAAGAGTCTCTGGGATAAACTCTCCAATTATGCCATTGTTCCTACTTGTAATTATTGTTCTCTCAAAACTCGTCCTTGTGAAATTGTCAAAACCTTACTTGATCATCAACATCATGAGCACATTATGTTATTTTTTATGGATTTGGATGATTATTATACTCCTATTCGAGATCAGATTCTTCTTATGGATCCTTTTCCCTCCATAAATAATGTTTTTGCTAAGATCACTCAACAAGAGAGGCAATGAGAACTCACTTTATCCAAAGGGTATTCTCCTGATCTTCCATCAGATTCTATGGTTATGTTTACCAGATTTGGTGAATCTAAACATCATTTAAAATCATCTCATTCCCAGTCTCATCCAAGAAAGAACTGAATATTGTGTACTCACCGTGGACAACTTGGCTATGTGGTGGACAAATATTTTAATCTCCATGGTTACCCCCTAGGCATAATTCCAGAGGAAGAGGTTATTCTTCATATTGTAATGCTTTAACTACTTCTTTTATATCTAATCAGGTCTATACCACACTTATTTCTTCTTCTATGTCAGACACTAGTTCTCCATCACCTAGTTTACAGTTTACCCCAGCTCAATGTCAGCAACTTATTGCTTATATTAGTCCTCAGATGTCTTCTCCCTCCACTACTGATTTCACTTCTTCTTCCAATGCACCATTAGTAGATATATGCTCTTCCACACGTGCTTCTAGTTTTGGTCCTGATTCCCTTAATTCTTGGGTTATTGATTCAGGGGAAACTAGTCATATTTATTGCTCTTTATTTTTTTTAGTATGTTTTTCACATTGCCAACTTTTTTGTTCATCTTCCTAATGGTCTTACAATTCCTGTTACTCATATTGGCACGATCAGATTTTCTTCATCTTTTGTACTTAGTGATGTTCTAAGCATTCCTAATTTCTATTTCAATCTTATTTCTGTGAGTAAGCTAATTTCTACTATGTATTACTCATGTCTTTCTGTTTTTAATTCCTGCATTATCTAGGACCTCACCCTCATGACAATTATTGGAATGGGTGCTAAACATGGAGATGTTTACATCTTGAAGACTCCATTGCCCAATTCGTTTTCTGCTACCCCTCTGTAGCTTGTTAATAAGCAAAGTGTTCCTGTGATTTCTCATGATATTTGGCATTCTAGACTTGGTCATCTTTCTAATGATAGATTTTATTTACTAAAATATGATGTACCTTTACTTGATTATACTCCTTCTACAATTACTTGTGATGTATGTCATCTTGCTGAGCAAAAAAGATTACCTTTTGTTTCTCATCGCAATATGTGCTCTTATCCTTTTGACCTTATTCACCATGACATTTAGGGCCCATTTCATGTGGCAACCCTTAACAAACATAGATATTTTCTGACTATTGTGGATGATTGCACTAGAACAACTTGGATTTATCTTATGAAATCTAAATCTGATGTTTCTCATCTCAAACCTGCCTTTTATTCTCCAATTCTTGAACGATTTCATAGATCCATCAAGGCTATTAGATCTGATAATGGTCAGGAATTGATTCTCCTTGATTTTTTTAAGTCTAAAGGGATTATTCATCAATTGAGTTGTGTAGAAACTCCTCAACAGAATTCTTTAGTTGAAAGGAAACATCAACACCTCTTGAACATTGTTAACGCTTTGAGGTTTCAATCCAATGTGCCCTTACATTTTTGAGGGGACTGTGTGTTAACTGTTGCATACCTCATAAATAGGATACCCTCTCCTATCCTTAATAACAAAACCCCTTTTGAGTGTTTATTTCATGTTCAACCTTCTTATTCTCACCTCAAAGTTTTTGGTTCTTTATGCTATCCTTCTACTTTAGCTCACCATATACATAATTTGCTCCTAGAGCTAAAATGTGTTTTTTTGGGATATCCTTTTGGTGTCAAAGGCTACAAACTCTTGGATCTTTCTACTCACACTATTTTCATCTCCAAAAATGTAGATTTTCATGAAACCATTTTTTCCCTTCCATTCCTTTCTTCCACAATTAATGTATGAAGATCCTTTTTCTCATATTTCTTTGCCTTATGCCATTTCCTCTAATTTTTTTTCTCCCCGTTCTCCTTCATTATCACCTTCCTAAGTCCCCTCATCTATTCCCCCTCCTGTTTCTATTTCTATTTTCCCTTCATTATTTTCTATTGTTCCAACTGTTCAAGCCGCTCCCAGAATATCATCTAGATTCAAGAAAGGTCCTTATTATCTTAATCAATATCACTGTAAACTTATATCTAGTTCTTTTTCTCCACCAGTTGCAGATGGTCCTCATACTCTGTCCTCTGTTTTATCTTATAACCATATCTCTCCTTCTCATAAATGTTTTATATACTTTATTTCTTCCACTTATGAGCATGAGTATTATCATCACGCTATTTCATTTCCTTATTGGAGGGAGGCTATGGCTACTGAAATTAAAGCATTGGAAGCTAATAATACTTGGACTTTGAGTGACCTACCTACTGAAAAGAAACCTATTAGTTATAAATGGGTTTACAAGGTTAAACTCAAATCTGATGGGACAGTAGAAAGATATAAAGCCAGATTAGCTGTCAAGGGGTATATATAAAAAGAAGGTGTGGATTTTATGGAAACCTCCTCTCCTGTTGCCAAGCTCACCACTGTTAAAGTCTTACTTTCCATTGCTTCAGGTCAGAATTGACACCTACTTCAATTGGATGTTAATAATTCTTTTTTTCATGGTGATTTACATAAGGATGTCTATATGTCTCTTCCCCTAGTTTTGCTGTTAAGGGGGCCTTCAATATTGCAAACTAAATAAGAGTTTGTATAGTCTCAAGCAATTTATTAGGAAGTGGTTTTCTAAATTTTCTTTAGCTCTCTTAGCTCTTGATTTCACTCAGTCTAAATATAGTTATAACTTGTTCACCAAAAGTCAAGTTTCTTCCTTTATTGCCCTCTTGGTATATGTGGATGATATCATCCTTGCTAGGAATGATTTCCAAGATGCTACTTAACTTAGGAACTTTCTTAATGACCAATTTCAGCTAAAAGATTTGGGTCATTTGAAGTATTTTTTGGGTTTGAAAGTAGCCAGATCAGCAAAAGATATTCCGATTTCTCAAAGGCATTATGATATACAGCTCCTTGAGTCCATTGGTTTTCTTGGTTCTAATCCCTCTTCCACTCTCGTGGACCTTGGTTCTCATCTCAAGCAATCAGATCGAGCTCTCCTTTGAGATCCAACTTCTTACCATAAGCTCATTGGAAACTTTCTTTATCTCACTATTACCAGATCGGACATTTCATTTGTTGTTCATAAGTTGAGTCAATTTCTTTCTCAACTAAGGGAGTCTCATCTCAAGGCTTCACACAAGGTTCTTCACTACCTCAAGGCTGCTCCTGCTCAGGGTCTTTTTTTCATCTTCTTCATCCTTTCTTCTCAAGGGTTTTATTGATGCTGATTGGACTGCTTGCCTCGACTCAAGGAGAAGCACTACTGGTTTCACCATTTTCTTGGGAGATTCTCTAATTTCTTGGAAATCCAAAAAATAACAAACCGTGTCTCGGCCTTCTTCTGAGGCCGAATATAGAAGTTTAACAACCGCTAGTTGTGATCTTATTTGGCTCACATATCTTCTATCTGATTTCCTGATTTTTCCTTCCAGTCATGCTGTGCATTTTTTTGATAACCAGGATACTACTCACAATGATGCCAATCCCGTGTTCTATGAGCATACTAAACATAATGAAATAAATTGCCATGTGGTTCGAGATAAAGTTCAGGAAGGTGTCTTGAAGGATCTTCATGTGAATTCTAGTCATCAATTAGCTGACTTCTTACTAAGCCTCTACATCCTTCTCAATTTTATCTTATCCTCAGCAAGTTAGGTGTGTTAGATACTCATCATCCACCTCCAACTTGAGGGGGCCTATTAGAGATACATATATTTGTTATTGGCTACTTTTTTTTGTAAATAGTTAGTTACTCTGTTAATAAGTCTTTTATTTTCTTTTTTAGGTGAGTTTTTTTATTTTCTTATATATTCATATATTGTTCTCTCTTAACTTAATTCAATTCATTTAATAGTATGTGTGGTTTAAATAAGGAAGAATACTTGAGCAAATGGTCCAATTAAGGATTCGATAATCATTTCTAAGATGAGAGTGGAAAAGAATGGAAGAGTCAAGGAATCCACACCTGAAAAGGACACAGTAAATGATATAAAATGTAGTATGGGCCTCATGTGTCTCGGGATAGGCGGGATCCCAAATGTGGCGAGTACATAGAATGATAACTATGATATTAGGCGTGACAATGATGTCAATCACACGAATAAGAGAGAGCACAAAGGAAGGATTGCCACCCATCCGATGGTATAACTCACGGACAAGATTAGGAAGAATCACGTCATATAAGGAGAATGCTAGGTCCCAATCCTTCGCACTGGCCGACCCTAAGAGCATAAGTGGAGAAATCCTAAAGCAAAATGATATGCTCTCAGACTACCGGATGAATATGGAAACCTGTAACATAAAAACTCTTGTAATCTTGACAACACATGAAATAAAGAGTGGTGTAGCACGGTTTTGGGACCGATGCAACCCTCCCTGGTGGAGGATAACCCTCATCATGTGCCTCGTCACGAGTGGGATGACATTTGTGACAACCCGCCATATCAACAAAGACGGGTGATATGAAATCAAAGAATACTACTGAACTCTAAGAACCTATCTCCATCATATCCATCCAACCCCCAATAGCACCATCCATATTAGAGAAACAAACATATAATATCCAAATAAGATAGAGATAAAATAGACAATAAATTTCAGACATAGGCTGCCCAAAATAATTTTTTACATATTATATAATCAGGGCAAATAAGTGCATAAAATGTATACTAACACATGCACTATATATTGTATGTATAAAAATAGTATATATGGAATTAAATTTAACATAGATTACCATAAAAAACCATATTTGAGAGACCCAAAATGTCATCTAATAGAAAAAACAATTGAACATTGACTGAAATATAAGGTAGGCCATATCCAAGGGGCTGTGAAAAATGAACCATAAGAAAATATATTTATAAATATACATAATTAGAAAATGTATAAAAATATTTATATACACTTTGTGCTATACAATAAGGAAATATTAAAGAATAAGAACACACACACACACACACACACACACATATATATATATATAACAATAATCAAACCACCAATGAGTTCATATAATTAAAAACGCATAAACAAATTAAAAAGAAGTACAAAAAGTAGAAGCATACAAAATCCCAAATATGTAACCCTAGAAAATGCTCCCCAAATCACTACCAAATATTTTCCTAGAGATAAGAATAGCTCCCAAACAAAGGACTGAAGAGTGAAGCGGTGAAAGGATAGGGGGTTGGATGGAATGTGTGATTCAAGGCTTGCAAATGAAAAAGAGAAAGTGAGTTGAGTTTAACTTGGGAAACTAAAAAGTAAAACAAAAACATTTGAAGGTTTTTGAAACGATTCTCATTTTTTTACTCTCATTCTAACAACATATAGATTTCGTTCGAATGCCAATGGGGATTTCATATCAACGACAAAGAAAAGTCGTTCTAATGATAATTAAAAAAAAAAGGAAAACATTCCAAGACAAGTTTGAGACACATAAATGTATACAAAACATAAGTTTTAACAAAAAATAACAATAATTCTATAAAAAGACATTTTAAACGAGGAGTGAAATGAGGGGGTGTAAACTTAAAGCATGAAAGAATTAATTATTGTATACAAAATAGTTCACGAATTCAAACTTGACAATTCTATCCAGTCGATGCCTAGTTCAAACTTTAGTGATTAATCATTGTGAACTTCAAATAAATTGACACACTCATGCCTAGAAAATTTTGACAATTCTCAGTCCAATATAGTCAAACGATGAAGCATGAATAAGGATTAAGTTTTTGCAAACCCATAGATAGTCAAATAAACTCTTTCAAATTATATATATATATATATATATATATATATATATATATATATATATATATATGTGTGTGTGTGTGTGTGTGTGTGTGTGTGTGTGTGTGTTTATGTTTTACGTTGATCTCGTAAGGATCTAAATTGATTTCAAATTTTGGCCTTGATTTCTTGAATATTTTATCAATGATGGGCTTTTGCTAATGATAGCCTGTCACATAAAAGAGTGTGCTTCCAATCATAACCCTTTCCATTTCAAACTCTAATTTTCTTTTAAAACATATAACAATCTCTCATGAAATGACTCTTACATGCACAAATATCCCCTAAGTAAAAAGATTTTTATTTGACAGTATTAATAGGAGAACATCCCACCTCAAGCATGCACAAGGAGTATCACACTCTTGAGAGTTCGTTTATGGTGTGTGTAATCAAGGTATCAAACTAATGTTACCCTATTACATAGAGGAAAATAAGAAAAACTCTATGTAATATGCATGATTAAGAAGAACTTTATAACACCCTAGTCTATCTCTCCATCTTAAGTCACGTGAATATATGGAGTTGAGGGGGGTTTCAAATATCTTAATCATGCCATCAAACTTGTGAACAATAGAAAATAGTTTTTTCAATATATAAAATATATAATAAAAATAAAAACATCATGTATAATCCAGTTCAAGAAAGAAAGATATAGATGGAAACGAACCCTAGACTAGATAAAGTGACCTAAACTCAATCAATGGAAAAAATATCTACAGATTTCCTAAGATCCTCTAAACTAAGGGCATAAATGGTTTGATGAAAATGTTGACCAATTGACGTTCAATATTAACAAATCTTAAGGACACAACATTCTCTTAAAAAATATCTCTAATGTAATGCTCTTGAATCCTAATGTGCTTTGTACGAGAATATTGGATGTGTTACGAAATATGTGGATTGCACTAGTATTATCGTAAAAGATGGTCATTGGGCCTCTATCTAATCCATAATCCTCCAACAATTTCTTCATCCATAAAAGTTTTGTATAAAAACTCCCGGAGATTATGTATCCGGCCTCCATAGTGGATAAATAGATTGTTTTGCTTCTTTGTCAATCAAGAGACAATAACACTTTCAAAGTGAAAAAAAAAACTGAGTTGCTTTTGCAAGCATCTACATCCCCGACCCAATTGAAATTTGAGTATGATGATAATCAAGAAAAGGTAT
Source organism: Sambucus nigra (assembly GCA_949130495.1). Taxonomy (NCBI): domain Eukaryota; kingdom Viridiplantae; phylum Streptophyta; class Magnoliopsida; order Dipsacales; family Adoxaceae; genus Sambucus; species Sambucus nigra. The sequence goes on along the minus strand of OX422208.1, from coordinate 352,732,006 downwards.
CAAAGGAATACAAAATCCCGTAATTGATAGTACCACTCACATGTTCGATAAATCTCTTTAAGCTTAAGTAATTATAAATCTGTGGGAGATTATTAATTACGGTGTTGATGTAAAAAACTAGATTCGATCTAATTAATTAATCATAGATAAATATGAGTAAAGAAATAAGACAAGAGATTTTTAAAGTGGTTCAGCCTTAATGAAATGGCCAACGTCCACTGTCTTGTATTACTGGGTGTCCTGCCTTAATCTCGGTTATGTTTGCATATGATAGCTTACCCTGCCATTAGGGTATTATAATGTATTTATAGCCCTTGGGCTGTAAATGTGAATAGATAATAGGCCTTTATCGAATAGTCATATACATCCGTACATGTTAAGGAATGATTGTAATACAATAAACATTGAATCTACCTTGGTCGTTTAGTTTTCCTAAGAAGTTGTTGGGTACGTTAAGTAGCTCGGTGTACTGAGTAGCTCGGTACTATGAGTAGCTTGGTACATCGAACTTATGCCATGTTTGATGACAAGTGTCTTCATATAATTGTTCCACATCAACTGACTAATTATTGTATCAACAGAAGCCCCCAATGTTTCACAGTTGTGGTTGGATGTGAGAGTGTGGAATATTTTACCCAAAAATTACTCGTGCACTTTTCTCATGTCTTGCTTAATTACAAACCTTCGACACTTGTAAAATTTTTCCACTTTGAATAATAGTTTTGAGTGCGAAATGTCAAATTTATGAATATTTTAAGTTTTTAACAAATGCTTGGGTATTTGCATCCTTTTCCTTTGACTAGCCATCGAAAACACAATAGTCATCATGTGTGATCATTATCTTTCTCGTTTTCTAAGGCATCATATATAATGACGGTAAAATACGATTATCTTCTACCTTTTGCTATCTTATTTCCAAACTCCGTGTCTTCTCATTTTTCTTCTTTCGAACGTTCTTTAAAGTCATATGCCTTAGCTGATTCCTTAATCTTCTGTAATAATTTCTTCCTTCCTTCTTCTTTATTTGCTTTAGTCATCATGGTTTACCTTATTGAGTCATTAGTTAAGTTTAGGGTCGATTTTGAGATTCTTTCTTGGGTTTCTTTGGAATAACCTCCTTGCCCTTCTAATTTATTTTCTCTAGCCAATGGACACTAGTTTCCCTCTATTTTTATAGCATAATGTGGTCTTTCTTTCCTGCCTAATCCCCTGTGTTTGGAATTTTTCCAATATTTTGATATTCTAGGGTTTGCGTCAATCAATTCTTGGGGAGCACGTAAGGCCTGCTTCCTATTTGCTGAGATATAAGAACACCACTTCCTCTTTTATTGCTCGACCTCTTGCTCCTCCTTTAGTGATTGATCTTGAGTAGGCTCCAGCATCTTCTTCAATTGTTGAAGAATCTTCGTATGATTTGGGCACTTCTATTGCTGACCTGATGATGAAGAAAAAAAGTATTCATAATCTCTTTGCCAAGGTTGTCCCTAGTGCTGATGGGGCAAAAAAGAGCAAAGAAAATGTCCGAGTTGAAGGGACTAAGAAAAAAGATATTTCTCCATCTAGGGGAATAATTACACCTGTTAAGGAGGTCATCAAGAAGCCCCTTGTTACTCTAAAAGAGATAAGACCTTTGATTGATGGGGTTATTGTTGTTCAATAAGAGATAACACTTTTGATTGAAGAGGTTTCTCCTTTGAAAGGATTGAGAAGTGGTCTTCCTGAGAAGATCATTGATGTTGCTGCTTAACCTGTTGAGGTTGATTTACCTACTTTGAAGGTTGGTCCCCCAGTATTCATTACTCATGGCTTGGCTAAGAAATTAATCTGGTCTGGAACTCTTCCCGATCACAAAGATGCTGAGACTTCTACTCCTCGGGGGAAAGTCATTAACTTAGCATCCCAACACCTTGCATCAGTAAGTGTCATTATACTTGTCATTTTAGTTTTGTTTCCACTTTTCATATTCTAACTTGAGTTTCTCTTCCTCTTGCAGTTTTTTGTGTATTTCAATAATATCTTGGAGAAGGATGAAGCTATCAAACTTGATTCCTTCTTCAGTGAAGTAGAAGAAGCCCTTGTTGGATTATCAAAATCTTTGGAGGAGTCCCGGCAGAAGTAGGACGATGAAAAAATTTCTTGGGAAAATAAAATTAAGGTTACTGAGATAGTTCAATAAAAGGTTGTGGAAGCTGCCAAGGAGGCTGATATAGCTGGGCAACAAGCTATAAATGCTTCCAAGGAGGTAGAGGAGAAATTAAAGTTCTCCATTTCCAGCAAGGAGAAAGCGAAGGGTAAGCTTGAAAAGGCTTAATGGCATAAGAAAGATCTTGAACAGAAAGTAAAATCTGTTGAAGATCTTCTTAGGGAAAATGCTTCCTCGGAGAGGGCAAAGAGAAATTCTGCTGTGGAGAAGTCCTTTAGCTCTGGATGGGACAAAGGGTGGAACAAAGATGTAACTGTTGCCTCTTCTCAAATGGAGTATGCAAGTTTAAAGTTATTTAGGGATGGATGGGTTACAGCGTTGAAGGAGTTGAACGTTGCTGAGGACTTTGAACTATTTCAGAGATATGTTCACAACGAACCTCCTGCTATTGAATAAGAAGTTGGATCTGATGAATCTTCTTTGATGATAGTAGAACAAAAACCTGCTTTCCCTATCCTTCAAACCCCTGAGCAAGTTCAGAAGATAATAACTTCTTCTGAACGACATCAGTTACCCACCGAGCAACCAATCCCTCCTTTAAAATTAGATGAAGATGTTGTGGGGAATAAGGAGAAGGTGTAATGTTGTTCGATAATTTTTTGCTTTCTTCTATTTTCCCTTTGGTTTTGTACTTTTGGTTGTACCCTCTTCTATAACTGTTCAATACAACTTTGTTGTTGTTCATCTGTTTTTCCTTTTCTTTGCTAGTTTATTGCCAGGATGGAACTATTGTCAGCTCATGATATACAGTTTATGAAGAAGTGTATAAATTACTTCAAAGCTGAATAATTGATATTCTTGGATCTGATGCCTCTGATCGAGCAATTGAGGCTTACAATTATTTAAAATATCTACTTGATCGGGCAATAGAAAATAACGTAGCTTACTACAAATTAATTAAAAATCTTCAAGGCATGATTGAAGAACTTGAATTTCAACACAAGGAAGCCACTACTCTTCTTCATGAAGGTTATCAAAAAAATTACTGACGCGACTAAGAATATATCTCAGAAATGCGTTCACTCTAGGCTCAAGTGCAAGCCTGTCGCTCAAGTAATAATCCGATAAGTCGGGTATCGATCCTCAGGGAACTAAGACAACGAAGTTGTGACGACGAGAAAAGATGAAGGAATCCTAACTTTGACTCTAAAAAGAAAGGAAAAAAATGTTTTGGTTTTGGAATTGATTAAACTAAATGCAATTATGAAATTCTGAAAAGATGCAATTAGACTAAATTATCTAAACTGCTAATGAAAACTTATTTAAAACTTTAAACTATGTATGATAAAAACAGGAAGGAAATACAATCCCCCAACCTTAGTGTATTGCAGTTATAATACTAATCGTAAATTTAACTGATTAATTTGACCCAAAATTTAGTACTCCCAAGCATTACGTATACGAGGTTCAAGCCCGCGTCATACTTAATCCGAGGATGAGTAAATCGGTATCGCGATAGTGACACTCGAATTGCATTCTAAATCATCCCGGTTACCCAGCGGAAAACGAGATTTAAAGATCTACAATTGTTGTGTTCCTACGCAATACGGTCGTAATCAATCACTAAATTCATAGGATTAATGTTATACACATGCAACTAACACATCTGGCTGGGTTCATGTATCCCAGCCTTAGAAAATCTAGCCTAGCATGCTGAAAGTAATGAAAATAGTGTTTGATTTGCAGAAAGCCATGATTAATCTAAGAAAAACTTTTGAAATGATGTAGAACAGAATTGAAAAGAAGAAATAACTCACTAATCTCACCACAGCAGGCATAGCAACAATTAATAAAACTGGTAATCAAAGAACTTCTGAATAATCTTCAACTATTGTAATTGAAATTATAAATTATATGTAAACTACGGTTTTTGAAAAGGAATGGAAAATTAACTAAAATTCTCCGTGTTAATAATGATAATAAAACGGGTTTTTATACCCTACAACAATTCAAGAGTTTCAGTTGTACTAGGGCTCTTTTTAGGAGAAGATAAGATTTGAGAATCTCGATGGCCGGATCGGTTCGGGCCTTAGGCGAACCGGTTTGCCTCTAATGCGAATCGGTTCTTTTTATTTTTTGGAGGAACGGTTCTTTTATTTTTCACCCTTCTTCGGTTTGCTTTCGATCCGGGGTCTTCTGGAGTTTTGCACAGCGGACCGGTCCGAGGAAGGGGCGGACCGGTCTGCCTGTTTGACTTTTTTTCTTATCTTTGACTGCTCATATCTTTTGTTCTGGGACTCCGATTGAGATGTTGTTTCTTCCTATGTGCTTGTGAATGAGATATCTTCAACTTCTCTTTACATACCTCATTCGAATTTAGGATAAAAATTACGCTTTTGCCCTTTTGACTTTCCTTCTTGTCTTTCTTTATTCTTCTGGTCTCCTTTCGTTTCTTGACATCAAATACCTGCAAAATTCATACAAAATGCCAGAAACTCGGTGTACTCATTAGGATAAGTCAGTAGCAAGATTATGAGATAAAATCAAATAGATTACGTTGTTCGAGGTGCTAAAAGTAACTAAATTAAAGGATAAATTAGGAAGAATTTATGCCTAATCAAGTACCAACGGTACAACGCTGATTGGGGTTATAACAAATTTATCTCGACCCATAATAAGAGAGAGAGTGTGCTAAAACTTGAAATTGAAGAACATATAAACATCGCTAAGTTTCTGGAGGAGAAAAATATTGCTTTAAGAGAAGAATTGAGATAGCTAAAATCTGCTTCGTCCTCTGGCGCTCTGGTCCCAGTTAATGATGAAGGTTTTTCCTTTTTAGAGACTAGGAATGCTTCGTTAAGAGAAGAATTAGAATCTTTGAAAAGAGTCATACCTGTATCCACTTCCCAGGGTAGATCAAGAGCTGGTCGGAGTAGCATTAAAGACACTAGAACTCAACAAGATTTAGAAAATCAAGCTACTTAAATGAAGGCAAAAACTTAAGCTCTGGATGAGATGTTTGAGAAAATTCAAACTCTTATCGAGCAACTTTCCAATTAGAGTTCTGCGTTGCAGAATAAATAAAGTTTGGTGAAAAGGCTTCACTAACATGTTGAACGATTAACTTATTAGTTTCATAAGCAACCCAGAGAGTTCTGGATGGATGGATACAATGAAGCTTTAAATCATCTTGATGCCAGGTTGAAAAAATCAAATAATGAAGGATACAAACATGGATGGTTGAATGCTTTAACTGTGATAAAAGTTGAGCAAGGAACGAAACTGTGGGATTGGTGTGATCCTGGATTACTTGATCTGCCAGTACCTCCTTTCAAACTAGATGTTAGCTGGATTCCAGTTAGCTCCATTCCTTAGTGTTTAATTTCCAAATACCTTGGTGATTACAATCTTCATGAAGATTTTGAGATATCTCGACCTTCACATTTGCTTGATCGACCAAGTACAAGCAATACCAGAATGCTGTAGGATTTGAACTTTATCAATTCTTCTTTTTCTTTAGATGACCCTCCAGTGGTAATGGATCCTGTACCTAAATATGAAGGAAAGAAACATGTAGAATAGGTTATTTGTGTTTCATTAGTAATTGTTAATGAAGAAAAATCATCTTTTTATAATTTTATTTCCTTGGAGATAAGACAATCATGTGATATTTATTATATCAATCTTTATTTACTATAGTAGTGTTGTACTTTACTTTCCAGTCATTAAGGACAGTTTTCCCTTTGTTGATTTGATTGCCTAGATAATGAAACTTTTGCCCCATGTGTTTTCCTAGTTGTAGTGACTTATCACCCATAAATGCCTAAGTAATGGAATTATTTTTCATCCTATGTTCTTGATTAGTTGTAATAATCATTTAACTAAATAATTTCCCTGGTGCCTACGCAATGGATATTTTACCCATCTTCTTGCCTAGTTTAGATGTCGCTTGGGTCAACCATAGTCAAAAAGGCCTCGCCTTACTCGATTATTTTACCAACGTTATTAGTATGTAAGTTGATGCCAACCAACTTTTAGTTGGTGGTTGTTGATGTCGACCAACTTTGTTGGTGTTTATACTGATGCCGACCAACGTTGTGTGTGATTGCTGATGACGACCAAATTTTAGTTGATGGAAAAAATGGGTGTGTTGTGTTGAGGCAAAGTTAAGTGTAGTGTGTAACACTAGTACTCCGAAAAAACAAATTAAAACAAATGAATGGGGAATTTATCGCTTTCATGCATACTGAAATAATTTGTACATGGGCGGTTACATTACTGGTTGTATTTGCAGAGGTACTCTGCATTCCAGGACTTTTTGAATTCTTCCCCTTCAAGAGTTTTTATTTTATAAGTGCCAGGTCGAACAACAGTTGTGATTCGATAGGGCCCATGTCAATTGGCCTCTAACTTATTGTGCTTTTGAATTATTTTCTTGAGCACGTAATCGCCTTCCTTGAGGTCACATTTCTTGACCCTTTTGTTATAGAACATGGCAGCCCTATGCTGATAAGATGCATTTCGGATTGATGCATCTTCTCTAACTTCTTCGAGCATGTCCAAGTCCAAGCATCTCATCAAATCACTTACTGGAGAATTTATGTTAAGCACCGTATGAGTTGGTAACCCTATTTTGACAGGTATCACTGCTTCACTCCCAAAAGCCAACATGTGAGGGAATTACTCAATTGCTGCTCGGGGAGTTATTCGGTAAGCCCATAACACTGAATGTAACTCGTTAATCCAATTCCCTTTAGCATCATCCAATCCATTCTTCAACCCATTCAGTAGAGTTTTGTTCGTGACCTCGGTTTGTCCATTAATTTGGGGATGACTTAGAGCAGAATGGACCTTTTCAATGTTGGATTGGAGACAGTACACTGCGAACTCATCATTGTCAAATTGAGTACCGTGATCGGTGATAAAACCATGGGGCAGACCATATCTGTAAATAAATTCTTCCAGATGAATTGATAAAACCTTTTGTAGGTCATATTGATATGAGGTTCATCCTCCACCCATTTTATGAAATAATCAACAACAACAACCAAATATTTGAATTGTCCTCTTATAGTTGGAAGTGGACTGACTAAATATATTCCTCACATAACGAATGGACAAGGTGAAGTGATTGGTATTAACAGTGCCTGAGGAGCTCTTCGTATAGTAGAAAATCACTGATACTTCTCGCATTTCTTAGCATAAGTTATACAATCAGCGCACATTGTTGTCCAATAGTACCCCTGCGTATTTATTCTCTGTAAAAGAGTTCGACCGGCTACGTGATCTCCACAAGATCCTTCATGAATTTCCTCTATTAGATCTTTAACTTCTACTGGATGAACACATCTTTGCTGGCCAGCTATCACACCTCTTATGTACAAAACTTTATTATTTAAGACATATCTGGTAGCCTTATACTTCAACCTCTTGGCTGCAAGTAGTTTAGATGGTAGAGTACCTTCTTCAATATAAGCCCTGATGGGGTCCATCCACGATGGTCCCATATCCAAGGTAATAAAATTCACCATCAAATCTTCATCAATACTTCTGCTTATAAGTATTTCAATGGGGATTGTTCTTCGTAGCATGGAGCGCGTAGCTGAGACTAACCGAGCAAGTGCATCTTCCCTTGCATTCTCCAGTCTTTGTATTCTAATCACTTGAACAACTGCTTAATTAGATACAATCTCCATGGCTTTAGTTAAATACCTTGACATGAACCCCCCTTTTATCGCGTAAAGACTGTGCATCTGATTTGCCACTACTTGCGTATCACTAAACACCATAACTTGCTCTGCATTCAATGATTTAGCTAAGTTGAGGCCCACAATTACGACTTCATACTCAACTTCATTATTGGAAGCCTAGAATTAGAAACGCAGAGCATATTCTATGTCTATCCCATCTGAACTATTGAGAATATTTCTAGCTCCGCAATCTGTTGCGCACGAAGAACCGTCGACATATAAATTCCATAAAGGGATATTATCATCAAACCCTTGGTTTGACAAAATCCCTTTATGAAATATCTTGTCCTTCTTTTCTTCATACTTCTTCTTCTTCAACTCTTGCACCTTACCAGAAGATTTTGGTTGATCGGTGGCCATCCCTTCTGGAAATCCTGCTGCTGGGAGTTGCTCGGGGATATTTTTTATTGGTCCTCTAACATCCTGGAGTTGCTCTATATTATCCCCCTGTTGATTAGAGACATCTAGGTAGGTAAATTCATCAATGAAATCTGTGACTGTCTGCTCTTTGAGAGAGGATCTGGGATAATAGATGATATCGTACTCCCTTAACTCCACTGCCCCAATACATCAATGTTCCAGACTTTTCTGGCTTATGTAAAGCCTATCTGAGTGGCATTTCAATATATACCACTATTGTATGGGCTTGAAAATATGGTTTCGTTCTCCTGCTCGCTTCAATTATTGCCAACTTCTCCAATTTTGGGTACCTGACTTCTGCTCCCCTGAATGCCTTGCTAGTATAATAAACTAGTTTTTTCACTTCGCCTTCTATTCTTATCAAGGCTGAACTGACTACACTTTCTAAAACAGCTAAGTACAAGTATAATTTTTCCCCCGCCACTGGCCTAGACAATAAAGGAGGCGTCCCCAAGTGTCTCTTCAATTTTGAAAATGCCTGCTCACATTTGTCGTTCCACTCAAAGGTCTTTCTGAGCACCTTGAAGAATGGAAGACATCTATCAGTTACTCGAGAGACAAATCGATTGAGAGATGCAACATGCCCCCTAAGGCTCTGCACTTCCTTCTTGGTGGTTGGAGATTGCAACTCTAGCAAGGCTTTTATTTTGTCAGGATTTGCTTCAATACCTCTTTGATTCACAATGTACCTGAGGGATATGCCTTTTTGTATGCCACAAATGCATTTGGTCGGGTTCAGCTTCATCTGGTATTTCTCCAACTGATCAAATGTTTGGCTCAAATCAGTTATATGGTCAATAGCTTTCTTGCTTTTGGTCAACATGTCGTCGACGTATACCTCCATATTTTTTCCAATCTGCTCCGCAAATACCTTGTTCTCCAGTCACTGATATGTAGCACCTACATTTTTAAGACCAAAAGGCATAACATTGTAACAATATGTTCCTCGTGGGGTAATGGAAGAAGTATTTTCCTTATCTTCTGGTTTTATTTTAATTTTATTATATCCAGAATAGGCATCCATGAAGCTTAGCAGCTCATACTCTGAAGTTGCATCTACCAGTTGATCTATCCTGGGTAGAGGGAAATGATCTTTTGGGCAAGCTTTATTCAGGTTTGTGAAGTCCACACACATTCTCCACTTATTATTCTTCTTCTTAACCATAACAACATTAGCGAGCCAATCAGGATATTTCATGTCTTCAATGAAAGAATCTTTTTGCAGCTTTTCCACTTCTTCTTGAATTGCCTGGTTCTTCTTTGGACTGAAGGCTCTTCTTCTTTGCTTCACTAGTTTTATCTCCTTGTTGACATTAAGCTCATGACATAAGAAGGTTGGGTCTATCCCCGACATATCCTCATGACTCCACACAAATACTCATTTTCTATGCTTCAAAAATGCCACCAGCTCTTACTTCAATACTGGATCAAGTGAAGCACCAATCTGAGTTATTCTTTTGGGTTATTCGTCATCCAAAATAATACTTTCTGTCGCCTCCATTACTTGTCCTTTAACGAGTTCAGTTTCATCTCTTGGTTCTAAGGTTTCAATCTCAGACCCATCAGATTCATCCACTTGATAAGTGGTTATTTTCTTCCTAGCATTCTCCAATTCTTCTTTCTTGGTAGACGAATAGTAGCATTCCCAATCTACTTCTTGATCTCCCTTCACAATTCCAACGCCAAAGTTAGTTGGTAACTTTAAACACTGATGAATAGTGGACGGAACTGCTTCAATCTTTTTCAAGCCTACTCTCCCCATGATTATATTGTAGGATGACTGGATATTTTTATCCATCATAAAGAAATGCACCTTCTCTGATCTGTAAGCAGGCTAGGTACCAATCAATATGTCTAACTTGATCGTTCCAAGTGGAAATTTTTTTTCCCGAGAGTACCCGATGAGGGGTTTATGATACGGCTCCAACTGACCAAGTTTTAAGTTTTAAGTTCAAACTATCGAAACAAGGGTAGAACATGATGTGTGTCGACCTACCATTATCCACCAGCACTCTTAAAATGATTACATCCTTCACCCTCATTTTGATCACCAGAGGATCATCGTGAGGATACAAAACGCCTTCCAGATCATTTTTAGAAAAACTAATGACCAACTTATCTTTGTTAACCTACCTCAAGCGATCTTCTTCTACCAGGTTTATACGTTGCAATTAAATGAACCAAAACAAATTAAAAATACCTCATGATCAGGCTGTCTTGGCTTTTTTGGGAGATCGGGGTCATCTTCAAGGTCATCTTTATGGTCCCTTTCTTATCGTCTCTTGGTCGACAAGGAGATTCGGACCTCTGCCGAACTCTGTTATTTGTTTTCCCACCATTCTAGTGATAAACATACTTGTTCAGCTTTCCTCGTCTAATGAGTGCCTATATCTCATTTTGGAGAGCTACACACTGCTTAGTCGTGTGACCATGATCTTTATGGAACTCGTAATACTTGGATTTATCCATTCTTTCGGGAGTTGATCTCAGTTTTTCTGGCCAATTCAGTTCCTCCATGTTCTTGATTTCCTCTAAAACGTGGTTTATATCCACCTTTAAGGGAGTATAATTTGCATACTTCCTCAAGTGTTCCAACATTTCTTTGCCTTTCGACTGCTTGCTCCCACCATTATACTTGTGATATTTCCTCTCCGTATTGCCTTTAGATTTAGTTTCTGCCTTTGCCTCAGCATTCTTCTTCGCAGCCATAGCTTATTCGGCGTTCATAATTTTGGTTTCTTTAGCCATCAATTCAGCCATGGATTTGGGGGGATCCTTGGCCAAAATATAGTACAACTTGTCTGGTAAAAGACCATTCATGAGAGCTATAATGGTTGTCTTCTCCTCATAGTCGATGACTTCCAGTTTTGCATTATTAAAATGAGTGATATAGTCCCTGGTACTTTCTCCTTCTTTTTGCCTAACACTCAAAATATATGCTATCCTTTTAATTGGCTTTGCACCAAAACAAAAATTTCCTATAACGAGCTCTACTAGTTGATGGAAGGTTGCAATCTTCCCCCGAGGAAGACTGTTGTACCATATCTGAGCAGATCCAGTAATGGTTCCTGATAATGTCATGCACCTCATTTCATCTGGGACTCCATTAATATCTGCTACAGCTTGGTACTGTTCTATGTAAAGAACATGATCGGTTTTTCAATCGTACTTCGGTGTGACCACAGGAACTTTGAACTTTGATAGTGTGGGGAAATCCATAATTTCCTGTACAAATGGAGATCCTTTGATAAAAGCTCTTTGGAGAGGGTTTTTGGCCTTAGCCATCTCCCTTAACCTGTCTTCCAATATTTTAATAAATCCTTTCCATGCATCATTTTTATCTTCTAATTTATTTATGTTTGCACGAGTAACAAATCGTGCAGAATTCTCCTCTTGGGATCCTTCTATGCGAGCTGCGGGCCTGGGATTTGGATGTGATTGAGCCGAGCCTTCCGTTAAATCATTTGATCGTTGATAATTTCTCGACGCAATCCGAAGAGGATTTTTGTTCCTCCTAGGGCCAAAATGGTCAAAGGGAGAAACTCTGCTCAACCTTTCCAGAGCACTTATTCGTTCTGAAGTTAGAGTGACATTTTCTTGAGAATCCAAAATTCTTATAGGAGAAGTCAAACCAGGGTGATATGATGGATCTCTTGAATTCCCAGTACGTTGGAGTTCGGTACGTCTGGATCATGAAGATGGTGAACGCATGCTTCTATGAACGCTTCGTTGGCCTGACTGGTTAGACGCTCCATTTTGAACAGTCTGAATGAACTGTCGCATAGTTTCCTGCATAGTCGTTTGTCCCCTGGCTAAGCTTGCCAGGATTCCTGTGATATCGTTTGGATTTGAGGGGGGTGGGGGATTGAAGGGTTAGGAAGATTCCCTTCATTATTCCTATTGCTAGATTCTGGGATATCAGCCATTAATGATGAGTTTTTTTTTGTGAAAAATGCTACGTATAGTCGTTCCAACAGACGACACCAATCTGTTAACGTAAAAAACTGTATTCGATCTAATTAATTAATCACAAATAAATATGAGTAAATAAATAAGATAAGAGATTTTTAAAGTGCTTCAGCCTTAATGAAATGGCCTACATCCATTGTCTTGTATTACTGGGTGCCTTGCCTTAATCTTTGTTACGTTTGCTTATGCGAGCTTACCCTGTCATGAGGGTATTACAATGTATTTATAGCCCTTGGGTTGTCAATGTGAATAGATAATAAGCCTTTATCGAATAGGCATATACATCCGTACATGATAAGGAATGATTGTAACACAATAAATATTGAATATGTCTTGGTCGTTTGGTCTTCCTAAGAAGTTGCTCAGTACGCTAAGTAGCTCGGTGTACTAAGTAGCTCGGTACATTGAACTTATGCCATGTTGGATGACAGGTGTCTTCATATAATTGGTCCATGTTAGCTGACTAATTTTTGTATCAACAAATGGGAACAAATTCCAACACAAAAGTCAATGTGAGGATGACTAATGGTCAAGTAAAGAAGGCCACATGTCATACTCCTAAATAAAGTTTGTCCACCATCCGTTCCATCAGTGTCTTTGCTAATCTTAGTTATGGAACTCATGGTGGTACGAGAATGCTTAGTGGGGTTTAGGAAAAATTAATTCAGTAGATATCTATCATATCTAGTTTGGGATTTAAAAATCTCACTCTGAATTTGGATCACTTGGAGACCTAAGAAGAATGTAAGTTCACTAAACATACTCATATCATATTCACTTTTAATTAATTCAGTAAAGTGATGTGTATGTTGATGACATATTGAACCAAAGACCATGTCATCAACATACATTTTTATAACCAATATGTCCCATTTTCATTTACTCCCAAAAAACGTCTTATCTACTCCCCATCTCACAAAGCCACGATCAAGGAGATAGCAAGTAAGAGCTTCATACCATGCTCGAGGGTCTTGCTTCAACCTGTATAAGGTTTTCCTAAGATATTAGACAATATCGTTACACTTGGGATCTTCAAGTCCCTTTTGTAATTCCATAACATCTTCCTCCTCTATAAGGCCATTAAGGAAGACACTCTTAACATCCATTTATTATAGCTCTAAATTGAGATGACAAGTTATAGCGAAGGGAAGACGAATGGACTCTAACCTATGAACATGAGAAAATGTCTCAACAAATTTAATACCCTTAATTTGGATATATACTTGAGCAACCAACTTGCGTACTATGATACCTTCCTCATCCATCTTATTCTTGAACACCCAATTGGTACCTATGATGTTGATATCAGTAGATCTTTAGGCAAATACCCAAACATCATTTTTAGTGAATTTAAAAAACTTTTCTTACTTGGAATTAATCCAATGTTTGTATTTGAGTGCTTTTCACGTTCTTGAGCTCAAATGTAAAGGTATAACAAGGACAACTTACCTCATTCCCCAATTGAGCACGAGTCTTGACACCATAAATAGGATCACAAATGATATTGATGGTTTCATGATTCTTATGGAGCCAAAAGAGTGTATCATCCTTGTAAAGCGAAGGGTCCACGGTGTCATTATGAGAACTAAATTGATCATCATAGGGGTGTATTATTATCACAAGGAAGATCATCATCATCAACAAATGTTATAGGAGTGTCATATTTAATTGTGATATTTATTAATTCCACGATCTTAGAGTTTTTAAGTTGTAAACCATATAGGCGCTACTATTTTATCAATACCCAAAAACTAGTCCCTTTTCACTTCTAGAATAGAACTTGCCTAAATGTTTTCTATTAAAAACTATCTACAAAAGACTCCTGAAAATGCAAAAATATTATAGGTTAGGATTTTCCCAGTTCACAATTCACAAGGACATTTTGGAGTGTGTGGATAAAGATAAAATCTATTCATCGTGTGACATGTGGTGTTAACCACGTCTTCCTGAAAATGCCCGGAACATTCCTACTAAGAAGCATGGATTGGGCCATCTATTAAATGGTCCTATTATTCCTCTCAACAATCTTATTTTGTTGAGATGTACCTAGAACAGAAAATCCATGCTCTGTTCCTACTCCATCACAGTAGTCACCAACACCAACATTAATGAATTCAGTTCCATTATCACTATAAATCCGATTGATAGTGATATTATGTTGATTTTAAAGCATGCGACACTTTGTATTCAGAACTCAATAAAATCATAGTTTTCTCTAAGGAATCCTAGAGTGAAATACCTATAGAAGTCAATAAAATCATCTTTTGTGCACATGGTAACGAAAAGAACCATCTGTATCAACTCTAAAACACGTGTAGTGGTAATGGTATTTAACTTCCTATGTGGACTTTTATTTTATTTTTCCTTGTTAACACTGAACACAAATAGAGGAAGGTGTTTTGCCTAGTGATGGTAAGCCACAGACTATATTATTCTTCACAAGATAATAAAGATCTCTAAAGTTCACATAGCTAGTCTTTGATACCAAAGGTTGACAACTTAAACTCTAGCACTGCTATAGATGAATGAGGACTTGGGAATGATACCATAACAGTCATAACAATTATCAGATGTCCTCACACCTTACAATAGAATCTTACCACATTCACCATAAACACAACATTTTTTTTATTAAATGTTGCAGCAAGATTATCATCGTAAAATTGGATTATGCTTATTAAGTTTTCTTTCAACCCTTAAACATAAAGCACATTTTTTAGTTTTGGTAGCCGCTAATTTTGTAAGATACCACATCCTAAAACATTACACTCAACGGTAACTTTACCACCCTTGTGATCCTTAAATTTGAAAAAAATGACATTTGATGTGTCATCTGCCCAGAACATCGACTATATAAATACCATTGAGAGGTATTATGAGACTTTAAAGCAATATGATCAATTATAGACAATATTATTCTCAACCTAAGTTTGTATAGGAACCATGGGTTTTGTCATCATTTTATTTTTACTACCCTTTCTTTTGGAAGGGTTACCATGAAGCACAAAGAACCCTCTGAATTTTCCCCATAACATCTTTAGTTGAGTGGACTAGAATTTAAACTTATTCTCGAAGACAGTATAGTTTGATATAGTGGGACAAGGGAGTACTAAAGTAAGAATCACTCTCAAGTTTGTAGCAGAAGTCTCTAAGATTCCCCGTCCTTTTATAATAAGTATTAAGATGTAGTTGAACATGTTTCACCTTATTTGTATTTTGCTTAGGAATATTATTCTTTAGTGGAGTGGATTGATAAGAGTTTGATCCTTTGATAAATTTGGTCTTAGGTTTAGATTTAGATGTGGAAAATTTAATTTTGTTAAACACTAGACATGTTCTGTCATTATAACTTAAGGTAGGTTTGAGGAGCATCTTCCTTAGTTTCTGGGTTGGTCTTTAATATTAACCTTTAACTTTTGGGACAACGCTAGTTATCTCTTAAGAGTAATGTGTTTATCTTCTAAGCTCTTATAAATCTCCAATAAATCAAGGACATCATTAGTAGAACTTGTGACTTTATCAATTTAGGTAATCTTCTCCTTTCCCACCAAAGCGAGCTTTTCAAAATTAGTGGCTCCAATTGCCTTGAGTTTACTCACTAATGCTCGATTCTCCTTCAAGGCATTCAACTCCTTTTTAAGCATCAACGCCTATATACTCAACATTATTCCTTTTTTGAAATTTTAAGGACTCATTATAGAGCTCTGAATAGGCAGACTGAAGGTCACCTTCATTCACGTCCCAATCCTTAAAAAATCCTCACCTTCATTTTTAGTGAAAGATTTGACTTAATGTCATGTCCATGATGAATAAGTTTATCTTTATTGCAAGGTACTTAAGGCACTTACATGACTAGTTGTGAAATTAGTGAAATTGCATTTAGGAGGTGAAGAATCTCCTGAATCATCTAACTCAGCATCACTATAGCTTAGAGTATCATTCTAAACAACTTTGTTATGGTGCTATCTTTTAATCTTAGTGTGACACTCAAATTACCTATTATCATGACCCTCACATTCAAAACATCTATCCTATTCATCCCTTTTATAGTTATTATTTTGATTCGTTTTAAAATCATGATCGCCAGGGAATTTTCCATCCTTTTTAACTTTATTTTTATTATCAAACTTAGAGTTTTGTTTCATAAACTTAAGAAATTTCTTGATTTTTCTAGCAAAGAAGTCCATTTAATTGGGATCAACATATGACTCTATTAGAATCAATTGTTTCCTCCTTTGGGATTTCAAATAAACGCCCCTACTCTCTTCTTCTTATTTGGAGGAAACATGTCAAGCTCATAGGTTCATAGGTCACCCAAAATTTCTTAAAGCTTTATAGAGTAAATAATTCCTAATGAATTCACAATAATAACTTTTGAGTTAAATATTTATAGTCGAGGACATTAGGATTTTCCTCTCTATTATAGTGTGAATTATTCTCGCTTCCATCTTAAATGATGAGTTTACAATGTCAAACAATGTCGCATAGAACTCATTGAGGGTATCGTTTCCTTCCATACTAAGGATCTTGAATAGAGTGGTGAGATTTTGATGTTTAGAGTCATTAATTAAAATATTTCCCTCATGGGTGAGATAAAGTATGTCCCATTCTTCTTTAGAGGTTTCCCATGCAGCGATATAGAAAAACTCTGTGTTGTCATAGCAGTAAAGATCAAAAAGGTTCCTTGGGAATTATAATTGGATGTATTTTTTTCCTTTTTGGTCCATAGGGACACATTCTTAGAAAAATCCTTAAGTAAGGGAGGAGACGAACTTATCTCAATGCACATCCAAACAACTATATTAAGAGATTTAAGAAAAACTCATCTTAGCTTTCAAATAGGCATATATGTTGCCATCGAAAATAAGTTGACAGGTAATAGAAATATCCTCCATATAAATCAGAATAGCCCAAGGAAACCAACTCAACTACTTAGAGTAACTCCCTTTGATACCAATTAAAAGTGTGATTTCCTATAATAGTTCAATGTGAATTTTAAAATTATCAACAACATAGAAAAAGTGTAAAAATAATACCCACGATAACATTTATAGGAAATGTGATTATCTATTTAAATCTTGTTAAAACCTATTTTCTAATTGTGCATGCAATATTCATATTGATAATATACAATTATAAAGAATAACGATGAAGAGACCGTAATGTACGTGGAAACCCGAATCAATCAAAACCATGAACGAACTAGACTAGAGAAAAATTCACCATAATCAAGGTTTTACAAAAGACTCAAAAGGCTTACAAAACTTAACGCTTCAAGCCTATGGAAATCGTAGTTTTCAACTTGTATTCACAACAACTGAGTCACTCCAGCTATAAAAACTTAAGAGTTGAAAGCCTCGAAGTCCACCCATTGACTATCCATCACAGAAAAGTGTAGAATCCACAACACAATGATTTAGATTGATAGTTCAACGCTTTGGTTTGTGAAATCATAAAGTGATGATGAATCTTGTATTTGGATCTTAAACACGAGCTTATTTTAAAATCTTGAAGGCATATTTTTTCTAATGGAAAAAATTATATTCACACATCTAAAAACATCCCCCACATATAAAATGTGATAATCTGGGATGAGTGGGAAAAAACTATTTTCTTGAAAAGTCCAAATACTTGTTCAAACGAAAAAGACTTGTCATTCAAATTACATTAGGTATCTCATTCAAATGATATTATCTTCTAACAATCATGAGTCTATAAAGGCATAATTTCCTCATTGGAACCTCGATAGATCCTTGTTCGAACCAAACCAATGTCGTGCAAACAAGATGGATAATCTTATCAGTACCAACTTCAAATGATCTTTTAACAACTTTGAGAAAGATTGGGCAGTGGGTCTTTGTTCGAAGATCGTTAGAATCTCATTCGAACGATAAAATCATTTGAATGAGATTTCCCATCTCATTGGAACGAGATTGCAATGTCTTTTGATCGAGCTATGAAACTCAGCAAATAAAAAATTTATTTTATAAGGTTAAAATGCATCGAAATTTTCCTTAAATGAATATAAAAACACCAAATATAATTTATCATCAATGAAATGGATAATGGATTCCATATATCTTTTTCTAAAAGTGTGCAATGTGATATAAGGAATCCTTGAAACTTTCAATGCCAAGATAACTAAAATTATTTGGATCATAGGCTTGAGTAACAACTTATGACATGCGTAACCTATATACGAATGGTTTGTCCAATAGAATAAACCCAATAATCCAAAAACTAATACATTACAAATTTTGTCCTCACATTTTTCTTTCGAGTAGTTTTTTCCTTAGGGAGAACTCCAAAGATTACCTGAAGAAAAATAATATACAAATCCTAATTCTAACTCAAAAAAACATATACCCCAAACCAAACATACTACTCATCATCCACGTATCTTTTATTAGCATTACTCTTTTTGAAGTGATTACAGTCACTTGAACAAATGTCGTGAAACGTCACTTATGTATCACGTTTATTGTTAGAGACTAATAATATGTTGAAGAGACGTTTAGCCATCCACGGCCAATTATGGATCCACCCTTATAGAAGAAAAATACTAGTGAAAGTTGTAATGGGCAGTAAAAAAATTATTCCAAAAAAACATGTCTTCTAGAGGACAATATTATAGAACTAGGATGGATAAATTGAGTAAATACTTGGTTCGTGGGATGAACAATAAGGAAGTGGACCATGAGGTGGGATGAGATATGAAGGAGTTTGATGACCAGTATAGTTGCTTAATTGAGAGATTGAGAATGATATTATCAAGTGATATACAGTAAGAATGAGAGCATCATAGTTTAAAAAAGTGTATAGTCATTCGATTGAAGGGAAAACTATGATTCTTCATCTCATTATTTGCATGGACCACCATGATCTTGTAACTTAGGCCTGAAGAATTAATACTAAGATCCTTTTCGGTAGCATACAATATAATTAAGTTAATTCTAATGAGCAATGTCATTTTTTATACATAGTAGGGAGAAAACATAAGGAAAAAACCTTGTTTAGGGTTCTAAAATCCTTATCCATATAAGGATATAACTTCCTCATTCAATGAATATAAAATTCCAGTTATTAAATGTCACACCCCGCAAAATTTTGGCATCAGCCGCCACCAAAAGTCGGGTGCGAGTAAATAAGATACCATTCTTAGCATGAGACAGATATGAGACATGAATAAAAAAATCCACAAGATTAATAATTGAATTAATCCTAAAAGATAATAACCAATTGAGTGATAAAAGATCCATCACGTGCTAAACTCGAATTAAATCCAATTTTCGATAATGATTAAATTAAAATCTGAATGAAAACCAAATGTAAATACTCCAACTGAATCCTCAACAACTTTAGAAACGCATGGACCAATAAAATACAAATAGAGTCTCATAATGAAATACGACTGAAAGGAAAGTCTAAACTAGTTAAAGAAGTAAAATAAATAAACTTCAGCTACACCTTCAAGCGATAATCTCCAAATGGTCCTACGCAACTTCTCCAAAACTTATCCTCAAAAGGTTAGTCAACGCACGAGGTCAGAGCCCCGAGCATGAATACACACGACTCCCCTCAAATAGGATCCTTGAATCCAGACAGTAGCGTTATACATAATAAATATCACAATAGAATATTTTAATAAGATGGAAAATAATTAAACTTGATAGCACAAATCACTAACTACCCACCAAAATTGTTATTCACAAAGCACACCTATATGATTTTAAATAAATATGCCCAATGTTGTTAATTTAATTAAATTAGGCCAATTTATTATTCATCTCACTTTATTATGGTGGTCCTCCCGCCCTGGGTGGTATTCCCATCAAAGTTTTACACTTCCCTTTGTCAATAGCCAGCTGATCCGTTTAAATTTTTTACCCCAAAATATGAGAAGGTTCCACACACGATACGACATAAACGCAAGATGACCCGTTTAAACTTTCGGTCTCCACACATTATGTCGCCACAAATTTTAATACTCGTTATTATCTTAGACATTAATTCTCATCTTCTCAATTTCTCATTTATCAAATTACCCCACCCTTATTATCGATATCGGATCTTCAAAATACCCTTTAGTCCCATACCTAAGGGTCCCCAGAGTACACATACGTCCTACCTTATATATAGGATCAATTACCAACATTTAACTCGTCCTAATATCATGCCTAGGCTAGCGTAACAACGATAAAGAATAAAAGTCTATCCCACCCTGGAATATAAAATTCGCACGAATCTACACTAACTAGTTCCATACCTATCAAGTATAAATTAGAATCAAGGCCTACCCACTAGTCCCATACCTAGTAAGCATCCTAAAATAGAGGTGAGCAATATACTACCCAAAATCCCCCCATCGCCTCGATGGCAAAAATGACTAAAACAAATCACACAAAACACAATTCAATATGCACGACATAACAATTTAATCACAAGGGTCCCAATTTACTTTAAATCAATTACTAACACCGTTGTTGATTTTAACACGATTAATTCCATTCAATAATGTAAAATAAATTAACATATAATAATCTTCAATGTAACATAGTCGTTCTCTTTTATAAATCATATAATTTTTTTATGATTATGTACGCGTCCCAAATAACATATAAATAATCTCATAAAGTTCTACATGCGAATCTACACCCAAAACCATGAAAACCCAATGCTGTAACCTACACACCTAAGGGTTTCAAAGATTACTTCATATTTAAAAGTTTCATAAAAACAGTCCCAAAATTAGTGTCCACTTTCTCTAATTAAGTTACTAATTGATTTTAACAAAACACATGATTAAGGGTTTAGACGACACCTAAGATGCATAATACTAAAGGAAAGGAATAGAGTATTCGTGCCTATGATTTAGATGAAGAAGATCTGATTTAAAAGTTGGATTCCTCTCGAAAAATTAGGAAAGAGACGTTCTTGAACAATCTTGAGAAAACCCGATTTAAAGCTTCAAAACTTGGATTGAAAATAACTCTCCAATGGAGTTAAGATTTTGAGGGAGGAAAAAGATGTAAAAGAGGAGATCGCTGCTCTTAGAATTTAGAAGAAAGTGTTTTTAAAAGTCCTAAACTCATCACTTTTTTATATACCAAAAAGAATTTGAGTACTAATCAAATACAAACACTCGAAAAACTATTACGAACGATCGGAACGTCAGAATGGTTTGAAATTTTAACATATTGTTGCGAACGGCGAGACGGAACTACTGTGAAAAATTCAACTTGATCGGACAATCAAATTTCTAAAAATATTATTTTTATCCTCCTTAGCTTGGATCCTCCCCCGATTTTTATACAAAAAGTTATAATTTCCAAATTTTAATCCCGATTTAAATTCCACTTAAAACCTTATTTTTATATATAAAAACCAACATATTTAATTACTAAGAATAATTAAATCCACAATTTTATTTTTTCTCGAATTTCCCAATTAATTAATTTAATTAACTATTAAAAACACCGGGCGTTAGAAACACTTAATTAAGTTTGGGGATAAAGTTTGTAGATGAAAGGGAATAATTTTGGAGAGGTCTTTTGGTTGAAAAGTTGATGAAAAAGTGATTTAAAAAGATAAACCAAGAATTTGTTGTGATATATAAAGGATTAAGAGTTTGATTAAGAAAAGAGTTCTAATCAGATACAAACACTAAAAAAAATATTCCGGACCATCGAAACGTTAGAATTGGCTAAAATTTAAGGGCATAGTAGCTGAAAATGAGAGGAAGTTTCACAAAATATCAGCTCGATTGGAAGGTCGAATTTCTAAAAATATTATTTTTATCCTCCTTAGCTCGGATCCTCACCCGATTTTTATACAAAAAGTTATAATTTCCAAATTTTAATCCCGATTTAAATTCCACTTAAACCCTTATTTTTATATATAAAAACCAACATATTTAATTACTAAGAATAATTAAATCCAAAATTTTCTTTTTTCTCACATTCCCCAATTAATTAATGTAATTAACTATTACAAATACGGGGTGTTACATTAAATGGGTGCACATGTTTTTTAACCTTTGTAATTGGGTATAATTGGGAAATGTTCTCTATAGAAAGGAAAACTTAGATTTTATAAATACATGCAATCATGCATTTAAAACCAAGCCCAAATATACCAAACGTAAAAATAGAGTAAAGCTCATGAACTTCTTTATTATAACAAATTTCGGTCTAAATTTAGAGACATATCCATCATTTTTCATTAAAAATTCAAAGAATGAGTGTTGATGGAAAAAACTAGACCAGGCCTAATTAATCGATCACAAATAAAATAAGTAAAACAAACAAGACACAAGAAATTTTAAAGTGATTCAGCTTAATGGAATAGCCTATGTCTACTATTATGTATTTATTGCCTTGAGTTGTTTTTCCGATCCCTTGCAGTGAGGGTGATACAATGTATTTAAATCCCAAGAAGGGTCTTGATAGTTGTCATATGTAAGGATATAATGCCTTCATTCGTTAGGTATTTACATCAATACATAATGAGAATTTAATGTATAAAGGTTGTCGCTTCATTGGCAATACAAGCTGTAAGACTGCTATCACTTTATTGTAAATACTGGTTATTGGTCGGGCTTCCATGTTGGTTGGGCTTTATTATTGGTTAGGATTCCCTATTGGACGGGCTTCCTTGATCGTCGGGCTTTTGTATGTGGCTGAATTGGACTTGTTCCACACTAGATGACTCGTGCTGACTTTTAATTGGTTTACATAAAGTGGTAAATTTTTATATCAACAAAAGCCTCCAATGTTTCATACTTGGAGTTGATGCGAAAGTGTGAAATATTATGCTTTGACAGTAGCTCGGGCTGTTTGGTTAGCTGCAGACCTTCCAGACTTTTGAAATTTACCCACTTAATTGACAGTTTTTTAGCGCGAATGGGAATTTCGTAAATATTTCAAATTTTAGCAAACTTGTATGGGTTATCTTCGTCTTTTCCTTTGCTAGCCACCGTAAACCCAAACGTCGTTCATTTTAATCATTATTTTGCCCAGTTTTCAATGCGTCTTATAAGAAGAGTGGTAAAACTTCCATCTTTGGTTGTACTGGAACATCCCACTTTTTCTTCTGATTTTTTCTCTCTAGCCGAGGGACATTGGTTCTTTTCCATCTTTATTGCTGAATGTGGGTTCACATTTCCTCCCAATCCCCCAAGTCTGGAGTTTTATCAATATTTTGACATTGTACTTGCAAGAGTGGATCCTAACACATAGAGAGTTGTAAATGGAGTTTATAGGTTAAATCAAATCTATGGAACCCATCTAGGGATTCCAAAAATAATGTTTGTTATAAAGGGTAACTAGCGATACCACTTTTTATTCGAAAACTAGGGCAGTTAGTAGAGCTTTAGTAGTTAAACTCCCTGATTCTAATTGGGATTAATTTGATCATGGGGTCGTTGTAAAAAATTGGCAACATGCCCCTTTAGTTAGAGGTGCTAAATATCAAGGACATAGATGTCCGCTCTTTGGCAACAGAATAGGTTGTTTTAAGTTTTAATATTTTTTACCCTATTTATATTTGATAAAATGTCATACTGACTATTGCTTTATAAATTGAATTGTAGTTGAACTGAAAAGAAAGTCCCCCAAAGAGAGTGAAGTAAATTTGAAAGAATTTAATTTTATCTGGGGACTTCACAAGGTAGTTGCTGAGGAGCACATTAGGTCTGCCACCTATTTGCTTCAATACAAAAACACTATTTCTTCCTTTATCTCTAGACTTGCCGCTTCTCCTGTTCTGGTGATTGACCTTGATCAAGATGTTGCTGCTGACTTAGACACTCCTCTATATAAAATTATGAAGAAGATGAAGTTTCCTGACATGTTAAAGTTTAAGACGTTGTGGCCTTGCCTATTAAGAGAACATCATTGTCGAGTTTCAGTGCCATATTTCACGTCATCAACTTCATATTTCAAGTCTCTAAAGGTATGAATGCTTTTATATATTTGTAGGAGACTTCGAATAATTTTGAAGGGTATAATTTATTTTAAAATGAATTTTATTCTCAGAAGGTTATTTTAGATCTTTGAATAAAAAGTTTTGGGGCTTAAAATGAAATTTGACCGACATTTTGTTCGAAATTTTCGTCCGAACGAGTTTGTTGTTCGAACGAGAATTTCGTTCGAATGAGTTTGCCAATGAGTTTTCCCATGTTGGCCACTGGAATAACATTAGCTTGTCATTCGAATGAGACTTTGTTCGAACGAAAATCTCGTTCGAACGAAAATCTTGTTCGAATGAGATTTTTGGCGAGAAAATTTTATGGTAGTTTTTGGCAGTTTTCTCCATGTTCCCACTACTTTTTTCCACTAACTTGTTTCCAGATTTTATATGTACGGGAACCAAATTTTTTTAGACAACTTTTGACACACTTTGAGAGAGAAATTTTGAGAGATAATTTCCACAATCAAAAGTTCATGTTTTTGTGTTTTCAAGCCTTCATGAATTAATTTCTATCAAAACACATATACCCATTAGTTTAAGTTTAATCCAAGTTCCTATTGCTATATACTTGCTTGGAGAGTGTTTGGCACCGGGTTCTACTCTACCGAATTAAAGAGTTCATTTAGGTTTACTTTTACATCCCACAAAGAAGAAGTCCATTATTTTGTTGTGGTGTACTCACACAATGAAAGCCATTGTGTGAGGGTTGACGGTTGTCCTAAGACATCATTGGTGGATTCCAAGGTTCTGGTTGAGTTCCGTGATTTTTTACTAAGCGGAGGTTGGTACAAGAAGAAGCATCAGGGGCTTGAAGGAATCGAGTCGAGTTGAGTAAGTTATTTGTCTTGTACTTATAAAAATTCCATACTTAGTGGACTCAAGGCTAGGGTCGTCCGAGGTTTTTCCCAATTAGATTTTCCTCGTACATCGGCGCGTTGTGTGATATTATTTAAAACGTCTTGCTTAAAACACTTAGAATGCATGCTTAGGTTAACAAGATAAAATTGGTTTATTTATCACACGTATTTAATTTGGGTGAAATTTAAGTTAATTTAATTCAAGTTCGTAATTTAATTTGTTAAATTTGATTTGAACTAATTTGGTAATATTGAAAATATTGTGTAGGCAAATTTTAGGACTCGTGTTAAATTAATTTTGGGCTAAAAGTAAATTTCTCATAGTTAACTTCAAGTGTTATTTTTGTTTGTGAGAAAATCCAAATATTAGTTTGTGTGAATTTTATGTATGTGTGTGTTCACCATAATTCACTTATTTAGGCTTAATTTTAATTTTGTTTTTAGAAATTAAAATTTGTGTTTCATTTTATTTTTCATATTTTTAAGAAAAGAAAATCAAATAAATTTGGAAAATTAAATTGTTGTGTTGATCCATCTTTATTCCTCATTTGAAAGGAAGTTATATTGAATATTGAAAGACTATTTAAAATTGTGGGTCGTCCCTCGCACGTTCTCAGATTGGTATCAGAGCAGGAGCGCTAAATTATTGCATTAAGGTCCTTTAAATATTTTTGGTTAAAAATAGAATTTTCCCCATTTTCAAAATTTCCTGTTTTTGATGACTCCAACTACGCGTATTGGAAGGCACGTATGAAACCAAGACTAAAATCTATCGACGAGGGGGTTTAGTTGTTAGTTGTTAACGGGTGATCCCCACCAACATATTCAGTAGAAAATGAGCGTGTTCCCAAACCCACAGATAGATGGAGTCAGAATAAATTTAAACTTGAAAATTTTAATTCCCGAGGATTAAATTCCTTGTTTAGCACGGTCACACTGGATGAATTCCGATGTATCATGACGTGTGAAACCGCTGAGGAATCTTGTGAGATATTACAACTCACTCACGAGGGAACTAGTGTCGTTAAGGCTTCTAAACTCCAAAACCTCACCACTCAATTTGAAACCATCAAAATGAATGAAAAATAAACATTTGATGGATTTTATGATACACTTTCCAATATAGTTAATTCATCTTTTAATTTGGGAGAGAAAATACCCGACGACCGAGTTATAAAGAAAATTTTAAGGTTCCTACCCGAGAGATTTATCTCTAAAGTGACCATTTTAAATTCTTTACCCACCTTGAACTCTACCAAACTTGAGGAACTAGTAGGTGATTTATAAACTTATGAACTAGATATGTTCCCCTCAAAAATGAAAAGAAAAATGATAAGGGCATTGCTTTGAAAGCCCAAAAGGAAGAAAAACAAGTTGTGGTTGATGAGAGTAATAGTGACTCAGGAGATATGGTTGTGTTTGCTAAGAAGTTTCATAAATTTATTAAATTTAACAAAGATAAATTTATAAATGATTTTAAGAAATTTGAAAATTCTAAGCATGACAAAGTCGAAAAGATCCCTGTAACAACCCGTCCTTTTGGAGATAATTAAATTACATAATTGAATATCAATGGGGATTTGGAGAATTTCCCTAAATAGTGATTTTTGGGATTTTCGAGGATTAAATGATTTTCGATGGATGTTGTGATTATTTTTGGGATTAAATATATCGGGATATTTTAAAAATATGTCGACATTGAGTAAAGCGACACGAGGTGAGATTTTAATTGGAAAACCTGCATTAAGTCGTGTGGGGTTAAATAGTGATTACAGTCAAGTACCTCAGATGGGAATTTCGACTGCGCCGTGAGTCTCGAAATGGTCGAGATAGTCAGAAAAGAGTGTCTGATTGTCGAAAATGAGTTTCGGGAAATTTTAGAGTTAAAAGTAACTCGTAATGGGTAAACGAGTCATTTTTGGGTTTTAAGGGGTTAAACCCTTTTCTCCTTATAAAAGGAGGGAGAGAGGGAGAAAAGAGAAAGAAGAAATCAAGAAAAGAGAGAGAAGAGAGAGAGGAAGGAAGAAAGATGAGATAAAAGGGAGATCTCGGGCCAAACTCCTCCGGACGCGACTCGGGATCGTCGGATTTTATCCACGAGGCAAGTGTTTACTTGCTTTATTTACTTTTTACATAAATCTCATACCGTAGTTTGGTATAAACAAACCTTAAAGATTTTGGGTTGGGTTTTCGTGGATAAAACGGGTTTTCGGGAGTTGAAACGAATAAACCCCTAAAATTTTATAATTAGAGAAACTTAGAAATTAATCGAAATAAATTGGTGGTTTCGGGTTCTAAGATATTTAGAACCCTTAATATAGGTGTATTTGTAGTTTGTTGAAGTTTTAGGACATTGGTTGAAGAGATGAAAGCTTAGGAGAAGCTTTCATGGCTGAAACAGCTTCTCGGAGAAGAAGTTGCCCGACATGATCGATCGATCGATGGCCATGGGTCGATGAATTGACACCTCGTATTGATTCGAGGTTAATTATGTGATAACATAAGGGACCTTTTAGGAGTATGTAGTCCTCCAATTGAGGAAATATAGGAGGGCAAGGTGAGGGTTTTAATGTATAACCCTTAAATTATATTTTCGAGGAAAATAGATAAATGATAGAATTTGAAGGTTTAGGGTTCCTAAGTTATGGTGGAGACCTCTAATATATTTTATGGACAAGATATAGTCCTTGGGTTCATGGAAATGAAATCCATAACCCACTAAATTTAAGGTTGTTCGTGAAAGATAAATCCCTAGGATATTTAGTGGGCAATTAGGCCTATATAATTATACGTATAGGAAGCATAATTGTAATCGATGGTGGATTGAGTATATCCTACCATATAGTTCGGATAAATTGGGAATATATATATATATTCACTTAGTGTGGAGTGTTATAATTGGAAATATCCAATAAATCCTTAGATGGGATTATGGTATGTATTGTTTATTAAAGTAAGGAAATACTTTGGGTTTAGTATCATGCATGTATGAATGCTTGAATATGATTCTTTGAGAGAATCTTTGGGATTATTGGACATCGCTAGATGTAATTGGCAAATATGGCCATTTATATATATTCGAGGAGGAATATATGGTATATGTATATACTATGTGAATAAATTATATATATGATATGATGTAAATGGTTTTTGAAAATATAAAAATGAATGTTTTCAAATGGAAAAATAAATGATTTTTCATAAATGATAATTTATGGATACACACCTCTCTAAATGCTATCATAAGGGAAGTGCGCGCATGAGATGAAGCCCCCTGACTATTGAATGCAGGGTAGATATAGTCCTAGGACATATGAGAGATTATTATATGTTTTACTGCGCTGGTGAGGTAATTGTGGGTGTGGTTATTACTCTCCCGCAGGCATATGGCTGCTTCCCGACGTTTCGGTAGGTTCCCAAGTTGTTTTGTTTGATAGGCCTTGGAAGATGATAGCCATTTAGGGGCGCGTCCAGTGGGGAAACCCGGAGGGACGGTCTTAGATATGTTAAAGCAATTCATGATAATTAATTGGCTTTAAATACATTTCCTGGATGGAAGAAGGGAAATGGGATAAACGATTTGGCTTCGGATACATTTTCCTGGATGGAAGAAGGGAAATGGAAGCATGTAATATGAAAAAGCATTTTTATGATAATAAAACTGGCTTTTAAAAGGTTATATGATATGTTAATGTAATTCATGATAATGAATTGGCTTTTAAATACATTTCCTGAATGGAAGAAGGGTAATTGAAAGTTTTGAGATGAAAATGAAAAGTATTGATTAATACTTTGTAAATTGAAATTGGTAAATATGTGGTGAATGAATTCTCATTCCGGGAGATATATCCGGACGTGTAACACGATACGCATATAAAACATGAATATGTATGTATAAATCGAGTACCGAGGGTCTAATGGATCCCGACGATTGACCTCGCCGCATAGTAGTGTATCGGGGGGTTCCTTGTTTGGATTTCGCTTTTCGAGACACCCCACGCACGAATATGGCTTAGTGTTGAGACTGGGGAGAATTTTAACCCTAAGTGCTCTAATATTAGTAATTCTTATATGGTATATGTATATATATATATATATTCATGTTATGTACTGAGGGTCTAATGGATCTCGACGATCGGCCTTACCTCGCAGTAGTGTATCGGGGGGGTCCTTGTTTAGATTTTTCTTGCGAGACACCCCACGCACGAACTTGGCACAGTGTTGAGAATGGGGAGAAGTTTAGCCCTTAGTACTTGGACTATCTAGAGTTGATAGTACTTGGGTGATAGACTAGTTTAGCACGGTAGCTTGACTAGGATATATAGAGGGATGGGCTAGGAGTGCACTGCTAGAAGAGAGGTGAGGGGTATCTCATGGGAGTGCGATACCGAATTTAAATATGAGATAAAACCTTTTTCTAAAAATAAGGCATTTATGCACTTGCTAAATATTTTCAAAACTCGGGCTCTGACCCGTTTATCTACTTTTCCTTTCTTGCTATATTATATATATATATATATATATATATATATATATATATATAGGTGTCCAGACACAGGGACGCCTGGATGGCACTTCCTTCGAGTCAGACGTTGACTGCAGTAGCTGTGGATGCGTGCAGGTTCTTGATAGACGCTTCTACCCTTGTACTCTATATAGGAGGTATTGTATACACATTCGGGTTAATAACCCAACATCATTTATTTATTCTTTTTCCCGCCTTTTAGTGCGGTATTCGACATGGTTGTATAATTTTGACCGAGTGTTCAGTTATCTTATTTCATTTCAGTTTCATTTACATAAACTGTGTGAATGTTTAAATTTTATTCGTTTAAAAAGAGTAGTTAAGTAAAGTTTTGACACCAGCCTAATAGGTTATTAGTAATTAAAATGGATTTTCGATAGTGATGCTAAGAATGAGCCATATGAAACTCCTGTTTTAATTTGATATAGGAGTGATCGCCCGGTATTTTATTAGGCGGGGTGTCACAGATGGTATCAGAGCATCAGGTTCTAGTATCCTTAGGAATCTGTGCGGACGTACTATGCTTTTAGCGTTGCTCTCGATTTGTTATAGAGCCTGAGGATTATGATTGTTGATTTCTCTTGTGAGATTTTGTTCTCCTACCATATTATGAGATTATAGTAATCTTTTGCACGCTCGTTTGAGATTCGTGTGCTGGTCGAAGAAGGCGGCAGGAGGTGGGGTTCGAAAGGGCTCTTACGAATAGTTTTAACCGTGAGTCCCCATGATTTAGCAGGATTGAAAAGAATACTATTTTGGATTATTCATATAAGGATCGGCCAGAAGCCGACACTGAAAAAAGAGTGATATGGAAAAGTGAACCTTGTACTGAGGTGAGGTAGGTACAATGAATAATGAGTCCTTTCGAAGATTGATAGGCTCACTAGAGAAGTGTTACTAACACTTATGGAGAATGTGTATGTTTGAGGACCCCATTGGTGGACATCCACCTGGGGAGTTTGTTAAAACGAAGTTATTGTTATGAGTTTTACCTCAATGAATGAGGTATAATTGGTGTGACTAGATAAAGTCGCGGTGTTCGCTAGCCCTAGACTCTTGTGTGTAATTTGAGCTTTGTGACGGTATTGATAACATTATATAATGCATGCCTATGTGTTTTCCGCGGTAGCGGAGTTTTATTTTCTACATTCGCTATAAAAGCGGGTGTTTATATTTGTATATATATGTGTTATACGAGTATGGTAATATGGTGAGTATATAATGTTATTAGTTGATCGGAGCGATAGCAGACTAATGATAGCAAGACTTTCGTGTCCATGGTTCCTGGAGGGAACAGGTTGTTGTTGTGATATCTCACCTGGATACAGGTTGAGTTTGCCTTTATTGCTATGGTTAAATGGAACCTCGATGAGCAGAGGCTTCATTATTATGATGTGAGTGCGTGGCGACCTTATCAATATGATTTAAGGCCGCAGGATTATTGTTGAGCTGTATGATTAAGCTCATTATTGATTGCGCAAGGACTGAATATTAGTGCGAGCGATGGATGGTGTGACTCTTAGTTGGAGATAGGAGTTGAGACCACCTTTTATTGAAAAAATGGGATAGGTTATCTCGGTTGCATGTTTGAAATAACGGACCTCCATGACCGACGAAGTTAAGTAGTAGTGTGTGGAGGGGTTCCTTGTTTGGATTTCTCTTTGCGAGACGCTCCACACATGAACCTTAACGGCGTCGGGAGTGGAGAGATGTTATTGGATGCAAGGATGTTGGTTTTGTGGAAAAGTCTTATAGTATGGATGAACCACTATAGACTATGAGCCATGTGATGATGATATACTTATGGAAATATTGTGCTATGGAAAAGCACTAAAGTGATCCTCGCCGCAAGTAGGTGGGAGAGGCAAGGTGAAAGAAATTGATTCGAGAATTTTGGCTAGGCCATAATGAAAAGGCAAATTTTGATGAAATATGTTTTGGGTATGATGTTTGTAGTGCTTTACAGAGAGTGGGCACTTCGATTAGATAGATTTTTCTTTTCGTATAGATGGGAGGATAGAATAGTAGAAATGCGTTCATACGTTAGCGTGGTAGGATTTAGGACGTCCCGCTGGTGTGCTTTAGGTCGTTATATCTCGATGACCGACAACGCGAGGGAGTAGAGTAACGTGAGGGTTCCTTGTTTGGATTTCTCTTTCGCGAGACGTCCCACGCATGAAACCAAGCACA
This sequence comes from Sambucus nigra, assembly GCA_949130495.1. Lineage (NCBI taxonomy): Eukaryota > Viridiplantae > Streptophyta > Magnoliopsida > Dipsacales > Adoxaceae > Sambucus > Sambucus nigra. The sequence continues at coordinate 352,700,182 of OX422208.1, read as the reverse complement.
TGTCGTAAGTTGAGAGAGGCCTTGGGCACTAGGGATATACTTAGGATTATACTCGCTTCGCGTAAGTAGGGTAACGCATAGACCATAGCAGTATTAGGATGTAAGTTCAGTAGAGTTAGTGGCGCCGATGTAAGGAGAATTAAATTTCGGGGAGTGAGTATTACACCGAGGAAAGGAGATCCTCATTTAGAGAGAGTGTTACGTGTCGAGTAATTGCAATACTTGTGCAGATATGCATGAGTTAGAAAGGTGTATGCACACCTTAGTGAGTTGGTTTTATATACTTCCTGAAATAGATAAGGCTTAGTATATAAAGTTAAAGTTACGTATGGTATTCGGTTGGGAACCATTGGGTTAGTATCGTTCCCCTTTGAGGTATTATGATCTGGATCGATTCTAGGATTGGCGGTGTAGGTTGTATCCGAATTTCGAGGAAGAAATTCCATTGTAAGGGAGGAAGTATGTAACAACCCGTCCTTTTGGAGACAATTAAATTCCATAATTTAATATTAATTGGGATTTGGAGAATTTCCCTAAATAATGATTTTTGGGATTTTCGATGGATGTTGTGATTATTTTTGGGATTAAATATGTCGGAATATTTTAAAAATATGTCGCCATTGAGTAAAGCGACACGAGGTGAGATTTTAATTGGAAAACCCGCATTAAGTCGTGTGGGGTTAAATAGTGATTGCAGTCAAGTACCTCGGATGGGAATTTCGACTGCGCCGTGAGTCTCGGAATGGCCGAGATAGTCAGAAAAGAGTGTCCAATTATCAAAAATGAGTTTCGGGGAATTTTAGAGTTAAAAGTAACTCGTAATTGGGTAAACGAGTCATTCATGAAGAGGAGAATAATAATTTGAGGAATGAAGTGTATCTTTTGAAGTCTGCTTCTGGAGCTGTTGTTGCTGATGAAGGTTACTCCTTTTTAGAGGCTGAAGATGCCACCTTAAGAGATGAATTGGAAGCTTTAGAAAATATTAAGCCTGCATCCTCTTCCCGAGCAAGAAATAGGCCTGGCTGAGCAATTACAGAAGAAATTAGGACCCAACAAGATCTTGCCAAACAAGTTGCACAGTTAAAAGAAAAAGACCGAGCTATTGCTGAGATGTCTCAGAAGCTATTGACCTTAATGGAACAATTATCCACTCAATTTTCCCAATTAGAGGTTAAGGATGGGGTACTGAAAAAGCTACAGTCACAGGTTGACAAATTAACCTTTTAATTTCACAAGAAGCCAAGAAAAGTTTGGATGGATGGGTATAATAAAGCTTTGGGACATTTTGACGATAGACTTCAACAGAACCAGAACGAATCTTATAAATAAAGTTAGATGAACACTTTAACTATGATGAAGGCAGATCAGAACAACTCTTTATGGGATTGGTATGATCTGGGATTGCTGCATCTTGACAATCCTCCATTCAAGTTAGACATTAATTGGATCCCTGTATATCGTATTCCTCACAGTTTGATCTCAAAATACTTCGGAGATTACGAGATATATGATGAACTAGATCTCGTCCGACCTCCTCATCTTCTTAATCGTCCTAGTAATAGCAACACTAGGATGCTTTAGAAATTTAACTTCATCAACTCCCCTTTTACTTTGGATGATCCTTCAGCTGGCATGGATCCTGTCTCTAAGGCTGAAGGAAAGCGTCCTATAGAATAAGGCTTTGTATTTTGTTTTTGCATATTTAAGTAACAATATGTAATCATTTAATTTTAATGAAAAGCTTATTTTTCAAATGGATCAACTTTTAGTCAATCTTTGTGTATATGAATGTTTCTTTAGTCTTTGACTATGAATGGATCAACTTTTAGTTAATCTTTAGTTTTTCACAGGTTCTATTGATATCCTTAGGGTTATCATAGGTATTATATCAATTACCAATGCATCACCATGTTCTACTAATGTACCTAAAGTTTTTAGGTAATTTCATTAGTTACCTCAGTTCCTAGGCGTTAATGGAACATTTTTCCATCTTTTAGCCTATTTTAGATGAAAATTATTCATCCGGGTCTTCTTTAACCAAGAATTTGAGGCTTATAATTTTTCCTTTTGTGGTTTTTATATATTTGATAACCAACTTTTTTGGTGCCTTTATTGATACCGACCAACTTTATTGGTGGTCTTTATTGATATTGGCCAACTATGTTGATGGCCTTTATATATACCGATCAACTTTGTTGGTGTTCTTTGTTGATACCGATCAACTTTATTGATGGCCTTTATAGATAGCGACCAACTTTGTTAGTGGTCTTTATTACTGCCGACCAACTTTGTTGGTGCCTTTATTGATACCGACCAACTTTGATTGTGGCCTTTGTAGATATTGTGCAACTTTGTTAGTATTTATGACCAACTTTGTTGGTGCCTTTGTTTCCTTTATTGCATGCATAATGTAGTGCATAACATTAGTACTCCGAAAAAATAACAATTTTGGGAAAATTGCATTCTCATTAATATTGAAATGAACTTAATACAGCGGGATTACATTACTAATAGTATTTCCTCAAGTGTTCTGCATTCCATGGGTTCTTGAATTTTTCACCCTCAAAAGTTTCAATTTGATATGTGCCTGGTCGGATGACTGCAGTGATATGATAAGGCCCATGCCAATTGGCTTCAAGCTTATTGCTTTTCTGAATAACTTTCTTCAAAATACAATCACCCTATTTTAAGTTTCTTTGCATGACCCTCTTGTTATAGAAGCGTTCAGTCCTTTGTTGATAGGTTGCATTCCTTAAAGCTACATCTTCACGGACTTCTTCTAGTATGTCTAAATCCAACCTTCTCATCAAATCACTGACTGGGGTATTGAAGTTAAGAACTCTGTCCATAGGTAAACCTAGCTCGACAAGAATTACGAGTTTAGTACCAAACGCTAATAGGTAGGGAGTTTCTCCAGTGGCTATTCTGGGAGTTGTTCGGTAACCCACAAGACAGAGTGCAATTCATTGATCCAATTCCATTTGTCATTTTCTAACCTTTTTTTCAATCCATTCAACAAGGTTCTATTAGTTAACTCTGTTTGGACGTTTCTTTGAGGATGGATAGGAGCAGAGTGGATTTTTTGGATGTTAGACTGGGAATAATAAGCAGCAAATTCGTCGTTGTCAAACTGTGTGCCATGATCAGTGATAAAGGCATAGGGTAAGCCATATCTGCATATGATACTCTTCCAAATAAATTAATAAACCTTTTCATAGGACCTACTGATCAATGGTTCAGCTTCCACCCATTTAGTAAAGTAATCAACAGCTACAACCAGGTATTTGAACCTTCCTCGGGTGGTAGGTAGGGGTCCAACCAAGTCAATTCTCCATATAGCAAAGGGACAAGGTGAAGTGATTGGTGTTAGGAGAGCTTGTGGAGCCTTGCATATGCTGGAAAACCTATGTCACTTATCACACTTCTTGGAAAAATCTGCACAATCTTCTTACATAGTCGACCAGTAATACCTTTGTGTATGGATTCTCTCGAACAATGTTCTTCCTGATACATGGGCTCCACAGGATCCTTCATGGACTTTTTGAATCAAATCATTCACTTTAGCTGGATGCACACACCATTGTAGATCAGCAGTTAATCCTCTTCTATATAACACACCACCTTCTAGAACATATCTTGCGACTTTGTATTTTAACTTCTTAGCTTCAAGTAGGTCAGTTGGAATAATCTCTTCTTCAATATATGCTCTTATGGGATCCATCCAAGATGTCCCCATATCCATTGTAATAAAGTTAATGATCAGATCTTCATCTATGCTCCTATTAGCAAGTAGCTTAATAGGAATAGTTCTTTGGAGCTCAATTCTGGTTTCTGAAGCTAGCCGAGAAAGTGCATCTTCTCGGGCATTTTTTAATCTTAGAATTCTGATCATTTGGACAGCTAGCAGAGTGGAAATTATCTCTAACGCTTTGGCTAAGTATCTAGTCATCAGTTCTCCTTTATCTACATATAAGTTTAATACCTGGTTTACAACTAATTGTGAATCACTGTATACCCCAACTTGCTCGGCATTCAGTGATTTAGCTAGATTTAAACCAATAATTATAGCTTCATACTCCGCCTCAGTATTGGAGGCTTGAAATTAGAATCGTAGAGCGTACTCTATGTCTAGATCGTATGAAGTATTGAGAATGATTCCAGTTCCATATCCGGCTGCATGAGATGGCCCATCAACATACAGACTCCATATGGGGATATCGCTGCCAAATGTTTGGTTTGTCACAATCCCTTGATGGAAGATTTTATCCTTCACCTCCTCATATTTATTCTTTATGTCATGTACACAACTGGACGGTTTTGATTGATCTTTTTCTATAGTTTTCCCTATTTGGAGTTAGTCGGGCGTGTCTCCAGTAGGTCTGCTAACTTCTACATATTGCTCAGTCAGAGTCCCTTATTACTTGGGGACCTCTAGGTAAGTTAATTTTGTAATAAAATCATCCATAACTTGGCCTTGTAAAGCAGTCCTTTGTTCGTATACAAGGTCATATTCCCTTAACTCCACAGCCCAATACATCAATCTTCCAGATTTCTTTGACTTATGCAAAGCTTGCCTTAGTGGCATGTCAGTGTATACCACTATGGTGCGGGCTTGAAAATATGGTTTCATTCGATATAAGCCTCAATTAAGGCCAATGCTAATTTCTCCAATCTGGGATACCTAACTTCTACTCCTCGAAAAGCTTTGCTAGTGTAGTAAACTGGATTTTGGACTCCATTCTCTTCTCTAATTAAGGAGGAGCTAACTGCTGATTAAGATACAGACATATACAAATACAGCCTTTCTCCCTAGTCGGGAGGGTAGTGGTGGTGTTCTCAGGAACTTCTTCAATTCCAGGAAGGCTTTTTCACATTTGTCGTTCCATTTGAAGGTTTTATAAGCACCTTAAAGAATGGCAAACATTTGTCTGTTGCTCGGGAAACAAACCTGTTGAGTGCTGCTATGTGCTCAGTTAGCCTTTGAACATCCTTTTTATAGGTCAGAGATTGTATATCGATCAAAGCTTTAATCTTTTCTCGATTAGCTTCAATTCCTCTTTGATTTACTATATATCCGAGGAACATTCCCTCCTGGACTTCGAAGACGCATTTGGTGGGGTTTAACTTCATCTGTTGCTTTTCCAATTGATTAAACATCTGGCTGAGGTCGGCAATGTGATCAGTAACTTTTTTACTCTTAGTGAGCTATCATCAACATACACCTCCATCTTTTGCCTATTTTCTCCTTAAATACTTTGTCCACCAGCCTCTCATAAGTAGCAGCTGCATTTTTCAGACTAAATGGCATAACATTATAGCAATAAGTTCCTCGGGGAGTAATAAAGGAAGTACTTTCTCTAGCCTTTGGCTTTGTTTTTATCTGGTTATAACTAGAGTACGCATCTATGAAACTCAGCAGCTCGTGCCCTGAAGTAGCAACTACCATTTGATCAATTTGTGGCAAAGGAAAATGATCCTTTGGGCATGCATTATTCAAGTCAGTAAAATCCACACACATTCTCCACTTATTGCTCTTCTTCTTGACTATAACTACGTTGGCCAACCAATCCTGGTACTTCAAATCTTCAATAAAGGAAGCTTTTTTAAGCTTCTCCACTTCTTCTTGTATAGCTCGGTTCTTCTCCGAACTAAAAATGCTTCTTTGCTGCTTCATAGGTTTAACCTCTTTATTCACATTAAGCTCGTGGCATAGGAAATTTGGATCTATGCCTGGCATATCTTCATGACTCCATGCGAACACCTATTTTCTTTGTCTCAAGAAAGCCACCAACTTCGGTTTAAGAATCGATTCCAATGACGCTCCTATTTGAGTAGATAGTTCTGGTTTATCATCATCAAGGATAATGCTTTCTGTTGCCTCCCTCACTTGGATTTTTATAAGCTCAGATTCCTCTCGTGGATCTAAGGTTTCAACCTCTGATTTGCTATTTGGATCAGATATATTCACTTGATAAGTTATTGTTTTCCTTTTTGTTTCCATCATATCTTCTTCCTCGATAGAGGACTAGTAGCATTATCTTCTTTCACTACTCCAACTCCAAAGTTGGTTGGGAACTTAAGGCATTGATGAACAGTAGAGGGTAAGACTTCGAATTTCTTCAGACCAACTCTTCCCATGATCATCAGAATGAACATTTTTTCCATTGCAAAGAATCTCACTTTCTCTGTTCTACTCGTTGGCCATGTACTGATCAACACGTCTAGTTTGACGGCCCCTAATGGAAATACTTTCTCGTAAGAAAATCTACTGAGTGGCCGGTGGTAAGGCTATAGTTGGCTGAGTTTTAATCCCAAACTATCAAAACAGGGATATAACATTATGTTTTCCGAAATGTTGTTATCTACTAATGTTCTTGCCATCAGTACTTCTTTCATCCTAACTCTGATCACTAAAGGATCATCATGAGGGTACAACACTCCAGATAAATCATTCTTAGAAAAGACAATTATGAGCTTATCCTTGTTAAATTTTCTTGGTCGATCTTCCTTGGTAAGGTTGATTCGTTGGATATAGGAACAAGCTTGGGCCTCATTGAGGTAAGCTTTCCTTTTAGCTATATGATCTCTTCCTCCTGCATCCACACCTCTAATCACGTGGTAATCAAAAGATCCAAAAATGAATGTGATTACCTCGCGTTCTGATTGTCTAGGCTTCTTGGGAAGATCAGGATCATCTTCTGGATCTTCGTCGTGGTTTCTCTTCTTATCTTCTCTCGGCTTAACTGGTGATTTCGATCTCTGTTAACCTCTATCTCTAGTTCTTCCACCAGCCTTCCGATCAATGAATCTGTCCAATTTTCCTCTTCAGATGAGTGCTTCTATCTCATTCTGGAGGGCAATACACCGGTTAGTCATATGATTGTGGTCTTTGTGAAATTCATAATACTTGGACTTATCCTTTTTATCAGTAGGTGACCTTAACTTTTCAGGCCAACTCAAATCATTATTGTGCTTGATTTCTTCCAAAACATGATGTATATCCACCGTTAAGGGAGTGTAATTGGTAAATTTCCTGAGTCGATCTAGGCTTTCTTTTACTTTCGAATTCCTATGCTCATTGTGATTCTTGTGCTCCTTCTTATCTGACTTCCTTCCTATCTTTTCTTTCGCCTTTACATCTGAATTCTTTTTGGCAGCCATGGCTTCCTCGGCATTTATAATCTTCGCTGCCTTGGCCATTAATTCTGTCATCGTCATCGGGGGATCTTTTGCCAAAGTATAGTACAGTTTATCAGGGAGTAAACCACTCATGAAGGCAGTGATTGTAGTCTTCTCTTCGTAATCAATGACTTCTAATTTCTCGTTGTTGAAATGAGTGATGTAATCTTTGATACTTTCTCCCACCTTCTGTCTTACACTAAGAAAATGAGCTACTCGCTTCACTGGTTTTGCTCTAAAGAAAAAAATACCAATGAATAACTCGGCAAGTTATTGGAAGCAAGAAATTTGTCCCCAAGGAAGACTATTATACCAGATTTGAGCAGATCCAGTGATGATGATACGAGAAACCGTCCACTTGTCGTTCTCGTACCAGCAAGTCAAGTATAAAGTGCATAATAAGCAAATAAAGCAAGTAAAGAGATATAAAAGACAAGATATAGAGTGGTTCGACTATAAAAATGAACCTACGTCCATTTTGGTGCCACACTCTCATTATATGCGTTATTTGGTACATAGTAATTAGGCCTAAAGAGGCGTACAAGCATGAGAATATAATATAATACATGTTTATGAGGATTCTGAGAGATCCGATGAGATGGCTGTGATGCCGGAGAGCATCCCCCCAACTGGACTCAATGGTCTGGAGAGTGTTGTGATCTTTTCTCTACGTATTATCACTAGAAATGAACTCGGGTCCGAATGAAGAGTGAAACACTCTCCTTTATCTTGGGGTGTGGACCTCTATTTATAGGTGTATATGTTGTCTTGTTGTTGTGGATAAAAGGGGTTGTGTCCAGTTAATATGATCAGACTGGGGTCGCACCTTGTATCAAGTAGGGGTTACACCCTATAGGAAGTAGGGGCCGCGACAACAAACCAGTGTGGTATATAAAAGGTTAGTCCGCAGCCTGTAAGTGATAGGCTACGGTGGTCGGGCTTCGACATGCACATTGCACCACTTTTGCGGTAAAGTGTTATACTTGTCATATCAATAAGCCTCCAAGTTGTAGTGACAAGAGATAACGACTGGGGTTGCGGCTGAACAGTCAAGTCCTCTCTTCTGAAGCTGTCGCAGCAATCCAAACGTGACGCTTCATCTTTCCGTGGACTTTTATATAAATGGCAACTGTTCGTGGCATTCATTACCTTTCCAAACTCTTGAGAGAAAATCGAAAGCCAACCTCTTTCAGCTCCTTGTCTTGATTTTTTCGGTGACCTTTAAAGAAAGAGTGTGGTCATTCTAAGGCGGCGCAGGGGGGTTTCCACAAATTTCCAGGTAATTTATCCACTAAAAACCTCTTGAATATTTCTTTAACTAGATTTCTTGTTGCTTGTTCTTAATTTCTTATCATTCATTGGTTAATCGTAATAAACAACATGTCCAGAATTTGAATCGAGATTAACTTGATTCCATAATAAATTGCACCCATTTGAGTTCTTGTGATTGGTTGAATTATAACAGAATATGATTTCGTGCTTGAACCAATCTTCAATTAATGAAATAAACCCTTAATCTTTCATTGTTGGCCCAAAGGGAAATGTTGTTGGCTAGGCTTAGATCTTTAGGATTTTTGAATTCCCAATTTGTAGAAACATAATATAAAATAGGCCCATGAAATGTACTTGTGTGGGATCGTATTTGCTGGTTTTAGAGTAGTATAGGCATTGAAAACATACCAGCATTCTTGAACCAACCCTTTAAATTTTAGGGCTTCAATTTGCCTAGCTGCGGCATTCAATATATCTTGCTGCGGCATGTGTCAATACTTGTTTAATGAATATTCCCTTTCACTTAGGGTTTTACCTTGGGCTAGTCTCTGAAGCCCTTTCTTAATAAATCTAAGGACTGCATCGTGCAAGAATATAACCAATGTCTCATTCCCCATAAATAATATATCGCGGAAGAAATTGGGTTCTTAGTATACGAGAGCCTAACACTAATTGTAATTAGCTAAATTTTTCGCAGCCTCTAAGAGGCTTGTCTCACCATATTGACTGTGACACCTAACTGCGGACTCTTTCTGCTTTTTAGGTCTTGTTATAACCATATGAGTTGGGACCCTGACAAATTTCTCAAGGACTTTTGGAACAAACATTTTGGAGTCTCTCCCCCTGAACTTCCTTATGTGCGCCCTTTAAAGACAATAAGACCTTGTCAGCTCAAAGATTTCCCAAATTGTGCAGTTCTAGATTCTGACCCCATGAACTCCACCAATTATAGGGACTCTTGTGAGGCTACGTCAATGGAGGATACAAATTATAGCACCCAACCTCCTGAAGTTAGGGCTACAGCTGTTGAGACCTCTGCGTCCAGAGATGAGTTAGTTGGTTCATCAAATAATGTTAAAAGGGATCCTACACCCTTAAATGTCTGTAGTATAATGACTGAAGAATGGGTCAATCAGGTGGTCGATACATTCGAGTTTACAGATGGGGTAATTTGTACAGCCCTTTCCGTAGAGCAGAGACCATGTTCCGCGGTCTCTAATGTGGGAATTTGCTTTCCTTTGCATTCCTTCATCTATGGGATACGGTTACCCATACCAATTCCTGTCAGAAGAATCTTTAATGATATGAACATGGCACCAGCCCAACACAACCTAAATGGATGGAGGGATATACTTTCCCCATTGATACTTTGGCAGGAAAAGTTCAGCAGAGATATAACTCCCGCGGAGTTCTTTCACTTTTATAGACCAAAGGAGAACTTCGTTAAGTTTGCTTGGTATTACTACTTTGCTCTTAGTAATAATAAAGAGTATTTGTAGATTGGGAGACCTACCAGTGTAAAAAACTATAAAGGCAAATATTTTTACATCTCTGGGGAGGAATGGGAAATCCATTAGGAGGAGTCAGAGAGAGAGAGAGAGATCTTACAGGATGCCGTGGCATTAGGGGTGGCGTTCAAGATCAGGTAGTTTCTCTAGATGTGGCATGCTCCGTATTTCATTTTTGTACTTATTTTTTGTAGCATTATCTCATACTTTGGAACTTATAATTTTATGCCACGACATGTAATGATACATATCTTGTGCTGTAACCCTTGATAATCTGAAACTCAATAGCAGAGAAACAAAGAGGATTGAGGACGGAGGAAAACTTTAGTAACGAGTCAAAGAGGTTTTCCATCTTAGCCACCTCAACAAATTTCAACTGTTTTGGATATTTTCCAAGCAAGCACATTCTCATGGGCGCAAAAGGTAAATTTAAACCACTCTTTTGTAATGTATATGTCTGATGCAGCCCCTATTGAACTCTGTTTCTTAAGTAAAGAGATTGATCGGGCACTCTTGGTTCCCCAACTTGCTGAAATGGATGAAGACGTTGTTATCCTCAACAATGCTGCCAAGAAAGGCAGAAAAAAAAGGTCCAAAGCCAAGAATGTCGTGGCAGAGGATTCCAATGTTAGCATTCGTAAGACAAACATTACTGCTGGGGGTACTGCAGCCAATCCATAACTGGAGGATGCGGCAAGAGATTATAATATTTGTGACACCGTGGTCAATATTGAAGACAACACAAGGAAAGTATTTGATGATGACATTTCCCTTCAACTAGCTGCAGCCAATTTTCTTCCCATAAAGATAGTCCAACAGGGTGAGCATAGTCCTATTCAAGTTTCTCCTTCATCTCCTCCTCTGCAGAGAGTAATGGTTGCTAATGCCAATTTGTCGCCTCTACAAAGTCGTCTAAGTGTGGGCCCTATTGGTCGTCCGATGCCTCAGCTTAGGGACCCAAATCCTCAATCCTCCTGGGACACAACTTCTAGAGCAGTCTACAAGATGAAGAAAGTCACATACAGAATTGATCTAGACCGTCTTGTAGAGGAAGACCATGAACATTTGTAGGAGTATGGTCTCCACAGCCTTCTAAGGGTAAGCTCTTAATTGAACTTAAATTCTGGTTATATTTCTTCGTACTAATCAAGTTTGCATATCTTTTAGGTCATAGAGGTTATCATGTCACAGACTGCCAAATATGAAGCCCTTTACAAGATCAAACAGGTTGCGAAGTCTTTTCATAAAACTGACCTTGAAACAGCTAGGAGTTCTTCATTTGAAGATGGTAAGAAATCAAGTTCTGCGGCCTTAGAGGCATATAAGATGATTGCCGACATCCAAATTAATGTTGTGGCTGAAGCTCAAAAGACTGCAGAGAATAACCTTACAAAGGTTGCATAGGAGTTAAAAGTTTCCAAGGCATAGGCTGCTGAAGCTGCCCAGGTTGCTGTGGCCTAAAATAAAAAATGAGAGCTAATCCATAGAAAATATAATGAGATAGAGCAACTGCTAATACAGTAGGGTGAAGAAAGACGAGGATCATGCCGCAGCCTTGATTAAGGCTGCGGATAAGGCTGTCTCAGCATATGAAACTTCAAAAGAATACTTCCTCACGAATAAGAAACCCTACCTTCGCGGCTTCCAGGAACTGAGGCATAGGGTCATAAAAATTTTCTTGGAGTCCAAAGATCAAATCATGTCCTGGAAATTAGGTGATGCTAAGCATGACCAATGCGTGGCTGAAATAAGGGTTGCCACGAAAGAAATAGAGAGAAAGATGGCTGAAGAGGATGCGTAAGGTGATCTTACAGAGATCGCAACTGATGATGATGAAGTTGAGGAAGAAGACGACGCAGCATCTTAAGTCGTCCTTTATGTTCTTTTTCTTGCGATGTGATGTGTTTTTTATGACCAATATTTCAACCTTTGAATTGTTGATTCATTTGGGATGCATCCTTTTTTGTAAACTTGCCTCTATATAGGCTACATCTGCTTAATTTTCTTGCACTTTTGTTGTTTCTATATGGCCTCTGATTACTAAACTTAGATCATGTCGCGCCCTTCAGTATAGGGCTGCAGCCTTAATCAATACCAGAATTTTTTCTTAGCTTAATGGTTTGCTTATTTCTTTATTGTCTACATTTATATTTGAATGAGTGCCGCTTCCATATTTAAATTATTGCCTGCTTGGATGAACTTGAAAAAATACTTCAATAACCGATGCAGATATAAGGCCGCGGCAATCCCTTTAAAGCTGCACCTCAAAATAGATTGCGGCCCATTACATGCTTTAAGATGCTAATGCCTTAGCACCTTTGGTTGATTTAATTGCATGGAACTCCTGTGAATATTTGCAAATATCGATAGGCCGTAGCCATTTATACTAGGCTGCACCTTGCTTTCTGCGCTGCTGAATATTGTTGCCATCTTGAATGCTTGATGGTGGCTACAACCATTACTCTAACACGAATTTTTTGGCTGGTCTGCATCCCAGTCGTGGCCTTTTAGAAATTCTAATAATGTCCACTTCTTGTATGCATCTTATAAAGGAATTGACTCTTTTTAATACCCCGTATATTTTTACTTATATTTATGTTGAAATTATGGAAAACGGGGAGGATTAATTAAATGAAAGGAAGAGAGAATTTAAATTTTAATTAATCCAATTTTTTATGATAATAATTACTAGCGAGATAAGAGTTAGTAGTTATTGAAATAATATTATGATTGGTGATGAGATATACGCCTGTTATGTTATAAATATTTGGGAGGCGTAGGAGTTGCGTCACTAGTATGTAATTGGGGGGTTAATAAGTAAATTATTTTTCATAAATCGAATGACTATTTTGAGTGCACCGAAGTGTTTGGAAGGGTCGAGATAGTCAGAAAACACTATTCGGGTATTGTATTTGAAGTCCGGATCATTTTAGCCCAAAATAACACCCCGGAGGGGTATTTTAGTATTTTGGTATTTTTAGGTGTTAAGATGGACGAAAATTGGGTAATTAAAATCTGTTAGGGTTAGTGTTATGTTAGTCTTCAACCCATGTGAGGGAGAGAAGCAAAGAGAGAGAGAGAGAGAGAGAGAGAGAGAGAGATAAGGAAGAGGATAAGACTCCATTGGAGCTCCAACTCAAGCTTTCACACCAAACAAAATACACCAACGCGTAGCTCTTGTTAAGAGGATCGTTCCCATACCAATTTCAACCCGTGGATAAGAAGTTCATTTTTAAGTCAAGTGTTTATCTGGCCCTTATTTTTAGCATATAATGTTCTTGTTAATTTAGGTTTGAAGATATGAATTTAGGACAAAGAAAATCTAGGGTTTTCTTAGAGTAAATGATGAAGAAGACTTAGGAATTTGAGATGGGTATGTTTGTAGAGGTTTTGCCCTTGATTAGATTAATAAAATCTGTAAATTTTATATTATTCATAAATTATATTAAGAGTTTGGACAATAAAAATTAATTTAGGGATTTCATATTTCTTTGATGAGTGGTAAGGATTTCATAATTCTAGGATGTTAGAATTCATGTGTAATTGTTAGGATCTGATTTGGGACTAATTGATTGGAATTTGGGATGATAATTTAGAGGTTTTGGGGATAAAAAAATGGTGAAAACGCAACTTGTAGAACAGGTTTGACGTAACGGAACCGGTTCCATTTCTGGGGGGATTCGGTTTCATCTGGTGAAAAAGTATTTGTTGCAGAACAAGTCTGATGTAACGGAACCAGTTCCATTTCTGGGGGGATTCGGTTCCATCTGGTGAAAAAGTATCTATTGCAGAACAAGTCTAATATAACGGAATCGGTTCCATTCCTGGGGGATTGGGTTCCATTTCTTTGGGAGTTGGTTCCATTCCTGGGGGATTGGGTTCCATTTCTGGGGGCTGGGTTTGGTTCTCTTTCTGCAGATTTCTATGAATTATTACTATGTTGACTTTTTGGGATAAAGTAAATATATTATACGTAGTAATGAGAGAATAATCCGTATGGAATATATATGATCATGTTGGGTTGATACCTAATGAATTTTAGTAGGATGTGTGAATACCTATTACATGCTTAATATTATGTGTATGACATACCTAGCTACTAGCTATCGAATGGAGGTTAACGCATTGTGGTCGATCATATCTTGTGTGCCTTCGGGGGATTTTGCGTCGTGCCACTAGGACATGGAACCTAGGTACGGGCTATATGACAATGATAGTATTGACGGTTCTATGGGTGCATAGGTATGTGCATAGCCCATAGGCTTAGGAACATGTTCGCCTCCACTATGTGTATATGTTTTAAATTGGTTCTTGAGAGATTGAACCTATTGTCCCTTATGCGTGAGCAATGCAATGGGATTAGATAGACGAGTATGCCTAACATCGGGGGTTTCTTAACCTGGGGTGTTGTATAAATATAGTTGGATGTATACCTATTGCGATTTTATATATGTATACTAAATTCCATTCTTTGCTTCTTTTTAGATATTCTATGAAGATATACGCTTACTGGGTCACCAGTTGGGAGGTAATTGATAATAGAAGGAATCATTGTATAATTAATATATCCTTTAATATAAACGTAGGTGTGCACATTAGACGAGAGGTGAGCATCTCAAGTGAGCACGTTAACTTGAATAATATATGTGCTAATTAAATCAATTTATGCACTTGCTATTTTTAAACTGTTTTCTACTTGGGTTCTGACCCGTTTTTCTGTAAATCTCTCCACTTGTTCTACTATTTTAGGTGCTCCACCACAGGGATATCAGACTTAGTAATTTCCATTCATTTGCCGAGCTGTAGTTGCTGAGGAAGCTACAGGATATTGCCAATAGACGTTTCCAAGCTTATTCCTCCTTATATATCAGTTTCCTAATTCAGTTGTACATGTCATCCCTCCTATTTACATTCAGAGTTAGCGTTGTTTTATGTTATATGTAGATTTTAATTTCATTTTGTTGGATTACTGTATGGACTTTAACTGGATGTGTTGCTCCAGTTCCTTATTTACATTCACTTGGTTTTCTTTATGCTATTGGGATGTATGATTAAGGCTTTATGAATATTCACCTTGATGTTGATGTTAATAACAAAATAAAATTTGACACCAACCCTTTTTAAATACAAGGTGGTTAGTTTTATTAAATTAATTGAGCTTTCGACAGTGATGCATTATCTGATCCAACTTGATATTCTGAGATTAATTAATTTAGGACTGATCACCTAGTAATTAATTATGAGGGGTGTCACATCTTTGATGACCGCGACCATATTAACAGGGATGCGTCCCCTTTCAAGGTCTTGCCAAGAAATTAATGTCAGCATGCTGGGCTGAGGCCACGCTCCTTCTGTAGCTTTGGAATGCTTTATGATGTCAGTGTCATGCCATCCTTTAGTTTCTTTAACTACCTTTCATGGCTTTCCTTTAGTCGATTTAATTGGATTATTATCACTCCCCTCTCTGGCTAGGTATTATGAAGCCTCCCCAAGCTATGTTTGGATATATATATAAAGCCTTCCCAGGCTAGGTATTATGAAGCTTCCTTAAGTTAATGTGCAGGACACATTTAAGATTCCCCAGACTAGGTTATGTTATTAAGCCACCCACAGCTAGGCGTCGCATGCCAACAGTTGTGAACGGGCATTGGTCGCCCCCGTGGCTAATGTAACGGGGATTGTAAGCCCCCGTGGCTAATGTTGTGGATAAAAGTATACCGAGAGATAGTCGGCCTTATGAGTATAAGAATATGTCCTTGCACCATGAGTGGCATTGTTCTCCTATTAAGGTCTTACGCAAAATAAGGATCATTCCCGAAATAAATAGGCTTCCGAGATAACTGATCATGTGTCCCTTGAAATCTATTTAAGATGAAGGTCATTCATAAGATTTCTATAAATGGGAAATCAAGAGATAAAATATGACTAAATATGTTCTTCATAGATATGATTTTGTTAGGACAATGCAAAGTAATCCTAATTTCATATATTCATATATATATGCCAAGTTTGTAAGGAAATACAACTTTTGTGCGTAAAATTAACACTTCAGGTTAAACAAAAAATATAGACTAAGGTGGGGTTAAGCATGTGGTATGTTTAGTAAAGGCTCCATTCTCTAAGCATCTTTGAGGAATTATTGTAGCATCCCCTACCTAACTAGCTTTTCAATCTCATCTTTCATCACAAAACAATTGCCAGTATTGTGCCCATGGTCCCTATGGAAGTTGTAATATCTAGTTTTATCCCTCTTATGAGGAGGGGTCTACAATTTCCCGGGCCAGTGAAGCAATTTGTCTTCTTTGATGAGTTCCAACACCTCTTCAATCTCGCAAATTAATGGAGTGTAGGCTCCAAAACCTTTTTTGTTTTTTAACTTTCCTCTTCTAACTCTTCTAGTCTAGGGCCGCAGCCCCTGGGATAATAGCTTCAGTGGTTGCGGTAGCAAAATCTTGGCTAGTAACTTTAGGTGCCACGACCTCCATCATAAGAACTCCCTAGGTCAAAAAGTTGACCCGAGTCTGGAGTGAGGCGTGAGTGTCATAAAGATGACTGAGGTGGTTGTACAGTTCAGTAATCTCATTCTTCATTTCTGCGTTTTGGCTGGACTCTCCCTCCATTTTCTACTTTGTTAGTCTTTACAAATATACATAATTTGAGACAAAACTAGCAGAAGTGAGCAATCACAGAATATATAGACCAAGTATAAAGTTGGGATGCAGCGTTTGAACTGCTGCGGGGTTTTACTGTTGAGGCTGCGGCCCGTTAGGCCCATATGTGTGATGCCGTGGCCCTAGAATGAATTTTACCAAGGTTGAGCCTGAAACCACTGGAGTCCATCCCTCGATGATTTGAAGCTGTTGTAATCAGATTACACTAGTAGGGGCTGTGGTAAGAAGGGTAGTTGAACTACCTGGCCGCATCCCATCCTAGGCAGTGAAGGGAATAGTCCCAGAAACTGAGTTCTCCACATGAAACTCGTGGAGATCGTACCTACTAGGGCCTATCCAGTGAACAAATGGCACAGTTCTAGTGATAAACCCTAGATCATGGGCAAAGAGCAGTAATGATAAGTAAATATTACTTTTCCCTAATCACCCACCTTTACAAGGCTAAAGCCCATCATGCTTTCCAGCATTATCTAGGTGAGGGGATATCACAGGGGTATGTAAAATAGATCCAAGTTCATAAAAAGGAGACATATATTCAGATCTGAATATATGCAATACCCATTTATGGGTGTAAATACAAAGTTGAGCTCAATAACCAAAATTAACCCATAGGATGATGATCCAAAGGATCCTCATGAATAAAATAAGGTGTTTAAGAACTCAAAATACGGAGAAATAATATTGAAATACCTCGCTTCCCCTAGACGACGCCAGATTGATGATACGAGAAATTGTCCACTTGTCGTTCTCGTACCAGCAAGTTAAGTATAAAGTGAATAATAAGCAAAAGATCAAGTAAAGAGAGATAAAAGACAAGATATAGAGTGGTTCGGCTATAAAAATGAGCCTACATCCACTTTCGTGCCACAATCTCATTATATGCATTGTTTGGTACATAGTAACTAGGCCTAAAGAGGCGTACAAACATGAGAATAGAAGAGAATACATGTCTATGAGGATTTCGGGAGAGCCAATGAGTTGGTTGCAATGCCGGAGTGGAGACCCCAAGCTGAACTGAGTGGTCTGGAGAGCGTCATGATCTTTCCTCTATGTATTAGCACTAGAAATGAACTCGGGTCTGGATGAAGATTGAGAAACTCTCCTTTATCTCGAGGTTTGGACCTCCATTTATAGGTGTAGATGTTGTATTGCTGTTGTGGATGAAAGGGGATGCGACCAGTTAATATGATTAGATTGGGGCCACCCCCTGTAGCAATAAGGGGTCGCACCCTGTAGGAAGTAGGAGTCGCGCCCTGTAGCAAGTACGGGCCGCGATAGCAGACCAGTGAGGTATATAAATGGTTAGTCCACAGCTTGAAAGTAATAGGCTGTGGTGGCCGAGCTTCGACACGCCCATTGCACCACTTCCACGGAAGGGTGATATATTTGTCATATCAATGTTTATTCCTAAAAATATCCTGCATCTCATCTCATCTCATCAGGAACATCATAGATATCAACCGCTGCTTGGTATTGTTCTATATGTACAACTGGATCAGTCTTCCCATCATACTTGGGAGTGACCACTAGAGCCTTAAACTCGGTCGGCGTAAGGAAATCTACGATGGTTTGCACAAAGGGGAATCCCTTAATAAAACTTCTTTGGAGGGGATTCTTGGCCTTGTCCATTTCTCCCAATCTGCCTTCCAAACATTGAATGGAACCTTTCTAAGCATCACTGCCAACACCAGATCTATGGGTGGCAGCTTTTATGTGCTGACCAACTGATCGTGCTGAGCTTTCTTCTTGCGAACCTTCTCTCTGACTCGACCTATTAGTTCATCGGGTATTTAATCTGGATTGGGCTGAAGCTTCCTTCAGGTCTCTTGGTCGTCGAGTATTTCTCGATGCAACCCATAGGGCATTTCCCTGGGGTCCCAAACGATCGAAAGGAGAGGCCCTACTTAGCCTTTCTAAGACACTCAATCTTTTTGGGATGGGGGATTGTCCATCAATGGAATTAGTGATCCTAATAAAAAAGAAGTTTCTCCAGGAAGGTATGAAGGATCCCTAGAAGTTATATAACGGCTATGCCTAACACTGCTTGCTGGTGGCGATGGCATATTCCTTTGATTAACTTGTGCAGGAACTCCGGCTTGCATAGTTTGAGCCAACTGTCATATAGTATCCTGCATAGCCTCTTAACCTTTGACCAAGCTAGCTAAGATTCCAGTTAAATCATTATTGTTTGGCGGGGAAGAGGTATTAGTTGGAATCCCCTCATTTCTAGTGCTTGATTCTGGAATTTCAGCCATGGATGATGAATGAGTGAAAACGTTTAGCAATACGTTCCCACAAACGGTGCTAATTTGTTGATGCAAAAAACTAGACCATGCCTAATTAATCGATCACTGATAAAATAAGTAAAACAAACAAGATACAATAAATTTTAAAGTGGTTCGGCTCAATGGAATAGCCTACGTCCACTGTTATGTATTGATTGCCTTGAGTTGTTTTTCTAGTCCTTTACAATGAGGCTGATACAATGTATTTATAGCCCAAGACAGGTCTTGATAGTCGTCATGTGAAATGATGGAATGCCTTCATTCATTAGGCTATTACATCAATACATAATGATAATTTAATGTATGAAAGTTGTCGCTTCATTGGCAATACAGGCAGTAAGACTGTTGTTGTTTTATTGTCAATACAGGTTGTTGGTCGGGCTTCATTGTTGGTCAGTGAAGAGTGCGCGTTTGTTCAAATAAGAAAATTATTTAATTAAATCTCAGTTTTTTAATTAAATCTTAAAACATGCATCTAGGTGTGATTGGAAATATTATAATCATGCAAGAATATTTAATCACACACAAAACACACTAATGAGGATAAATCCCCCAAAGGGGTAAAACCTTTTTATTTTCACTATAATTTGTAAGAAACGGTTACATGGATTGCAATGAAAATAAGAGTGACATAAGAAATACCCGCAGGTGTCGGTTTCGATGTCGTTGGCTGGAATCTCCCTCAAGAACTCCAGGTGGGCAGCAGTAGAGAAGAAGACAGCTTCTCCACAAAATACTCCAGATGAGTAGTAAACGATCCTCTTGAAGGTTTAACAATTCACATACGTATATGGGAGTGTTTATATGAATAAATAAGGCATAAAACCTTAAAAGTTGAAGTATGTTTTCTGGGCTGTTAATCGTTGGTGTGTGAAAAAGACTTGGAAAACGTGCATAAAGTGACCAGATATTTATACAAAAATCGAGGCGGCGACGGCATTCGAACGGGATCAGCATGTCTCTCGAATGAAGGACAGGCGTGGCTCGAACGAGATCACGCGACATGACTATCTTGCGCGAACGGTAATGTTATGTCGTTTGAATGAGCTTGTCGATCGAGGCACTCCGCTTTTACAATTAGAAAATTTTCTTCTTTCGATAAAAAACATTTCAGACATCAAAAAATATTTTCTAGAAAAATTCCCAAATATTTATGCAAATATAAACCACTCCAATAAAATAATTTTACCAATATTGTGTAATGGAGTAGTGAAAAAAGTTGAGCAGCACGTCGCATGTAGCATGATGCATGTGTGAAGATGGTGGATGCATGGATTCAGATTAAGGCCGTCAAGAATGATCGTGATGACATGCTGAATGAAGCGGTATTAGACATACGAACTTTGATCGAAGGAAAATAGAAAATTCCTAGATTCTACCCCGAATATTTATAAAATCATGTCCATACAAATCTCCCCGGATGTCTATGCCGGTACATACATAAAAAATCCGAATTTATGCAATCTCCATAAAACAAATGACATAAAAGATAATATCCCCATTAAACCCTCAAACTGAGAATACAAAATGACATGTCTTCAATCAAACATCAACATCTTCAAATCCTCATCTCTTCAGAAACTCCCAAAGCTTTTCTCATCAGGGTGTGCAATCCAATAATTATCAACTTTGTACCTACACACATGAGATAAAGTAGATACCCGTGACACGCAATATTTTGAAATATAATGATATGCAAAAATCAAATATCAATTAAGCTTAAGCAAATCATTGATAAATCAACCAAACACCAAAATAATTCTCCCCCATAATTCATTCTCCCCCTTTTTACGTTGTCCTCAAATAGATAAATATGAGAAGCATATATATTGAAAATGTCACAAGGTAAAAAACTTTCTATTTTTTAATTTTTCAAAATTTTTCATACAAAATATACAACAAAGAATCACACCATGAACGAACACAAAAACAACCTAGTCGATGATAGCGAAAATGTAAGGGTGTGATCAAATTCGATAGGAAGATCAATGCATACAAACATGGAATATGTGCAGGATGAATATCGGATACTCCTAACGAATAAACTCAACATCTTTCTTAGGTGTAAACAAATTGAAATATGAGACATTGACTCAATCAAATCAGCAAATCAAAGCTCAAAGTGATTTCCACACCAATAATGTCCAAAACGATTTAATGCTTTTTCAGGACTTTCAAGGAAGTGCAAACCCGTTGAAATTATTCAACCAAACTCCCTCAGATTTATATTTTGAATAGAGGTGATCTAAATTCTCTAACTTTGGAGAATTGATGGTGAAACCTGAATGATCCATAATTGGCATGAATTTCTTTTTATTGCCTTTAAATTTTTTGGGGTTCTTTTAACCTCTTTGGACCTCGAGTAATAAAATTTCTCAATTTTTTAGGTTCGATTTAACGGCGTCTTAATCACAAAGGATATATATGAACCTTTCGTAGCCCTTCACCATTTAAAAAAATATCACACAATCGCACCAACTGGGATTTACATGCATTCCAATCTTGTCAAGTTTTATCGCTTAAAGTTCATTGTATAGACATAATTGAGATGGAAACACTCAAGACAATATGTGATAGACAAGTACAACAGCCAGATAAAACCATGCATGTGTGCAATAAAGGAGATAACGAGCCAAACAAGTAGAAATATATCACAAATCACATCTCAAAGACTCAAAATAATGTAAAGCACATGGATGCAATGATGTAGCGTCTCAAATGACTATCAAACAGTCACATGGAAAATAGAATGAAATTTGTGACTCGGTTATCTTAAATGCTCATCCATAAAAGGTGTAAACAAAAATACAAAAACCTTTTTGGATTTTTCAAAATTTTATCAAAATAAAATCTTTTTGGCTTTTCGAAATTTTTTATGAAAAGAAAATCTTTTTGGATTTTAAAAAAAAATAAAAAAAGCAACAATAATAATACAAACGATACAAACTAGTAATAGGAATAATATGATATAAACATGACAATGCATCCTATTCTAGACATGAACCAACCCTCAATCAACTGTGCAAATCCCTAAAGACTTCCTAAGACTCTCGAATCTAAAGGTTTCGTAAAGATATCGGATAACTGACGGTCGGTTGGAACGAAACTCAGGGATATGACCTTCTCCTTAACTAACTTCCGTATAAAGTTCTCGCGTATCCTGATGTGCTTTGTGCGCAAATGATGGACTTGATTGTGGGATATGTGTATCATGCTCGTGTTATCACAGGAGATGGTCATGGTGTCCTGTTATATCCCATAATCCTCTAGCATTTTCTTCGTCCATAAGAGTTGAGTGCAACGACTCCCGGCAGCGATGTAATCAGCCTCCGCAGTGGAAAAAGGGATGGAGTTTTTCTTCTTGCTCATCCAGAAGACAAGAGCATAACCAAAATAGAAACACCCACCAGAAGTTCTCCTACAACCATATACATCCCTGGCCCAATCGGTATCCAAATAGGTGGACAAACGATCATCGGTATCGAAGGAATACTAAATACCATATGAGAGAGTTCCACTCATGTATTTGATAATACGTTTTAGAGCGAGTAAGTGTGACTCTTTAAGGGACGCTTGATATCGCGCACAAACTCCAACACTAAAGGCTATGTCAGGATGACTGGCAGTCAAGTAGAGAAGACTACCTATCATACTTCGATACAATATTTTCTTTACGTCCTTGCCTGAAGTGTCCTTACTAAGCTTGATAGAAGTACTCATAGGTGTACGTGCATGCTTAGCGGAGTTTAAACCAAATTTATTCACTAGGTCTCTAGCATACTTGGATTGGGAGATGAACATCCCATCCTCTAGCTGACGAACCTGGAGACCAAGGAAGAAAGTAAGCTCACCCACCATGCTCATCTCAAACTCACTTTTCATCTCCTCCTCAAAGTGGCGAGCATGTTGGGAGCACGTGGATCCAAAGACTATGTCTTCCACGTAGTCCTGGGCAACCAAAATAGCACCGACATCTCTCCTGATGAATAATGTCATATCAACTCCCCCCTCTCTTAAAGCCACTGTCTAAGAGATAGAAAGTATGCCTCTCGTACAAAGCACATGATGCTTGCTTCAAACCATACAAGTCTTTCCTCAGATAGTAGACGATCTTCGGGTGTATAGGGTCTTCAAACCCTTTTAGTTGTTCCAAATAAACCTCCTCATATAGAATGCCATTTAGAAAGGCACTCTTGACATCCATCTGATATAGCTTGAAGCGTAGATGACATGCGATGACGAGTAGTAAGCGGACGGACTCAAGCCTCACAACAGGAGGAAATGTCTACCCAAAGTCTACACCCTCTATCTGTGTGTAGCCTTGAGTGCCAACCTAGGCTTGTTTCTGGCTTGTTTCTGATTATGGTACCATTTTCATCCATTTTATTCTTGAAATTCCACCTCGTACCTATCACATTAGTCTAACTAGTCGGGGGACAAGTTCCGAGACATTGTTCTTTTTAAACTGAAGTAACTCGTCCTTCATGGCAGATATTCAGTGTTCACCCTTGAGTGATTTTTGTGATTCTTGGGCTCGACTGTGGATGTGTAGCAATAATGACGTTATCAAGCTGAGCACGAGTCTTGATCCCTAAGGTGGGATCACCTAAAATGGAGGCAGGGTCATGACTCTTGCGAACCCAAGCGGGTGTGTCCCCTAACACAGGAGTAGGGTCCACAGGAAGTGGGTGAGGGACAAGTAAATCGCTGCCATAAAAGCCCTCATCTTCACACTGAAGGCTAGGATTAATAGATGTCAGAGGTTTGTCATCTCGCACGGTGACGTTTATTGACTCCATAACCCTAGAGCTCTTCAGGTTAAAAACCTGGTAAGCTCTACTATTCGATGAATATCCTAGCAATATTCCCTAGTCGCTCCGGGAGCAAACTTTTCTAATTGCTCTCTATCACGTAGGATGTAGCATTTACTCCCAAAGACACGAAAATATGCAAGGTTGGGTTTCTTGCCAGTCCACAATTCATAAGGCGTCTTAAGTGTGTGCGAACACATGTAAACCCTATTCAACGTGTTGCACGCGGTAGACACCGCCTCTGCCCAAAATCTCCTAGCAACTTTATGACCCAAAAGCATAGATCTAGCCATTTCCTGAATCGTCCAATTCTTCCTCTCACAATCCCATTTTGCTGAGGAGTCCTGACGGACGAAAATTCATGTTTAATCACAAGGCTATCATAGTAAAGATATACCTTTACTTCCTTAAATTTCGTGCCATTGTCACTACGTATCCTGTTGATAGTGACTCCGTGTTGGTTTTGCAGGACACGACACTTGGTCGTTAAAAACTCTACATCATCGGATGTTTCTCTCAGAAAACCAACAATTAAATATCTGGAGAAATCATCCACCATCACGAGGATATACCTCTTACCACCCAAACTCTCAGTACGAGTAGGACCCATAAGATCCAAGTGAATCAACTCAAGCACACGAGAGATGGTAGTGGAATGAAACTTCCTATGGGGGGATACGTATTAACTTTCCCAACTGACAGGGTCCACAAATCGTGGAAGTTAGATTTCTAAGTGATGGTAAGCCACATACTAGTTACTTTTTAGCTAAACGTGTTAAATCTCTAACGTTCCATTGACCTAGACGTTGGTGCCACAGATCCATAGGAGTGATCGTGGCGCTATTGCAGACAAGTGAGGACCTGGGCACAGTCTCATAACAATTATCTTATGTCCTCACCCCTTGCACTAAAAGTTTACCGGCTTGATTATAGACATTACACGCATCCCGATCAAATTTTATGGCAAAGTCAGCGTCGCACAGCTGGCGAATGCTGAGAAGGTTTTCTTTCAAACCTTTGACGTACAAAACATTTTCTAGCTTAGAAAATTCAGGTAACTCTACAGTACCTCGTCCTACTATACTATACTTGCTCTCATCTCTAAACTTCACTCTACCTTCCTATACTCCTCTAGGTAGGTAAAAAATGAGACATCACCTGTCAGATGTCTAGAGCACCCACTATCAAAATACCACTGTGAGGTATTATGTGTTTTGAGAGAGACATGAACAACAAGGGCCTTTTCATCTTTCTTAAGTACCCAAGAAGTGTTAACCTTTTGTTTACCCTCGTTGTTGTTGGTTTTAGCCGGGATGCGTGAAGCATTCACTAATGGTAAAGACATCCGTCGAAATTATTCCATCAAACTTTGTGATGTGGTAGCTAAAAACTCAACACGCTCTCTCAGACTGGTAAAATCATCAGTACGATGTGGTGGAGCAGTAGTACGTCGTGTTTGACCCAAACCATAACAAAACTCCCCGAGGTGGCCTTTTTTTTGCAATACGTACAAAAGAACACTGTCTTAGCCGGACCTTGGTTTGCTTTTCTTGGACGAACTCTTCTTCGTGGTTTTTAACTATGGCCATATGGAGTTGTAATAAACTCAGGAAGTGGTCCAGGTGAAATTTGGGACGTGGAGGCACCATCAAAATCTGTTCCCTGCCTATCACCAAAACCTAAAGCGGGGTCGAGGAGCATCTTTCCCATCTTTCCTGATCTGTCGTCGATTTGAACCTTGACTTCTAGTACTCTCTCAAGATTATGAGTAAGCTAGGCTATAAGGGCTTCAAGTTTCTTCCGAGTCTTCAGGGAGGAATGGATCTCACTCATAAGACTATCCACTTATTTATTCAAGTCCCCTTTCTCTTTCTCAAAACAACTCTCTCTCTCCAAACAGTCTCTCTCTCTCTAAATAAACTTTCTTTCTCAACATAAGCAGACTCTCTCTCTCTCAAGGTAGTGCAGGTGGAGGAATCTCTCTCTCTCGCTTCTTCTAAATCTTCCTCTAAGGAGGTGATCCTAAGAACTAACGCTTTGTTACACTTTTTGATTTTAAATGACTCATTATATAACTCAGCGTAGGCGCGTTGAATATTACTCTCCCTCTCACTTGCATCATCCTCCCCATCACTCACATCGCTCTCACTGTCGAGGTGTCCCTGTGAATCAGCATCCTCATTGTTGTGAGGAGCACTAGAGGTACTCACATAACTAGCCATTAATGCGGTGAAGTTACACATGCGGTAACTCGTCTCCAGAGTCCACCGACTCCACCTGACTGTCGTCACTAAGGGTAGCATTAAGGACAGCTTTGCCCCTTTCTTTTGCAAGTCTATTTAGCCTAGTAGCACACTCAAAAGCTCTATGATCCTTACCTTCGCATGCATAGCATCTCTCACTGTCTTTCTTAGGAGGGTCTTTAAAATCTTTTTCATTTTTCTTTTCAAACTTATTTTTCTCAAAATTCTTTTTATCTTTGGAATTTCCATTTTTCTTGAATTTGAGAATTTTCTTGAAATTTTTAGCAAACAGAGCAAAATCATCTAAATCAAAGTCACACTCGGAATCAGACGTTTCTATCTCCCTTTTTCTAGATGACTCAACTCTCTTTCTTGTCGACCCCTCACTCTTTCTCTCCTGGGCATTAAGTGCATGTCCCTTATCTTTAGGCTTGACAGATTTAGGAAACATATCAATTTCATATGTTTGTAAGTCTCCTACAAGTTCGTCCAATTTAAGCATGTTTAAATTACCCATAGAATTTAGCACAGTGACTTTAGAGATAAAACGCTTAGGCAGTGATCTTAGAATCTTTTTAACAACTCTAGCATCAGGAATGTGTTCACCAAGATTAAAGCTAGTGTTTACAATATCAGACAACCTAGCATAAAATTCATCAAAATATTCAGTCTCAAGAATGGTGATGGTTTCAAATTGAGTTGTTAAATTTTGCAGTTTAGACTCTTTCACAGCATTGGTTACTTCATGGGTAAGTTGTAAAACATCCCATGCCTCTTTTTACGTGGTGCACGTCGTTATTCGTCGAAACTCGTCAAGTGTGACGGATCCGAAAATAGTACTTAAACCCTTAGAGTTAAAATATGACCATTTAAATTCTTCTTCATTCCATGCAGTCACAGATTTTAAATTAGTCACGTTATCAACAGTGACAGAGGGAGGTGTCCACCCTCTTTCAACCAAAATCCAAACTCTTTCATCAATGGCCTTTAAAGAAGATTTCATGCAGGCTTTCCAGTAAGAATAATTTGTCCCGACAAAAATTGGAATTTTATTATATAATTTCTCCATATTGAACACACCCTTTTCGAAAATCAATTTTTAAGAGAATTGATATCTAAGAAAAATTTTGCAAAAAATTATACGGTATAATTGTGTAATTGGATCTGATACCAATTTAAAGAGCGCGCGTTTGTTCAAATAAGGAAATTATTTAATTAAATCTCAATTTTTCAATTAAATCCTAAAACATGAATCTAGGTGTAATGGGAAATACTATAATCATGCAAGAATATTTAATCAAACACAAAACACACTAATGAGGAAAAATCCCCCCAAGGGGAAAAACCTTTTTATTTTCACTATAATTTGTAAGAAACGGTTACATGGATTACAATGAAAATAATAGTGACATATGAAATACCCGCAGGTGTCGATTTCGATGTCGTCGACTGGAATCTCCCGCAAGAACTCCAGGTGGGCAGCAGTAGAGGAGAAGACGGTTTCTCCACAAAATACTCCAGATTGGTAGTAAACGATCCTCTTGAAGGTTTAACAATTCGTATACATAGAATGGAGTGTTTATGTGAATAAATAAGGCATAAAACCTTAAAAGTTGAAGTCTATTTTCTGGGCTGTTAATCGCAGAAATCGTGTGTGAAAAATACTTGAAAAACGTGTAGAAAATGACCAGATATTTATACAAAAATCGAGGCGATGGCGTCGTACGAACAAGATCAGCATGTCGCTCGAATGAAGGACACGTATCGCTTGAACGAGATCGCGCAACATGCCTATCTCGCGCGAACGACATTGCTATGTCGTTTGAACGAGCTTATCGACCGAGGCACTCTGCTTCTACACTTAGAAAAAATTCTGCTTTCGATAAAAAACATTTCAGACTTCAAAAAATATTTTTCTGAAAAATTCCCAAATATTTATGAAAATATAAACAACTCCAATAAATCATTTTACCAATATTGCGTAGTGGACTAGTGGGAAAAGTTGAGCAGAACGTCGCATGTAGCATGATGCACGTGTGATGATAGTGGATGCATGGATTTGAATTACGGTCGTCGAGGATGATCGTGATGACGTGCCGAATGAAGAGGTATTACACAAACAAACTGTGATCTAGGGAAAACAGAAAATTCCTAGATTCTACCCTGGATATTTATAAAATCATGTCCTTACGGTAAGGCTTCCCTGTTGGTCGGGCTTCCTTGCTCGTCGGGCTTTTGTATCAGGCTGACTTGGAATTGTGCCACATTAGATGACACATGTTGACTTGTAATTTGTCAACATAGGGTGGTAAATTTTTGTATCAACAATAAGACTCCTACTTTAATATTTTATATTCACAATTCTCTTCCCATGCACGAGATGCGTGGAATTGATATCATCGTATCTTTTAATTGGAAATATCCAGGCTTCAGTCAGTGTCTAGAATTTAGAATGTGACTGGGGAGCGTTTGGAATATACTCAAAAGAACATGAACTAAGATAAAAGAATATGTCTATTATTAGAAAAATGAATATAGTAAAAGATACATTAGAAAATTGAATATCCCTTAAAATAATTAAAATAGTTTTACATATTATAAGAGGTAAAAAAATCGTTAAATCCCACACATTCTTGACATAAGAGGAGACATAAATCAAAATGGGTGTGGCAATGTAATCAAAAACTAATCCACATACACACATACTAATCTAAATCATGAATATTCTCTCATGATAAGTGATAATCTCAGCAATCCTTTAAAAACATTCAACAAACAATCCAACACACCTAAATCATCTAACACTATGATCTAGGAAAAAAAAATGATTTAGGAAGAAAAGTTAGTAATTTAGAGAGGATGTGAGAAAAAGAGGTAGAAAATACCCAAAGCTTCCAAGATTAAAAAATAAGAGGAAATGGAGGAGAAAAGGTCAGTTGTGCTCTGGTTTAAATAAAAACGGTATTTGTGAAATTCACAAAACCGAATCAAATACAGACCCATAAATATATTTAGTGCAGTGATACACATGCTCATTGGGTGTGACACCCTGCCTATTAAAATACCGGGTGGCCAACCCTTTATCAAAATAAAACATTAGTCTTATATGGATCATTCTTAGCATCACTGTGGAAAACATTTTAAAGTTACCAGCCACCTAGTAATTAAATAGACCGGTGCCAAATTGCATCTTACATTAATTAAAAAACATGAGGAAATCAATAATAATTAAACCATTCACACAAATTGATAACTGAATCTAACACAAATAAAAATATGAATAAAGAAGAACGAATCAACAATTGGTTCAACAATAAAATACAATAATAATTGAAATAATAAAATGGATACACAAGGTCTAATGAATACCTGAAATACTGAAATAGTATGAAGGGCGACATGCCCAAATGGGTACTGAAATAAAGGCCCTACTCTAAAAATAAATGAACGAAGAGTCTATAGCAAAGTCTTGCAACTTCCACACGAGATGCAACTACAAATCTTTGGATAGAATCCTTAAATTGGGCGTCCTTGTGGCCAGACACCTAAAATATTTTTAAAAATATTTTGACACGAGTTAGAGCCCAAGAAAAATATTTTAAAAATATTTAGGAAGGAGTTAAATTGCAATTAATTAAATATTCATGCACACTTTTCATATTTAATCTAGTGTCGCACTCTCTTGAGGTATAACGCACCCCTCATCTAATGTGCACACATAATGCTTGCCTTTTAATCTCATTAGTTACGGTACCCCACCTAACTAGCCTTATTACACCTCTTTATATCGCACTACTCTAACCCGAGTATTGTTACTTTGATTATTAAGTTATCTACTCATCAACTTATTTATCAGTTCAATTATATTAAGTCATATAACGTTGACACTAGTTATATAAGAAACCCATTTTTAATCGTATAACTTTCACACTAGTTATAGAGGATATACATTCACACTTAGGTATTAATCCCGTTTATAATTATCAACTCGTATTATATAAGTACTTGTATACTACAACCTTCACACACATGTCGCATATAATAACCATCCATTCCTGAGTAATAACTCATCCAATTCTTTCTCTAAAATTCTATCATATCCTAGGTATGCTCACTCTAACCCGGTTACCTCAAGTTAAACTCACTCACGAGCTTGGGTAAAAATATTGCAAACGCAGTGAAGGTGGTCATATTCTCCCCGAATGTGAGACCGAATCAGACCCTAAGCGTCTCACCTCGAAAAATAAATCACACAATAAAACATCAGGTGATATGACCTGGGGACTACACTCTCCCTGTATTCAC
This sequence comes from Sambucus nigra, assembly GCA_949130495.1. Taxonomy (NCBI): domain Eukaryota; kingdom Viridiplantae; phylum Streptophyta; class Magnoliopsida; order Dipsacales; family Adoxaceae; genus Sambucus; species Sambucus nigra. The sequence continues at coordinate 352,669,908 of OX422208.1, read as the reverse complement.
TATCCAGGGGATTCACCCACATCGCGCAACCTCCGATGATAGAACTAGAGGGGTATGTATTCCTATAAATATCATTTACACCGATATCTATAAATCACACAAATATATATATATAAAATAAAAGTTTGTCTAACCCGTGCTTAACACTCGTAGCATTAGACTAAAATACCTGAGTCTCTATCCCGACGCTTATATTATTTAATTTCACATCCATTAAGTAATTTAAAGTAGCATTGCTTGCTAATATACCCCGACTCACCCAATCAGCATGTAATTAAATATTTACGAATTTATTTCACTCAATTCATTATTTAGGTTCCTCATTTTTTTCACCTTTCTAGGCTCATATACATTAACCTATAATCCCTAGGTAAAATAATCCCAGGCCTCCATACGCGGATTTGATTTCTGACTAAATATTTCGATCTCAGACACCCTTTCGTAGAAGATTCATAACTAATTACAAAAAATCAGAAAAATATGAAACAGACGACCACGCGTTCGTAATGAAAAGATATATTTCCATGTCCAAAACCTAGGGTCGTTTGAATGAGATTTCAACCTCGTTCGAACGAGATACTAATCTCGTTTAAATGAAAACGTCAAATCGTTTGAACAAGTTTCTGACGATTCGTTCTTAGGTCGATTTATCGATACGTGAACAAGTTCACTTCTCCGAAAATCATTTTTCTCCATTTTTAACACTCAAACCTCCATGGATTCAACCCAAACTTCATCCCAATTGATAACCCATGTATATTACATCTAGAAACAGGTTCTAATACAAATATATATCATCAATCATCACTGATTCTCATTAAAACTTCTAGGGTTCACAAATTGGGTTTTTCTCAAAATTTCTTAAATCACAAAGTCAATTCGATTGAATAATCTCAATTCAACAAAAGTTGCCACTGGGTGTCAATTCTAAATCATATTCTAACATCATACGATAGTATTCTCACCTTAATTAAACATAAATTTAACTTTTAATGCTTAAATCTCCAAAAAAAAAATCGCATGTCTCACCCTCCCAAAACGAATTTGTCAACACATACTATAATATGAACATGGAATTCTGCCATTTAAATCAAAAGCATGTTTAACCACTTGCCTTATAGGATTCATAGAGTCTGATTAATGTAGAAGATGATGAATATGACGAAGCACACCCGAATCCCCTTTGAATTTGGTATCTAAAGCCTTCTCTTTTTCTTCCTTCTCCCTTGTCTCACTTTCTAGGGTTTTCTAATTGAGTTGTTGTTGCCTATAACTCCAACACTTAGGTTTAAAACTCTTAATCCAGTTATTAAGCTAACGAGTCAAACCCAAATGATCTGAACACTCTCGTGTGGTCCCGGTTATGTCTAAAAAGGCCCCAAGACCTAATTATTATCCCCGGGTACATTATTCTGACTATCTCGACCCACCTGAAATGAACCGTGACCTTAAAATCTCCATCCGAGTCACTTTACAATAAAATCCTATCTCGACCCCAAGCAGTCTATACCGATTCCCGATTGAGATAAAATATCACCATGTCACTATCACTCACTAGGACATAAAATTAATAACTCATTGTTCACTTAGTAATTATATTCTGTAAATATTAACCATTATCTCTCCCTATTGATATTTTAATTAACACGCAATAATTAATTCAATTAAATTATGGCACACGTGTAATTCAAATTACCCGAATTAATTAAATATAAATGCTCAAGAATACGGGGTATTACATTGGCAAGAAGATGATTCTTTTCCTAAGGAGCTAATTACACTTAGGCCCCCTGAACTTTGAATCCCTAACACTTTGCCACCCTAACTTTAAGTTTTTTCAATTCACCCACTAACTTTGAAAACGACAACAAATAACGCCCTGCTGTCCAACTCCGTTAATTTTTGGATAGAAACATTTGATATGTGAGTGGTACATGAAATTTTGTAATACCTCGAATTTTTCTTCAAAAATAAATAATGAAATAATATTTTTGGAATAAATAAATATTTGTGAAAATTGGACTTAATTAAATTTTTATTTAAAAAAAAATGCACAGTTGAAATTTGTTATTTAGTTATATTTGTGTGTGATCAATTTTTATGTGCGTGGATATAGCATTTACATGTAATTTAGAAAAATACATAATAAATGTGCGATATAATTTAATAGTACCCAATATTGACACAAATAATTCGGGGATTATTTCGGGGCACATATGGGCTCATTTAGATGTTTTAGACCTTTAAAAATAGTCTTGGATAAATAATATATAGGGTGGGGAACTTTTAAGGTAGTTTGGTTATTGATTCGGGTCCATTGGGGGAGTCAAAAAGTTAGGTTTTAGGATCAACTCGGGATTTGTCATTTATTAGTGTTTAAGTGGAGGTAAACCACTCCCCCACTATCATTCCAGAAAGCCTAAAAACGACAATTAACGAGAGAGAATAGGAGAAGGGCTAAAAGATAAGAAAAGGGAAAGGAACCAAGGAAAAATCAAGGGGATTTAGAGAGGACTTTCTCCACAAATCTTTAAGGCAAGAATTCTCTTTCTTAATTTATGTTTTGAATATATTTTTCGAAGCATCATAATTGTCCCTTAAATTTTTGGGATTTACGCTTTAGTATGATTGATTTTATGTTGAACAATGCATGTAGAGAACTGAATTTAATGTAGAATTTGTCCCAAAAAATTAGGTATCATAGATCTGAAAATTGATGGTAGATTCCTTGGTATTTTTATAATAAAATAGAAGATTTTAATTAATTGACATAGAGGATATCACTGTTAAATCATATACTAAAATTTGATGCAGATTCCCTGATAAATGCCTCTTATTGTGAATTAATTAATGGTTGAAAGTTGGAAAAATATCTTAAGTGTTTAAGCCTTGAACGAATTTAAGATTTGTGGATTTTGGGTTGATTTTTGGATGTAGAAGTTGGTTTATGTATAGGCATTTTATGGGTTTCGTATGGATCTATTCTGGTTGAAAATTGAATCTGGGAAGGAGAATTTGGTGAACCAGTGTGTGATAGAAGACATCAGGTCGCTCAAACAACGTCGTGGGTTGTTCGAATGACATGTCATGTCGTGCGAATGAGCCCCACTCTCGTTCAAGAGATGTGATGAGGTTTTTGGCTTTTCCTTCCTTCCTGGAATTGGTTTCGCTCACTGAAATTGGTTTTGGTTGGGTTTGGTTTACTGGTTTTGGCTGGGTTGGTTTACTTTAGATGGAACATAACGTGAGAAATTGTTAAAAACACTATATGCCCACATTCGATTGATAAAAATTGCAATTAACTAGGTAGTTTAGTGATTATCTTATGGAATGGAATTAATAATTTATTAGATAGTAAATTATTAATGAATGAAAAAATGTGGACTTTAGTTGGACTTTTTGTGGTAATTATGGAGTAATTACCTATACATATTATACGAGATAATAATATGTACTATTATGTATTTGTGTGGACATACCAATATTCGTGGATTGTCCTATCAGCTCAGGGGTTCATGCGTTCGGACCAGTGACCACACGTAGACATAGGTGGGATTGACGTTGTGTAGGTCATATAGGTACTACGTGGAGGCGCCATCTATGAGAGGTTGGTATTGTCACTGACCCATCTTGTGTCACCGCTAGGTATGGTCCGTGAACAAGTATCATGCGTAGGGACCACCCATAATTTGTGAGTATTTTGTAATGTCTGCTTATGATAAGAGATTCCTCCGAACTTTCCGATAGAGTACGAATTAGACACCAACGGTAGATACCTTTGCGTGTCAAATATATGAAAGGACATATATGAATAATTACCCAGACGTGAATAAAATAAATTTAATTGTCTAAGAATGTGGATAATAATTATATTTGGACCCTTTAATTCGTAATACATGTTTAAGCCTTATATGTGAAACTTATGAGACTGGATAAATGGGTGTTGCTATTTAAGTGTAGAGATTACATTTAAATATTTAATTATCGATATATCCATCTTATAAATTTGAGACGATGTAATAATCATTGCTTCATACATATTGGGATGCGAATAATATCACACTTAGATGAGGGGTGAGGTGTTAAATGCATGTGAGTGACGACGGGGGAATATTTATTTTGCATCGATTGTATTATTGCATCATAAATTAATTAAGTTAATTCATACACACCTCGGGCTCTAACCCAAATTTAAATATTTTCCCACAGGTGCGCCTAAGCAAGGATAGCTAGATTATGCTATAGCAATCTTGCAGTCTCACTTTCTCTTCAGATTTCAGACTAGTCGATTCTAGCAAAGGTGATTTTCCTACCGTAGCTATTTATTCATTTGGAACATTTGTAAGGGCATAAGCCTAAGACTTATTTACTTTATGTTGGTTGAGATTTCTATTACACTGCTTGAATTTATTATTTTATTTGATGGTGGTTTGGACCTATTTATTTATTGTTTATGTTCATGAAATTTCAAATATGGGCCTTATATAATAATTATTTTATATTCCCATTTGTGCTAAGATTGGTATTAATTGTCAAGCAAGCCCAATCTTCGGCATATCGTGCCTGGCTAGCCTTTACGCGAGAAATTAGGGGTTGTTATAGTTGGTATCAGAGCACGGTTCTGGTTTCCTTAGGATATGTTTTTTTGCTCATTACGTACTGCGTTGCGTTCTTTGATATGTAGATCCTATACTTAGGGTTCATTGTATTCTTACATTGATACTAATTTGAACCTTGTTTGATTTAAGATGGCAAACGTACGGAGGGGTAGGCCAAGGCGTGTAGTAGCACCCACTATCGAGGATGAGGCTCACCCAAAGCCAGAGAAGCAACCATCGGCCCACATTTGATTACACACGCTGAGATAACCACCATCATGTCTCAGGTTGTCTCTATGATTGTGACACCCATGCTTTAGCATTTTCCACTAACACAGTCACCTTAGTATCCACCGCTATACCAAGTGGCTATACCAGCACAGGCACCACGTTACATGTGGGATAGAGCGAGGGAGGCCTTTGTAAAGGGCCAGCTTCCAGAGTTCACAAACGGTTCTGATATATTGGTGACAAGTGGTGGAAGAAGGATATTGAGATGCACTTTTGGAACACCAGTTCATAAGAAGATGGTAGCTTCATTTAGATTGGTGGGGGCGATCTTCAGTGGTGGGAGGCGGTTACGACTGTTGTAGAGATGGACAACCTCATTATTGATCAGTTTTGGGAGAGGTTTGAGGCAAAATACTTTCCCATATCCATGCAGTCTAAGATGAGGACCAGATTCATGGAGCTGAAGAAAGAGGGGTGTATTATTTCTGAGTAAGAGGAGGAGTTCATCGACCTCTCGTACTTTGAAAAGGAGGATGTTTGTACTGAGTAGATGAGGATGGATTGATTTATGATGGGATCAACCTCGAATATCAGGAAGGCTCTTCTGGGGTATCCAGCCTTTACGACATATGACTAGTTATTTAATGTTGCACTTCTCATTTCCACGATCACAGGTCATTTTTGAAAATAGGGAAGAGAAGCATCACAGAGGAGAGTCGTCTTGCCAGTGGGGGAAGGAGAGTGGGGGAAGTGGATTTGGGTCCCAACAACATAGGGTCACCCCATCCGCTAATTAGAATAAGAAGTTTAGAGATGTAGATGATCGACAGAGCCAGTTCGAGTAGGGTTGGGGATAGACGGGATAGGTCCATAAAGGTCAGCACTACAGACGCCAGTAGGGCCAGCAGTACAAAGGCCACAAGGGCAAGAACAGCAGGGTAGAGGGAAACAGGACCGACGATTTGAGTGAGGACCATTTAAAGGAAATTATTATACATGTGGTGAGAAGGGGCACACTTCAAAGAACTGTCCTCGAGGAGACCAGGCAACCTAGGGGAAGGGAGGTTTAAGAGAACAATAGGTGCCATTGGGGTAGCGCCCACCGTTTCCCGCTCAGGGAGTCGCTGCAAAACCGCTCCATCATTCGTCGCACAACCTCAAGGGCAACAACAATTGTAATATGAGTGGGTCTATCATGTTGCAACAGTAGATGGGCCAGCACCGCCACAGGCAGTCGAGGGTATGTTTCCCATTTTTGGTCATGTTAGTCGCATGATATGGGTGCATCTCATTCATTTTTTAGCACAGGGTTTGCATGGGAGATGAGTATGGTAGATTTTTCATCAGATATTGTTTTGCATAGACTCACCAGTGGGTAGAGGGGCACCCATACGGTCAGTATGCTGGGGTACCGGTATTGAGATAGGTCGACTCACCTTTGTAGCTGATATATAAGTACTTGACATGAATGAGTACGACATGATTTTGAGGATGGACTGGCTAGCTATGTATAAAGCATATGTGGATTTCTATGGGAGGTTCATCATTTTCGCCCTTCCAGGACAAGAGATGTATCCAGTTGCGATGTCATACCCCGGAGGTGGGTCGAGCTCGCATTTGTATTACATCGAGGAGGATACTTATTCAGAGGTTGTGATGATGCTAGATTCCATCCCGATGGTGAGTGAACCTTTTTTTGTTTTTGGGGAGATTCCGGGATTACCACCTAGTCGGGAGATCGACTTCGTGATTGACTTGTTTTCGGGCATGAGACCTATTGTGCATACTTCGTATCGGATGGCTCCACTAGAGATGAGGGAGCTATGAAAACAGATTGAGCAGTTGTTAGGACATGAATTAATCAGGAGGAGTACTTCGCCTTGGCGTGCTATAGTGTTATTCGTCAAGCAAAACGACGGATCTCTACGCCTTTGTGTTGATTGTCGAGAGTTGAACAAAGTCACTATTCGAAATAAATACCCGTAGCCACATATAGATGATTTATTTGACTAGTTGAGGGGTGCTGCCTACTTTTCGAAGATTGATTTAAGGTGGGGGTACCACCAGTTGAGAGTCCGGGAGCAGGACATATCAAAGACAACCACTACACCAAAAAGGCCAAACTGGCACCCTTCAGCCTGCCATCCTTGTCACGGTCATTGGCCGTGACAAGACCGTGATAAATGCTTGTCACGATCATTGACCGTGACAAGGCTGTGATAATTGTACTTGTCACAATCATTGACCATGACAACCTTAAAAACGTTTCACGGTCAATGACCATGACAGGTCCGTGACAACTTTATCAGTATAAAAACACTCCCTCTTTTTTTTCCCACAGTTTTCTATTCCCTCCATTTATCTCTCTCTTTCAAAGTGACTGGGTTCCTCTCTCTCTCTCTCTACCCGGTATTTTTTCTTCTCTCTTTCTCTTCCATTTATATATATGTGTGTGCATATGTGCGTGTGTGTATATATGTATGTGTAAATGTGCGTGTGAGTGTGTGGTGGGGGGAGGGGGCAGGGATGGGGTGGGAGAGGGGGCAGGGCTGGGGGTGGGGGAGGGGGTGTGTATATATGTGTCTCTGTGTGTGCGTGTGGGTGGGGGGCAGTGGCAGTGGAGGGGAGGGGGCAGAGCTGGGGGTGGGCCTGCGTGCGTGTGTGTGTGTGTGGTGGGGGGGAGGGGGTGGGGAAGGGGGAAATGGGATGGGGGTGGGGATTGTTAATTTTTTTTTATTAAATTTTGATTGGTTTATTAGATATTTTCCCTCATATGAAAGTATTTCCCCTTGTAAAGGAATTGATTGATTAAATATTGATTGAATAATAATTTTTTTAGTAAATTAATAATAAGTGCCCCTTTCATATGCAAGTAGGATTGCCCCTCATTGTAAATTAGTAAATTAATAATTGTATACTTTAATTGTTAGTTTAATTGATGAAATTAAATAATTGAGTAGATGAATTAGAAAGAGTATGGGATACACACTTGTTGTTGATATTGCGGTTGGATTATAGTGGATCGATGTTCGGTTGGTTAATTTTAGAAGTGGCATGACCACTAGATTATTGTCCATATAGAGGTGGGATTTTTCAACTTTTTTTAAAAATTACTTTTTGTCATCAACAATATATATATACATATATATATATATATATATATATATACATATATATATATATATACATATATATATATATATATATATATATATATATATATATATATATATATATATATATATATATGTATATATATATGTATATATATATATATAGTATGATAATTAAATGAAACATACTTGGAATTACATATAGTGCGCATAGATACTAGCCTTCTAGTTCTTATGTGTACGCATTCAATAGCCCTTAGATCCGTTCGAGAGTCATTACCCCTGTAATGAGATATCTCGAATTGTACCATTTGAACAGTTTGGGACTGCATAATTTCTGTATAATAATATTCTTAGTGGCTTAAAGTTGTTACTTTTGGAGGAAGTTTTGCAGTCGTATCCTATGTTCTCTCGGTACATACTAGATTGACAGGTATGAGTGTTATTTCAATTGATCAATTGAAATAACACTCACACTTGCCAATCTACGTCGTGTACTTGAAGAAATATGGGGATATGCTGTCGAATGTTTCTCAATTCGTAATAATGTGCATGAGTTGTTAAGTATATTACAGAAATATGAGGTCTTGAATCGGATAGGACCACTCATCCTTTAGAGGATGTGTCCATCCCCAATCCCGGCCGCGGAGGAGAAGGATCCTTCGGGTCCCGCGCGTCCCTCTCGGGAGCGCTTCGACCGATGTCGTTTGAGATGTGGTGTAAAAATATAGAGAGATTCAGAGTCGCCAGTCTATTTTACTCAAAACAGACAAAAGAAAAAGGGGAAGCCACCTCAAAGGATGGCTTCCAAATACATACCGGTGTGTGCGAAACCAAGATGATTCAAGAAGGGTTCGGAGGCTTAGTTACGAAATGGGAAGGTGTTAGGCACCCATTCCGCCCTTTCGATCTCTCATGAATATTTGCTATTTTCCTTTTGTTTCCCCCCGTGATATGTGTGCATGTGTATATATAGAATGGACATAGGAATCCTCGACTTATATCATGGAAAAGATAAAGCGAGTCATCCATAGGAAGTTATAAAAGTAATATTAGAAAAATAAGATTTACGCGATTACCCCTACGTTGATCGTTATAAGGGAACAATAACGTGTATGGAGTAATGCGTTATTAAGGGCAATTATATGGAATATAAGGAAAATGGATATAGAGAAAATAGAAAATAAGAGAAAAAAGGTGAGAAAAAGGACTCGAGTCTCGGGTTTTACCCTGAGACGCCTACGTAGCCTATAAAGGCATCAAAGTCCACGTAGTTCGTATACAAAATGAGGGGTGGGGTTTATCCCATAAATCCAAATGGGGAATCTCTTATTTGTAAGTGTGAGTGTGTGTGTGTGTGTAGAAAAAGGTGTTTTAGTTGTGAGAAAAGTGTGGAAAAAGTGTGAGAATCCTTACTTGGAATTTATGAGCAAACCCTCTTTTTCTTGTTTTTTGGGTTTTATGAAAATAAAAGAGGTACAATAATACTAAATAAAAAGTATATTAGGATGTGTGAGATGAGATAATAAAAGTGCTAAATAAGAAAACAAGTTATTGGGAATTTAAGAGAATTTAAGAGAGAGCTTGAGAAAGTTGGACCTTCTTGAAGATCTTGTGCTTGATCTTGAATGTTGGAGAGAAGATCTTGAGCTTGGATGATGATGGAGAGTGGTTAATTCACCAAGTTTGATGAAAAGTGGAAGTAAAAAAGGGATTTGGGAGTTGAAATCTCGTTGCCTTCGAGAGAGGTTTCTGGGATTTGTTGAGAGAGATTTTTATCAGATCTGGGCTCCCTTTGTAAATGAGGTGAAGGCCTCCTTTTATAGGCCCAGGTGAGTGTCGATCGGCATAGACCTGTTCCTACCTATCGACAAGTGCCGATTGGCAGGGTCTGGAACCTTCCATTTGGCAGTGCGCTTCAGGCTTTTTCGAAAAATCAACCACCGAGGGCAAACCGTTGGTCAGAATCATGCATGGGTTATACCATTGGAAAGGTAATTTAGAGACCTTTGAAAGTCCTTTGGATCTCTCCCGGGTTTGGGAGTTGACTTTGGGTCAAATATGGCTCGAAAGCGTTTGTCGGTCCATTGGATGGGGAATTGCTCGGACGCAAACGGATGGTTCGTCCGCAAGGTAAGTTCGAATCGTGAATGGGGAATACCATTGGAAAGGTTAGGATATGTACTTCAACATTTCAAAGAGTTTGACCCAGTTTCGGAGAGTTGACTTCGGTCAACCAGGCTCGAGAAGCGCTCGGTGGCCTCCCGAAGCCAAACGGATCGTTCGTCCGCATGGAAAGTCAGAATTATGGACGGGAAAGAACATTGGAAAGGGTATTCGGTTCCCTTTGAAGATTCATTCAGCCTCGGTCGAGCTGAAGAGTTAACATAGGTCAAACAGAGCCCGGGAGCGCCCGGTGGCCTTTAGGTCAGGTTTCGGACGCAAATGGATCTTTCGTCCGCATGGTAAGTCAGAATCGCGCACGGGAAGGACCGTTGGGAAGGGTATTCAGTACCCTTTAAAGATTCATTGAGTCTCGATTGAGATGAAGAGTTTGACTTTTGGGTCAAACTTAGTCGAGGAGTGCCCGATGGCCTTCAGGTCAGTACTCGGGACGTGATCTGGGTTTATAGTGATGAAGGGAGGTACTAGGGACCTAAGGAGAGTTAGGGGTAACAGAATGAGGTGTCTATAGAGCCCCTCGATCGGTGAGTTTGGAATAAATGATAACCGTCGAATAGACACCACATGATGCTTTTGAGGGAGTATGACCGATTCAGAGGGTAGTGGTCGATTCTGAGGACCTAAGGAGTGTACTGGGGATGATTAATTCTGTGGATCAAAGCTGAATCTGTGGGCTTAGGATAAAGGTCTAATAACGGAGGTTAATTCTGACTTAAAGAGTGGTGACGATCGAGGACCGAGGTCAATTCTGACCTAACTCAAGTGACGATCCAAGACCGGGGCCAATTCTAACCCAAGAGTGGTGACGACCGAGGATCGAGGTCAATTCTGACCTAACTCAGGTGACGATCCAAGACCGGGGCAAATTCTAACCCCAAGAGTGGATAAAGATTGGATTTTGATTCTGCCGGAGAAAGAGCTTTGTGATTTTGACCTGAGATGGGGAGCTAATAGCTGGGGAAGCTTTTAGGATACCTCGCAGGGGGGAATAACCTATTTTGGGGGCTGTAAGAGAATTCTATTGGGGAAGTGATCAGGTGATCCTTAAGGATCCTTTGGAGCTTTATCGGGAGGAGTTTTCACTTGGTTTTTGAGGATTTCGTTGGGGAAGAGGGGTTCCGCTCGAGGGAACGCAAAATTTTCTTGGTAAAAAGGCTCTAGATCCTTCCAGGGATTTTTAGGAATTTTTCGGGGATTTTTCAAGGCTTTCTAGTATTTTTTGGGAATTTCTGTACGAAATTTGAGGTGGGGTGCCGGTCGGCATGGTGTGAAGGGTGCCATTCGACAGTGGCACAAACTTTTGAGGATGTTTTCGAACATCCCCTTCTATGATTAGGGGAGTCTGACCTTGGTAACCCTTTACTTTTATCTGGATGCATTCATCCGGTGCTGCCGGTAGACTTTTACTAGGGCCACGTACCTTCTTGAGGTATTCTTCAGTTTGTGCATTTCTTTTCATTCATTCACATTTTCCTTTCATGCATTCGCATTTTCCTTATGCGTCTCTTTTTTGCTTGTGAATTTAGACGTGGTTCTATGAGGTGATTGGGTGAAACAACCCGCTGATTGCTTTGAAGGACGACACTATTGGGGATTTCTGTCGATTGTATCGATGGCATAAGGCCAATCGACAGTCGAAGGGATCTTTTTCCCTGGAGGCGGTGCGTCAGGTCTTGAATGACCTGACCAGTGGTAGGGTAAGGCTCTTTCCATTTCAATCTTGGATTTTGTTCCTTCTGGTCTTGTATTGATTTATGCTTGCTCGAAGATTTTCAGGTGACCTTTTACCCGTGGGGGACAGCCATTCAGGATGCGGGGGCGACCGAGGTGAATGCACGGATGAGGCATTTGCTGGCACATGAGTTCAGCCATTCCTGGTACCTCAGGGAGAGGGTGGTTCGTCAGATTGCTGAGGAGGAGGTGGTGGTGCCACCCGCGCAGCCTCCTTCATCTATGAGGTGGGAGCGACTGTTGTTGGAGGATGAGAGGATCACGGTGATGATCGGCGATTCCTACTTGCTATACACCGATATGGCTATGCCGTATGACTATATGGATTTCATGATGAGCTGGTTGATGGCGTCCAGCATATACGGTGCACTTCCCTTCCCTACGATGGGTTCGAGTCGGGCGGTGGGATCTTCTCACAACAGTGGTGGCCCATTGGCATCTGCGGTAGTGGCGACCTCGGAGGTCCCTTTGTACGGCTGCATACCCCTTTATACAACATTCGGCGAGCTGACGGAGGGATGGTGCCTATGTTGCACCGTCCTCATGCGACGGATCCGGAGGAGTTGGGTTTGATAGAGGAGGCCCTTCGACCTGCGGTATAACTTTCTGCTCCTTTATTTTTCTCTTTCTTTCTTTTCTATTTTGGTCATTTCTGCTTTGATACTGATTTCACTGTTTCTTGCAGCAAGTCCGAGTGTTGACCACTTGGCTAAGGGATATCAGAGACTGAAAATCTTCGGCGACTGCCCATATTCGGGACGCGGTTCCTATTCCTTCTTGCTTGGTGCCGTCTAGATCTTCTGGAGAGGACTCGAGTTCGGAAGTGGTGGTGCGTCGTCTCGCCATAGGGGGAAGAGAGCGCGTCGCAAGGGTGGAAGCTCTTGAGAGAGAGAGAGAATAAAATGGGGGTTCGAGCTGAGTCCTATTATTTTTGGCTTTTCTATTGATTTCCTGCAAAGATGATGGATCACAGAAAACAGATATATGAAATGCAATGAAGTTTTTTGATTATCTTTTATTAATGATGAATGTATGCATATGCGCTTTTTACTTTGCTGCTGAGACCGTAAAAAGGAAATATTTTTGGAAATTTTTTTTAAGGAAATTTTTTGATTAACAAGGGGAAATTCAAAGGGATTTTGAAAGTCTGTTGAGAATATCAATTTATTTGAGTTTTCTAATTTGACAAAAGAGGAAAAAGGGAAATTTCTAAAAATGGGGGGGGGGGGTGTTACCGATCGACAAGCACCCTGTCCTGCCTATCGGCAGTTCAGTCCAGTCCCATCAATTGAAGGCTTTGATTGGTACCCTCTTCAGCCTTTGGTACCTTGTGGGGTAGGATTACCTCCGATTTCTGCACGGATTATGTCCCTTGTGAGGATTTTTAAGTATAAAAAGGGGTAAGGGTGGAGTGTTTTCGTCACACCTTTGCATTCTTACCTACTTGCCCATCATCTCTTAGCTTTGTAAGATAACTCTCCCTGGTAGCACCGAGTTTGCCAACTACCTCGAAGCCTTGGAAGCTATGTGCTCTTATAATGTGGACTATGATGCTTTCAACATGCGTCGAGTCTCTTTGTGGCGTAATCGACATTTTGAGTGGAATATGCTAATAGCGGCGGTACAATTCTGGTACCCCGAAGACCATGTATTCTGCTTTAGGTTGGAACAGGTTTGTCCTACCTACGAGGAATTTTCTGCCATATTGGGTGTAAATCCCAGTGTTGCTACAGCTTTGCCCAAATTTTCTCTTTCTCCTAGGGATTTATTGGCCAGTCTTCTTTATATTTCGCCTTCGGCGGACAGATCATTGGTTGTTGGAGTAATGATCTCCCTCCCGGCAGTTCTACAGTCTGTGCATTTGTGGGAAGTAGGTGATGCTGGCTATGCTGGAGCCGTTATTCTGGGCCTGGTTTCGAAATTGTTGCTAGTGACTGGGGAAATGCAGGTGGACCCACAACTGGTAGCCATTACTTCATGGATGTCATACCGTCGCAATCCCGCGGCGGTGATATTGGCAAACACTCTGAATGGCCTGGATGCTTGGAGAGAATGCCATCCTGAATTTTTGAGGGGTAGCCTTGTGATGATGTTTATGTGGTTGTCTGAAAGATTCCGCTTGTCGACTCCTCCAGAATATCCCTTGTCGGCCGTACCCAACTTCTTTTCGCGCTACTTCATCCGCCATGGCCTGTATGTTGAGAACTGGGAGAATTGGCTTGTGGAGCATGGGGCTTGTGGGTTGTATTGGTCAGTGCCTTGGTGGGGGCCGTTGCAGCCCGTTCTGGATCTAGGAAAGTATTCATATGTGCGGCTGGTTGGTCTCAGACAGACCTCTTTTTATTTTCCTTGGCGGCTTTTGCGCCAATTTGGCTGGGCGCAGGTCGTGCCCCCTCGGACCTTAAATTTCTTTCCGGTAGAAGATTTGACTGAGCGCCTACGTCTGTTGCTTGGGTCTCTGTGGGAAAATCGGCATCCATCGACCCGTCCCTCTCAGTATATTGGGAAGGTTTGGCATGTCCCCAAAGATTATATGAAGTGGTTGTGGAGGAAAGTAGTCAGCAAGATGTTGGCAGTGGAGACTGGACAAAGATGGTTTGTTTTATCTATTTATCTAACACCATGGAAGGGGGTGTTGTGGTCTTTTCGAAGATGGTTAAGGCTCATCGATTCATGGAATGTTTACGGTACTCTATTCAGGCAGGGGAAACTTAGGGACCTCGGGATGTAGATGATGAGGGTGCAGGCTCCTCTGGTAGCTGTGGGTAGGACCCTTGGAGAGTTTATTTATGTAATAGGGAATGTATGTGGGGATTTTATTTAGCTTTTTATGGTAGTAGGGGGAAGGGGGTTATCCGTTCCTTTTCTTATGTAATCCGTACTGTAATTTCTTATTAATGAAATAAACAAGTTTCTGATCATCCAGCTCTGCCTTTTGATGAGTTTTGTATTTTGAATTATCTATACTGATCACTAAGACATACATAATCCTTTTGTTCAAATAATTTTAGAATGAACCGCCGCTCTCGGAGGTAAGAAAAGAATAGTATTTTGTGAAAAAGAAAGCGCCGCACTCATGTGAGGAGTATGAGTTGCCTGCGTACCTCTGGGTTTTTTTGAAAAGTTTTAAAAATATTTTTTGTAGAGGATCAGGCCCACGTAGTTCTGGGTAGAGGGAAATGAAGAGTTTTTTTTTAGAATAGAAGGTGGATGAGAAGAGTCATAACGCGCTAAGATTTCGGACTAGGGGTAGAATTTCTTGAGATGATCCAGATTAACTGGACGAGCCATCTCTTCCCCATCCAGGTCAGTGAACATGGCGGCACCGCCGGATAAGATTTTCTTCACAACGTAGCGGCCGCTCCAATTGGGCTTGAATTTCCCTCTGGGGTCCCAGATGGGTTCTATTACCTATTTGAGGGCTAAATCCCCCACCCGGACACCGCTGTCCTTGACTCTCTTGTTGAATGATCGCGCTATTCGGCGATGGTACCCCTGTATGTGGTAAAGAGCTTTTAATCTTCTTTCATCTAGGAGGGATAGCTCATCAAGACGGCTTTGGCACCAGTATTCTTCACTAACTTTGCTTTCGAGCATGATGCGTAGCAAGGGTATTTCCAGCTCCACGGGTAGGACTGCTTCCATGCCGTAGACCAGGGAATAAGGGGTAGCCCCAGTAGAGGTTCGGATTGAGGTTCGATAGCCCCAGAGGGCGTACGGGTTCCGGTCGTCCCAATCCCTATAACTTTCAGTCATCTTGCTGATGATGGCTTTGAGGTTCTTATTGGCGGCTTCAACTGCACCATTGGTCTGAGGTTGGTAGGGAGAAGATTTGTGTCTCTGATTCTCGTACTCTTTGACTATTTCTGTGACTTCTGCTTCAAAATGCAGCCTGTTATCTGACACTAGCTCATGCGGGACCCCATATCGGCCTATGATATTCTTCTTGAGGAATTTGGCCACTTTCTTGGCGTTCAACACTACGTATGACTCAGCTTCGACCCATTTGGTGAAGTAATTGATGGAGACCAGGATGAACTCATGTCCGTTCGAAGCCTTTGGTGTAACCTTCCCTATGATGTCGATACCCTAGGTGGAGAACGGCCAAGGAGAGGTCATGTTGTATACTTATCGCAGAGGCAGTAGTTGAAGATTGGAGAATTTTTGGCATTTGAGGCACCTCCGGACATATGCGATGCAGTCCTGGATCATGGTGGTCCAGTAGTAGCCCTGTCGGATGATCTCCTTGGCGAGCATGTGACCATTCATGTGGGGTCCCCATTCCCCCCTGTGGATTTTCTGCATTATTTTCTAAATCTCATCCCCTGCGATGCAATGTAGATGAGTTCCATCAAAATTCCTCTTGAGTAGAGCTTTATGACAGATGATGTACTGGGCAGTCAGTCTTCAGAGGGCTGTTCGATCTTTCTTGTTGGAACCCTCGGGATACCTATCTTGTCTGAGGAGGCACCAGATGTCATAGTACCAATAATCGGCTAGTTGGGGATCTTTGGTGGAGACAAGCTCCACGTGGTAGAAATGGGTCGGTTTGTCTTGCTTTTGAAATAGGAAGGGGGTCATTGTTATTCCTTCGGGCATGTCGACCATGGAGGCCAAGGTAGCGAGAGCGTTGTCTAGGTTATTCTTTTCACGGGGTAGGTAATGGAAGGTGATATCTCGGAATCGGGAGGCTAACTCTTCTAATTGGGCATGAAAGAGTTGGAGCTTTTCGTCTTTGACTTTCCACTTTCTGAGCACTTGACCGATGATAAGGGCCAAATCCCCGTAGACATCAAGGTACTGAATACCTTTCTTAAGAGCAAACTTGAGGCCCACTGTTCATACCTCGTATTCTATCATGTTATTGGTGCAAGGGAAATCCAATTTAATGGCAATGGGAGTGTGAGAGTTATCTGGGGCGATCAGAAGGATCCCAATGCCGTATCCCTTTTTGTTAGCAGCGCCGTCAAAGAAAATTTTCCATCGAAGGCGGTCTTGAGTGGTGCAGAGGATATTTTCATCTGGGAATTCGGAGATCCGAACATCTGTTTCTTTTACAGGGTAGTCAGCGAGGTAGTCAGAGATGGCTCTTCCTTTAACAGCTTTTTGTGTGACGTACACGATATCGAACTCGGTTAGGAGCATCAACTATCGAGCCATTCGACTGGATAAGGTGGGTTTCTCAAGCAGGTATTTGATGGGTTCCATTCAGGATACAAGTTTGATGGAGAAGGCGAGCATGTAGTGTCACAACTTTCGGGTGACCCAGACAAGTGTGACACATGCCTTTTCCAAAGCAGTGTAGTTGACCTCGTACCCGGTCAATTTGTGACTGGCATAATAGATGGCTCTTTCTTTACGGGAGTCTTCAAGATATTGGGCTAGCAAAGCCCCAACCGCAGTGTCGGTTATGGTTAGGTATAGGAGCAAAGGGAGACCAGACTGTGGTGTCATGAGCACTGGAGGTTGGGTTAGGTATTGTTTGATTCGGTCAAAATCTTCTTGGCAGGCCTCGTTCCAAACCTTGGTTGAATCTTTTCAGAGGAGCTTGAAGATTAGTTCACAGATAGAGGTTAGCTGGCTGATGAACCGGCTAATATATTATAATTTCCCAAGAAAACCTCGGACTTCTTTCTCTATTCGGGGTGGTGACATTTCAAGTATGTCCTTCAGCTTTGCAGGATCTGCTTTTATCCCCTTTTCGCTGACCATGAATCCCAAGAGTTTTCCCTTTGTAACACCGAAGACACACTTTTGTGGATTAAGTCGCATCTGATACCGTCGCAGTCGTTCGAAGAACTTCTAGAGAGAGGGAACATGACCTTCTCTAGTTTTGGACTTGATAATCATATCATCCACATACACCTTGGCCTCTTTATGAATCAGATCGTGCAGGATGGTTGCGGCAGCCCTTTGGTAGGTAGCCCCAGCATTCTTGAGACCGAATGTCATAACGGTGTAGCAAAAGGTTCCCCATGGGGTGATGAATGCGGTTTTTTCTTGGTGGTTTGGGTGCATCTTGATTTGGTTGTATCCGGAAAACCCGTCGAAGAATGAATTGAGAGCATGACTGGCTGTGTTGTCCACGATCATGTCGATATTGGGTAGCGGATAATCATCCTTTGGAGAAGCTTTATTTAAATCTTGGTAATCTACACACATTCGAACCTTCCCTCCTGATTTCGGTACATGTACAATGTTGGCAATCCATGTGGGATATTCGATCACCCGAATGAAGCCTACATTTAACTGTTTGACCACCTCTTCTTTGACCTTGAGCGACCATTCAGTGTGGAGTTTTCTCAATTTTTGTTTAACCATCTTGTAATTTGGGAGAGTGGAAATCTCGTGTTGAGCTATTTCAGGATCAATGTCGGGCATTATCATCATAGGACCATGCGAAGACATCTACTAACTCCTTCAACAATTCTTCGAGTTGTGCGCGCTCATGCTCGTCAAGGGTGGCCCCTATCCTAATCTCGCGTAGTTGGCTACTAGAACCGAGATTAATAACAACAGTCTCTTCTTCATTAACTTGAACGCAGTTATGTTGTTTATTATTAACCTTATTTAGATCAGTTAAGAGTTGTTCATTTGCAAAATCATCATCATCAAAAGTTCAATTAGAATCTAAACAATTAATATAAGGCACAGCAAGATACTCAAAATCTTCGTTTATATCATTGATAGGAAAAATAGAATTGAGAATCTCATCAAAATAGGTCTCGATTACATTTGAGCAAGGGTAGACAACAAAAGAAGAAATAGGGTAAACATTGGGGTTAAGGGAGATTTCAAGAGGTAGAACTGGCGCAGCATGCTAGTTGAGGAGAGGTGTATCAGCAGCTTTAATCAGACGGGATGGGTCCATTGATGTAGTGCCTGAATGAACCATGCAGAGTGCCAGCCCTAGTACTGTAAGTTGAAGGAATCTTCGGAATCTCTTTCCTCAGTCTCTTTGGCATCTTTGATGAGCGATTGTACGCGATGTTGGAAACTTTCGACCCATGGGTAGCTGTCTTGGAAAAAGATCTCTATTCCAGTCTTCATCTTCTTGTCTGTGTGGTCATACCATGGTTCTGGAAAATCGCAAAAGTGGAAATCTTTGCCTTCTTTGATGAATCATCCATTCAAGGAGTCTCCTAAGATAGTTCGGAAACAATCTAATCTTCTCTTTGGCCGAGATTGGTGGATCATTCAGAGCTCTTATTCTGATGGTTGATACCCCATGCCGCAAGGAGGGAAAGCTTTCTTTAGTTCGATGGGCTCAAGTATTCCCTGCTGCCTTCGCCCTAGCCCCAGTCCAGGCATGAAGTGCATGTTTCTGAACATCTGAATCACATTGACATTGCCGTGAGGGTTATATTCTGGACAAAAGCCTTTCTTTAAAATCGTCCCCTGTCGGGAGTGGGAGTGGCTCAACTCGGAATCCTGATAGGAGCATATCATTTGACCCATGTTGTATCTCGAGAATTGGACTGCTGGTGTTTGCCCCCTCGGCATTTTTGTTGTTGCCCAAAATGGTGATGACTCGCCCATCGGCGAAGAACTTCAATTTCTGATGGAGTGAGTAAGACACACCCTTGATATTGTGGAGCCAGGGTCATCCGAGCAACAGGTTGAAACAAGCTGGGATGTCTATGACTTGGAATTCAACGATGAAGTTTATAAGGCCAACCCCTATTGCAAGTTTTATGGACCCCATCACCTCATGAAGTTTGCCCACTGAGAACCTTCAAGTGTTTAGGCCTGAAGGAAAGAGACCTTGCCCCAACCTCTGCCGATGTGTTTAGGCCTGACGGGTATTATCGTAGGCACGCACATCGGCAGAGGTTGGGGCGAGGTCTCTTTCCTTCAGGCCTGAACACTTGAAGGTTCTCAGTGGGCAAACGTTCAAGGCGGATCCGTTATCGATAAGGGAGAGTGGAACGGCCTTCACATAACTTCAACGAAGATGTTGAGTGCACGATTGTGATTCGGCCCAATTCTAGGGATTTCTTCCTCAGAAAATGATAGCATTCGGATAGAGGTTAAGGATCCGACCAGATTTACCGCCTCTTCTAGTGTGGTAGATGGTGGAACTATGGGTCCAGGGAGCAATTTGATTAAAGCATTTCTGTGTAGCTGGGAAGACATGAAAAGTCCCCACAGAGTGATGTTAGCTTGGGTTTTCTTCAGTTGATCAAGGATCTTGCTCTCCTCGATGGTCATCTCTGGCATAGGACGGTTTTCAATGCCCTTTCCCTTGTCATTTGCTGATAGTGAGCTGGGAACCTAGTGATGTCTCCCTGATCTGGTCATGTGATTTACTGAAGAAGGAAAAAACATGAATCCCGTTTCCTCGTCAATCTCAGGTGGTCCTGCTACCCTATTTATTTCTTCGAGGAGTTCTTCAAACGTGATCATCCCACATATGTCGGCTACTGGGCCATATCTTCCTGAAGCTTGTTCTTCACTCGAGTCTTAGAATTCTCCCCCCCCCCCCATCCGGTGGAAATAATTATGTCTTTCCATGTAAAGTGGATGCATTCCACAACTTCAACGGCTTCTTCATACAAGTTCTCCCATTCTGTGGGGATATGTGTGATTGAAGGGACCAAACGCCCTTGTAGTTTCAAAGTGTCAAGTAACCCGGTGATACTGTAAATGCTGTTGGTTTGCTCAAATAATCCTTCCATAGTCTGGACAACATCATCTAAGCTGGCTTCGATTGGTACCACCCATTTGTCTGAATCTCGGGCCCATTTTCGTGCCTCCAAGAACAATGTGCTGAACTTCTGGCAATCGATGACCATCTGTGAGGGAAATTTCAGCCCGAACTCTAGGATTTGGTTTAACACCTCTGACAATTCCATACTTCCATTTTCAGAACGGGTACGAACAGCGATGCATGCTCTGGTAAGGAGTGACAGTGCCTGGTTAGCCAGGCTAGTAGGGTGTAGGAGGAAATATGGGCAAATTTGAAGAGGTTTAGGAGATTATATGGGTGTGATTTGAGTTGAGGGATCGAAATCTGGGTTTTCTTCTAAGAAGATGGCATTGGTGTGATTCGGAAGTGGATTGTGAGCAGTGTTTGGCTTAGGATTGGCTAGTGGGGCGATGGTATCCCGGTCAATGAGATCTTGGATTACATTTTGGAGGTGAAAGCATTGGTCAGTGGTATGACCGATAGTTTGGTGAAAGGCACAGTGAGCATCAGTTTTGAAGTTTCTTGGAAGTGGATTTGGCAATGGATGTGGATCCAAGGGTTTGGGGAGGTTTCATCTTAGCAGGGCTTGGTAAAATTTGGAGAGGGGAGCATGGAGCTCAGTGTATTCCCTTCGGATGGGAGTAGGGCGGCTTTCTAGTGCCCATGATGTGGTTGGTTGAGAGATGCTGTTGATGGTCGAGACGGTAGAACTGGCAGGCTTGTCATACTTTCTAGAGGTGAACTGTCTAGACACCTTCTTCGGTTCAATCTCTATTTTAACGAGCCTTTCCTAGATTTCCACTCCAACATCTCTGAGAGCTCGAAAGTGGGGATAGTATTGTCCTCCCATCGTCGCTCGGACATGGGGCGAGAAGTTCTTCTTCACTATGTTGACCTGTTCTTCCTCGGATGGCCGATTAGTCATGGTAGCTGCTTGTTCCCTCCACCGGGTCATGAAGTTACTAACTGATTCTCCAGGATTCTATTTGAGCAGATCTAAATCATGATGGGTGACCTCAAGCTCTTCGTTGTATTTGTACTGTGACATGAATTCTCGGGCTACATCCTCCCAGCTACGAATTTTGGATTCCTCAAGAGATAAGAACCATCGGAGGGCACTATCCTTCAAAGTTTGCTGAAACAATTGGGCCATCACTTCTTCAGAAACCCCCAGTAGAGTAATGGAATGATGATAACTTCGAAGATGAACAATTGGGGGTCCACTCCCTCCGAACTTCTCGATATTTGGCATCTTGAACTTCTCGGGTAACCTCGCCTTAGGATAAGGAGACATGTGGGTGTAGTCCATTTAATTCCTAGAGATTCTGACTTGGTCAAACTTCTTGGTGAGAATATTAAGGTCCTCCTTGACTTTATTCAACTCCTCCTCTTTTAGATCAGCAACCACAAGCAGGTTAGCCATAGGCGGGGCAATGTTTGGCATTGGAAGCTGGGTAGGCGGCGGCCCATTGGAAGGAGGGGCACGTGGAACGTGTTGATATTCTTCTGGAACCCAGATAGGCTTGGGTGGACCCATAACATGAGGGAATAGGGCCTTGGGCTCTTGAGGAATAGGAACTTGGTTTCGTTTCATCTCTCGGACCTCAGTTTGGAGGTTGTCAATCTTGGACACGAGCTGAGCTAGGACTGTCGTCAGATCCGGATGTATTACTGGTGCTTGATCTGTATTCTCCATAGAAGATGGAAGGATTTCGGACTCGGAAGAAGTAGTAGAGGAATGGATTAAACTCTGGGGTGATTTGACTGAAGACCGAAGCCAATAGGGAGCCAGGCCAAGGGCTTGCGATCGACCTGAGAAGGCGTAGGGTGAGATTTATTTTTTAGAAAAAGGGGAGAAACTATTTTTGGATTTTTCATAAAGAAGGGAGAAATGTTTTTGGATTTTTGATAAAGAAGGGAGAAATGTTTTTGGATTTTTCATAAAGAATGGAGAAATGTTTTTGGATTTTTGATAAAGAAGGGATAAATGTTTTTGGAGATGGAACTCAGCATGATTATTATGATTATTATGTTCTCACTTTTATTTTATTCTCCTAAAACATTTAAGTAAAGCCGAGCTGTTTATTGTTACTAAAGCCGTTTATTAGAAATAAACGGCTTTTGATGGGATCATTCGGATCATTCGTTTGCATGGAAAGTTGAAATCGTGCACGGGATGGACCGTTGAAAAGGGTATTCGGTGCCCTTTGAAGATTCATTCAGCCTCGGTCGAGCTGAAGAGTTGACATAGGTCAAATAGAGCCTGAGAGCGCCCGGTGGCCTCTCGGTCAGGTTTCGGACGCAAATGGATCCTTCGTCGGCATGGTAAGTCAAAATCACGCACGGGGCGAACTTTTGGGAAGGGTATTCAGTGCCCTTCGAAGATTCATTGAGTCTCGGTCGAGATGAAGAGTTTGACTTTTGGGTCAAACTGAGCCAGGGAGTGCTCGATGGCCTTCAAGTCAGTACTCGGGACGTGACCTGGGTTTACAGTGATAAAGGGAGGTACTAGGGACCTAAGGAGAGTTAGGGGGTAACAGAATGGGGTGTCTACAGAGGAGATGGAGGAAATAGGAATTTATATTATAAATTGAATTTTAATTTGAAATTTAAAAATCAATTATGAATAAGACATAATTAAATGAAAGATACTATAAATCTAAGTTTTGTTTATACTAATCCAGGAATATACGCTTCTTACCTTTAATAGGTGATTAGTTGTAGTAGCTTTGATGGGATATCCAAAATACAAAGCGTGGATGGGTGAGACAAATAGAATGGAGGATGTGTTTCGTAGAGGTGCTAATGTATTTGTGAAATACGCAAAGATATTTCATAATGATAAAGAGTTTCCGTATCTATGTGCTAGGTGTAATAATGGTAAAGTGTTTGAGTGGAAAACAGTTGAACTACATCTGTTAAGATGGGGTATGCAAGATAATTATCGATTTTGGAGTTTTCACGGTGAATTGAAAGTTCCTTTTGTCCCCGAAAAACCTTCACAACAACCTTCAACAAGTAGGATAGATGTAGAAGGAGATGACGTACATCATAATATGTTAGAGGATTTAGTTGATGATGCATATGAAGTTTATGAATCGGAGGAGAATGAGGTTACTGATGATGTACAAGGTTTAGGTGCTCGTGAAGATATCACGATAAACCTTAAAGATGACTACCAAAGTTTAAAATTTAAGGTGACCCAACCATTATACTCTGGTTGTGAGAAATATCAAACAACTTTACATGCCATGGTTGTTTTGCACAGTTTGAAGACGCAGTATGATTTGTTTGGGAATAGCGGGACAGGAATTCTGAATTGGGTGAAGGTCTTACTACCCAAGGAGAATATTCTTCCAAATAGCTATCCTATTATGAAGAACAGTTTGAAAGGTTTGGTAATGAAGTATAAATAGATTAATGCTTGTGTGTATGACTACATACTATACCTAAAGGAGTATAAAAATCTCGATTATTGTCCGGTATGCGATGAACCTAGATATGTCCAATCTACATGCAAGGAAGGAACAAGCTCAAAAGTGCCTCAAAAAGTATTGAAATATTTTCCTATTGGGCCTAAATTAAAGAGATTTTTTATAGTACCATGGATAGCGGAGGCAATGACTTGGCATGCTAGGGCAGAAGTAGGTGGTAATCTTACGCGTCATCCTATTGATTCTACAGCTTGGAGGAGGATGAATTATGAGTATCCCGATTTTTCTCGAGAACAGCGCAACATTCGTTTAGCTATATCAATAGATGGTTTCAATCCATTTGAAAATAAAAGCACCAATTAGAGTGTATGGACAGTGATCCTAGCCCCACTCAACCTCCCTCCTTCACAGTGTATGATACCTGAATTTTCGATGTTGTCTTTATTGATACTTGGGCCAAAGGCACCAAGTTATGACATCGACGTCTACCTGGATCCTTTGGTAGAAGAATTAAATTAGCTGTGGGAAGAGGGTGTGCAATCATTTGACTCTTTTAGAAAATAAGAGTTTACGCTGAAAGCTATGTTGATGTGGGCAATTCATGATTTTCCAGCTTATGGGACATTATCCAGTTGTGTAGTACTTGGTTATTTGGGGTGTCCTATTTTTGGAGAGGAGACTGAATCTCTTTGTCTATCCGCTAGCTCAAAAAATGTATACAATTTCCATAGGATTTTTTTACACCCGGCTCATAGTTTCAGATTTGAGAAAGATTCTAATTTTTAATCGAGGGGGGTTGAACATAGGCTACCACCGAGAAAACTTTCACGTTCAGAAATTAAAAGTAAATCTTCTGATTGTGGCCCTAATATGCCAGGTAAGAATCCCAAATTTAAGAATGTCGAGCATAAGAAGACCCCAATTGGGAATGAAATTGAGATAAGAAAGGCATGGTCTATAAGGTCAACTTTATTTGACTTGCCTTATTAAAAGAATAACCCGATGGGTCATGTATTGGATTTGATGGATGCATATAAGAACCTCGTTGAACATATTGTGGGCACTTGCCTTGGGGGAGTCATTCTAAGGATGGAGAAAATGAACGAAAATACCTTAAATCGTTGAAACTTAAACCACAACTATGGTTGAAAGAAGATAGTAGGGGAAGGACAATAATTCCCCCTGGCGCGTTTACTTTGATGTGTGGGGAAAGGAAGGTGCTTTTAGACACAATATATAATTTGAAGGGTTCATCTAATTTTTCGTCCAACTTGCAAATGACTGTGAATTATGTTACTCATGATTTACATGCTTGTAAGTCCCATGATTGGCATGTGATCATGGAATTGTTTCCTCTATTGTTTAAGCATTGTTTCTCTAAGCACAAGGATTTGTGGAGGGCTATTATGCAAATTAGTATTACCTTCTCATTTTTGTGTGAGAAGGTAGTCAATCGAGAACACATAGTGGTCGCAAAATTTGTGGTGACCAAAGCGATTTGTGTGTTGGAGAAGTACTTTCCCCCAACATTCTTTGACATAAGTGTTCACTTGTTGGTACACCTATGTGACGAGGCACTTCTTTGCAGTCCAGTTAGATATTGGTGGATGTATCCGTTTGAAAGATTGATGATAATTTTTAAAGATTACGTCAAGAATACGCGATACATAGTAGGATCAATTATAGAGGAGTACATCACCATGGAGTCATCAATATATACTCGGGAATATATACCTGACTTTGCCACCCTTGATGACACTGATGAGTTCTTCAATAATGGTGATCATGTGATGGGAAAACGAGTGAAATTAATGAGTTTGCAATATGAACAAGTAGCTCATTATCTATTTAACACATATGAAGATGTCGAAGAATGGAAAAAGTAAGTTTAAATTATTTTTAAGTTTTACATTATTTTAGATTATTTTATACATGATTAATTTTGTAATATGCAGAAAATATGAAGCCTGTGAGAATAATAAAAGACGAAAAACAATGGTACAATATGACAACGAATTTAGATTGTGGTTGTCACAAGAGGTAATTATAATGAAAATGGTCGTTATATAACGTTACATTACACTCAAACATTACAACTAACCTAATTAATTTATCTATATTCTCAGCTCTTACAGACGGGTGATGCGACACCAAGGCTTGCTTGTCTAGCCACTAGACCCTTGTTCATGGCACAAGAGTACAAAAAGTATCGATTGAACAATTACATATTCGACATAAGGGTGTACGAGGAAAGTACAAATGTATAGAACTCGGACATTTTATACCAGGCACTTTCTTTCGAGCGAGTGCAAAAGATAAAAACGTCGTTGAAGATGAAATGGCATACTATGGTGTAATTCGAAATATATTTGAATTGGATTATATAATCTTCAAAGAGGTTGTATTTGAATGTGACTGGGTAAGAGTTGAGGATAAAAATGCTTATAAAGTTGATCCTGGCATCAATTTGAATATGGTTGACTTGTCCAAGTTAAAGAGCAATGACCACGTGAGCGATGAGCCATTTTTTAATGCATTTCAAAAGGTCAACTAAGTGTTTTACTCAGAGTATATCAACAACGAGCCGTGGTCAATTTTCCTACATGCACCAAAGCGTCTAAATAGTAGTGTGGATAACTTAGCTACTCCTAGTGAATAGTAATCCATTTTTTATGATAACCCGAATTTGAAATAATTTTTCAATTTGTAATAAATATTCCAATTTGTACTTTATCAATCCATTTTTAATGCTTATAATTGATTTGCACTTTATCATTTTCACTCTTGTGTAGTGTGCGTGTGTATGGGCAGTAGAGGCGGGGGTGGGGATGTTTTGTATTTTTATTAATTGTACATATTTGTAGTTAGATGCTATTGTTTTGGAATTCAGAGTTGAGTTGTTAAACAATAATAATTCATTTAGATTTGTAGTAATTGTACATATTTGCATGTCTTCTTCTAATGCATTTGTATATGTACTAACAATAACATTTTTTTACAGAAAATGTCTCCTTCAGGTATTAAGGTGAGGATGATGATGTCGCCTGGGCTCGGTAGCAGCGGAGACAACGAGGGCTCCGTGGCCTCTAGGCTCCCCAAATATGGCAAATTGGGGATGTCCATCGAGAACAAAATAGGGATATTAGCGAGATCCCTCGATCTTGTAAAGACGATCATCGTCCCGGGGTACACTAGTTAGAGGGAGGTGTCAAATGAGATCAACTTAGCTATTTGGGCGGCACTACAGGTAATGTATTTATATTTATATTTATATGAATATTTCAATTTCAATTTCAATTTATATTTATTCGCAACTAACATTGTATTTGTTGGACAGGAACAATTCAGCCTGGCCCCAGAACTATGCGATTTCATCTTAGAGCAGTTGAGGGAGCAACACAAGACGTGGAAGAAAACATTACGGAGTCGGTACTTTGGGAAGACTCGAGACTCCATTATCTGAATGCATGACTCCGTCCCGCCGAAGAAGCCAATCTCATTAGCACAATGGCAAAAGTGCATTGACATTGAGATCGGGGAGGGGAAATCGAGCAAAAAAGACAGACCTACACAACTCCGGTCGGACGTATTATGCCGAGGTGGAGCATAGGATGATGGTAAGATTTTATTTTTCTATAATTACAAAAATATATTATTCTATATTATTTTACTTGGCAGGGCCGATATTAATTTTACATTATTTTATTTCAGGGGACGGGGAGTGGCCCTAGGGGTAGGCCACATATGCTCGATGCTTATGTGGCTATTCAGACGAAAAAGGGGAAGGATAAGGAGGTGTCCCCGATTATCGCGTCCATAATTGTAAGTAATCCGATAATTTACTTTTTGTTAATTACGTTATAATTTTTTTATTTACTTATTTAACTAATCATGTGCTTTTTGTTGTTTCAGGCAAAGCTGAAGGAAGTGCATGAGTCGCAGTCTGATGCCGGTAAGGCATGTTTGTCCACGGATGCACTCAGCCAAGTTCTTGGCAACGATCACAGGGGAGGACAAAAGGGGTGAGCTCGTGGGTGGCCAAATCTAGGATCATCGAATTGGAGACGAGCAACACTGGGTTGGCTCGAACGGTGGACTGGCATGATAAAAAGTTATCCCGTTTGGAGGCGATGGTCCAAGATATGTTCTCATTCATGAAGAGTTTGTTGGGTGGAAATCGTAAGGGGAATGGGATAGAGAAGGTGGTGGAGGAGGAGGTGGAGGAGGACGAGGACGTGGACATCGCTACTTCATCGCCGACACGTGCGGACTCTGATGATCCAGTCCCCTATTTGGCTCCCTTCGACAGACGTATGATGACACTTAGTTGGCCGAGTGTGTTTATAGAGGACATATTTGATGGCGGACGGATAGGGAGGGGGTTGAGGGATCCGAATACCGTCCAGGGTATGCTAGTTCATGGACATGTGCTTCAAGACATCGAGGCCAAGGTGCTTGTCACACATGTGATGCCCGGGAAGGAGAACTCCTCATTGTGGTTATACGAACAATATGGCATGATGAATATTCAAGGGTGTATCAATTCGTATATCGTGTGGCCTATCCACCTCCTCAAACCTACCCCAGACATGTGGTGACATTATTTGAATTGAATTATTTAAACTTGTTATATTTGGATTATATTGTGATGCATATTGTTTTGAATGTATATTTGCATTATCTCTATTTTATTTGGATATATGATGTTTGAATAGGTACAACGTTGCTATAACAGGTACAAATATAGTACTGGGCAGTGGCAGTAGCCATACTGCCCAGCAGATTTCTTTTTAATTCTACCCAGAATTATCACGGTCAATAACCGTGCCAATTTTTTTTAAAAGGTTAC
Organism: Sambucus nigra; assembly: GCA_949130495.1. Taxonomy (NCBI): domain Eukaryota; kingdom Viridiplantae; phylum Streptophyta; class Magnoliopsida; order Dipsacales; family Adoxaceae; genus Sambucus; species Sambucus nigra. Next base: position 352,641,079 of record OX422208.1, on the reverse strand, counting down.
TGATTTGTCACGGTTATTGATCGTGATAAAGATTGTCATGGTCATTAATCGTAACATGCCCGTGACAATTCTAATGAAATTATCACGATCAATGGTCGTGATAAGTCCGTGACAACAAAAATTGTCACCCCCCAGCTTGTCATGGTCATTGACCTTGACAAGTTGGACTTGTCATGGTCAATGACCATGACAATCGGGCAGATTTGGTGTAGTGAACCTTTCTTACTAGATATAGATTGTATGAGTTCTTAGTGATGCCATTCGGGCTAACCAATGCACCAACATTACTTATGGACTGGATGAACTAAGTGTTTAGGGATTATTTAGATCGGTTTGCTATTATGTTTATATGTGATATCTTGATTTATTCTCGGACTGTGGAGGAGCATGCAGAGCATCTACAGGTGGTCTTATAGATGCTTCGGGATCATCAGATGCATACAAATCTCGAGAAATACGGGTTTTTGCTGAGAGAGGTACATTTTTTGGGCCACATTATGTCCGAGCGGGGGATATCCGTGGACCCAGGGAAAGTTTCTGCCATGATGGATTGGTGACAACCGACTACACCCACCGAGGTGCGCAGCTTTTTAGGACTGGACGGGTACTACTGTCGATTCATCCAAGGGTTCTCCAAGATATCCGAGACCTTAACGAATTTGACGAGGAAGGGGATACCATTTGTTTGGGATGATATGTGGTAGCAGGCATTTGAGGAGTTGAAGACTAGATTGACTACATCACCGATTTTGGCATTGCCTCGAATAGGGGTTGATTATAGAGTCTATAAAGATGCGTCCCTAAAGGGACTTGGCAAGGTTTTTATGCATGAGGAGAGACCGATAGCTTATGCTTCCTAAAAGCTTAAGCCTCACGAAGGACATTATCCCATCCACGACTTGGAGTTAGTAGTTGTGGTTTTTGCTTCCAAGTATGGAGACACTATCTCCTGGGAGAAAAAAATCAGCTTTTCACATACCACAAAAGCTTGTAGTATTCTTTCACACAACGGGAGCGAAACATGAGACATAGGAGGTGTCTAGAGTTTTTGAAAGATTATTAGTTCGAAATTCACTACCAGCCTGGGAAGGTGAATGTTGAGGAGGATACATTGAGATGTAAGACATTTTTGGAGTTGGCGACAGTGCGAAAGGCGAAGTGGAAGTCACTTGTGGGGATGATAAACTGACCCGTGCGTTTATGTCAGTTCTCACCATCACCCCTGAGATTATTACTCAGATGGTGAAGGCACAGGCGGGAGATCAGCTTTGTCAGGAGTGGGTGAGACACTTGCTAGCCTAGGGTGTGGAGCACTTTTCTATTGGATCAGATGGTGGTTTAAGATTTCAGGGGTGATTGGTTGTTCTTGATGATGAGGAGTTGAGGCGACCTATTATATCAGAGGCTCATAATTCACTTTTTACAGTATATCCCAGAGGGGATAAGATGTACCACGACATGCATCGTCTGTATTGGTGGGCCGGGATGAAACGGGATCTAGCAGAGCTTGTGTCCAGGTATGCTATATGTCAGCTTGTGAAGGTGGATCATTAGCGTCTTGCTGGGGTTTTACGTCCTTTGGAGATCCCGGTGTGGAAATGGGAAAACATCTCCATAGACTTCATCACTGGGCTACCTACTTTGTAGAGAAGGCATGATTCGATATGGGTGATTGTCGACAGATTGACAAAGGTGGCTCATTTCTTACCGGTCCAGACATATTATAGCTCCGAGAAGTTTTCCAGAGTCTTCCTTCCAGAGATTGTTAAAATGCAGGGGGTACCGCTCAACATAGTATCGGACAAGGAAAGGACGTTTTTGTAACACCCCGTATTTTTTAAGTTTTATATATTTAATTAATTTTGCTAATTTAAGTTACTTGCGTGTCGTGATTTAATTGAATTAATTATTGTATATTTATTTAAATATTAATCGGGAGAGTAAATGGTTAATATTCATGGAATATAAATTACTAAGAGAATAGTAATAATTAATTTACGTCATAGAGTATGATAGTGACGTGGTATTATTTTATCTCAACCAAGAGTCGGGCATAGACTATATTGAGGTCGAGATAGGGATTTTCAGTAAAGTAATTAGGATGATAATTTTGAGTGCATGATTGATTTCGGATATGCCGAAATAGTCGATAAAGAGTACCATGGGGTAGTAAATGGGTCTCATGGCTTTTTTAGGCGCGACTAGGCCCAATGGGGGTGTTTGGGTCATTTTAACTTGGCCCACAAGCATAATTTCGGGATTAACACATTAAAACCTAAGTTTGAGAGTTTGGGGTGAACATAACTCTAAAAGAAAAATATCATAAAACCCAAATTAGAGGAATTTTTTCAGACACAACCCAAAAGGAAAAAACCTAGTTCTACAGAGAAGAAAAGAGTGAGAATTTGGGGAGCCAAATCAAAAGGGAATTTTTGTGTCCTTTGTGGAATCACCATCTACACCAAAGGAATTCAGACTCTATGAACTAGAAATTCAAGTGGTTAACTTACTTTAAATTTAAATTGCAGTCTTCAATTCATATCATAGTGGGTGTGACAAAATCCATTATTTTTGTGTTGGGTTGATACATAAATTGGGTTTTCAAAATGTAGGGGCAATACGTGTATAAGTTTTTGAAGAAAAATTAATATCTCAAAGTATACTGTTTGGGAATTAAGGTTTGTGATTTAACCCAAAAATTTATCTCCTCATATTGCTGATTAGTGAAATCAAATTTAGATGGAAGATTATAAATCTATTGCGATTAGATTTATGAATTTTGAGATAAAAGTTGTAGACTGTTAACAAGTTAAATCTATAAAACCTAAGTAAATGGTTGAAATCAAATTTGGGGATTTAACACTGTTAGGAATAGGTTTAACTTTCAAAAAGTTATACAGAGAATTCTGGGCACAGGAGGTTTGAAGCCCTCTTCCATGGCGGACGAACTGTACACGAAGAAGAAGAGAGAGAGAAAAAACAGGCGTCATTCGAACGACCCTGGGCCTCGTTCACACGACATTACATGTCATTCAAATGACATGGTGAGTCGTTCGAGCGATGTGGGAGGGCCAAGCACAATTTTTCCGGTTCCTAATTTGGTACGAAGGTGATTCGTTTGGTATTTTAGGTTGATTAAACATGGAATTTATGTTCTTTTTACATTTTTGGATTTAAAAAGGGGGAATGAATGTGATTAATTATATAGAGAAAGAAGGGGTGAAACTTAGAATATGGAATTTGGGGTGATAAATTCTAAGGAATAAACTACGGGCTGAGGGAATGTGTCCGGGCATTTTGGTTGAGTGACACCATTTTAATAAATTAATTAATGTGCAAATTAATTAACTTAAAGTCGGGGGATTTTCTCAGATATTTTAGGCTAGTGCTACAGGAGTTAGGAAGGGGTTATCGGGGTTGAAAATTATATATATATATATACATATATATATTGTGTGCTATTTTAATATTAATGTAGGAGGTTGTGCGATGTGGGTGAATCCCCTGGCTAGTGAATGGAGGGCGAGTATAATCCCTAGGTCATAGGTGTCCAGTATTTATATGTTGTGATTATTTCGGGGGTGAGACGCTTTAGGTATGATTCGGTCTCACAACCGGAGGAATTATTGCCGCCTCCTCTACGTTTATTTTCATTTCACTTATTCGGGGAGCTAACCGGATCGGGGTGTCCGAGTGGATGAGTATACCTGAGGTGATATAATTTTAGAGAAAGCATCCGGTGAGTTCTTACTCGGGAGGATGGATACTATATACAACATAAGTATGATGTGTGGTATAGTTATACATATATAATTGTGTTGATAATTATATACGGGTGAAATATCTGGAGTGAAATGGTATCATTTATATAACTAGTGAATTGTTATATAGTTAAATAAAAATGATAAGTTAAGTTAACGTGAGAAATAAGTTAACCATCATTAGAAAAATTTACTCGGGATAGAGTAAGGTTTCATGTAGCAGTTATAACAAGGCTAGTTAGATGGGGTGGTGTAGATAGGAAGGTTATAAGGGAAGATGTAGGTGTGAACAATAGTTGAGGGGTGAGTATTATCTCAAGTGAGTGCAACACTAGCTTAAATATGAAAAGCATTCATGCATTTTAATTACTACAATCTTAATCACTTGCTAAATATTTTCAAAATATTTTGGGTTATAACCCTTGTTGCAAAATTATTTTTAAAACTTTTTAGGTTTCCAGCCACAAGGACGCCAGACTTGAGACACAATTCCAGGGATACACAGCTGCGGCATATACTATTGTCCCAAAAATTTTAATTTTTCTTACAATTGTGTTGTAAAAAAATATTTTGACTTAATTATATATGATTAAAAAATTTCCCATTCTTTAAAAAGTAATAGGTTCGTAACATAGGTTATTTCAAAGAAAATTTATTTGTTGAGAACTAAATACTATGTATGATCCTATCAATTATGTGCACTTTCAAAGCTTCGCGTCGTGCCTTCAGGCACGGGCATATCATAGTATATATATATATATATATATATGTGTGTGTGTGTGTGTGTGTGTGTGTGTGTGTGTGTGTGTGCAACCTATTACGAGTGTGACCTCCTATGGATTGAGCCGATAGAGAATGAGAGGTCCTCGAAGGATTGTTGCCTTCATGTTATGCTAATGTGTATAGTTGGTCTGGCATTGAATGTATATATATGAGGATATTAGATTTTTCTATTAATTTTTTTTATATGCTTAATTTATAGACTACGATTTAGTATATAGGTCCTACATATACGTATAATGCTTAGTATATAATTAATGACTATGATATTGTGTTAGGCCACACCGTACATATCATGTAGCTCACCAGATATGCATATGATTGGGTTAATACACTTATAGTTATGCTCAGTGTAGATCATATGGATAGTATATCCCCTAATTAAAGGTAAGGTGATATATTTTTTTGAGTGAGCGTTAATGGGGACGACATAAGATGTAAATTAATGCTTCAAGTTAAGTCATATATTTCTTGTAAATGTGGGATATGTTCCACATGTGTTCTCCAAAAATATTTTTGTGTATCCCATACGTGGAGTATTAAGGATGAGCAAGCAGACTTTTAGTATCCAATTCTTCTAGTTAGTTAATTCAATACCCCGTATTTCTACGTAATTATGATTTAATTAGTTCAGAAATTAATTGGAAAAATACGTTTTAGTTAAATTACATGTGTGACGTAATTTAATGTGATTAAATAATAAAAGTGATTATTAAATATGAATCGAGATATAGAGACTAATTAATATTATGTTATGAGATTTACTATGTGCATGAATAGTAAATAATGGTGGATTTTTGATATACCACATAGTGAGTGATATGTGCGAATTTTATTTCATCATAACCGAGAGTCGCGTGTAAACAAGAATTGAGGTCGAGATAGGAATTATATTTTTAGTGAGTTGTATGATAATTTTGAGGTCACAGATGATTCCGAATGGGTCTAAATAGTCGGAATAGTATACCCAGGGGTATAGTTCGGGTCCCGGGTCAATTTTAGACCAAACGGGCACCTATTGAGGGTAATTTGATCATTTTAAAAAGAAGGGTTAAAGGACCTACGAAAATTAGCACCCTATATCTGCTAATTAGAATTGGGGGTTAGGGTTCATAACTCACAAAACTTAGAGAGGCCATTAGAGAGAAGAGAGAACCAAGTTTCAAAGCTTAAAGAGGGGTTTTGAAGATCGGGAAGGAATCTTGCACCTTAAGGCAACTGGAATGGAAGATTGGAGAAGGAAAAACATTCAATCCTCAAACAAGAACCATAAGATCTCATTAATTAAATAAAGGCAAGTGTTTATTGCAAATAAAATTAATGTTATAATACCCATGTGTAGGAATTTTATGATTGGAGTGATTGCCTTAAAAAATCTTTTATGAAAAGTATCAATTAATTACATGTTTGGGTAGGATTTCATGTAGTTTATTATTACATCTGTAGAGGATTAAAAATCATAAGTGATATGATTATTTCTACGGATTAAAATCTGAGTTTTTGATAATCAAACATGAAGAACATGAAAACCTAAGGTTGAAGATGATATTTAGATTTTGTTGATTCTTGGTTTGATTCTCTAGAGATTTGATAATGTTTTTATATTAGAAATAGTCTATATACATATATTTGATGTTTGGTTATGTTGGGAGAGATTTCTATAAGGTTTCATGAGATTTTAATAGGTTAACAATGGTGAAAAATGAAGTTGGGACGAAGTTGTCAACCCAGGGGTCGATAGATCGACCAGATTAGTCGATCGATCGACCCATTTTATCGAGCGATCGACCAAAACTGATTTTTGGATTCTTTTCTTGGTTGAATTTCCTGGGATTACCATTGATGGAGGGGAACCTTGGGGATGATTTTATACCTATGTGGGGACTTGATAAAGACCAGTAGGTGTGTATTTAGGATCCACTAAGGTCATTGAGTGTAGGATTTAAAGCATGGATCGACCGGGATAACCGAGGGAGAGATAGGTCGGGAAAATTGAGAATTGAGCTACGGAGAGAGAGTAAACATCAATTCCACTTGTAAACCAGTAGGTGAAAGATGGTAACTATTGAAATTTATCTATCACGGGGTAACTAGGACACTTAGAGTTGTGTGAACACTTCTATACATACGATAGTGAGATAAATCATGAGGTAAATAGTATGACAAATATGTGAGAGATATATACTATGTACTAATGCGTATTATCGGGTTGAGTGAACACCTATTGATGCATAGTAATATATAGGTTGTGTGAATACCTATAGTATAGTAAATAAATATTGGTGATCGAAGATGAGTCCAAGCCAATAAAGGGTAGAGAGAATACTTGAATAAATACGAAAGTGAAATAAGTTCATAAAGCAAACAAGTACGGTGAATATTAGAGAGAAATATATTACGTACAGGTATGAATAATTTGGTTGTGTGAATACCAATTATATAGTTTATTAGGTTGGGTTAATACCTAAAGTATGCTTACTCCTATATTGGGGTCGATGATTTTCTGAACTAATACATGAAAGCTCGATTTGGGGTCGATGATTATCCGGAACAAATCGAAGATGAATAATATTGGGGTCGGTGATAATGCCAGACCAATATACATACGTATGACCTTTAGATTGGGGTCAAGGGATTTCTGGACCAATGTAAATGGTAGGATTATTGCGGTCGATGATTTGCCGGACCAATAAATCCTTATAGTATATATTGTGTGTGAAATATATACCTTATGATTTTCTACTTATGTGCTATAGTAGACTTGTAGATGATATATATATATATAGAGAGAGATGTACATCTAAATGGTAAATTAAGTAGAGAGAAACATAAACATGAAATTTAAAATAGACTGAGGCTTGGACGGAATCGAGTCAAGGAATTAAGTCATCTCTGTTGTAATAATATATCCATACTTAGTGGACTTAAGGCTAGGGCCGTCTAAGATTTTTTTCATTTGGGTTTTCCTCGTACATCGGTGTGTAGTGTCATTGGTTTATCTTTATCTTGAAAAAATTACTTAGAATGCATGCTTAGGATAATTTAAGATAAAATTGGTTTAATTATCACACTAATATAATTTGGTGCTTAAAATTAGTTTGGGTGAAGTTTAACTTAATTTAATTCAAGTGAAGATAATTTTAATTTGATAAAATTTGGTTTGGCCTAAATAGTAAAATGAATTAATCTTGTTAGTCAAATTTTAGGACTTGGGTTAGATTAAATTTGTTTAAGTGAATATTTATGTTGGATTAATTTTATTTCTGGCAGTTTTCTTTTTTACCCACTTTCCCGCTACTCCCCCCCCCCCCCCCCCCCCCTCCCTCTCTACATTTTACCACCTTTACATAATGCGGGAACAAGTCTTTTGAAAACAACTTTTGAGACTTTTAGAATGAGACACAATGAGATAAAAATTCTTCAATCAAAAGTTCATGTTTTTGTGTTTAAGTTTTCATGGAATAAATTTTTAAAATACATACACCCATTGTTGTTCTGTTTTTATTCCAAGTTCTTCACACACACACACACACACACACACACATATATATATATATATATATATATATATATATATACATATTGTTGCTTGGAGTGTTTGGCACCATTGGTTCATCTCTACACCATCAAAAACGAGAGTTTGGGTTTTTCTCCACCCAAAAGGAGTTGGTTTGCATGTTGCGGTGTTCCCACTCGAAGAAAGGCTTCGCGTGAAGGTGAGGGAGACCAAAAGCCTCATCGGTGGATTCCGAGACCGTGGAGGAGTTCATGGTTGTCGACTAGGCGAAGTTAGTTACAAGAAGACACGTCAAGGCTTGGACGGAATCGAGTCAAGGAAATAAGTCATATGTCTTGTAATAATAAATCCATACTTAGTGGACTTAAGGCTAGGGTCGTTCGAGATTTTTTCCATTTGGGTTTTTCTTGTACATCAGCGTGTAGTGTGATTGGTTTATCTTTATCTTGCAAAAATCACTTAGAATGCATGCTTAGGATAATTCAAGACAAAATTGATTTAATTATCACAATAATATAATTTGGTGCTTAAAATTAGTTTGGGTGAAGTTTAACTTAATTTAATTCAAGTCAAGATAATTTTAATTTGATAAAATTTGGTTTAGCCTAAATAGTAAAATGAATTAATCTTGTTAGTCAAATTTTAGGACTTTGGTTATATTAAATTTGTTTAAGTGAATATTTATGTTTGACACTACACCAAAATGGCCAAATTATCACCTTTCAGCCGGCCACCCTTGTCACGGTCAATGACCGTGACAACAAACACGCGTTTTGTGTCACGATCATTGACCGTGACAAGACCGTGATAAAGTATTGTCACTTGTCACGGTCATGGACCGTGACACGACCGTGACAAATGTTCTTGTCACGAACTTGTCACGGTCCATGACTGTGACAATACTTAAAATAATTGTCATGATCAAGGACCTTGACACAACCGTGATAATGTCTTCAGCAAAAAAAGCCCTAGGCTTTCTTTTTTTCCCACCGTTTTTGTTTTTTCCCTCTCTCTCTCTCTCTAAGCGATTTTGAGGTCTCTCTCTCTCTCTCTCTCTCTCTCTCTCTCTCTCTCTCTCTCTCTCTCTCTCTCTCTCTTTCTAAGGTATGTTTTTTCCTCTCTTTCTCTTTCATTTCTATATATGTGTGTGTATATATGTGTGTGGTGGTGTGTGGTGGGGGAGGGGACAGGGGGTGGGGGTGGGCTGTGTGTGTACGTGTGTGCGCAGGTGTGGTGGGGGTGGGGTGAGGGGGGTTGGGGGTGGGGTGGTGGGGTGTGTGTATACGTGTGTGTGTGTGTGTGTGTGTGTGTGTTCAGGTGTGGTGGGGGTGGGGTGAGGGGGGGCAGTGGAGGGGTGGGGAGGGGGGGAGGGGGTGGGGTGGGGTGTGTGTGTGTGCAGGTGTGTGTAGGGGTGACAATTTTTGACACGACACGATAACCCGACACGAACTCGACATGAAGTTAGCGGGTTAGGGTTGACGATTTCTTGACACAAACCCGAATATTACACGACCCGCCAACACGAATTATAAATGGGTTGGGTTAGTGTCAAACATGTATAACTCAAAAATGACACTAATAGACCCGTGTATTTATGGAGAATATATTAGATAATTTATATGTCTTGATAGACATTCTATAAAACACATGGAGAATTGGATGATAAATTATTTATGTGTTGCAAGAAGTGGAAATTAATTAAATTTAAGTTATTGTAGGACTATAAGTGGTATGATTAGTTAAGAGAGAAGAAAAAAATTATTTTATATTTTACTTAATGTATAGCTTTAATTGTAATTTTAATTGTATAGTTTTAGATGAAAGTAAATTAATAATTAGTGCCCATTTCATATGAAAGTAGGATTTTTTCTCATTGTAAATTAGTAAATTAATAATTGTATACTTTAATTGTTAGTTTAATTGATGAAATGGATTAATTTAGTAGATGGATTAGAAGGAGTACGGGATACACATTTAATGTTGGTATTGCTATTGGAATATAGTGGATCCATGTTGGGTTGGTTAACAGTAAAAGTGGCATTACCACTGGATTATTGTCCAATGGGGGGTGGGATTTTTTAACTTTTTTTGAAAATTACTTTGTATATCGAACAATATATAATTATTAATAATTATTGGATTATTGTCCATATAGGGGTTGGCCAATGTGGATTTTTAGGTGTATTTGGTGGGTATTCTTTAGTGGTTAATTCTAGATATTATTAATAAAGATAAGTAGGGATCTTTTGGTATGGCTCAAAATGGCTATATTATTAATAATTATTGTGTGTGTGGTGGGGGCAGGGGGTGGTGTGTGTGCGTGTGCGTGTGTGTGGTGGGGGAGGGGGTGGGGGCAGGGTGGGGCAAGGGGGTGGGGCAAGGTGGGTGAGGGGGCAGGGATGGGAGTGGGTGGTGGGGTAGGGTGGAGGGCTGCGTGTGTGTCTATGTGTGTGTATGTGCGTAGTGTCCCTTGTAAAAGAATTGATTGATTATTAATTTTTTTAGTAAATTAATATATGATTGCCCCTTATTGTAAATTAATAAATTAATATATGATTAATTATGAAAGTAGGATTGTCCCTCATTGTAAATTAGTAAATTAATAATTGTATACTTTAAATGTTAGTTTAATTGATGAAAATAATTATTGTGTATGTGGTGGGGGGCAGGGGGTGGTGTGTGTGCGTGTACGTGTGCGTGTGTGTGGTGGGGGAGGGGGTGTATGAAAGTAAATTAATAATTAGTGTTCATTTTTATTTGTAGTACTTGTACATATTTGCATGTCTTTTTCTAATTTTTTTTATCAGTACTAATAACATTTTTTACAGCAAATGTCTCCTTCAGGTATTAAGGCGAGGATGATGATGCTGGTTATGATGATGTCGTCTAGGCTCGGTGGTAGTAGAGGCGACGAGGGCTCCTCTGCCCCTAGGCTCCCCAAATATGGAAAATTTGGGATTACCATCGAGAACAAGTCGGAGTTATTAGCGAGATCCCTCGAGCTGGTAAAGACGGTCATCGGCCCGGGGTTTATGAGTTGAAAGGAGGTGCCATATGAGATCAAGTTAGTTGTTTGGGTGGCACTACAGGTAATATATTTATATTTATATGAATATTTAAATTTCAATTTTGATTTCAATTTCATTTTATATTTATATCTATTCGTAACTAACATTGTATTTGTTGGACAGGAACAATTAAACTTGGATCCAAAACTATGCGATTCCGTCTTGGAGCAGTTGAGGGAGCAACGCAAGACGTGGAAGAAAAATATGCGAACACGGTACTTTGGAAAAATACGAGAGTCCATTATCCAAAGGCGTGAATCCGTCCCGCCGAAGGAGACGATCTCATTGGCACAATGGCAAAAGTTCATTGACAATGAGATCGGGGAGCGACAATTGACATCTCGCCAATCGGGGAGGGAAAATCAAGAAAAAAAGACGGACGTGCGCTACTTGGATCGGACGTCTTACGCCGAGGTGGAGCATAGGATGATGGTAAGATTTAGTTTTTCTATAAGTACATAAATATATTATTCTGCATTATTTTACTTTGCGACGCCGATACTAATTTTACTTTATTTTATTTCAGGGGATAGGGAGTGGCCCTGGGGGTAAGCCACATAGGCTCGATACTTATGTGGCTCTTCGAAAGAAGAAGGGGAAGGACAAGGAGGTGTCCCCGAGCGTCGCGGCCACGATTGTTAGTAATCCGACAGTTTACTTTTTGTTAATTTCGTTATAATTTTTTAGTTTACTTATTTTACTAATCTTGTGATTTTTGTCGTTTCAGGCAAAGCTTAAGGAAGCGCATGAGTCGCAGTCTAATGCCGACAAGGCATCTTTGTCCACAGACGCACTCAGCCAAGTGCTTGGCTCTGATCGCAAGGGGAGGACAAGGGGGTGAGCTAGCGGGTGGCCAAATCTAGGATCATCGGATTGGAGACGAGCGACGCCGGGTTGGCTCGAACGGTGGACTCACATGATGCGAAGCTGTCCCATTTGGAGGCGACGGTCCAAGATAAGTACTCATTCATTAAGCGTACGTTGGGTGGAGACCGTAAGGGGAAAGGGAAGGATAAGGCGGTGGAGGAGGGGGTGCGGGAGGACGAGGCGCAGGATGACGAGGATGTGGACCTCGCTACTTCATCACCGACACGTGCGTACTTCGATGATCCACTTCCCTATTTGGCTCACTTCAACAGACCGATGTCGACACTTGGTTGGCCGAGCATGTTCATATTGGACGTATTTGATGGCTAGCAGGTAGGGCGGGGGTTGAGGGACCCGAATATCGTCCAGGGTGGAATAGTTCTTGGATGTGAGCTTCAAGAGATCGAGTCCAAAGTGCTCGTCACGCATGTGATACCCGGGAAGGAGAACTCTCTATTGTGGTTACACGAATAATGCGGCACGATGTATATTAGTGGGTGTGTCAATTCGTATATCGTGTGGCCTACTCACCTCCACACATTTACCCCAGACATATAGTGACATTATTTTTAAGTTGGTACATTTGAATTATATTTGGATTATATCGTCATGTATATTGTTTCTATTTTGAATATATATTTGCATTACCTTTAGTTTATTTGGATATATGATGTTTGAACAGTTACAACGTTGCTATAACAGGTACAAATATACTGCTGGGCAGTGGCAGTGGCCATACTGCCCAGCAGATTTTTTTTAAAATTCTGCCCAGACTTGTCACGGTCAATAACCGTGACAATTTTTTAAAAAAGGGTCAAGTCTTTGTCATAGTTATTAACCGTGACTAAACTTGTCACGGTCATTGATCGAGACACGACCGTGACAATTCTAACGAACTTGACACGGTGAATGACCGTGACAAGTCCGTGATACAAAAAATTATATCGTCCCGAATTGTCACGGTCATTGACCTTGACAAGTTGAACTTGTCAAGGTCAATGACCGTGACAATTAGGCAGATTTAGTGTAGTGTGATTAATTTTATTTCATTATAGTTTAGTTTAATTTTGATTTTGAAGAAATTAAAATTTGACGTTTGTGTGTTGTGTTGAACCATCCTATTCCACACTTAAAGGAGATTTATATATAATTGAAAAGCGATTTTTAAAAATTGGGGGGCACATATTCCAACAACTATTTTTAAAAAAATTCAAATTTTTTCCAAGTATAAGATTTTAGAAATGCAACAGGACAATTCAAGCACAAATAATCCAAACAATGATCAAGTATGTGACAATTATGGACTAAATTAAAATCGCAAAGAGACAAAGCATGATACCGTATATATGCAAAACATACCAATGAAAATTCGGCACATATATATAGGTATAAACAACCATAAAACTTGACAAAGAACACATATGCTTTCCACGCTCGCATAGTATCGATGCGTATAAACATGTGTGATGGAATGAACGAGCCTTAAGTAGATACAAATGAATTATGACCCAAACACTCAAATATGTTAAAGAAGTTCTAATTGGCCTCAAAACTTTATCAAACTAGAATTTAGCCTCTAGTGACTAGTAAAATTACTTAATAAACAAATTAGAAAAATGCACACAAGCCTAGAATATTGATGATTTTACAAATCAATAGCGTCATGACTAAATAAGTATAACTAGAATTCATTGTGTAAACCCGTTGATCTTCAACTAAACACCCTCAAAAGATAAACACATATCATCTTTTATTTTATTTTTTTCCAATTATTTTGAAGCTATTTCTTTTGATAGATCACACAAACTAAACTATGTTGTACTTTTGGTAATTTTTCTATTTTTATTGCCTGTAATTTTTTTTATTAGGCTCTTACCAACTGTGCTTTATCGCAAAGGAGATTTGCTACTTTCGTAGCCATTTCCTGTGTACCCTCATATTTTTAAACTAATCAAATAAAGCTCGCAGACAATAGTTCTTACATGCACAAATCCTCCATACTCACAAAACATATAGATGACAAAATTGATAGGAGAACATCTCACAAATCTCAAATATACATATAAAGTTAACATTCAAAAAGCTCGTGCATGTGTGTGTGGAAGCATATACAAAGTTAAATCCATTAAGAAAATCAAGTTCGGAACACATCCACGCAAATATGATTAAGAAGAATCTAAGTATCTACAATCGTAACCAATTGTCCTTACCACATGGAAAGTAAGGAGTGAATTTTATTTAAACACGCCAATATGCCATACCAAATGTGTAAACTAAAATACACAAAAATTAAAAATCTTTTTGAGTTTTTCTAAATTTTTTCAAAACAATAATTACAATTTTTTCAATTTAAGATAAGCTCAAAAGACAAACAAAATATTTTTTATTTTTCATTATGACTCAATAGAAAAAAATATAATACAAAAGATACGTATGTCATAACACTATCAAACATATATCATAACGAGTTATGAGCAAGCAATCACCATAAGATATAGCATGTGAAGAGTTATGAGCAAGCCTGCAAGAATCAAGCAGTCAAAAATTTAGCGCCTCTAAAATAGATTTCCAAATCCAAATACATATATACTTAAATGCATCGGGTTTTGGGAATCAAAGGGACACTAGGCTTCAACTTCCTAGGACCTCTTCCAAGATCATAAAAAAGGCCCTCGGGTGACCTTTCCTACCATAATGCAAATATATATAAACGCAAGGAATGTTACCTCTGGGTTGACATTTTCTAACATCCTTGGATGTGGTTGACCCTCTAAAACAAACAATGACATTGGCTTTATCAACAGAAGCATTAGAATCAGGGGATATGTACTATCACAACGAACACAACTCGAGTCTTTCATATCATCTTTTAACTTCCAAATTCTAGATTCAAGCAAAGAATTAGACTCTTCCAACTTTAGGGAATCCTTTTTCAAATCTTTAATCATTCCTAAAAGTTTATTTCGCTCCTCCTCAATGCAAGCGAACTTATCCCTAAGAGTCTTCTCGCATGCTCTCAACTCATTAATCAATTTATCATTATCCTCATTAGCACGTAATCACACCCTAGAAATATTAGACTATTATCATTCTTTTTTAAGAATTGGAATCTATCGTTACTCTCTTTATTGGACAATTCTAAATTTTTAAAGTCACGGTCCATGTCCACAAGCTTCTCATGAAAGATATCTCTTTGACTTTAAACAGTTTGCAAAAGTTTTATTGCTTCTTTAAAATGAAAATTTCCTTTTTCAAGAATTTTAATTCTTTTAGCAAACTTCAAATTCAAACGAGATAAAGTTTCACAATGGATATCCATCGAGAGAAAGATAAATAAACTAACACAAGAGAGATGAATAAACAACCACCTAAACATCACTTACATCGATCTACACGATAAATTAGAACAACTTGTTCCGATACCACTTGTAAAAGTGGATTCTCTAATACCACTTTATAAGCGCGTGAACACTCCCGGCAAGGATGGTCACAATCAAAAATTCGATTTTTGTATTTTTTTCAATATAAATCCCAACACAAACAAATCCAATTTTAGTCAAATTTTAATATTTGATTAAATTAGGTATGCATGCAATTATCTGTTCTAAATATATAGTTGTGTAAGGGCAAAGTTTGCTCATAGTTTAGGATAGCATATTTTTTGGCATCTCCCGCTACCGTTTGATTCGAGCCGTCATGAAAAAACGAATTTCCATCGTCTTTAAATTCAAGAAGATCTTCACAATACAAAGCTATAAAATAATTTAGATTTTTGAATTTATTTTCGTTTATAACTCGGAGTTATTTTATTTAAAATCGAGACATTTCTTTAGTTTTAAAATTTTAAAAAATACACGTATCTCATTCCAACGAGATGGAAATCTCATTCTAATGAGATCATATTTTCGTTTGAAATGTCATTTGAAGTTTACTTCGATCGAATATCGAACAAGGGCGTATTGTTTTACATCGTTTGAAACCTGTTCAAATGAGATTATTTGCTTCATTCAAATGACCTTGTTATCGTTCTAACGAGATGCTTTTCTCGTTCGAACGAGCCCATTTTTCGTTCGAACGAATGCGTTGCCTCAAATTTTATGCCGACTTATAAATACTTGTTTCATATAGAATGTTAAAGAGACTTTTGTGAAAACGATTTCTAAAAACCTGCTACAAAAGTTTTCACTTTCTTTAGGTCAAAATCACATTTTGATTCATAATTTATCACTCACAACTATTTAAAATCCTAAATAGTTATATATCTGAGTTACTCTTTTGGAGAGATTCTCTTCACTGCTGATCATTATGGTTCTCGAGGGGATCAATACTGAAGGAAGATAAAGGTTGATCAGTGGATACTGAGGGTGGTACCGCCACCTATGGATGACTCTGGACTGAATCGTATTCTATAGAAGTTTTGTAAATTATGTCTTGTAAAACTCTGTAGTGATGATTGAAAAAGGTTATACCCGCAAGGAGTTTTTTTCTCATATTGCTTAGTGTTGTTGCATGCTTTATTTTATATACTTTATCACTTAGATGCTTGTTTAGGGTAATAAGATAAAATTTGGACTTGTGTGTTCTGAAAACTTAATTATAAAAATTATCCATTAAGATCGCAAACACACTCTCAAATTGCAAGTATCAAACCAAACACTCAAAGATGAGGAAAAATCATTTTTCATTGTAAAACCTATATTCAGCATTTTAGAATGGTGTACAAGACAATCGACTTACACACCACTTAGACCGAATACGTATAACGTGCAGTCTTCACAAAACTTCCAAAGAAAATGGCTCAGTCTAGAGTCGTCCACATGCGATGATACACCAACGGTATAAACCGATTCAACCTTCTTCCTTCTTCTTCTTCTTCTTCTTCTTCTTCTTCTTCTTCTTCAACCGTGATCCCTCGGGTCACAAGTTCAGCCCTAGAGAATCCTCTTTACCAGGTGCATGCAAAATAAGGAAACTTTCTAGAGTTTCAAAAGGATTCGTAAAATATTCGGGGATGTAAAGTTTATGAATCAAAAGTGTTTTGTAAACAAAAAAGATGAAAAATTTTGTTTATGATATTTGTTCACGTTTTTCCCAAAGTACCATGCAAAAAGGTTTCAAAATAGGTATTTATAGCCTGACACAAAATTCGAAGCGACGTCTCGTTCAAACAAAAATAAAGGTCGTTCAAACAAGAATATCATCTCGTTTGAATAAAAACCCCAGTTCGTTCGAACGAGACAACAATCTCGTTTGAACCAACTTCTAATGACCTTTTAACGAAGTAAGACCTGCTATGCAAAGAATTCTCGTTCGAAATCTGTTTGATGTTCTGATCGAACGAGGAGCCAAAATCGTCATAATGAAGCAAGAACTCGTTCAAATGAGATAAAACAAAAAATAGTTTAAATCCTTTAAAAATTCAGCCTCCATTTTTATAAAAAACACATCCCAAATTTAAATATGAATAATTAAGAAATCCTAAAAGTTTTATACCTTCATGAGATGCAGAGGAGTCTTAAATTATGATATGTTAGAGTTCGGTTTGACGTGTCGGTGCCTGACGATTTATAACGGCATATGTCAAATATGCCAAAGTGTAAATAAATACAAATAAAAAGCCTAAACTAAATTATTTGCACTTACAAAGACATAAAATAGCACAACAACTAACATGAATGACTTCTTTCCTCAAATTCACTACATTTTCTTTCCTCAATCAAATACCCAAAATCTCAATTGAGAGTTGTTTAAGGAAAAATTTATGAAATTTGGCTCGATGTTCTAACTAATCCACTATACCTTCTTTCCTCAATCAAATACCAAAATCAAACAATTTATGAAATCTGGCCCAGTGTTTTAACTAATCCACTATACCTTCTTCCCTCACTCAAATACCAAAATCAACCAAGCCTTCTTTCCTGAATTAAATTTCCAAAATTCCACCATACTAAAAATGGTGGTGGTGTCGTCATGATTATTTTTCTAACACATTCTTTTCTGGTAAAGCTTAGACTCTCGATGTTTTTAACACATTTTATAGGTTTGATTTCGTAAAGGATGACAATGTTCGGTTTATGGCTTTGATTTTGGTTTTAAGTTTGATTTTGGTTTGATGGAGATTAGGGTTTTTAGTCGAATTTTGGTTCGAAGGATAATAGGATTTTTATTCATTTTGAATAAGTTGATGATATTCACATTGGTGGTTTTCACCTTTGATAATACTAATGGTGTTTGTCGAAGGTTTAGTGCTGATGGTGTTAGTCGAAGATGGCGTCGATGGTGTGTGGGAGTGTGTGGTGCATATGTAATTGAAAGAGGGAAGAAGAAGAAAAAGAAGAAGAAGATGGAAAGACTGAGGGTGTTTTTGTAATTTTTCTTCATTTTAAAAGGTCCTTATGTATTTCCATCATTTTTTTAGTGATAGTTTTTTAAAACATTTTGTTACTTCAAGGGTAAATGGAGATTAAAAAAATAGGTTATAAATTAAGATCTCAAAATTGTTTAAAGGGTATAGTTATAATTTACTGAAAGTATAATAACCCCCCCAAAAAAACAAATGCAATTGGTTGGTTCCAATTTAAATGATATTGTATTATGAGTTTAGATTTGTTGACCATTTTTAAAAATGAGTTATGATGATCATTTAATTCAATTGATTGAAACATTAGAAATAATAAAATTTAATATAATAATATATTTATTATTTTAATATTTCAAAGTAAATGAGATTCAGCAATTATATGTAAGTATGTGTCTCGTGTGTATTCTAAAATCATGTTTACTTAATAGAAAAATAATAATTTGTGCTCTTAAAACACACGTTTTGAACCTCTCAAAATAATAAGTATTTAAATTTCACATAATTACATGTTCTCTATTAAATATATATCTTAACTCTATCCCTAATACTTTTAAAAGTTTAATGTATACCTTTAAGGTAGATGTTATCACCCTTACTTCTTATTGATCGGTCAAAAGTTAGGCTGACGTAATCAAAGTCTCCCCCAACTACGACATCAACTTCTTACTATGTTTTGTAGGCCGATTAAACACCACTACTTACTAATTTTTTTATCAACGAGCATGACACGTCACTAGCCACAGCACGTGTGAACACTCTAGAAGCCGGTCCGTTAGCCAGCTGTCCCAAAACAAATTCAGCCAAAAGCCTTCTCTACTAAGTTATAGTGATAACCATCCAGCGAGCCAGCTAGCCAATACCGTGTCCGCGTCCGTTTCTTTTGCACGTGTCTCAACACAAACTTATATAAAAGCAAAAAGAACAACCACAGTCACTAATTATCTTATACCACATTTCAAAGTTTCAACTGTCCAAAAACCAACAACTACCAAATTAAACCCCACACAAAGAGAGAAAAAGAAAATATCCCGGCTCATTCTACTTCAGCCGTTATAACTCAAAGTTATAAAAACTCAAATGGAAACTTCAAGTCCATGCTCTGACCCAAACCCACTCCGGTGGCCAGAGACATCTAAATCTCAAAGGGCCTCAGTTTCCGACGAGGAAGTTATATTGGCATCAAACTTGCCAAAAAAAAGGGCTGGGAGAAAAAAGTTCAAGGAAACTAGGCATCCTGTTTACAGGGGTGTTAGGAGAAGAAACTCTAACAAGTGGGTTTGTGAAGTTAGAGAGCCCACTAAACAGTCAAGAATATGGCTCGGTACTTATCCAACAGCTGAGATGGCTGCCCGTGCCCATGATGTTGCGGCACTGGCATTTCGTGGCCAAATGGCCTGCTTAAATTTTGCAGATTCAGTGTGGAGGTTGCCCGCGCCAGAGACCAACGAGGCTAAGGATATTCGTGTGGCGGCAGCTGCAGCTGCGGAACTTTTTAGGCCAACCGGGTGTGAGAAAGGGAAGGTTTCTAAGAGTGGAGTTAGTTGTAGCACAGAGGGAATAGAGAGGGAAGAAATGAAGGATATGTATTATGTGGATGAAGAGGAAGTGTTTGATATGCCCGGATTGATTCACGGCATGGCTGAAGGTTTGTTAATATCCCCACCTGGTCCCACTTGGGATGACGAGGAAACTTATGAGGAGGTGTCACTCTGGAGTTACTCCCTTTGATATTTTAGTACCAAGTACTTGGCCTGGGTCCACATGTCTTTTAGTTTGATTTATTATTCTTTTGGCATCAATGTTGACTGGCCTTTTAGGTGAGTTTTATGGGCACCTTAAGGTCATTTAATATATGTCGAACAAATCATTTTTTTTAAGATTAAATAGTAATAAATCATTTGTCAAGTTCTTTTATATAAAATCAGATCTGTATTTTGTTTGTTTGTCTGTTGGAAACTGATTTGGTTTTTTTAAACTTTTATTGTTTTGCCTCTTACCTGTGTGCGTGCACGAGTTTTTCATCTTGCTATAGTAGCCACAGCATTGGTACAGTGTTGCTACAGTTCTGCTACCGTATTGGTACAGTGTTGCTACAGTTCTACTACAGTGTTGCTACAGTATTGGTACAGTACTAACTTGACAAACTCCCTGACTTGACTTAACTCACTGACTTGACTCGGACTCAACTCAGTGTGTTAACTCGGACAAACTCCATTTAAATGTTGGACTAATCTTTTATTTTAACCATTTGACATTTTTTTTTGGACATGATAATGACATGTATCATAAAATCAAACCTGAAGTTTTGATTTTTGGGACCAGAAGCTCCCAGTAATTAGGACCTGAAGTTCCTACATGATATTCAATTTTGAACCAGAAGTTTCAATAATTGATGTTCAATTTTTGAACATGATAAAATGTCTCATAAAATCAAACTAGAAGTTTTGATTTTGAGGACCTGAAGATCTCAATAATTTGGGCCTGAAGTTCCCAATCCTCATTTAAATTTTGCGACCTGAAGTTCGCAATTGATGTTCAATTTTTGAACATGATAAAATATCTCGTAAAATCAAACTAGAAGTTTTGATTTTACGGATCTGGAGATCTCAATAAATTTGGGCCTGAAGTTCCCAATTCTTATTTAAATTTTTGCGGCCAGAAGTGCGCAATTGATGTTCAAGATTTTGGGCACGATAATAGAATGTGTCGAAAAATCAAACCTGAAGTTTTGATTTGGGACCTGAAGTTCCCAATATTATTTAAAATTTGGGGTCTCGAACTCTCAATGAGTATTTTTTGGGGGACTTAAAGCTTCTAATGGCTATTTACATTTGTGACATGAAGTTCTCAAATAGTTATTTTAATTTGGGACATTAGACATACTCCAAATAATTTAATTTGGACCTGAAGCTCCAAATTTATATTTGTGATCAAAACTGAAGCTTTGACACAATGGAGTGGGAATTTTTAAATCTCAAGATATTATTGAAATTGAACCCGAAGTTCAATAAAGATATGGACCTGAAGTTCCAGATACAATATGCTTCCCAATAATTAATTAAAAATTAGGGCCCGAAGTTCCTAATTTATATTTAAATTTCGGACCTAAAGCTCCGAATTGCTTGGGACCTGAAGTTTCCATGTCAATTTTTTTTCATTTGGAACCTGAAGTTTCCAAATTATTTTATATTGGGACTAGAAGCCCTTAATTATTGTTCAAATTATTGAACATGACAATGAAATATGCCCTGAAATCAAATTTGAAGTTTTGATTATTTTTCTAACAGGGCAAGGAATACTAAAAGTCCAATCACAATTATTTATAATTTGGCCCGAAGATCCAATAATGTTGTAATCAAACATGAAGTTTTGATTACTTATATAATAAGGGTGAGGATCTTACATGTTCTGTAAGGATTATTTATATTTTTGGACCTAAAGTTCCAAACAATTTTAACCCTTATCAAACTTGAAGTTTGAATATAACTGGGCGGTTGTTAAACGTCTCTAAATATTTAATGTCATGATATGAAATTGTCATTATTTATAATTCGGGCCTGAAGTCCTCGAATAAATATTCAAATATGAAAATTGAATTTCTCCGTTCAAATTTTGGGACGTTGAGTACATAAATTATTTGGGGCTAAAGTGACAAAAGAAAATATATCACAATCAAACCTGAAGTTTTGATTGTCAAATTAAAAGGTTATAAACCAATATTCCCCCATTCATCATTGATTTGTAATATGAAGATTCATATTCAATATTGTGACCAAAAGTTCACAAAATATTTTTTTTTGAATTGTGATATAAATCCCTTGCTATTTATGGTTGTTTGGACTTGTCAATCCAACTAAAATGCGCGATAAATTAAAACTCGAAGTTTTGATTATTCATAAGGTATGCGCCAAATATATTATTTTTATTGGGATTAGTTTTAAAATCAATTAAGTCTCCCATTAACTATCACATTAATAGTTTCACCATTAAATTTTTGTCTCTTGACCTTTCTGGCTTCATTCAAGTGTTAACTCACTTGGGCTTTTGAAAATGTGTAGAGACTATGAAGAAAAAAAAATAAGTCTCTAACTTTTTTAAAGAGGTTGGATTATTATTAGTCGGAGTTAATTAAAATATTTGTCACTTGTTTGGAAGATTCTCTAATATTTTTTAAATCTGATCAAACTTGAAGTTTTGACAGTATAGGGTAGAAAAAGTCCTTATACTTATCAAAAAAAAAAAAAAATTTGATACCCGTAGTTCTTAAAAATTTGGGACCTGAAGCTCCCATATGCATATTCTCAAAATCAAAAGTGAAATTTTTTGTTATTTAGGGAAAGGTAAACATCCCATGAATGTCAATGTTGAGCCTTTGTAAATCAAATTGAAAGCAAACGATGATACTTGCCTGGTAGACAGTGGGACAACCCACACCAGTTTGAAAAACCATAAGTTTTTCTCAGACTTGGTATACAATAAAGCGAATATCTCCACTGTAGCTGGTCCTGTTAAGATTATTGAAGGCTCCCGAAGAGCCCACGTGGTGTTACCTAATGGTACCCACTTATAAATAAAGCTATATACTCAAGAACTTCTAGAAGAAATTTATTGAGTTTTAAGGACATAAGAGTGAACGGGTATCATACTGAAACATGTAATGAAGGTAATAAAGAGTTCATTTGCATTACTTATAGTGTTGGAAGCCAGAAGCTCACACTAGAGAAATTGCCAGCTTTATCCGTGGGGTTATACCATACAACTATTAATGTTGTAGAATCACATACTGTCATGAATCGGAAGCTCAATGATCCTTATAATTTAATGTTGTGGCATGACCGATTGGGTTACCCAGGATCAAATATGTTGCGTCGAATCATAAATAACTCATATGGGTCCCCAATGTCATTTGGGAATATATGTTGGTTATGATTCGTCATCAATTATTCGTTATATTGAGCCACTGACAGGTGATAGATTTACCGCTAAATTTGCGGATTGTCATTTTGATGAGACACTCTTCCCGCCGTTAGGGGGAGGAAAGAACGTACCAGAAGTACGGTCCGTTCCTGAAGAACGGCGAGAATTAACATGGAGCACTTCTAATTTGTCTCATCTAGACCCCCGTACTGCTCAATGTGAGCATGAAGTGAAAAATGATATTGCAACATCAAATGTCACATGGACTAGTTGCAAATGTGCTAGCCAAAATCATTATCCCAGAAGGATAAAATAAATTCTTGCCGCAAATAAATTCATTGCACGCCAGAAGCGTGGCAAACCTATAGGTCCCAACTATTTGACTCCATGGAAGTGGAGATTAAATAAAAACATGCCCAAATAACGCTCTAGAAGGTTATACATAACGCTCCAGAAGAGGTTATGAACAAAATATCCACTTTCTCAAAAAAAAACTCCAGAAGAGGTTGTTATCTATGAAAAGACACAAGTCCCTGAAGTGACTATAAAGCCCTTGAAGTTGGCAAAGGTACCTAATATTAAATGAGATCTCTATCTTTTATAGATATACAAGAGAAAAGTGGGATAAACAAAGATGATCATCAATGATATAATTATGTATGTTGTAGCTACACAAAAATCAAAGGGCAATGATACTAAAAATTCACGTACTATGAATGAATGTCGATAAATAATTTATTGGCCAAATTGTGAAAATGCCATGATGGCATAATTCGAGTCTCTTGATATACGTGGTATATTTGGACCTATAGTAGAAACCCAAAAATATGTTAACCCTGAAGGTTACGAATGGGTGTTTATAAAGAATGTGAAGTGTTAAAACTCACCAAAAGTGCATAATTTATGGCACAAGGTTTCCTGAAGGAACAAATTTGATTATATAAGAACAAACCATCCCGTTTCGGTCGTAAGTACTTTCAGATATCTGACTAACTTAGCAGTTTTTATTCTTTATATTATGTGAGACTCGTGAATATTATAACTGCTTATATATACGGGACTTAGACAAAGAATACATATAAAAATCCTAGAAGGATTTTCTTTGCCTGAAGCAAAGATAAGGAGTACGTACTCAAATGTAGTAAGACGTTCATTGTACAGCAGGCAATCCAAATGGATATAGGTAAAATCGTCTTAGTGAATACTTGTCTAAGGAAGGGTATGAAAATAATCAAATTTGCCCTTTTGTATTTATAAAGAAATCCTCAAAAGGATATGCAATAGTAGCAGTCTATGTGGATAACATAAATTTAATCAAAACTCCAGAAGAGCTCGAAACAACTGCTAACTATTTGAAAAAATAATTTGAGATGAAAGACCTTGGGAAAACTAAATTTTGTCTCGGCCTGCAGATCGAGAAAACTTCTAGTGGGATTTTAGTCCATCAGTCGAATTATACTGAAAATGTATTAAAACGTTTTAATATGGATAAAGCGCACCCACTAAGTACCCCCATGGTTGTTCGGTCTTTGGACATAAAGAAAGATCCATACCGTCCTAAAGACAAAGATGAGGAAATATTGGGTCCAGAAGTACCCTATTTATGTTCAATCGGTGCATTATTGTACTTGGCACAATGCACTAGGCCGGATATTTCATTCTCTGTGAATCTGCTTGCTAGATATAGTTCTGAACCAACCAAAAGGCATTGGGCTGGTATCAAACATATCCTAAGATATCTACGTGGAACCACTGACATGGGTTTATTTTATTCATATAACTCTAATTGTTCCAAATTAGTTGGTTATGCAGATTCTGGATATCTCTCTGATCCTCATAAGGGTCGATCTCAGACAGGTTATGTATTTCTTTGTGGTAATGATGCAATTTCTTGGCGTTCTACTAAACAAACTTTAGTAGCTACTTCTTCTAACCACTATGAAATTTTGTCTCTTCATGACGCTAGCCGTGAATGTGTATGGCTGAGATATTTAATTCAGCATATTGGTAGTTCGTGTCAATTGTCTTCTACTACAGATATTCCAAGTACTATCTATGAAGGTAATGCAGCATGCATATCACAAATTAAAGAAGGATTCATCAAAGGAGACAGAACCAAGCACATTTCACCATAGTTTTTCTTCACTCATGAGATTCAGAAGAAAAATGAGATTGAAGTCATGCAAGTTCGTTCAAGTGATAACCTCGCTGATCTCTTCACAAAGTCACTACCAAAGGTAACATTTCAGAAGTTTGTGTACAAGATTGGAATGCGTCGGCTCCACCAACGGTGAAATTGAACATATCAATCAGGGGGAGCATCTTATCAAGGGGAGGATACAAGAACATGTAATTTGGGACATTTGTGCGCTGTACTCTTTTTCCTTTAACTAGTTTTTGTCCCACTGGGTTTTACTAGTAAAGGTTTTAACGAGGCAGCATTAAGCACGTCCAACACCGACTCAATGGTCACAATAAATTGTACTCTTTTTCCTTCACTACGGTTTTTTCCCAATGGGTTTTCCTTAGTAAGGTTTTAATGAGGCAATAATCATTGAATGGTGGATCTGGTGTACATCCTAGGGGGAGTGTTATAAATATTGTATTTATCCTATTTAAGTGGATGTCCACTCCTATTAGGACTCTACTAACTTGTACTATAAATAAGGGGTGACCCCCCCCCCCCATTGTTAGACACCAATAAATGAGAATACTTCCTCTCTCTACATACTTCTCTCTATGCTTCTTTATTTTACAACATTAATACATATTTAATTTAAATATTTTATTTTGTACAAAAAAGTCTCTTACTCTCTTATCTTTAAATGTCCGCGTCAGCGGCATGGTGAATGACTTTTTTGTGCAAAATAAAAAGGCTTGGACTAAACGTGTATTAAAATAAGTTCGAGAGACTATTTGGTATATGCCCATTTTTTTATTAATATTTTGTGGATTTGTTATATATAGGTCCCATTATAATAAAGTTTCACCATTTAAGTTCTATTGGCTTTTCAACTATTAAATATGTCATATTTTTAATTTTTTTGGACTTTTTTTTACAATTTTACTCTTATAAAATCAATTATCCGTAATTTGCTGATGGAAGTTATATAAGTGGTTAGACTTCTTTTTTAGCATATTTTTAATATTCAAATGATCATAACTTTTGATGGACAAATTCGTTTTTTTCAAAATTATTATTTTTAAAATCTCATGGGCGAGATCTATCAAACAAGATCCATGAAGCCTATTGATACGACACGAATATTGCATATTTGCGCCATTTATCTTTATGCATTTTAACACTTTTACGGTCCTTAATGCCTATATTTATTCTCATTAACTAGACAACCTCGAATTTGGACACACACACACACACACACACACACACACACACATATATATATATATATATATATATATATATATATATATATATATATATATATATATATATATATATATATTGTAGGGGTTGATTGTGTTTTTGTAGGTATTGGAACGTTAAAAATGAAGATTTGTTGCATTTCGGAGAAGTTTCGTCGTCGGATGCTACTTCTAAGGCATTTTAGTCAATTCATACTTCACCTCCAACTCATGGAAATTCCACGGATGCGTAGTTCGTTAAGTTATCATCGCATGGCCGCACACTACAAGAATTTGCACCATTAGTAACATACAAATTATGTTGCTAAAGTTAGAAATATGTTCCTAAAAGGTATTGGCAAAATATTTTGCTATGTTGCCCATTGTCTGTCTAGGAAACCCTTTGGCAACACAACAGACATGTGTTGCTGAAGGTATACTTTTGGCAACACGCAATTGTGTTGCCAAAAGTATTTTATAATTTGTCAAATTTATAATAAAAAATATTATTTGTTTTGCCAAAAGTCACTCAACAGCAACAAAAATAATTGTGTTATCAAAAGCTATACATTTTGGCAACATTAGAGTTGTGTTGCCAAAAGGCTATACATTTGGCAACACAGGTCTTGTATTGCCAAAAGTCACTCAACAGTAACAAAAATAGTTGTGTTGCCAAAGGTATAGCTTTTGGCAACGTAAGAGTTGTGTTGCCAAAAGGATATACCTTTGGCAACACAGGTCTTGTATTGCCAAAAGCTATACCTTTGGCAACACAAGAGCTGGGCTGCCAAAAGTATAGCCTTTTGGCAACACGAGTTGTGTTGCCAAAAGCTATACCTTTGGCAACACAAGAGTTGTGTTGCCAAAAGTTATCTTTTCGCAACCAAATATTTGTTGCCATATTCAAAGTGATAGATGTAGATAATAACTTTTGGCGACAAAAAATTATGTTGCCAAAAGTATTATATTTTTATTTATCACCTATTATTTTTTTCGCAATTGGAAACATTTTTAAAATTGCACTTTTTTCATCAAACATATAACCTTATAATCCAAAATAACATTGCAAATTTGTCATACAATCATAAGTAATACAAAATTCCACAATTTTCAACCAAATCTCATAAATATGAATTACAAAATAATATTTCATCACAATCTAAGTATAAAGGTACAAAATAAATGCCTCCCAAATACGAACATAACAAATCCCAACACACCAAAAGATGTAAACATGATCTAACCTAATACATTAACACATCAAAAGATGTTAAAAAAAGTCCACGCAAACTAAAACGACGACGACAATATGGCTCCCCTACACATAAGAAACCCCAGCTCCAAGCCACCACGAACATATTAACTCCAAGCAAAATCCATCATCAACCTGCACAAAATACAAAAATAAATGACTACATGAGTTTTTATAACTTCAAATGCATGTATGTTTGATTTAATCAATTTAAAATAATATTTAATTTCAGAAAATTTCGATAGAGTTTCCTTTGTTTATTCATGAAATCCAACCTGTTTTTAACATTAAAATAAACCCAACAACAAAAAACACAGCTAAACCACCATTAAATCCCTTTCACCGATTTAATATCTAAAAATAGTATCCGAGTAGCTACATAAACTTAAATAAGTATCCAAGTAGTTACGTACCTCGATCCTCCGTATCCATTGACTTTTCCATGTGTCGCAAATCCATTTTTATTCTACACAAAATACAAAATAAATTATAATCTATCCGACTTCAAAAGATAATAATAATTTATAACTATTATAGTTATATATATATATATATATATATAAACATTTATATATAAATAGTTATATATAACTGTTATATAAACAGTTATACTAGTTTTTATATATATAAACTGTTTATATATTTATCTATATAAACTGCTGTTCATATATATATATATAAGTAATACTAACAGGTGTACTGTTATGTATATATACTAACATAACAGTATACATAACAGTAATACTAACAGGTCTACTGTTAACATAACAGTATACATATATACTGTTCTGTATATATATACTAACATAACATATACATATATATACTAACAGGTGTATACTGTTAGTATATATATATATACACCTGTTAGTATACTCAGTATATACCTGTTAGTATACTCAGTATATACCTGTTAGTATACTGAGTATATATACACTTGTTAGTATACTCAGTATATACCTGTTAGTATACTCAGTATATACCTGTTAGTATATACTGAGTATACTAACAGGTATATATATATACACACATACTGAGTATATATATAGAGAGAGAGGCATTTATTTTGTGCAAAAACCTTATATCCCTAAGCCAAAACAACTTGCGACAGGGCCTAAACAACCGGAAGTGCAACCTAACGTAGTAGAATGTGCTGCAGTAAATAAATCAAATAACAGTATATATATATAAATATATATTGTTATAACATATATATATATATATATATATATATATATATATATGACCAATATATATGTATAAATGTAATACATGTATATATGTATATAATGTATATAATGTATGGGATGTTTATACTAATGTGCACCCATTGATGGGATGTTTTTATACCAATGTAATTATTTGCAAATCTACATTGTATAGTCAAACCGGAATTTCCATGATTGGGATCGGTTACTACGAGTTACATTGGTCCCGTGCGAGGTGTTCGTGACTCTTACGGGACCGTTTTGTGGCTGTTTTACGTTTTCACCCTTCGATGGCATGTTTTTGTGGTTAACTCTAATTTTTTATAAATTTACGCCGTACACTCAAACCAGGAGCCCCGTGACTACGCGATCGGTTCCTACGAGTCACATTGGTCCCGTGCGAGGTGTTCGTGACTCTTACGGGACCGTGGCAGTTTTACGTTTTCACCCTTCGATGGCATGTTTTTATGGTTAAGTCTAATTTTTTGCAAATTTACGTTGTACACTCAAACCGAGAGTCCTGGGACTACGCGGTCGGTTCCTGGGGATAACATTGGTCCCGTGCGAGGTATTCGTGACTCTTACGCGACCGTTCTGCAGTTGTTTTACGTTTTCACCCTTCGATGGCAGGTTTTTATGCTTAAGTCTAATTTTTTATAAATTTACGTCGTACACTCAAACTGGGAGCCCCGGGACTACGCGATCAATTCCTAAGGGTCACATTGGTCTCGTGCGAGGTGTTGGTGACTCTTACGGGGCCGTTATTATTTTTTTTACGCTTTAACTCTTCAAAGTCATGTCTTTATTCAAAAGACTCATTTTTGGAAAATTTACGTCGTACACTCAAAGCGGGAGCTCCATGACTACGCGGTCGGTTCCAACGAGTGACATTGGTCCCGTGCGAGCTGTTCGTGACTCTTACACGACCGTTCTGTGTTTGTTTTGCGTTTTCACCCTTCGATGGCATTTTTTTATGCTTAAGTCTAATTTTTTGCAAATTTACGTCGTACACTCAAACCGGGAGCCCCGTGACTACGCGATCGGTTCCTACGAGTCATATTGGTCCCATGCGAGGTGTTTGTGACTCTTACGGGACCGTTTTGTGGATGTTTTACTTTTTCACCCTTCGATGGCATGTTTTTATGGTTAAGTCTTATTTTCTACAAATTTACGTCGTACAGTCAAACCGGGAGCCCCGTGACTACACGGTCGGTTCCTACGAGTCACATTGGTCCCGTACAAGGTGTTCGTGACTCTTACGGGACCGTTTTGTGGCTGTTTTACGTTTTCACCCTTCAATGGCATGTTTTTATGGTCAAGTCTATTTTTTTACAAATTTACGTCGTATACTCAAACCGAGAGCCCCGGGACTACGAGGTCGGTTCCTAGGGATAACATTGGTCCCGTGCGAGGTGTTCGTGACTCTTACGCAACCGTTCTGTGGTTATTTTACGTTTTCACCCTACGATGGCAGGCCTTTATGCTTAAGTCTATTTTTTTACAAATTTACGTCGTACACTCAAATCGGGAACCCCAAGACTATGCGGTCGATTCCTAGGGGTCACATTGGTCCCGTGCGAGGTGTTGGTGACTCTTACGGGGCTGTTATGTGTTTGTTTTACGTTTTAACCATTCAAAGTCATATTTTTTTTCAAAAGTCTCATTTTTGGCAAATTTATGTCGTACACTCAAACCGAGAGCTCCGTGACTATGCGATCGGTTCCAACAAGTGACATTGGTCCGTACGAGCTATTCGTGACTCTTACGTGACCGTTCTGTGTTTGTTTTACGTTTTCACCCTTCGATGGCATGTTTTTATGCTTTAGTCTAATTTTTTATAAGTTTACGTCGTACACTCAAATCGGGATCCCCGTGACTACGCGGTCGGTTCCTACGAGTCACATTGGTCCCGTGCGAAGTGTTCGTGACTCTTACATGACCGTTTTGTGGCTGTTTTATATTTTCACCCTTCGATGGCATATTTTTATGGTTAAGTCTATTTTTTTACAAATTTACGTCGTACACTCAAACCGGGAGCCCCGTGACTACGCGGTCGATTCCTACGAGCCACATTGGTCTCGTGCGAGGTGTTCGTGACTCTTACGTGACCGTTTTGTGGTTGTTTTACATTTTCACCCTTCGATGACATGTTTTTATGGTTAAGTCTAATTTTTTGTAAATTTACGTCGTACACTCAAACCGAGAGCCCCGGAACTATGCGGTCAGTTCCTAGGGATAACATTGGTACCGTGCGAGGTGTTCGTGACTCTTACGCGACCGTTATGTGGTTTTTTTACATTTTCACCCATCGATGGCATGTTTTTATGCTTAAGTCTAATTTTATGCTAATTTACGTCGTACACTCAAATCGGGAGCCCCGGGACTACGCGATCGATTCCTAGGGGTCACATTGGTCCTATGCGAGGTGTTCGTGACTCTTACGGGACCGTTTTGTGGTAGTTTTACGTTTTTACCCTTTGATGGCATGTTTTTGTAGTTAAGTCTAATTTTTTGCAAATTTACGTCGTACACTCAAACCGAGAGCCCTAGGACTACGCGGTCGGTTCCAACAAGTGACATTGGTCCCGTGCGAGTTGTTCGTGACTCTTACGAGACCGTTCTGTGTTTGTTTTACATTTTCACCCTTCGATGGCAGGTTTTTATGCTTAAGTCTAATTTTTTATAAATTTATGTCGTACACTCAAATCGGGAGCCTCGGGACTACGTGGTCAATTTCTAAGGGTCACATTGGTCCCGTACGAGGTGTTGGTGACTCTTACGGGGCCGTTATGTGTTTGTTTTACGCTTTAACTCTTCAAAGTCATGTTTTTATTCAACAAACTCATTTTTGGAAAATTTACGTCGTACACTCAAACTGGGAGCTCCGTGACTACGCGGTCGGTTCCAACGAGTGACATTGGTCCCGTGCGAGCTGTTCGTGACTCTTACGAAACCGTTCTGTGTTTGTTTTACATTTTCACCCTTCGATGGCATGTTTTTTTGCTTAAGTCTAATTTTTTGCAAATTTACTTCGTACACTCAAACCGGAAGCCCCGTGACAACGCGATCAGTTCCTACAAGTGACATTGGTCCCGTGCGAGCTATTTGTGACTCTTATGTGACCGTTTTGTGTTTGTTTTATGTTTTCACCCTTCGATGGCATGTTTTTATGCTTAAGTCTAATTTTTTACAAATTTACGTCGTACACTCAAGCCGGGAGCCCCGTGACTACGCAGTCAGTTCCTACGAGTCACATTGGTCTCGTGCGAGGTGTTCGTGACTCTTACGGGACCGTTTTTTGGCTTTTTTACGTTTTCACCCTTCGATGGCATATTTTTATGGTTAAGTCCTATTTTTTGCAAATTTACGTCGTACACTCAAACCGGGAGCTCGGTTCCTACGAGTTACATTAGTCCTGTGTGAGGTGTTCATGACTCTTACGGGACCGTTTTGTGGCTGTTTTACGTTTTCACCCTTCGATGGCATGTTTTTATGGTTAAGTTTAATTTTTTGCAAATTTACGTCGTACACTCAATCCTAGAGCCCCGGAACTACGCGGTCGGTTCCTAGGGATAACAATGGTCGCGTGCGAGGTGTTTATGAATCTTACGCGACCATTATGTGGTTGTTTTACCTTTTCACCCTTCGATTGCATGTTTTTATGCTTAAGTCTAATTTTTTGCAAATTTACGTCATACAGTCAAACCGGGAGGGCGGTGACTACGCGGTCGATTCCTACGAGTCACATTGGTACCGTGCGAGGTGTTTGTGACTCTTACGGGACCATTCTGTGTTTGTTTTATGTTTTCACCCTTCGATTGCATGTTTTTATGCTTAAGTCTAATTTTTTGCAAATTTACGTCGTACACTCAAACCAGGAGCCCCGTGACTATGCGGTCGGTTCCTACGAGTCACATTGGTACCGTGCGAGGTGTTCGTGACTCTTAAGGGACCGTTCTGTGTTTGTTTTACATTTTCACCCTTCGATGGCATGTTTTTATGCTTAAGTCTAATTTTTTGCAAATTTACGTCTTATACTCAAACCGGGAGCCCCGTAACTACAGATCGGTTCCTACGATTCACATTGGTCCCGTACGAGGTGTTCGTGACTCTTACTGGACCGTTCTGTGTTTGTTTTACGTTTTCACCATTCGTTGGCTTGTTTTTATGCTTAAGTCTATTTTTTTGCAAATTTACGTCGTACACTCAAACCGGGAGCCCAGTGACTACGCGATCGATTCCTACGAGTCACATTGGTCCCGTGCGAGCTGTTCGTGACTCTTACGGGACCGTTTTGTGTTTGTTTTACGTTTTCACCCTTCGATGGCATGTTTTTATGCTTAAGTCTAATTTTTTGCAAATTTACGTCGTACACTCAAACCGGGAGGCAGTGACTACGCGGTTGGTTCCTACGAGTCACATTGATCTCGTACGAGGCGTTCGTGCCTCTTACGGGATCGTTTTCTGGTTGTTTTACATTTTCACCCTTCGATGGCAAGTTTTCATGCTTCAGTCTAATTTTTTTACGAATTTACGTCGTATACTCAAACCAGGAGCCCCGTGACTACGCGGTCGGTTCCTACGGTAATCACATTTACATTTCAATCTCCCATATACACTGTAATCACATTGTTTACGAATTCAGATATTTTCGCAAACTAATGCATCGTACAGTAATGACAAAACAGAACATAGATCCTTACAGCCTCTTTTGGGACGAAATGTTAAATGTAATTTATATAAGATAAAGTATGGCTTATAAATCACATATCAACACAAAGCTAGGTAATCATCTCTTTAAATGTTCCAATTGTTTACATGAGCACACACACATAAAGCAGATAATGGAATTGTACACAGGAATGTAAACATATATGACATATATTTTATATATATAGGTTGTTATAACATATATGTTGTTATATATGCATATATGTTATAACAGCTATATATATAACATATACGTTGTTATAGCAACATATATGTTATAACAGCTATATATTTAACATATGCTGCTATAACATATATGTTGTTATAACATCATATATGTTATAGCAGCATATGTTATATATATAGCTGTTATAACATATATGAACATATATGCATATATAACATCATATATGCTGTTATAACATATATGCTATTATAACAGCATATATGTTGTTATATATGCATATATGTTATATCTAACAACATATATGTTGTTATAACAGCATATATGTTATAACATCATATATGTTATTATATATGCATATATGTTATAAAAGCTATATATATAACATATAAATATATATATTTACCAAATTGATTCGAAACTGGAGATCCTCCGGATACGCTCCCTCGTTCTTGATCCTTACGTATTTTTGCAAACATTTGCATCGTGTATTCCTGGAAATCCTCAAATTTTTTTATCCTGGGCATCTATATTCTATTATTGAGCATCTATCTTCTGTTGTTGGATATCATTTCTCTCCTCGACTAAAGCCAAATTCTCTCTTAGTAGACTCACCTCTTCATCACGCGACCTCAACTGTCCTATTGTACTTGAAGCTTTAGAGGGCTTCGGGCCTACCCCCCATCCAATAATATGGCCTAATCTTTTTCCAAAAACTTCTATCGACATCTCCTCTTATGACATGAAGGGTGCGTTTGGTTGCGAGGATCTCTCTTTAAGCTCCACAAACTTCTCCTGCCATATTTAAAATAGTATAAGCTCACATTATAATTAGTCAACAAATTTTAAAATAACAATATAAAGAAGTCAGCAATATGGGATCTCTCGCAATATAATTAATTAATCAAATATGTACATACATATTTTTCCTTGCACTTTGGATCCACCCAATCATTATTTTTCTCACTCCAATGAGATGATTTAAAGAAGTCAGTAATATGTGGTCTCTCACTACCCTTTTCTTCAGCCTATTCATAAATGGAACCAATGAGAATATGATTTTACATTGATAAGTAATTAAATTCATAAATTACATAACGCATCACCTCGATTGACATGGCAGCTACAAATGATCGCGACCCACAAGTATGATTCCAAGGCAAACTATCACGTGTTAATTGACCTTTTACTGACCTTGCCTAATTAAAAACATAAAAAAATGTTAAATGGATCTCCAATAATGCAATTTTCAAGGAATATCTAAATTACAAACATAATGAAATACGGATTAGTTACCTTGAACTTCTCACCACTCCAAACATCATCTATCATGTACTTCCAATCACTTGGTGTAACCCCTCCGTATGAATTCTTTTTAGGGTCGACTCCATCCTTCAATAATTTCGTGTAATGTATGTACATTTTACTCCTCCAACCAATGTACCTCTGTGCACACTTCCTATGAATAACATGTCTGACAAACTCATCCTCATCATAGTTAACAATATCGAATTTATCCTGCAAATTTACTTTAATTAGAAACACACACAATAACATTGAAAGAATATCTAACTGAAAGAATCAAATATAACTACCCGAATCCTGGCGATTACTGCATCTTGTGTCCCATAATCAATTTCCGCCCAACGAGTCACCCCTTGAAGTGGTGTCGTATTTCGAACCTCAATTCCGATTTGTTGTCCTAGAGAAGGAGCATTTACACCCATAGGTGCCCCATCACCTTCCAACACACACACTTCAAGTTTTCCATGTCTTTTTACCATTTTCTCAACCTTCATTCCACGTGTTAATCCTCGAACTCGCTTTTTGGTTCTAATAGCTGTAGAAAAATAAATATCATAAAGTAATATAATAAATGTCAAGTATTACACAATAAACTACTAATAAAATAATCAAAATAACTTACATATCAAGGAAACATCCGAAATATCGGCCTGTATATCTTAAACAACATCATTGATTGATGTGCTTCGTTGGAGACGCATCGAGGAGTTACTCGAGCTTCCTGTTTTAATAAAAAAATAAAAACAATTATATATACAATAAGTAAATTTAAAAAATCTAAACAAAAATGACTTACGCATCATGGAAACGTCAGGAACAGTAACTTGTATATCTTCTACGGCATTATCATTTGATGTTCTCTGTTGAAAGTGCACCGAGGAGTGACTCAAACTTCCTGTTTTAATGTGAAAGTAAGATAATTATATATACAAGAAGTAGATTTAAACAATCTAAACAAGATTTCAAAGAAAAATAAATAAGTTTATATATAAACAATTATATATAACACTTTATATATAACTGTTTATATATAAATTGCTATATATAAGTTGTTATATATAAGCAGTTTATATATAAACTGTTATATATATTACATTTTGTATATAACCAGTTTATATATAAACTGTTTATATATAAACAGTTATATATAAACTATTATATATAAAATGTTATATATATAACAATTTATATATAAACTGCTATATATAAGTTGTTATATATAAGCAGTTTATATATAAACTGGTTATTTATAAACTGCTTATATATAACAGTTTATATATATATTATGTATATATATATATATATATATATATATATATATATATATATATATATATATATATATATATATATATATATATATATATATATATATTATGTTACCTGCATTGTTGCTCACTGGTGGTACTCGTGACATATTGATTTGGGTGTTGAGTGTCTCCTCAAATGAGGCTTCTCTCGTCGGGGGGGGGGGGGGGGGGGGAGGGAGAACGACGAAATAATCGTCATATGGGTGCCTTGTTCGAGACCTGCCAATACAAAATACAGTTTAATTAGTGATGCAAAAAATGTATAGAATCTATATATGTACTTTAATGTATATTGAGGTAATGAACATAAACTTAATTTCAATTACACTACCATGCATGCATTACCTTCTCCATTTGAGGATTAGAATACTCATTATTATCATCATTGACATCATCACCACTGGACGAACTAAGATCCTCCTCACCATCGGGCAATTTGTACTCGTCATCATCTCGTACATTTACATTAAAATTTTGATTCTTACTGAATCTGATCTCGTTAGGCACCAAAGCATTCAGTCGCAATTGATTCTTTTAAATATTATCGAGCCTGTCTTTCTCATATGCTAAAATCATATGACCCGTATGTCTAGGTTGAAGCCATATTTTTTCCTTTGGAGTCATATTTTTTGACTAAACACAAAAATTAAATAAATTAAAATGAACATCACACTACATAACGAATTACGCTAGATGGAAACATATAACTTGATTAATAATATTTGATAAAACTAATTTGACACAACACGTAACAAAATAGGAACAAACATTTAACATTACATATCAGTATCAATATCATAATCATAATCCATTTTCTTCGTTATCTCCATTCTCTAATTTGATCAAACTAATTTGGCACAGCACGTAACGAATTACACTAGATAGAAACATAAAAAGTTTGTCCACATACAAAACAAAATAGGAACAAAACATTTAACATTACATATCGGTAGCAATATCATAATCATAATCCATTTTCTCCCCATCTTCTTCGTTATCTCCATTCTCTAACATTGTTTCATCATCAACGACATCATCATCATCATCATCAATGTTTTCCCCCATTGGATGTAGAACCCTATCACTAGGGATAACCTCAGGACTTGCATCATTCCTATGAAATTAAGTAGCAGTATCTTCAACGACGATTGGGATAACATTTGTTGTTTCAACTTGTTGGAACACGTCACCAGATCCATGAAATTCTGCTGCCCCGGTATCATCATCATCCAACTCCGGTACATCCCAGGTTCCCCGATGTTGAACTTTTTGTACGATTTGCCATTGTGCACCTAACTTTGTATCATTGACATAGAAAACTTGTTGAACCTGACTAGGCAAAACAAATGGATCATCTTTATACCACCGACTCTTGACATCAATACTAATAAAATGTGAATCAGTGCGCACTGTCTTCCTACTACCAGTGTTGAACCATTCACATTGGAACAAAATGACTTTATTCATGTAAATATATGTCATCTCATAAATTTTGCTCAAGTAACCATAAAAGTCTAACTCACGACCGTCGTGTTCCCCTTTGGAGACCAACCCACTATTCTGACTCCTACGATGCATGTCTCGGTCCCTAATATGGAATCAAACTCCATTGCAAATGCAACCCGAATACATATTCACTATCACGTTAGGTCCATTTGCTAATGAACAGATCTCATCATTTTCTTTAGGGGACCCTTGCGCTCGTAAAAGATTCATCTACATAAACAACATATGAAAGTCATATTAAATTAATGTTAAAGTGACGCAAAGTAACTTTCTTTATATATCTTACCCGTTTTTTAAACCACTTCGGAAATTTTTGGCATTGAATTTGAATTATGTCACGTCCATTTGGAATTTGAAGTAGACTTTTGTGTTCCCTAATTAGAGATATTTAATTTATTAATAAAATGGATAATCAAACAAAAAGATCATGAATATTATAAATTTGAAACACGTATTTAGATACGGCTCAACCTCAGCAGTGTTATACAACACAAAACACTTAGCCATATTGAGCTCTTTTTCAGACACATCAGGAGACCTTGAGATACATCCGAAAAGACGGACATTTTGGTTAAAGACAACTAGTCCCAAGCCACGTTCGCCGCCATCACAATTGCATTCTTCTCTGTTAAATACGGTTTCAACATGGCTCAAGTACATTGAGCAAAAAGTCAAACACTCTTTCACGATGTACGTCTCCGCAATGGAACCTTCAGGCCTGGCTCGGTTAGATACAAATTCTTTCAAAGTTCCAAGAAACCTTGAAATTAATAATAGTTAGATGAATATTACACATTTTACACATTTTTTAAGATATTAAACTAAATTAACATTATAATAGTTATATTTACCCTTCAATTGGAAACATCTATCAATATTGTACTGGTCCAACAAGTTTGGCCTCACGTGCCAAATGAACCGCCAAATGGACCATTACATCAAAGAATGCTGGGGTGGGAAATCTTCTCCATTTTGCAAAGTATCAGAATTATGCGCTCCTCTAATTTTTCCAAATTTGTCCGCACTAATATTTTGGAGCACAACTCCTAAAACCATTCAGCCAACTCAGCCAGTGTAATACAAATATCTGTAGGAAGGTATCCACGCAACCCAATGGAAAGAATTCGTTGTAATAAGACATGGCAATCATGGCTTCTAAGGCCCAATAATTTTCTAGCCTTTGTAGTCACACATCTTGAGATGTTTGCAGCATAGCCATCTGGATACTTAACTGATTTCAAAAAATCATAAAAATACTCCCTCCCCTTTAGGGTTAATGTATACATTACGGGAGGCTTGACATAAGACCCATCAGGACGCTTTTGTAAGTGCAATTCCGCCCTTATGCCCATATCTTCTAAATCAAGGTGTGATTTTTATGTGTCCTTGTTCTTCCCATCTATGTTCAATATTGTTCCAAGTAAATTGTCACATATATTTTTCTCAATTTGCATCACATCAAGGTTGTGATGAAGCTTTAGTGTTTTCCAATACGGGAGCTCGTATAAAATGCTTTTCTTTGTCCATTTCAATTCTGTTGGGTCACGCGACCTTTTCTTATTGCTCGGATGCTTTCCAAACTTGGCATTTGACAAGCAATTCAATTGATTTAGTACTTTTTCCACTGGTAACTCCAAGGATCGAGTTTGATTCTCAGACA
Source organism: Sambucus nigra (assembly GCA_949130495.1). NCBI lineage: Eukaryota > Viridiplantae > Streptophyta > Magnoliopsida > Dipsacales > Adoxaceae > Sambucus > Sambucus nigra. Next base: position 352,601,307 of record OX422208.1, on the reverse strand, counting down.
TACCGTTAAATGCTTTACTCCTTCGTAAAATATGGTCCTCGGGAAGGCAACGTCGATGGCCCAAGTAGCCAATCTTACTTCGCAGGCGTTGAGATAATGCATCCTCATTATATGGGGGACAAGCAAGATAACCTTTCGTACTCCACCCAGATAAGTTACCATAGGCAGGAAAGTCGTTTATCGTCCACATTACAGCTGCATGCATCCGAAACATTTGTTGAGTAGACGCATCATAAGTGAGTACGCCATTTTCCCACAACTCATTCAACTCATCAATCAATGGTCGCATGTAAACATCAATTTATTTACCGGGGGCATTAGGCCCAGGAATAAGTAAAGTCATCATGAAAAATGGATCCTTCATGCAGTTCCAGGGTTCCATGTTATATGGCATCATTACTATAGGCCACATGCTATAAGAGGTGCTCATGTTCCCAAAAGGGTTGAACCCATCGGTGGCGAGGCCTAGCCTCACATTACGGGGATCCTTAGCAAAATCAGGATAACATCGATCAAATTACTTCCACTCCTCACTATCAGCTGGATGCCTCAATATCCCATCATCCACGCGCTTATCACTGTGCCATCTCATGCCTGTAGCCGTCTTCCTTGACATAAGCAATCTTTGCACCCTAGGTGTCAATGGAAAGTAGCGTAGTACCTTTTGAGGTATCTTCTTACCATTGCCAAAATTGGGCTTGTATCTAGACTCCCCACATATCGGACAATTATCAAGAGATGCATTCTCCTTCCAAAAGAGAGTGCAATCATGTTGGCATGCATGGATTGTCTCATATCCCAAGCCCAATTCACGTAGCATCTTTTTGGCTTCATAAATCGATTTTGGAACCAAATTCCTTGCAGACAGAAGATCCACTAATACCTCCATCAACATGTCAAATGACTTATTACTCCATTTACCCACAACCTTCAAATGAAACATTGTAATCACAAATTTCAATTGCGTATATGTTTTGCAGCCCGGGTACACCTCATGTTGGGCAGCCTTTAGTATTTTTTCGATATTTTGCACATCTTTTATTTTGGTGTTATCATACGCTTCGCCTGTCCCAAAATCCCCTGAATCACGCCCCGTATAAGTCCCCCTACAATAGTCTTCTACTAATTCGGGGAAATCGTCATCCTCGTCATCATTATTACCAATTTCAACATCCGTGTCATCTTTAGATTCATCGATTTGGTGTTGCGAAATAGATTCCCCATGATGAACCCATATCTTATAACTTTACATTATGCCATGTCATACTAAATGATACATCACAACATGGTCAATGTGCCAATAACGATTACAACAATTATTACACGGGCATTGAATTGTACCATTTTGGCTCACTTTGGCCATTGCTCTGTCAACAAAAGACTTAGCGCCCTCACGATACCGCTCACCTACTCTATGCTTAAGTGTCATCCAACTCTTGTCCACTTCTTCCATATCTATTTATTGAGAGATTACATAAACAACAATAGATGAATTAAATTTTACTTAAAAGTTGCCTTTTTTCCTCGTATATTTCATACAAAGCAATATAATTTAAACTCTTATTGCCCCCTACATATTCGCTAATTGAGAGAGTACATAAACAACAAATGATGAATTAACTTTTACTTAGAAGTTACAATTTATTTCCTTGTGCATGTCGTATAAAACAATATAATTGTATCTCCTCTAAAAGGTGAGTGGTCCTATCCCATTCAAGACCGCATATTTCTGTAACACACTTAGCAGCTCATCCACATTGTTTCAATCTGAGGAAGTTTCGGCAGCATATCCCCATAGTTCTCCAAGTACACGATATAGATTCGCAAGTGTTCGCGTTATTTCAATTGATGTCGATTTATCAATTGAATTAACACTCAACACCGCATCAATCTAGTATGTACCCAGAGAACATTAAGAGACGGCAACAGAAGATCCCCCCAAAGTAACAAGTGTGCATCACTAAGTACATTATTATAAAGAATCTATGCAGTCCCAAACTGTCCAAACGGGACAATTCGAGAGATCTCATTACAGGGGTAATGACTCTCGAACGGGTCTAAGGGCTATTGAATGCGTACGCATAAGAACTAGATGGCTAGTATCTATGCGCACTATGTGTAACTTGAGAGGTTTATTACTATGTATAATTTACCCTACTTTTAATTGATGTTTTAAAAGTTATTTTGCTCACCACATTAAAACCACCAATCAGATAATAGTATTTATACTTTACTTTTAAATTCTTAGACCACAACTAACCCCTTGCAAAAATACTATTAAAACTATAATTAAAGAGCAATGCACATATCTTCTAAACATTAATTTGAATATTATAAACCGAAAAAAGGGAAATAACATAAACTGTAAGTTTAAAAAATTCTTGAATGGAAACATAAGTCTAAACATCATTCAAATTTCAAACCAATTATGTCAAATTAAAAAAAATGATGGATGAGTTAACAAGTTACAAGCAAGTTGGAGCCGGAGAGAGGAAAAATGGAGATGGAGCCGGAGAGGTCAACCAGAAGCAGCTGTGAAGCTTGCACGCTTTTAAATTATAACTGTTAACAAAAAAAATGACTCGTTACAAATATATAACTGAATATTATAATGGATACTAACACACTACCTCAAACGACGTAGTTTTGAGGTGAAGTGAGGGGTTTTCTTGTAATCTCACCCTCATTTTCACACCAAAACTAAGTCGTTTTGAGGTGGTCCATTATTAAATCCGTTATTTGGGTCCGCACCTGATCGTCTATGTGTGTATATTATATATATAAATTGACAAAAAAATAATAATAATAGATTTCATTACACACAAAACGAATAAAGAACACTGTTTAAAGTATACTCAATCGCAAACTAAGACCTATATATCCCATATCCGATCCATAAATTAGCTCTAGTAAAAAACCCACCAAAATCAAAGCTTAATTAACTGCAATCTATTTTCAAATACTAAAAACAAAACAAATCAAATAAATTTAAGCAACTACGCATATAATGGAGTAGAGAACACCAAAATAAATAATCTCAATCATCAATGAATGGAACTACAGATTCAAACCCCAATCTCAAAAAAAATACATCAATAAACATAATAATAATAATTAGAAACTTAATTACCTTAAATAAACAATGTAAATCTCTATTATCTCCTTTTTTTCTCTCTGTATCAATCATGAATAGCTATTTCTAGAATTTGATTTTATTTACAATATAGGAACAACCCAAATGAACCTTTTTTCTAAATTGGGAGACAAACCATAATTAAAAACACAAGGTCCTAATTTCAGGAAAAAATAATTTTTCTATTAAGAAAAAAGATAATCAAACATATTGTTTCTCAATCATGAATAAAGAACACTGTTTTAAATATACTCAATCTACAAATTAAGCACTATATTTTCCATATCCAATCAATTAATTAGCTCTAGTCAAAACCCAACCAAAATCAAAGCTTAAATAACGATATTATGTTTTTAAATAATAAAAACAAACCAAATCAAACAAATTTAAGCAACTACACATAAAATGAATTAAAGAACACTACTTTAAACATTCCCAATCATCAAATGAATAAAATATTATATTCAAACCCACCAAATGAATAAAGAATACTATTTAAAGTATTCCCAGTCTGCAAAGTAATGGAAAGAAATAAATGAAAATAAACTTACAAGAAAATCCCTCTTAAGAGGTTTATAGCCGGAGAGGGAGAGAGGGAGAGCAGAGGCGGAGGCGGAGGCGGGTAGACAGAGGGAGAGAGGGAGAGCAGAGGCGGAGGCGGGTGGCCGGAGGGAGAGCAGGGCTGGTTTTTGGAGGGAGAAGTTAGGGTTGACGTGAGCGAGTTTTCTTTTGAGTAAGTGGGATTTTTGTTTAGGTTTTTAGTTAACACACAACAAAAAATAAGTAACAAGTAAAATAAAATACTTTTGGCATCACACTTTTCTTTGTTGCCAAAAGTATGATATTTTTCTCAACACACTCCTATGTTGCCAAAAGTTAAGTTATATTTGGCAACAAAACAAATATGATGCTAAAAGTTAAAATTTCCCCCCTTTTTATTTTGCTAGCTTCCCGCTTGAAATTTTAACCTTTGGCAACAAAATTTATTTTATGTTGTCAAAAGTACAATGTAAAATGGCCTTTTGGCAACACAATTAATATTTTGTTGCCAAAAGGGTATCTTTGACAACAAAAATAGCTTGTGTTGCTAATGGTGCAAATTCTTGTAGTGGCAAACGGCGCATCATTTCGAGTTCGGAGATCAAGTTATGGCTATTTCTGTTATGAACGTTTTCTCCCATGTGAAGACCAAATGACAGTATTAAACAGAGTATCGGTCGACTATGTTTTGAGATTTTGCCTTGCGAAGTAACCAATGGGCTTTAACTTAAGGGACCGGTCGACTGCGCCCCTGATGCCGGTCGACCGGTAGTAGCAGTTACCCGAAAATTTCCCTTTGTTCTATTTCTTTGATTTTTCATTTATTTCTTTTGTAACTTACTATATAAACCAAATTTGGTTTATTTTGTTAGATATCTTGTAATAATAGATCATTTTCCTTAGAGAGGGAAGCTAGGGTTTGGGGAGTGTGCCATTTTCTCCCTCTGAGGGTTTGCCTGTATAGAGGGTTTCCCGTCGAGGTTGTGTAGAACACTATCCTTCATCTTCTCTATCAATATAAGTTTCCAATGTTTGTATTTATTTATTTATCGCGTTTTTACTCGCTTTCTTGTTTAGATTTATTGCGTTTATTTACATGCTTTCTAGTGTAGATTTACCGCTTTATTTACTGCATTTTTATCATGGTTTCTAGGTTAAAATAATCTAGGTTGTGTTGGATTGAACTCACCTAGGTTTAGTTTGGTCGCTTTGCTTTGGTGATGGAGTTTTTACGTGTTTATTTCGAGTGGGTTGTCCTATATGCCTAGGAGATTTAACGGGGTATATCATATAAGCGCCGTATTTACGACCTTGCGTGCATAATTTCAGGGGTATTTATTGACGCCAAAATCTTATTAGACTTTTATGCGAATTTAGGGGTGTGACAACTCTGGGCTTTATTAAGTGTCGAAACGAGACTCAATCTTAATAACTCGTCGACCCATATAACCATTTCATACTAATTAACTCGGGTGAGAATATTCGACGCAACCTATAGTTTTTATTCATTTTGTTAATTTAGTTTAAATACACTTCTACCAAGTTTATCGTTTCTTTCTTTTTAGTTAAGAAAATATCTTTTACACTTTTATTTAGAAGTATTAAACCGAGTAAATTCTAGCAACTCATCTCTATGGATATTCGATACCTGGACTTGGCCGCTATACTGCCTTTTAGAGTGTAGTCATAAGTTTAGATTTTTGTATTAAGGGGAGAACAGAAAACAACGATCGGCGTTTGACACGCCTTACTTTTCACCCTTAGTCACCTATAAAATTTCAAAGAAAAAGATTACAGAGACAATAAACTTTACTGTATGCACCAGAAAATAAAATAGTTTTATATCCGTGACATTTTCACAACAATAACATTTACTGTGTTAATATTACACACAGAGTAAAATTTATTGTGATCACAAGAAAATGAAATCCATATATTTATCAAACACGATCCACAGAGTACATAATATTTTAACGAAAAAAATTACATAAACAGTAATATTTACTGACTACACCTTTAAAAATAGAATTAATTAATGGTTGAATAGTCAAGGGACTTAATTAAAAAAAATCATTAATAAGGGATTACATATAATAATACATATTAACTCGGTTCTCATATTTGTTTTTATTATTAAACGATAATATAAAAAAATTAGATAAATAAATAGGTCAATTAATCTATAAACTCATACATACATATATTTATATATATATATATATATATATATAGAGAGAGAGAGAGAGAGAGGTCCCCTCCTTTAATGACTCCTTATGGTACAGACCCCAGTACATACCATTTTTTTAAAATAATAAAAAAATGAATTTTTTTATGAAAGTTCGTGGATATGATCTCTACGGTGAGAAGATCATCACTAATTATTTTCATCAAAAAATTCGATAAAAAAACCCGTTGAGATGAGGTGATATGTAAAAAAAATGGTATAAATATGCATTTTCGACCATTGAAATGTTAGTGATTATTTCACCCACTTTTTGATTGAATTTTTTTATGAAACTTCATGGATATGATCTCGGCAGTGAGAAGATCATATCCATGAATTGTCATAAAAAAATTCAATCAACAAAGTGGTTGGCGCCCCCAATATTTCAACGGTTGAAAATGAATATTTATTCCTTTTTTTTACATATCAGCTCATCTCAACGGTTTTTTATTGAATTTTTTGATGAAAAAAATTGAAGATGATCATCTAACCATGGACATCATACCCAAGAAGTTTCATCAAAAAATTCATTTTTTTACTATTTTAAAAAAATGGTATGTATCGGAGTCTGCACCATAAGGAGTCCTCACACGAAACTTTATATATATATATATATATATATATATATATATATATATATATATATATATATATATATATATATGTATTGAAAAAATACACTTGGTTTTAGTTTAACCCATTTAGTCGCTCAAACACCCATTTATCTGATATGTTCTTAGTTTTAAAGGTTCGTGCCAGCGGCACCCAATTCCACATCTACTCACATCAAATCGGAGTTCTGGTAGATCCAAACCCCATTTATTCTATATTCTCTTATTTTTAAAGGTCCGCGACAACGGCACCCCATACCACCCCTATGAGAACGTGTTATTTTGGAGTTACTCCATTTGATATTTTAGTACGAAGTACGTGACAGGGATCCACATGTCTTTTAGCTAAAATTATGATTCTTTTGGTTCACCGAAGATAGCCCCAAACTTGAGTGGTCTTCTAGGCGGGTGTTACCTTAAAAGTCAATTAATATATGTCGGAAAAATAATTTGTTGTACCAATATTTCATGGATTTATTATATATAGGTCCCATTATAATAGAGTTTCATCATTTAAGTCCTATTGACTTTTCAATCATTAAAGAAGTTTTATTCCTAATTTTTTGGGACTTTTTTCACACTTTTAACCTTATAAAACCAATCATCCGTAACTTCCCGAGGGAAGTTGCATAAGTGGTTAGACTTTTTTTTTTCATCCTATTTTTAATTTTCAAACGATCATAACTTTTGATTGACATATTCGTTTTTCGCAAAATTACAATTGTTAAAATCTCCTTACCGAGATCTATCATACAAGATCCATGAAGCTTATAAAATTTCAAAGAAAAAAAATTACACTGATAGTAAACTTTATTATATGGATCAGAAAATGAAATAGTTCTATATCTCTGATATTTTCACAAACAATGACATTTACTGTATTAATATTACACACAGAGTAAAATTTACTGTGATCACAAGAAAATGAAATCCATATATTTATCAAACAAGATTCACGGAGTACATAATATTTCAATGAAAAAAATTACACAAACAGTAATATTGACTCTGTACACCTTTAAAAATAAAATTAGTTAATGGTTGAACAGTCAAATGGACTTAATTAAAAAAATATCTAATAAGGGATTACACATATTAACTCGGTTCTCACATCTGTTTTAATTATTAAACGATAATACAAATAAATTGGATAAATAAATGGGTCAATTAATCTATCTATCTATCTATCTATCTATCTATCTATCTATCTATCTATCTCTGAGAGAGAGAGAGAGAGAGAGAGAGAGAGAGGTCCTCTCGTGTAAGAACTCCTTATGGTCTAGACCCCGGTACATGCCAATTTTTTAAAATAGTAAAAAAATATTTTTTTTAAGAAAGTCCGTGAATATGATATCCACTGTGAAAAGATCATCACTAATTTTTTTCATCAAAAAATTCAATAAAAAAACCCGTTGATATGAGGTGATATGTAAAAAAATGGTATAAGTATGCATTTTCGACCGTTGAAATGTTAGTGATCATCTCACCCATTTTTTGATTGAATTTTTTTATGAAACTTCATGGATATGATCTCGGCAATGAGAAGATCATATCCATGAATTTTCATGAAAAGATTCAATCAATAAAGTGGTTGGCGCCGACCCAATATTTCAACAGTTGAAAATGAACATTTTTACCATTTTTTTACATATCACCTCATCTCAACGTTTTTTTAACTGAATTTTTTGATGAAAAAAAATTAAAGATGATCATCTAACCGTGGACATCATATCCATAATGTTTCATCGAAAAATTCATTTTTTTTATTATTTTAAAAAATTGTATGTACCGGGGTCTGCACCAAAAGGAGTCCTTACAGAAAACTTTTTGTATATATATATTGAAAAAAAGACACATATTTTTAGTTTAGCCTATTTAGTCGCTTAAACCCTCATTTATCTAATATGCTCTTAGTTTTAAAGGTTCGTGCCAGCGGCACCCAATGCCACCCACCCCTACTCACCTCAAATCGAAGCTCTAGTAGATACAAATCTCATTTATCCAATATTCTCTTATTTTTAAAGGTCTGCGCTAGCGGCACCTCATACCACCCCTATGAGAACGTGTAACTCTGTAGTTACTCCAATTGATATTTTAGTACAAAGTACATGACAGGGGTCCACATGTCTGTTAGCTAGAATTATGATTCTTTTGGTTCACCGAAGATAGCACCCAAGTTGAGTGGTCTTCTAAGTGGGTGTTATGGGCACCTTAAAAGTCAATTAATATATGTCGGACAAATAACTTTTTTGTATTAATATTTCTTGTATTTATTATATGTAGGTCCCATTATAATAAAGTTTCATCATTTAAGTTTGGTTGATTTTTCAATCATTAAATAAGTTATATTCCTAAGTTTTTGGGACTTTTTTTTCACAATTTTACCCTTATGATGCCAACTATTTGTAACTTCTCGAGGGAAGTTACATAAGTGGTTAGACTTTTTTTCATCCTATTTTTAATCTTCAAATCATCATAACTTTTGATTGAAGAATCCGTTTTTCTCAAAATTATAATTTTTAAAATCTCCTTACCGAGATCTATCAAACAAGATCCATGAAGCCTATAAAATTTCGAAGAAAAAAAATTACACAGACAGTAAACTTTACTGTATGCACCAGAAAATAAAATAGTTTTATATCTGTGACATTTTCGCAAAAAGTAACATTTACTGTGTTAATATTACATAAACAGTAAAATTTACTGTGATCACAAGAAAATGAAATCTATATATTTATCAAACAAGATCCACGGAGTACATAATATTTCAATAAAAAAATTACACAAACAGTAATATTTACTTTGTACACCTTTAAAAAAATTAATTAATGGTTGAATAGTCAAAGGGACTTAATGAAAAAAATATATCTAATAAAGGATTACATATAACAATACATATTAACTCGGTTCTAACATTTGTTTTTATTATTAAACAATAATACAAACAAATTGGATAAATAAATGGGTTAATTAATTTTTTTGTCTATCGAGAGAGAGAGAGGTCCTCCCCTATAATGACTTCTTATAGTGCACACCCCAGTACATACCATTTTTCAATATAATAAAAAATAATTTTTTTATGAAAGTTCGTGGATATGATCTCCAAAGTGAGAAGATCCTCTCCAATTTTTTTCATCAAAAAATTCAATTAAAAAAATCGTTGAGATGGGGTGATATGTAAAAAAAATAGTATAAATATGCATTTTCGACCGTTAAAATGTTAGTAATCATCTCACCCACTTTTTGATTGAATTTTTTTATTAAACTTCATGGATATGATCTCGATAGTGAGAGGATCATATCCTTGAAGTTTCATAAAAAAATTCAATCAATAAAGTGGTTGGCGCCGACCCAATATTTGAACGGTTGAAAATGAATATTTATCCCATTTTTTTACATATCATCTCATCTCAATATTTTTTTTATTGAATTTTTTGATGAAAAAAATTAAATATGATCATAAAACCGTGGACATCATATCCATGAATTTTCATCGAAAAGTTCATTTTTTTTACTATTTTAAAAAAATTGTACGTACCGGGGTCTGCACCAAGAGGAATCCTTATAGGAAGCTTTTTGTACATATATATTGAAAAAAAGACACCTATTTTTAGTTTAACCCATTTAGTCGCTCAAACACCCATTTATCTAATATGCTCTCAGTTTTAATGGTTCGCCTCAGCGGAACCCAATGCCACCTCTACTCACCTCAAATCGGAGATCTGGTAGATCCAAACCCAATTTATCCAATATTCTTTTATTTTTAAAAGTCTGCGTTAGTGGCACCCCATGCCACCCCAAATTGGAGCTTTAATGAAGGTTATTAGAGCTCTGACAATGGTGGTGGGTGATGGTGGGGATTGGGTGCCGCTAGTGTGGATCTTTAAGAATAAGATAATATTGGAAAAAAGTGCTTGGATCCATCGGAGTTTCCGTTTGCGGTGAGTATAGGTGGCATCGGGTGCCGTTGGTGTGGACAATAAAAAATAAGAGAATATTGGAAACATGAGTATTTGAACGACTATATGAGTTAAACTAAAAATATGTGTCTTTTTCAATATATATATACCCCATTTATCAAATATTCTCTTATTTTTAAAGGTTTTCGCCAGCGGCACTCCATGCCACCCCAAATAGGAGCATTGATGAAGGTCATTGTAGCTCCGACAATGGGAGTGGGTGGTGTTGGGGATTGGGTGCCGCTAGCGCGGATCTTTAAATATAAGATAATATTGAAAAAAAGGGTTTGGATCCACCGGAGCTCCCGTTTGAGGTGAGTATTGGTGGCATGGGGTGCCACTAGCGCGGATCTTGAAAAATAAGAGATTATTGAATAAATAAGTGTTTAAAAGATTAAATGGGTTAAACTAAAAATATGTGCATTTTTTAATATATATATATATATATATATGACATTTTAACAAACAGTAACATTTACTATGTTAACATTACACAAACAATAAAATTTACTATGATCACAAGAAAATAAAATCCATATATATATCAAACAAGATCCAGAGAGTACATAATATTTCAATGTAAAAAATTACACAAACAATAATATTTACTATCTACACCTTTAAAAATAGAATTAATTAATGCTTGAATAGTCAAAGGGACTTAATTAAAAAAAATCTCAAATAAGGGATTACATATAACAATACATATTAACTAGGGTTGTCACATTTGTTTTTATTATTAAATAATAATATAAACAAATTGGATAAATAAATGGGTTAATTAATCTATAAACCCATACGTATATATATATTGAAAAAGACACATATTTTTAGTTTAACCCATTGAGTTTCTCAAACACCCATTTATCTAATATGCTCATAGTTTGAAAGGTCCACGCTAGCGGCATCCAATCCCACATCTACTCACCCCAAATTGGAGCTCTAGTGGATCCAAATACCATTTATCCAATATTCTCTTATTTTTAAAGGTCCGCGTCAGCACCCCATGTCACCCCTACTCACCCCAAATCGGAGCTCTGATTAAAGTCGTTGAAGCCCCGATAATGGGGGTGGTTGGTGGTGGGGATTCGTTGTCGTTAGCGCGGACCTTTAAAAATAAGATAGTTTGAGAAAAAAAGATAGTTTGCATATAATAATAGTAATTAAGAAAGTATTAAAATGGCTATGTATGAGGCACTCGATGGTATAAGGTGTCCTTTTATTTCATGTTGGATAGATGTTGAAGAAAGAAAATTATTGGGACCAAAATTGATTAAGATCACAACTGAGAAAGTGAAATTGATATAAGACAGACTTTGAATCGCTCAAAGCCCTCAAAAGAGTTATGTTGACAATCAACACTGACAATTAGAATTCCAAAAAGGAGATTATGTGTTCTTATGAGTAACACCAGCGAAAGGATTAATCCAATTTGGAAAAAAAGGGAAGTTAAGTCCAAGATACATAGGACCTTTTGAAATCCTTGAAACGATATGAGGTGTTGCGTATATAATAGGTTTACCACCTGAACTCTCTAGTGTACATAATGTGTTTCACGTATAAATGATGAAGAAATACATCCCAGATCTAACACATATCTTAAGTTATGAACCACTTCAAGTTAGAAAATATTTGACATACATTGAGCATTTGATAGAAATTTTGGACCATAAGGATCTTATATTACGAACCAAGGTAATTTCACTAGTTAAAGTATTATGGCATAATCATTCCATTAAAGAAACAACATGGGAGTGGGAAGATGAAATAAAGGAACAATATCCATACCTGTTTGAAAATTAATGTAAGTCAAGTTTGGGGACCAAACTTTTTATAAGGAGAGTAGGATGTAATGACCCCACTTTTATATGATCATATACAGTTTGTTTTTACAATTGCTTCTCACTTAGTATCTAATAATGTTATAATATTACATATGCGATATATTAGATTCTTAATATGACAAAATTCATTTTTAAATATGAAGAATCAACAATAAATGGGGTCAAATCAAAGTCTTATGGCATATCTTAAGCTGAATGATAAGTTTCGGGGTAGAAAATATATTGTATGAGACTTTAGGGAATTTATTTTAATTAATAAAGTTTTTGGGACCAACATGAAAAAATAAAAAGATACATTTTGTAAATAAAATATTTTCAAGTACCTCTAAGAATTATTGAAAATATATAGCATGAAATTGCCAAAATACCTTTTATGTGTAAAATGACCCTTGTACCCCCAATAAATTTCCAACTCGTGATTAATACCTCGTGCTTTGTTTTTCCACCACCACCTTACACATGTCGTCCATATATATAAAGCTTAAACACTTTTCATCTTTATGGAGAAAGTTAAAACACATGTCTTCGTTTGGTGAAATAAGACTATATGACCCCTCTGTTATGCGACACCTCAACGTTGACTCACCAAAATAAAAGCTTGGTCACCTAGACATGTGTCAATACCGTAATATCTTTGAAAACTATAAATAGGGCCTTTATTATCATTTGAACAGACACCAACTCCTTGAGAAATAGTGAGAAAAAAGTGTGGAAAAGTTTAAGAAGAAGTTTCATCTTAAGATTAACAAGTGATCCAAGACTCCATATCTGTAATTTCGAAACTCTATTTTAGGTGAGTACTCTATCACATTCCTTGTGCCTTTCAATTATATGATAATATGCAAATTATATATATTTTGTTAACTTCTTTTATTCTCAAAATGCATCTGATACCGATGATTGATTCCTTGTAATATGTTTATATTTGTCCGTATAGACATACCGATTAAAATGAGTATTGAAAATGATATCGAATATTGGAAAATAAGATTCGGCCTAAGGGACCTCTTGTAATACCCCGTAATTTTATTGATTTTATTTAATGGATTAATTGAATTAAACGAGAATTAATTTGGAAATTAATCCGGAGGTAAATACTAGCGAGATGTGAGTTGGTATTTGATTATGATGTTAAAATAAATTATTACTGAGAATATATGGTAATATATGTGTATTGAAAATATTAAAATTGTCACGTGGCAGAAATATGACAATTTGGGAAATTTAATTGGGACGTGCGTGTCAGTCGTGTCAAGAATAGAATTTATTTGATTAAAAAGTAAATTATATTTTTATCAACCGAATGGTCATTTTGAGTGGGCCAACGCGTCTGGAAGGGTCAAAATAGTTAGAAAACACCAGCCGGGAGTTTAGTTTGGGTCCCAGGACACTTTTAGGCCAAACCGAACCCAGAAGGGTATTTTGGTAAATTTAAAAATTAAGGGATTAAAACCCACGAATTTGATAGTTAAATTAGGTATTATTAGAGAGGACACTAGGGTCATTACCAGCCAAAAAGCAAGAGAGTGGGCTACGGGAGTTTTGAGAGAAGTTAGAGAGAGGTTAAAAGAGTTTCCAAACCAAACCATCTCCCATCACCATTATTTTGGAAGGAATTGCAACCAGAAAGAGGAGAGAATCAGACTATAATCACCGACAACAAATCTGAGGAACAAACCTAAGGAAAGTGATTTGATGTTATTAGTTTCAATGAATATTTCCTCCATGTTTAGTGTAGAAACTTGATATGCCCTGAAAGTTTTGATGAAAACCCAATGTATTTGTCATGGAACTCATAAGTTTGGATAGGGATTGCATGTAGAATGATTATGGACAAAATTGGAACCCAAAACTTAACTTTGATGATTTTAAAAATGGATTAATGATGAGTATTTAGGTGCAATAAAATTCTGGGTTCATGTTCATAGGGTTTGGGGCAAGATTTGGGAATTTATGGCGATCACATGTTAATTTATAAGATTTGACCCCAAAAATATGTTAAGAAATGACTTAGGGTGACCTAGAGTAATTTATCAACACAAAAAGTATTTAGTATGAACTTAGGATGGATTTGGAGAAAGGAATTTGGTGAAAAAACGAAGTTGAGAAAATTCTGGGCATTTCCTGCAATCTCGTTAGAAGACCAACATAGGTCATTCGAACGACCTCGTTAGAATGAGCTTCTAACGAGATTCCAGTACCCCTTCTAACGAGTTCATAGTTCATTCGAATCCATTCATTTGAATGAACTCGTTCGAACGAGATTTCAGTGACTTCTAACGAGTTCACATAATGGTCTTTTTAGGCCCGATTTTAGTTATAAACTTTTCGTAGGCTTATCTAATTGAGTGTTATTCTTATATTTTAATTAGTGGGTATAGTTGTGAGATTGGAGTACGTTGAGGATGGAAAATTAAAATTATATAATCAACCAAGTGACTTCTATGGGTTAGGTTGGAAGTACTTGAAATTGCAACGTGAGAAGAGTTGATAATCTATATTGTATATTATTCGGGGACGTGTAAGTGTGAAACAATTAATGACGGTATAGGAATGTAAAATATACCTCTATTAATATTATAAGATATCTAAGATGTGTGAATACTTAGTATATGTGGTTATCTGTGTATAACATACCTACCGTACTTGCTATCATGGGAGGTCGGTGTTCGATCAGGGCCATCTAATCTTTTTGTGCCTACGGGGGGAATTTAGATTGGTACCTCAAGGACATAGGTCAAAGAATGACTTATTGGGAAGTTAATAAGTCCGATGATCATGGGAGCGTAGGTATGTGCGTGACCCATGTGATGTGAACTATGTTAGCCTCCATTATGTGTGATTGTTACTTATTGAAACGGTTCCTGAGAAATTCAGAATACGTGATCCTTATGTACGCGATGTACCGGGATTTGATAGCAGAGTATGTGTGCACCGCAGCTTAGTCTAGGGGTGCCATTGTTGTATATTTATGATGAGATTGATATACTGATAATTGAAATGGATTGCTTATATAAATGTAAGTGTGAATAATTTGTATCATTTTTGTAGAGTTAAAAATAGGAACTTCTTAGTAATTATTATAACTAGTTCTGAGAAACACACAGTAAGACTCTTAACTTATATTAAGATATCGGGAATTGAATTCTAATCGGAAAAGTAAAGTCAGGTTATGGATTGGGCTAGTTAGATAGTGGAATAACTAGAACGGGTATGGGTACGATAGGCGTGCACAATTAGTTGAGAGGTGAGGAACTCATGTGAGAGCACGCACTATCATGTATTTTATATTCACTATTTACTGACATTAAACAGTTGCTATATTTTAAACTGTTTTCACAATCTGACCCGTTTGCTTTCAAATCTATTTTTTTGTAAAAACCTTTTAGGTACCCATTCAAAAGGACACCAAGCTTAGAAGTTCCATTCCAGTGAACTCAAGTGCCGCTGAATGTCTTTCCTCCACTGACTTGAAACCACAACTCGTTAGAAGCTCATTCGAATGAGCTCGTTCGAATGACCTGGGCAGGCCTTCTAACGAGGTGACAGTTTCGAGCCCAGAATTCCCCTTTCCGTTTTTCCCAATTTTCTTCACCTCTAATCCCATATAAAAATCGTCCCAACAGTATTTTAAGGTTTCTAATCCACACTAGACATTCATAGGTCATAACTAAACATTTATATAGGGCCAAATCTTCCTAAACATCATCAAATCATCAAATCTCCCCAATTTTTCCCCAAATTTCATGAACATGAACCCTAGAAAAATTTAAGTCATCAATAGGTATAATTAAATCCGTTTTATAACATGAAAGAGGTATTTCTAACAGTATAGTCACCCAAACACAAATCTACGTACAATCTCTTTATCAATACATGAGTTTCCAATTCCAATTTCATGGGTTTTTTTGTTATTCTCCCAAAACAACACAATTATATGAATTTTCTACGCATGGAGGAAGCATTCGTTGTAAATAACATAATTAAACCACTTGCCTCTGATATTTATCTGAATTTGGTGTTGAATCTTGGATGTTGCTCTCTCTTTTCTTCTACAATCTCTCCCAAGTTTGAAGGTTGAAGGTGGTGGTTATGGTTCTCTCCTCTTGGGAACCTCTCCTAACCTCTCCTAAAACTCCCGTTGCCCACAAATCAGATAGTTGCTAGTAATGGGTTAGTGGGTCACTTAATTTTATATTTTAAACTCCTAAAATTCGTTAATCATAATTCCCAAAATTCCAAAATTACCAAAATACCCTTTTAAGTTGCCGGTATGGCCTAAAAATGCCCCGGGACCCAAACTAAACCCCCGAATAGTGTTTTCTGACTATTTCGACCCTTCCGGATGCGTTGGCACACTCAAAATGACCATTTGGTTGATAGAATTAAAATTTACTTTTTAATTTAAATAATTACATTCCTGACGCGACTGTCACCCGCGTCCCAACAAAATTTCCCAAATTGTCGTATTTCAATCTCACGACAAATTCAACAATTTCAATATTCATATATTGCCATATATACGCATTAAAATTAAATACCAACTCACATCTCGCTAGTATTTTATCCGGATTAATTCCCAATTAATACATAATTAATTCAATTAATCCCATAAATAAATATCACAAAAATACGGGGTATTACATACTTCCCCCCTAATAACACAATTTCGTCCTGAAATTCGGAACTAGAAAGTACCTGATAAAAATAACTCTGGATAACATTCGTGCATCTCATCCTCGCGCTCCCATGTGGACTCCTCGACATTATGATGTCGCCACTGAACACGCACTAACGGAACTATCTTTGACCACAGTTTCCGCTCGCTTTGGTCCAAAATAGCAATCGGCCCCTCCTCGTAGGAGCTATTAGGCTGGAGATCGATGTCCTCCAAAGCAATGAGAGAATGAGCCAAATCATCTCTAAGATATTTCCTTAGCGAGGAAATATGAAACACATCATGAATCCGATGCAAATGCTCCGGTAACCCAAGTCTATATGCAAAAGACCCAATCCGCTCGATGATAGGGAATGGCCCCACATATCTCGGTGCCAACTTCCCCTTCTTCCCAAATCGCATAATCCCCTTCATAGGAGATACTCTGATTAAAACTTGGTCCCCCACTTGGAACTCCCTGAAGAACCTCTTCGCATCAGCATAGCTCTTCTGCCGATCCTGAGCTACCCGAATGCGACTCCGTATCAATTCTATCATCGCCGAAGTATCCTGAATCACTTCCCGCCCAAGTAGTTTGTTGTCCCCCACCTCCAACCAACATGCTGGGGAACGACAAGGTCTACCGTACAACGCCTCAAATGGAGCCATGCCAATGGTGAACTGGTAGGAGTTGTTGTAAGCAAACTCCACCAGTGGAAGATACTGCTCCCATCCACCCCCGAAATCAATGATGCATATACGCAACATGTCCTCCAACATCTGGTTTGTACGCTCGGTTTGCCCATCGGTCTGCGGGTGATACGCCGTACTCAACCGCAATTCCGTGCCCATGGCCTCCTGAAAACTCTCCCAAAACCGTGAAACAAATATCTTGTCTCTGTCAGACACAATATTTAGGGGCACACCGTGAAGTCTCACTATTTCTGCAATAAAGAGCTGGGCATACTGTCCCGTAGTGTAGTCGGTTCTTACGGGTAGAAAATGAGCGACTTTGGTCAACCTGTCCACAATTACCCAAATGGAGTCGTGACCCCTCTGTGACGTAGGTAACCCCGTGATAAAGTCCATGGATATGCTTTCCCACATCCACATCGAGACCTCCAATGGTTGTAGAAGTCCTGTCGGTCTCTGATGATCCACTTTTACCAGCTGATAAGTGGGGCATTTAGAAACAAACACGACAATATCTCTCTTCATCCCACTCCACCAATACTGACGTCTCATGTCTTGGTACATTTTGTCCCCATCGGGATGTACCGCGAACCGTGAGCCGTACGACTCTGCCATCACCTCGTGTCGCAATTCCTTCCCTTCCGGAACTACCAGTCTCCCATTGAAGCGTAATCCCCCGTCTGAAAAAAAGGTATAGGACTCGGCTCCCTCTGCTAGTAATCAAACTATCTGCTCCTGACAGAACGAGTCATTTGCCTATGCCTTTACCACCTTCGTGACAATCTGCGGTGTAACCGTCATCACAGACATGAACGATCGGGCCACTACATCCTGGTGTCCCAACTCCTTCCACTTTGCCTTCCACACCCCTGCCACCTCATCTACTGGCCTACGGCTCAACGCGTCTGCTACCACGTTATCCTTCCCCGGGTGATATTGGATATCAAACTGATAATCCTTCACAAACTCAAGCCACCTTCGCTGCCACATATTCAACTCCTTTTGCGTGAATAGGTACTGTAGGGACTTGTGGACCATGAACAATCGAAACTTCTCCCCCAAAAGGTAATGTCTCCAAATCCGAAGGGCAAATACAACTGCCGCCAACTCCAAGTCATGGGTGGGGTAATTCTTCTCGTGAGGCTTAAGCTTACGGTAAGCATAAGCTATGGCCTGACTCTCCTGCTGTAATACACCTCCAAGTCCTTGCAAGGACGCATCGGTGTAAACTAGATACTCAACTCCCGGTCTCGGCAATGCTAACACAGGTGCTGAGGTCAACTTGTCCTTCAACTCATCGAATGACAACTGACAGGCATCACTCCAGATGAACGGCACACCTTTACGAGTCAGATGTGTCAAAGGACCTGCTATCTTTGAAAATCCCCGAATAAACCTCCTGTAGTATCCTGCTAGTCCCAAGAAACTACGGATCTCCGTTGGTGTCGTGGGCTGTCCCCACTCCCTCACCGCGGATACCTTCCCCGGATCAACAGATATCCCCCGGTCGGAAATAATATGCCCCAAAAACTGAACCTCCTTCAGCCAAAACCCGCACTTCTCATACTTTGCATACAGCTCGTTCTGACGTAGCGTCTGCAAAACCTGTCTTAAATGCTCGGCGTGCTCCTCCTCTGTCTGGGAGTAAACCAGAATATCATCAATGAAGACAATGGCGAATTGATCTAGGAACTCTCTGAACACCCTATTCATCAAGTCCATAAACATGGCTGGAGCATTGGTCAAACCAAAAGGCATCACTCGGAACTCGTAGGAACCATATCTCGTTAAGAACGCAGTCTTCGAGACATCCTCTTCCCTGATACGCAACTGATGGTATCCCGATCGCAAATCAATCTTGGAGAAGAAATAAGCTCCTCTCAGCTGGTCGAATAAGTCATCGATTCGGGGAAACGGATATTTATTCCGTATCGTGACTTTATTCAACTCTCGATAATCCACACACAACCTCAACGATCCATCCCTCTTCTTTACGAACAACACAGGGGCACCCCACGGTGAAGTACTCCTCCGTATAAACCCCTGACCCAACAACTGCTCTATCTGATCCCGTAACTCTCTCATCTCAGTGGGAGCCATACGGTAAGGTGCGCGGGCAATAGGCCGAGTGCTCGACGTCAAGTCGATCACAAAATCTATCTCTCTACTCGGACGTAATCCAGGTATATCCTGAAATACATCGGCAAACTCTCGAACAATCGGAATCGAATCAAGTGGTATCACCACTTCCTTAGAGGTCTCCTCCTCTATATAGTACAAATGGGTTAACGATCCTCCCTCAGGACGAGGCATCGCCACTAAAAACATCTCCTGCTCGGGAATGGCAAAGATAATACTCCTACTAAAACAGTCAATCATGGCTCGGTACGCAACTAGCCAATCCATGCCAATAATGGCATCATACTCGATCATATCTAATACTAACATATTCGCGGGTAAAGTAAACCTCCCGATCTCTATACCCACGCCTCTACATACAAGGGAAATCACCGAACCCCTACTCAACAGCGAATCTACGCAAGTAACCGTGCTCTCGACGGTGTCTAATAACCCAATGGTGCGTGCAAATCTCATAGCAATAAAATAGTGTGTAGCCCCCGTGTCAAATAAAATACGCCCCATAGTCCCCTGAATAGAGAACATACCCTCAATGGCTGGTGGATCCTGTGGGGCTGAGGCCTGCTGAAGCTGATATACTGTCCCATACTGAAGCTGCCCCTGCTGAACTGGGACCGCTGGGATGGGTGGTAATGCTGCCATCTGTGGTGGCGCCGGGAGGGCGGCGGGAAACATAGGTCTCTGCGGCTCCTGTCGAGCACCCTGCTGCTGCTGTTGCGGGGCCCTGCCCCTATCAGGATAATCCTGGCGTTTATGGCCAGTCTTGCCACAAACGTAACACTTCCCCAGGAAGTTCCCCCCTCTCTGTCCCTGCTTCCCCCGACCCTGGTGGCCGTTACCATTCCTCCCCTAGCCCTGCTGGCCCTGCTGAAAGTGCTGTTGACCATTCTGACCCTGCTGGCCCTGATGGCCGTTCGGACCTTGATGGCCCTGCCGGAAACCTCCCTGTCCGTGTTTGAAATTCCCCTATCTGAACCTCTTATGATCCCCCTATTGGGAACCCTGATCACCCTGCCTCTGCCCCTGAACAGAATGTGCCCCACTGGCACCATTTCCCCTAGTCCTGCCCTGATGGCTGGACTCTCCTGATTTCTTTCTCTCAGCCATATGAAAGCGGTGATCCTGGCAGTGTAACAGTGCAACATTAACCACGCCAGAATAAGTGGCCAACGAGAGGTTCCCCAATAAATGCTGACGGATCCTCCAAGTCAACCCGTCCGTAAACTTCTGGATCTTCTTCTCCTCTGTCGGTATCTCGTCCGGAATAATATTCAATAGATTTGTAAATTCGGCCTCATACTCGGCCACAGTCTTACCCTCCTGTCTGAGATTCATCAACTTCCTCCTCATTTCCGTGTGAACAGCTGACGGAAAATACTTGCGGTCGAACCGCACCCAAAACTCCTGTATCGTGAGAGTATCTCTCTCCTCCGCGGTGGTAATAGACTCCCACCACTGCAGTGCAGACCCCACTAGCTTAAAGGTAGCTGATATCTGCTTCTGGACATCGGTGCACTCATACATCCTCAAGTGCCACTGAATGTCTTTCCTCCACTGACTTGAAACCACAAGATCGGAGCTACCTGCGAACTCCGGTGGGTGTGCTTTCTAAAAAGCATCACGTACGCGTTCCCAAGCAGACGGGAATGCACGTGCCTGAACTGGCGCTGCTACTGGCGCCTGAGGTGGTGCCTGCTGAACCACGGTTAGTGCGGCATTTACCGCCTGGGCCACAATGGCTGCAACCTCGGCGGCATTCATCGTTCCCTGAACTAGTGCGGGTTGTGGTTCTGGCGTTGCATCCCTGGGAACCCGTTGTGCACGTCGTGGAGGCATCTGGAACAAGAATAAAGTCTATAAGTTCGCAGTTATAAACTCAAAATAGCTGAAGAACGTAGCATATACAAAAGAATACATAGGGCTCTACATCAAAGAAAGCTCAGCAGAAACATAATAAGCCGTACAGATCCTAAAGGACACTAGAACCTGATGCTCTGATACCACCTGTGACACCCCGACTAATTAAATACCAGGTAGCTACTCCTTTATTAAATTAAATCAAAATGCCAATTTGTCTCAGTTAATAGCATCACTGTCGAAAACATGTTTATAATTTCTAACCACCTAGTATTTAAAAGTAAGATGTCAAATTTTAAATTAAGTCTGGTTAACACGCAATAAAAGAATTATGAAAGAATATCATAACCATTCACCGTAACGGAACAATAGAATAACCAACAAATAATAATAAGTCCGGAGGAAAACTCCTCACAACAATCCCACAACTGAATTAAATAAAACTGCATCCTGAATTAATTACATGCCAAAAGTCGGAAAATCTGAAATATGAAATGTCTCTAATAGAAATGGGCGACATGCCCTACAACTTGTGAAAACTGAATATATAGAGTCAAGACAAATGAAGCGTCTACTAGCAAGGCCCTATAACTTCCACAACAGCTACAGCTCGTCACCTGAATGGAAATCCTATGCATGGTGTCCTTGTGGCTGGGCACCTAAAAGGTTTTTACAAAAAAATAGATTTGAAAGCAAACGGGTCAGAGCCCGAAAGTGGAGAGTATTTTAAAAATAGCAAGTGTTTTAATAACATAAAACAATGAATGCAAAATACATGTTAGGACGTGCACTCACATAAAGTACTCACCTCTCGACTAATTGTGCACTCCTAATGTACCGTACCCATCTAAGTGACATACATATCTAACCAAACCGTAATAAGTTCTACCCCTTACCACTCGATTCCCATTATACATTCTAGCGTTATCAATTAAATAGAGGGCTTTACTTAAACTCGGATTCTCAATTACTAGCAATACAATTCACTACCGGTTATCCCATTATATTTCCTCAAAACATTACCATAATTATACTCACAATACCAACATGAAAGTTTCATTATTTAAGTGTATATTATTCACGTCATAAATATACAATACAAGCACGCCGAGATTAAGCTGCGGTGCACACATACTCTGCTATCCATCCCGGTACATCACGTACATAAGGATCACGCATTTTGAATTTCTCAGGAATCGTTCTCAGATAATAGCAAATCACAAAACAATGGAGGCGAACACAGTCACATCACATGGGTCACGCACATACCTACGCTCCCACGATCAGAAAACTTATTAACATCTCAATAAGTCCTTCTCTGACCTATGTTCTCGAGGTACCAATCTATATCCCCCCGTAGGCACACAAAGATTAGATGGCCCTAAATGAACGCAAACCTCCCGTGATAGCAAGTATGGTAGGTATGTCATACACATCAAATCATATATACTAAGCATGCACACATCTTAACTATTACCATATTTATATTAGTGGTATACTTCTCGTTCTTATACCCACACACTTGTCCCCGGTTTATATATACACGTCATCCATTATCCTCACGTCCTAAATAGTTACTCACGTTCTAACCCATAAATATCATTTGGTTCAAACCACACTTCTATGTTTTACTCCTCAATATATCCCAAATGTCCCAACTATATCGATTAGTCATCAAGGAATTGTCATCTCTACATTTAAACAAGGTTACGGAACACTAGAAGTCAAATCAGGCCAAAAAGGCCAAACTGTCAACTCGTTAGAAGTCTCGTTCGAACGAGGTTGTTCGAACGAGAGTTCGTTCGAACGAAGTGGGAATTCTAATGAGATCTCATTCGAATGAAAGTCATCGAACGAACATCCCACTCGTTAGAAGTCAAACAGTCAACTCTTTAGAAGCTCGTTCGAACGACCTGGGCAGGCCTTCTAACGAGGTGACAATTTCGAGCCCAGAATTCCCCTTTACGTTTTTCCCAATTTTCTTCACCTCTAATCCCATATAAAAATCCTCCCAACAGTATTTTAAGGTTTCTAATCCACACTAGACATTCATAGGTCATAACTAAACATTTATATAGGGCCAAATCTTCCTAAACATCATCAAATCATCAAATCTCCCCAATTTTTCACCAAATTTCATGAACATGAACCCTAGAAAAATTTATGTCATCAATAGGCATAATTAAATCCGTTTTATAACATGAAAGAGGTATTTCTAACAGTATAGTCACCCAAACACAAATCTACGTACAATCTCTTTATCAATACATGAGTTTCCAATTCCAATTTCATGGGTTTTTTTGTTATTCTCCCAAAACAACACAATTATATGAATTTTCTACGCATGGAGGAAGCATTCATTGTAAATAACATAATTAAACCACTTGCCGCTGATATTTATCTAAATTTTGTGTTGAATCTTGGATGTTTCTCTCTCTTTTCTTCTACAATCTCTCCCAAGTTTGAAGGTTGAAGGTGGTGGTTATGGTTCTCTCCTCTTGGGAACCTCTCCTAAAACTCCCGTTGCCTACAAATCAGATAGTTGCTGGTAATGGGTTAGTGGGTCACTTAACTTTCTATTTTAAACTCCTAAAATTCGTTAATCATAATTCCCAAAATTCCAAAATTACCAAAATACCCTTTTAAGTTGCCGGTATGGCCTAAAAATGCCCCGGGACCCAAACTAAACCCCCGGCTAGTGTTTTCTGACTATTTTGACCCTTCCGAACGCGTTGGCGCACTCAAAATGACCATTTGATTGATAGAATTAAAATTACTTTTTAATTTAAATAATTACATTCCTGACGCGACTGTCACACGCGTCCCAACAAAATTTCCCAAATTGCCGTATTTCAATCTCACGACAAATTCAACAATTTCAATATTCATATATTGCCATATATACGCATTAGAATTAAATACCAACTCACATCTCGCTAGTATTTTATCCGGATTAATTCTCAATTAATACACAATTAATTCAATTAATCCCATAAATAAATATCACAAAAATACGGGGTATTACAATAATTTTCATAATATCATATATTTTAAAGGAACAAGGAATGTCATAGAGTACTCACATAAAATAAAGGTTCAAAATTACAGATGTGGAGTCTTGGATCACTCGTTAATTTTAAGATGAAACTTCTTCTTAAACTTTTCCACAATTTTTTTCTCACCATTTCTCAAGAAATTGGTATGAGTTCAAATGATCCTAAAGGCCCTATTTATGGTTTTTCAGCGATATTATGGTGTTGACACATGTCTAGGTGACCAAGCTTTTATTTTGGTGAGTAAATATCGAGGTGTCGCGTAACGGAGGGATCTTGCAGTCTTATTTCACCAAACAACGACATGTGTTTTAACTTTGTCTCTAAAAATTACATGTGTTTAAGCTTTATCTATATGGACGCCATGTGTAAGGTGGTCGTGGAAAAATAAAGCACAAGGTGGAAAGTTATTAAGGGTATAAGGGTCATTTTACACATAAAGGGTATTTTGGTAATTCACGCTATATATTTTAAATATTTCTTAGAGGTCCTTGAAATTATTTTATTTACAAAAATGTCTTTTTTTTTATTTTGGTCCCTGAAACTTTCTTATTTGAAATCAAGTCCTTAAAGTTTCATAAAATTACATTTTCTACACCAAAACTTTTCATTTAGCTTAGGATATGCCATAAGACTTGGATTTGACCACATTTACAGTTGATTCTTCGTATTTGAAAACAAATTTTATCATATTAAGAACCCAAAATATCACATATGTAATAATATAATATTATTAGAGAGTAAGATAGAAGCAATTGTAAAAGCAAACTATATATGAGCATATAGAAGTGGGGTCATTACACCGTATGTCACAGCTCTAGAAAAATCTCGAACGTGTCTGGGAGGTCAAGATTACTTTAGAGGACACATTTAAGAAGGTAGGAAAGATGTTCCTCGGTCCTTCATAGCGTAACGTTGAGATGATAGGAATAGGTTGGAACAGTGAGTCTACTCCCCATGTTGCACTCGAGCTAGTTCCCGAGTTTGTGATTGATCAATATGGCTCTTGACCTAACCCACGTAGGTGTCTGATTCCATATGAGAGCTCTTTCTAGATGTTCTTAGAGTGGTGATCCTAACCCCGTGTATGTTTATTACCATTGTAAGGAAAGAGGACACCTTAGGGAATTTTGTTTCAAGTTAGGTAGTATGTCTCATAGGTATATTCCACGATATGCTGCTACACGTGTTACCGCATGCACTACCACATATGTTACTTCACATGATCCCACACATCACATGAGAGATTTTGGGAGTTTTCGAGAGAAAGTTGAGTATTTGGTCAAAACATCACAAGATGTCATGGATGTTTTTCATAGGATATCATCTCTTTTGGAGAATTCGTCTGGGCCTAATGATTGAGGTCAAAACATGTCATCTCTTTTCTAGCATAGGATGCTTTTTACGTTTATACCATTCATGCCTATTACTATATTGTACTTATATTTTTTTTATTTTGATATATTTTTTTAAAAAATCTAAAAAGAGTCTTATTTTTCTTAAAAACTTCTAGAAAAATACAAAAACGGTTTTTGGTTTCTTTTTTAAGAAAAAGTGAAAAAGCCAAAACGATTTTATTTTTGATAAAATGTTTGAAAAAAATAAAAAAGAGTTTTGTATATTTTTAACACCATATGTGGATGAACATTAAATATGTCTGAGTCACCAATTCATTCTATATCCACATGACCATTTCGTTGTGTTTTGAGATGTGAAAACATTTCATTTTATGATTCATATTGTGTGGAGTCATTAAGATGTGATATGATGACTACTTGTTACATGTTTGACTCATTGTCACCTTTATTGAACTTGAGTATGGACTTATTTGAGTATTGCACTTCCCTTTAAAGTGTTAGTTGTAGTGTTTTCATCTCAATCATTTTTTCAAAACGAACCAAATGCGATTAAACGAGATAATAAAAGTAGTGCTTGTAAGAACCATTGCTCGGATTGAAAAAATTGAAAATCATATCTCCGATAAATGTGGTGTCTATTTGAAGCAATGGAATCGGAATTTACGTGAATAACCACCATTTGCAAAAGAAAAGAGCCTAAAACATTAAAGGCACATGAAAAGAAAAAAATAGAAAGTGTTAGGCCAATTTCGAAGAACATTTATGCTTCACTACACATGAGCATTGATTTCTTCAAAACAAAATATTTGAGTGAAAAAATTCAATATATGAGTTTTAGGGGAGTTTAGTCGAAGATCAATGGGTTATACGTACTAAAAAAGCCTCGTAAAAGGACTACATAATTTTTGGCATTATTGGTGTGAAAATCACTCATGATCTTGATTAGTTGAATACGTTAAGTCGATTTCACTTGAGTTCACCATTTTTACATCTAAAGTAGACTTTGAGATCTTGCGTTAGTGGTGTCTCATTCCTTTATGCCTATATGTTACATTTGTTTATGTTGATTTTCCTATATAATGTGTTCACACCCATACATTTCGTTTTCATGATTTGGTTATTTTTGTGTTTCTCCATGGTGTGTTGTTTTTGTAAATTTGTTTTGCTTAAAAAATTTGAAAAATAAAAAATAGTTGGTTTTGCTTAGTTTATCATTACTTCATTATCATTGCCTTATATTTGTAATGATATTCTATGATTGTTGTGACACACTTCGGTTTATTATTTTCTGTTTCCTTTCCTTGTCTATTTCGGACAAATAAAAAGGGGGAGAACGAATTTTGGGGGAGAATTTTTTATGAGTTTTATCTTACTTCAAACTCGATACGTCACTAGGGTATATTTCTTTGTCTATTGTATGCAGGTACACTTTGATGAGCATAAGCAAAGTACATGTAAGACAAAGCTTCAGAAAAGAAGATCAAGAGAAAGGGGGAGAATTGAAGATTTGAAAAAAGTTGAAGACTTTGGAAGGCTTATACATCTCTAGTGTCTTTCCATTTGTGGGTTTATGGGAGGGTATTAGATA
Organism: Sambucus nigra; assembly: GCA_949130495.1. Taxonomy (NCBI): domain Eukaryota; kingdom Viridiplantae; phylum Streptophyta; class Magnoliopsida; order Dipsacales; family Adoxaceae; genus Sambucus; species Sambucus nigra. Next base: position 352,573,651 of record OX422208.1, on the reverse strand, counting down.
TGTATAGGAGTTTCTGGATAATTTGAATTTTTATTTTGTATCAGAATAGTCATAAGGGGAGATTTGTAAGGACAACTTTTCTGTTATTGCCCCTAGTATCTAAGACTTATCAATAGAATCTGGGATACATCAAGTATCACATAACCCATTGCTTCCGTCATGGTACTTCTTGTTTTCACATTCAAGAAGGCGGATCTGATTATCAAGCATCATGCAGTTCATCTTTAATATGCTCCACGTTATCATGTAATATTGGTATATTTGTTTCTTTGGAGTTCGTGGATTTTTACACTGCATTGAGAGATTTTTTATTCAAATGTTTTTACAAAACGAGGCTATTTTATTATATTAGAAATATTTTATTTTTCACATGCGTCATTCTAACGAGATGGCAAGCTTGTTAGAACTACTTCGAGTCTCGTTCAAAGGTCATTTGAAGCATTGATCAAATGAGGCTCAAAAGAGAGCTCACTGTTTTGATTTTTTAGATGTCGTTAGAATTGAAATCAGCTTCATTCGAACAAGATAATGATCTCATTAGAACGACAGTGAAGTTACATTTGAATGACCCTACGCCAACACTATTTTTGTGTTTCTCTATAAATACATCCTTTCAATAGGATTTTTTTATAAGACTTTGCATTCACAAAAATTGCAGACCGTCTGTAAAAACTCTTTTGCTTTTAAAGAAGAAAAAACATGTTTTATGATTCACACAACTCTCCTATATACTTTTTTGAATCATCTTTTAAAACCCAAATCACTGCTATATTTAAGTTATTATTGTGAAGACGGAGTCTTAACTACTGACCTTATAGAGAAGGAGTATCTACTGCTACTCTTTTGATTTTTTCGGGAATCATTAGTGAAGGAAGACTGTGGTCTAGGTGGGACTTACGAGAACCACTGCGAAAGAAGACGTAAGTCACCTACAGGAGATTCTTCGGGATGTATTTCACTCATAAGGTTATAAGTTGTGATTTGCAAACTATATTACTGAAATAAAAGGTTTACCCCACAGGATTTTTTTTTAAATATAGCGTTGAATCATTTTGTGATTGCATCCTTTTTTGCTAAATATCTTAAATCATATAGTTGCATGTTTTAGGGTTAAATGGAATTAAAATTTGTTTGTGGATTGACATTTAATTAAATAATTTTACTCCATTAGAGCACAATACACTCTAATACATTATACCCTTTATTTGTACACTTCTAATTGTCAGGATTAGCAATATTGGTGTAGGAATCAAGAATGTACATTGCTGGAATGCATTTAGAACTTAGTTTGGGACTGAAACGTTTTTGGTAAGTGAAACAAAATTAGTTTGGAAATTCAATAATTAGTATGGAAATTCCACAATCAAGATATCAAATCTATCTTACATAATAATAAAGTCCAAAGAACTATCAAGTTTAATAGCAGGAGCACAAATATGGAGAAATTTAACAATTAGCATGGAAATTCAACAATTAGGGGGAAATTCAACAATTATGATGGTTACACTTAAAACTATAACCCTAAGGTGGAACCCGTATATTTACATGGATATGATCCAATGAGTAATGCGTTGGAGTATGTGAATAATCTACCTATAATTAAACACATACAAATTCCAACAAGTTCATAAACTGCACTATCCAAATATGCGTTACTCCACCGCCTGGGTAACAAAATCCAAAATTTCCCCATTCTTGGCCCCAATCCATGGGACCTAAAAGTTCACGTGCTGATCAAATGCCCTATCCCAATCACCCACAACCACAATTTCCAAACTAGACTCCATAGCCCTCCTAATTATATAAGGAAAATCAGAATCATCATAAACCAACAAGTACATATTTAACAATGATTAGGAATGACAAGGGAAATCACAAACATATACATGTGTATATCTAACTAAAATAGAAATATACGATACTGAACATGTGTGTGTATTTGTGTTTGTTTATATAACTCATAGTTGAAATGAGGTTAAAAGTGATGAGAATATGTAGAAGATTAGACATAAAAGAGATCAAATTGGAAATTATAATATCATTTTGAAATTTAAATTACACATATACTTTGAAATTTAAATTACATAAAGAACTAACCCTAACATTGTGAATACTCAATGTATGTTGAGAGAAATATATATATATATATAAGAGAGAAAGAGAGAGAGAGAGAGAGGATGGAGGTAAGTTGTGGTCAGAGGAGGGTGGCGTTATTGATAATAAAAAGTTTTTTTTTGTATTCCACAATATCCTCCATGTTCCAGACAGTGAGGCACTGATGGTGACTGTATCTCAGGTGATAAAGGAAATGGAGTCGATGTCTTGCGTGATTTAGGAGAGTTTTTTGGGATCATATTAGGTTTTGAGGCCTCGGTCTTGGTTAAAGATGAGGTTGAGGAGGTGGCATTTGGCGGAGGGGAGGGAAGAGCGGGTGAGTTTGGGTTTGAAGGGGTGGAGAGAGTGGAAAGAGCAAAAGGATGATAGGAGGAGGCCGACGGGAGTTATGGCTGAGGGGGGAGGGAGGTTACAGTAGAGGATCACCGTAAGGGAAAAAGTGAGAGATATAAAAGGAAAAGTATACCTAGAGTTATTGGATTGTGATCGGGTGTGGAATTTGAGATGGCTTATTTTAATAAACTGCATAAAAAAATTAGTACGGTTTAAAACCGTGCCTGATATTGGAACTGTTTTAAAATGTGCTAAATTGTTGGTTAATACTGCCAAATTTTGGCATGGCATAAAATCGTGCCAAATTCTTTGTGCAAGCGTGCCAGATTGCTATTTTTGGTGTAGTGGACTAAAAGTGGATTATGTGTCATACTTTGAGTTAAAGACATAAGAAAATAAATGAATGTTTATGATTGTTTACGATGGTGTGATTTGTTTAAGATGAATACTGAGGTAATGATATGTACTAGAGATTATATTAAATAGTATATACCATGATGTGGAATCCTAAGGTTTATACCTGAGAGAATATAGGTCCCCATACTTTGATGATTATGTGATCTTTATTCTATTTTTGGGGTGTAGAGCCACTTATTTTTGGTGGCTTTGTATTTGTGGGACATTTAGCGTTTGGCTGCCTTGACAATATTTTAGTGGGCATTGTTGTATGTGTGGGTGTAGTATTGGATGTCTATAATGTTTTTGTATGTTCGGGACCTAAGCTGTTAGTCTATTATGACACCTCGCCTAATAAAATATCGGCTGATCAATCCACTGCCAAATTAAAACAGGAGTCTCATATGGTTCATTCTTAGCATCACCGTCGAAAAACCAAATTAATTACTAAAAACTTATTAGGCTGGTGTCAAAATTTTATTTAACTAATATTTTTAACCAAACCAACTAAATAAAACATTCACATAGTTTATAATGAACAAGTTAAATGAAATAAAATAACCAAACACTCTGTTTAACATAATACAACCAAATCGAAAGTCGCACTAAAAAAAGCGGTAAAAGAATAAATGAATACAGTTGGGCTATCGGCTCGAATGTTTCTACAACACCTCCTATCTAGATCTCAAGGATAGAAGAATCTACAATACACCTGCAGGCATCCATAGCCACTGTAGCAAAAGTTTGACTCGAAAGAATCAACATCCAGGCATCCTTGTGTTTGGGCACCTAATATATATACATATATAGCAAGAGAGGGAAAAATAGGGAAACGGGCTAGAGCCTGAGTTTTAAAATTTTTTAGTAAATGCATAAATGCCATATTTTAAAATATGAAATATCTCATATTTGAATTGGTATCGCACTCTCATGAGATACACCTAACCCCTCTTCTTATAGTGCACACTTATCGCATATCTTTTAAACAACCTAGTTAAGCACCCCGCCTAACTAATCTGTTTCACCCATCTTTTAAAAATCCTTATAAACCTGAGTACTAAGGACTACACTTCTCCCCATTCCCAACATTGCACTACATTTCGTGCGTGAGGTGTCTCGCGAAGCGAAATCTAAACAAGGAACCCCCCCGATACACTACTACATGACAATGTTGATCGTCGAGATCTATTAGGCTCTCAGTACATAATGCATATATTATAAAATCCCGGATATATATAGATCTCACTATAACCTAAGACTCATATTCATATAAATCCGGATATAAATCTACCGGAAGGGGAATAACACCTTATTCATTCTTTTCACTTTACACAAGTTGACTTTAGATGATATCCCATTTTCATATACAAGCAATATACTATACGCAACAAGTATAATTATACCTATTACAATCATAAGTATCATAACCATCCCACCGATCTATAACTCAAGGATGCAGTCTCATAGTGCCTATTCGCATCCGGGATTACTCAATCAAGCACGGTACCAAGCCAGACTCACTAATGGACATGGTAAAAATACTAAATGATTGAGGCGGTTATGTTCCCTCCTGAGAGTGGAATAACAATATCACACTTATATGCAGGACCATATGATATGGGGATATACTATCCCTTCTCCTCAAGCCAGGGGATTCACCCACATCGCACAACCTCCCTGGATAGCACTAGGGAAAATATATAATCTGGCTGTCCATCCCAATGCCCAGGGAAGCCTCTGGAACCATCCTCTAAGATACAAATATTCCCACCACATACAGATATATTTAATTCTATATCATATCATATATATATAGTAACAACTCCCCTACATAATATATATCACTTCTCAATATATATGGCTATAATTGCCAAACTCTTATAGCAATAGCCAATAACCCCGAATGTTCCCATTCGTAATAGCATATAAGTATTCTCTTACTTAATATATACCTCTCACCTTAAACAATTTTAAGGATTTACATATAATCCCGAACATATCAACTCGTAATAATCAAATAAGTATACTATCGATTTAATTTAGTCCTATAGGTACCATATCACCTATAATAATAGTCGTCAATAGACGTATCCGATAACCACTCAATCATCTTTAGCCTATATCCTAAATTCCATCCTAATCGCATCCTAGGATTTACTCAAATGAATTTAGCCCATATTTATTCTTGCCGCATAAATATCTCTACACACTTACTGAAGACCCCTCTCTCTCGAATGTTGCTCGACCCGAACATTCACTAAGTCCATACCCCGGATTGTACACTAAACTAATCTAAGGTTCTCTCTTTCATTCTAAGGTATACTCACCCTCAATACCATCATGTAGGAGTCCTAATATCATAACTAGAATCCCCCATAATAATCTTTAATTGCAATTTAACTCCCCCTAAACTCAAAGAAGGAAAACTACCAAATTCAACAAATGCAAATCGATTCGCCCCAAATGCTAATCCATTCGAGCTAGCGAATCGATTCAGTTTCCATCCAAATTAATTCAAAAAGTGTTTTACAAGCAGGTCCTCAAAGGCAAATCGATTTGATCTCAATCCGAATCGATTCAGCCTGAGACAGCCTTATGGGTCCCCTTATGAGAATCGATTCGGTCTAAACCTGAATCGATTGGCCCTATTCGGAGGGCACTATTTGGGCGATTTCATCTTCTCTAAAATACCCAAATATTAACCCATTCTCCATTTTATGGTTTCTAACCTCAACCAACATCATTATAATCATCCTAACACTGATTTCCAACTAACACATAAATTAATTTGTGGTATTAAACCATTTCTCTTAGGTTTAAACCTTAAAACCATTAAAACCCTAGTTTATCATTTTTCTCCCATTTCTAACCATTTCTACACATAACACTAGAAATCATTAAGAGTTTAAAATACATCAATTTGTAAACTCATACTCAAATTTCCTAAATTGATTTTAAGGGTTCTAACCCAAAAATCATATAGTTTACCAACTATAATATGAGATACACATACAAATGAATAAAGCAAGTAAACACTTGCCTTGTGGATAAAATTTGACGACCTCAAATCGAATCCCGCGGAGTTTGGGCCAGAATCCCCTATTCTCTCTTCCTCTTTTGCCTTTTTCCTTTCTCTTTCTCTTCTTTCTCTATTTTATCTCTTTCTCTCCCTCTCTCTCGGGACTTATATGAAAGAAAAGAGGTTTATCTCCTATTAAACCCAAAAATGACTCGTTTACACAATTACGAGTACCTACTAGTCCAAAAGCCCCTGGAACCTAAACACTACCCCGGATACTCTATTCTGACTATCTTGGCCATTCCAAAACCAATCATACACTCGAAATCTCCATTCGAGTTACTTAACTAAAATTCACTAGTCATACCCGACACTTCTCAGTATGCATTTTCTACAATGTAAAATAATTTCCGTCGCTTTACCCGGCTGCGACATGACATAAAAACATTCCGACCCATTTACTCAATTCCCAAAGTAAATGTAGCATGCATCTATAATCAACTAACTCTTATTAATCCAGAATTTACTATTAAATGAAATTCCTCAAATTACCAAATTATGCCCACTTATGTAATTTAAATATCCATAAAAGTACGGGGTATTACACCTATAGTACCATATATTAGTTTTTTGCATTATAATTTGTGTGGGTATAGTGTTATCTGGATACAGTGAGTTTGTATGAGCCATACATAGGCTCTCAGGCTATGGTAACGGGACTTCATGTGGGTGCCACTATATGTGAGAGTCTAGCATTAATTGGATATTGAAATTGTATATGCATGACCTAGGTTGTCATGCTATAGTGACAAGAATTGATTATAGTACATTATAAGTATGTGTGGGGGAACGAGAGAGATCAAGTGGCTATAGGATGTAAATGTTTTTCTTAGCATTTTGATATGGGTGGAACATCACGACTATGTGCGGGGTTGTGTGAGAGACTGATTGACCATAGTAAGGTAAACTATGAGGATGGTATTATATGTGCATTGGAATATTATGAGTATGTGCAAGGTCATGAGAGAGACATGTTCACTATCATTATGTGGTTATGATGATACATGTGGTACAATATGATGTGTTCGGGTCCATGTGGATATGTTATTAATAAAATATGAAAGTAAAAAGTGGTGAACATGTCGTTATCAGATTAATGAGCTATAAATATGGATAGTTGTTGTGATCTGTTATTAAATGGATTGTTGTTAATATCTATCATTATATGGAAATTTGTTCATATCTATTATTATGTGAAATGTTGTTAATGTTCTATGATTAAATGTTTAAAGGTAATCAAGAGACTCTAATACGATATTTACTTCATTTAGTATTTATGTATGGGCTTATCTTACCCTATTTGGGATCACATAACTGGTATTCTTCCGGTGGGATCGACCCATCGTATTCATGGACTGACATATCAGGTTAAAAGTGGGAATCTAAAAGCAGTTGTATCTAGGAGTACATGATTTGACTTCTGGAGTTTCATATCATGTATAATTTGGTTTCTTTTTCATCGCTAACTTATATATGAGAAATTTATTTTGATTTGGTGCGTCATTTATGATTCCACGATTTTTTTGGGATTGTATTGAAGACTTTTGATAGTAACGGCTTGTATTCGAGATTTGAACATTTTAGATATTATTGTTGGTGGAAAATATGTATTCTCATTTCATGCATCATATTGTATTTTTAAAGACATTTATATTGGGATTTATGGATGATGGAGTTGTAATATTGTTCTTCATTATCGTTACGTATCATTGTTGTTTTTTTTTTAAAAATTGTCTCATATTTTGGTAACATGCTACAATTGGTATTTTAATTGTATAACAATTTGTATATCCGAATATTCGGACCTAATCAACCCAAATATTAAAATATACGAGGTGTTACAGTGTTAATTCATTTATTGAGTGTATAAGAAATAAGTTGGATGGAACTAACCAGTCAAGATGCCCATGTTGAGGTTTTCATGAACCTTATTTTAATGATTTATATACCATTAAAAACCATATGTTAGCACGCGGGGTTTCCTACACTTTTTCAATTCAAAATTCTTTGAAAACACAATCTTTAAAAAAATACATAAAATAAAGAGGAAGAAGATAATATATTAAGGATATTAAATGATCCTTTTGGCCACAATAGTATCCCGAAGCAATTTAAAAGTTAGTGGAATATTCCCCAAATATCATGCGGGATTCCAAAGACTATTTGATGAACTTGAAAAACTATATCCAAGTTATAAAGTTGATTACAGTTCCTTGTAAAGTTAATGCATGTGAACGTGGTCAACTTCTTTTAGAACATTTCATCCCATATCTAATGCACACAATTTCACTTTTAGTACATTTCTTCCATAATTTAAAAGCTTGATTTACTTAGTAATTGAATACTATTGGTAACCGTTAATGTGTTTGATATATATATATATATATAAAGTAGAAAACTTACATATGTTATAAGATTAAACAATAATGTCATCAAGATGATTTTTTTTTGCACTTACTATTTTACCCTTACGAATTTTGAATTCATCTTCTTTTGACGCTCTCTAATTTATTTCTCCCTTTTTTCTCAAAATTTTAAAATACGAATAAAATAGTATATTCCAATCTTCCTCTCACATAACACGTAAGACACTAAATGAATGGCTGAGATTAATTTATACTTACACATACCCGCAAATCTTCAACTATGCAAAACACGTCTATTTCTCTGACTATTTTACCTCTACCCTCTCAATCTCTCAACTACCCACTCTTGAAAAGTGCAAAACCCACTCTTGGAAAGTGAAAAACACGCCTATATATCTCTCCAACGAATCCTCTACCCCAAGCAAAGCTTAAAATTGGAAATCCTCAAAACACGCCTCTTTCCCTCTCTCTCTCTCTCTCTCTCTCTCTTCAACAAATCGAAAATCCTCAAAAATGGATTCAAACCGAAAACCCATTTCCCCTCTCTTTTATGGGTATAAAAATCAAGGTTTGATCCTCGCTGCAAATGATCAAGGTTCGTGTTGTATTCATACTAGGCATAACACGAACTTTCTGTAAATGATCCTCGCTGTCATCAAAGGTAATAGTGGGTTTGTGTTTTTCTCATTCTTTTATCTTCTTATCCTTTTTTTATTTACCCTATTGATTTTGAACTTTGTTTTGTATCAGGTTCTACTTTTGATTTCGAAATGGGTCTCAGATCTGATGGACCAAGACACAAATATAATGAGAAGTAAATAGGCCACAGATCTATTTTTTTTATATGGTATGTAAATGGGTATATCAGTTTAAAGGCTAAGGCAACTAACACAACCACCACGATAGAGAAAAACCCATCCCAAACCCTCCCTAATCTGATGTGAATGGTTGGTGAACAACCAACAGGGCTTGGTGAGTTTCATGGTACCCCTTGCCGCCAGCGGTGAGTTTCTTCATCTTTCCTCCTTTATATTTTTTTTTTTATAATTTTCCGTCACCATTATTTTTATATGTTTTTTTTACAATCGGTTTGTTTATAGGTTGTTTTTTTACAACAAGTTTGTTCATTTTAATCATTGGTAGGGATGTGCTCTGTTTTTTTGACAACCTGTTGACCGGACCCCCTCCCAATCCATCTAACCCGAACCCAATCAAACCTGACTGTAAAATCTCTGTTCATTTGTGTTTAAAGATCTTTATATTATGTTTCTTTTTTTGGGTACTATCCCACACTTTTTTTATGTTCCTCTTTCTGAACATCTGTTCATAGAGTCTCATTTTTTGTTTACTTTTAATATAATAAGCAAGGTGGTTGTTTTTTATACTGTACTTCCATTTTTTGTGTTGTTGTGTTTTGTTTACAGGGAAAACGTGGTACATATATGTAGTCAAGGGTTATTCTTTACCATTAGCGTGGAATCAAATGTCGGTGGGGTGAATTAATAGAAGCAGGACGAAGGCAATTGGGTTAGATGTAAGGTTGTTGCAAATGTAAATTTGTGTTTTAGAGCATATCTATATCAGTATATTACCTTTTTAGAATGTTCAATTGGATAACTAGTTTTACCACAATATTAATCTTTTCTCATGTTTTACTCAATTTAGGTACATGGGTTATAAATAAAAGGTTTTTAATCTTTCTTTGGTGGTTTTCAAACTTTTTTGCTTCTAAATTATATTTTATTAATATATTTAGGTTCTTAGTTTTATCCCTGATTTCGATGTAATGCTACTATAAGTTGGTTGCTCCAGTTCAATATGTTCGTATGATCACGCACGTGTTTCTTCACACAACCTTATTTTATCTTTCATTCTCAATACCATATCCCTCTCTCGGATGCGACATGTTTGGTATTTTTTATGATTTCTACATATGGATGGCATTATTTTGGCATATTGATATTGGTTTGGTCATTTCCTTGATTTTTTACACTCACGTGTACTTCTTGCACTCCTCAAGTAAGCTCATTACTTCTATTTTTTATTGTTTGTATTTTTTTTTATTTTTCACATTGAAGGTACTTATTTATCTGATTTTTTTTTATCCTTTCCCTTGCAAGATTAAAGCATTTTTCCTATTTCTAATAGTTTCAGGTATTGATTTTGCAGTTATTTTATGGTTTCTGGAATCTGTCTACATACAATATTTTGGGTGACAATTTACTACTTCAAATTTTGTTTATATTTATCTATTGTAACTCCTATATGTCATATCTCTTACTTGTAGGTATACTCATTGGAAAAGTTATTATCGTTTTATATGTAGTTTTCTTTTTTAAATAGGGTTTTGCTACCTTTGTGAGGATAGTTGCTTCAGGATTGTAAATAGTCCTTATGCAAATTCCCTAACAAATTGATTCTTTGCTACATGTATGTTAAGTCACTACGTTTAGCTCATAACAAGCATTTGTTTTCTCTAAAATGGAGGAGAAAAACAAAGTTGGTGGTATTGACTTATGGCTAATCCAACCATTGTTTAATCCATACATAATTATGACAATTTTTTTTCTTACATTTTAGGAGAAAAGGAGATAATTTTTAGCACAAGAATTTTGTAATGATGAATGAACAAGACATGATGTTGGCGATACAAGCGACATGGCATATTACAGTCACGATTGGAAACACAAGTTGGGTCCTATGAGATTTGTAATGCCTCAACATGCATTATTGTCGTAATGACTGGGCTTTAATTTGATTTTCTTTGAAATTTGAATTGTTTATTGTGCAACATGAGGTTGTGAGCTAAATAATTCATGATGTTTATGTAAGGTCCAAGATATAATATTATTATTGTTATTGTAGTATTTTTTAAAATAGTGTGAATAGTCATAAAAACAAATTATTCTCTGTCGAAATTTGATAAAATATACTATATATATAACTTGTTAAGTTTCACACATATAATATAAACAATAAATGTTTTGTATAATTTAAGTGTAAATAATTAAGAAAGTTTAGATATTTTAAGTATAAACAATAAATGTTTTGTATATGAAATATTTTATCAAATGTATTTGATGGAATAGCGACTTAAACGAAAAAAAAAAACCATTAATCCACAAGGATCATAATCAAATGTAAATTGACATAGCAAAAACCATTAATCCACAGGGGCGCATACACACATATATACTACTAACAAAATGTGCTTTGGTGGCTGTTTAAGATTATAAGTATCTTTATTAATTTAAGTGTGTGGCCTAATGTGCTTTGGAGTATTTTTTTTCTGTAACACAGTGCTTAGTCGTACAATCAGAGGAAGCAATATCTAAATTTTCTTAATTGTTTACACTTTAAATATAGAAAGCATTTATTGTTTATATTATACTCGATTTTAGACTTTTCAAAATTATCAGCGTGCCTTTCAGCACGGGCATACCCTAGTGTGTGTGTGTGTGTGTGTGTATATATATATGCACACACACACGGTTGCCTTTATTGAATTTAACGTTGAACTCCATCAATTCCTTTTTTAAATGACTATATTTTCCCTTTTTTAATTACTTAAATTTTTTGTTTTTAACTTAAAGCTTTTCATCCAATTCTTGAAATTCTTTTGTACATACTTTACATACACGGTTTTATATATGAGCGATATATTAGGAATATTGTGATAAAAGTCTCAATTGGAGAGCCAAAAGATACTTTTCTTTTAAAAAAATAAATACAAAAAGATATATAAAGACATGTGGTTATTAAGTGACATTATTTATCTTGCCTTTTACTTGATTATGTTCTTCATACTCATATGCTTTAGTTTACCTTCTGTGTAATTTAAAATCTATTTATGCACAAACATCGTGTGGGCCATTAATGCCAGTTCTTTATAATGAGAAATGTGATATTAGGGTTAGTTTTAACAATGTTTATTACAAATTTGGTATAATATTTTCTCTGCTTATTTAACGTGTTACTTTCAATTTATTACGACTTTTTATTATTAAAGGTTTTTCTATTAAGAAAGGTTGGATGTTCCAAAAACAAAGGAAATGTTACTACAATTTTGGAAAAATTGCTACTGTAAAACTTTTTTTTTATCTCCCTCTCTCTCTTTATAAGTAGAACATTTTATTCCAAGAACGTTTAAATAAATGGAGTGAAAGTCGAGCGAAGGATCCTGATAGGGGTGGTAAACGGACGGATACAGATCGGATACCATGTTTTCCATTTCCATATCTGTATCCGCTATCTGAATGTACTATCCATATTCGTATCCTTATTCGCCCGGATAGTTAAAACAACTATCCATATCCGTATCCGCTCGGATACCTCGGATTCGGATAATATCCGTATCCGTTTACATTATTTAGCCATCGCAAAAAATAACTATTAAAATATCCAATCCAATTCAAATAAATATATAACAAAATTACTGCGTCCTAACATTAACAATTATGGATTCCATAATAATAGTATCAATCCATAATGATAATATGGCTTAAAGCCATCCATATAAGCTTAAAGTCATTCAAAGAAAGATAACAGTCGCATTCCATGACAGTAGAAATAAATATGCACCTTTTAGACTAAATAAAATTTATTGAGAATGATAACCTCATGAACCTTTTGTTTTCAAAACATATTGATATTTTTATTTTAATAAGTATATATTTTTATTTTTTATATAATATACCTGTTGTTAACTTCAGTTCTCATCACAATCAAAACCATCTCTTTACTTTTCTGTTAACAACCACATGAGGATTTCTTTTCTCTTGTTTTGTACGAAAGAGAAATGAAATGAAGTTAGTTTTTTTTTTTGAGTGTAGTATATGTTCTTAAGTGGGTGTATGATGTGTGTGATAGGGTGTATTGTAACTTTAGTATAACTTCATGATAATATACCCAATAAAATAATAATACATGACATTTTATAACATACCCAATAAAATAATAACTTTAGGGCGTTTTTTGTTTTGAGTGGAGTATATGTTTATTTTGTTTTAGGTAATAAACAATTAAGTTTTTTTTTTAATATTATTTTATTAGTAATACTAATACTAATATTATTAGTAATATTTTAAACATATGTTTGACGGATAAAGATATCCGGTAAAAAGAATATCCGATGAAATGGATACTCCGCATCGGATACGGATTATCCGTGTCGGATACTAGTACTATCCGTATCCGTATCCGTTTTCTCGGATATTTGTATAGAGTATCCATATTCGTATCCGTTTCCATATTTTCAGATAAATATCCGCAAATTCGGATTTGGATATCGGAGCGATGCGGATTTTCGAATATCCGTTTACAGCCCTAGATCCTGATAATAATCGTGGTGGATCGAAATTTTTTGTTCAACATAAGTATGATAAGGTATTATTATATTGAATTTTATTTCCATCTAATATAATATATGCATGAATTTGATATTTGACATTTACATTGTGTTTTTAATTATCATTTTTATTTTTAATGAAGGGTGCGTTACTTGATTCTACAAAACGATGATACTCATTAAATCTCGAGCAAGGGATAGGCTAATTCGGAGGTTGAGTCTCATTATATAAGTATTGTTGTTGCAACAATTTAAATGAAGAATTAAACAAGGAACGAAATTACCCAATTAGGAGCCGAGACAAAAAAATATAAGAAATTCAGAACTGGACAGTGTAGAATTATGGCTGAGTTGCAGACAATGTCGCTCTCTTTAAGGTGTTTCACTGCTCTCCCCAAAGTGTGATGACTGTTTTAGTAACCTCGTCACCCCAGGATAAAACAACCCAAAAAGATGAAACGGTAGCACACGCCAGATTCATTCAATCAACCCCCATTTTTGTGATTTTTACTACTCGATTATGATAAATATAAATAATCTGGAGGAAGATTAAATATGTCTGTGTTGTTATAATTATTCAGGGGATGAATAATTATTTTTCTGTGTATGAATAATTATTTCTCTATGTATGAAAAATTTCTGAGAGAACTGTGTATTAAAAAGGAAGGTTAAGGCCTCCTTTTATTGCAAACAAATATTAACATTAATGGGAAAAAATGTGGGTCAAGTGGAAGAGAAATTTTCGGAAAACATTTTTGAGTGGGAGGAATTTTTCAAGTGTAAATAACCACGTTTTTTATTCCTGAAAAAATTACCGTCAATAATTAATTTTAAGCCCAAAAAATGTCAATTTATTTGTCCAAAAAATTATTTCTTAATGGACCAAGCCTAGGACGCAAGACCCAGGACCCGGACACTGGTACGGTCTGGACCGAACGGACGGCGGCGGCGACACGCGTCTATGACTTGGCCCATTGGGTTTACCCCACATACCCACAAAATATTGAATGCCCAAAGGGCTGAACCTTTGATCTCCAAAATGAGTTTATTAAGATAACTCGTTTTGTCCATTCTATCGATGTGGGACTAACACTGAAAATCCACTTAAGTTTTAAACTATTATAATAGCTAGTTAAGAGTGCTGTTTCCAAGAATTCCCCACGTCCAAAACTTGAAAACATTTTATCGAGCAATAATTCATAGAATTGTGCATAAGCAAAGGTGTCTTTCGACTTGAACCTTTATGTAGTAAAGATGATTCAGAATATACTAGAGTAACCGTAGTTTTGAACTCTATCTCTGACTACATCCCCCACACAACCCTACTTGGGTGTAGACTTGTAGTTCTAATAGCCATCACATTACGGCCATGCGCTTCTATTCCAGTATAGTGAACGCTTTAGGAGTTTGCCCAAAATATCAATAGGAAGCGACACACTTTCACATTCACATAGGTGAGTCTATCAAGAGTACTCATGTAGCTCGGTACCCCACTCAAAATATAACTATAGATATCATTAAGAGTTTTAGTAACTCATCATTTACTCGCTTCAGGATATCATGCTCCATAGGGATGGACTCGGAGTAAAATCCCGTTCTATATTAATTAATAATCGCATGATTCAACCCATATCACTTGTGACTTATTATTACCCTTTGAACATATTTCTTGGGATCTACAGTCTATATGTTGTGTTACCATCACAAATGACTCATTTATCCAAGGGCTTTAGTCCCATCCCTTTCTAGGTGTTCCACACCTTCTCCCTAGTTAGTCCTTTCGTCAAAGGATCAGCTAAGTTCTGTTCAGACCGTATATGATCCACCCTCATAGCACCCGTAAAAATAAATTCTCTAATAATGTTATGTTTACGACGTATTTGTCATTTCTTACCGTTATAATAACGGTTCTCTACTTTTGTAATAGCTGCGAAACTATCAACATGAATCAAAATGGCTAGTATCATGATTTCCCATAATGGGATACCTGACAGGAGGTTTCTTAAACAACCTGCCTCTTCACTAGTAGTAGCTAGCACTGTTATCTCAAACTTCATAGTGGATTGAGCCAAAATAGTTTGTTTCTTAGATTTCCAAGAAACTGCACCACCAGCGATGCTAAATATATGTCCACTAGTAGCCTTACACTAAACCAAAAACAGGAATCTGACACGATTTAAAACTGCGCCAGAATCAGGTGTTCCAAAATGACATTTTTTTATGGCACGGCTCAAAAGTTTGCCAAATTTGGCCAAACAGGAACACTTCTTGCACACTTTTAAACAATGCCATAATTTGATATTTCTGGCACACTTTTGGCACAGTTTTTAACTGTGCCAGATTCATCCAAACAGGAATACTTCTGGCAAACTTTTAAACAGTGCCAGAATTTGATATTTCTGGCACACTTTTTAACTGTGCCAGATTCAGCCAAACAGGAACACTTCTGGCACACTTTTGGCACGGTTTTGAACTGTGCCAAATTTTATATATAAAAAAAATTAATTATTTGAAATTACAAAATTCACAAATTAATAATATTGCACGTTGTTAATAAACTAATGTACATATAAACTTCAAAATATTATAAGTCTTTAACAGTACACAGGCCCAAAAAAAATTGGGTAGAGTTTCCTCTAGTTTCTGGACATTCCAAAACCTATTAATACAAAATCTGCCTAACATAAAGCCCGCACGGTCACAAAATATAACAATTAACTAACAAATACACGACCATAAAAGTCAACAATAAAACAACAAAAGACCGCATGGCCATGACACAAAAAAATGGAATAATGAATAAATCCCTTGTTGTAAACCATTGAGTTCTCTATGTGTTCCACGTGAATAAATGCCAACGATAAACTGTTATCCTGAAAAAAAAAATACGATACAAAAAAGATACGATATTAGTAACCCAATAATTTATAAAAAAAATTTTGCTCAAACTAAAAAAATACATATATGAGTGGAAATTACAGTCATATTCTCAAACAGGGAGACCCGGGACTACGCGGTCAGTTCCTACAAGTTACATTGGTCCCATGCGAGGTGTTCGTGCCTCCTACGGGGCCGTTTGGGGGCTGGGCTTGGTTTTCACCCTTTAACGGCTTATTTTTAAGTCTAAGTGTGATTTTTGCAAAATATCATCATACTCTCAAACCGGGAGACCCGGGACTACGTCGTCAGTTCCTACAAGTTACATTGGTCCAGTGCGAGGTGTTCGTTCCTCCTACGGGGACATTTGGGGGCTAGTTTGGGTTTTCACCCTTTAACAGCTTGTTTATAAGTCTAAGTGTGATTTTTGCAAATTATCGTCACACTCTCAAATCGGGAGACCCGAGACTACACGGTCAGTTCTTACAAGTGACATTGGTCCTGTGCAAGGTCTTCGTGCCCCCTACGGGGTCGTTTGGGGATTAGTTTGGATTTTCACCCTTTAACAGCTTGTTTGTAAGTCTAAGTGTGATTTTTCCAAATTATCATCATACTCTCAAACCGGGAGTCCCAGGACTATGCGATCAGTACCTACAAGTTGCATTGGTCCCGTGCGAGGTGTTCGTAACTCCTACGGGCCCGTTTGGGGGCTGGTTTCGGTTTTCACCCTTTAACGGCTTGTTTTTAAGTCTAAGTGTGATTTTTGCAAATTATCATCATACTCTCAAACTGGGAAACCTGGGACTACGCGGTCAGTTGCTACAAGTTGCATTAGTCACGTGCGAGGTTTTCGTGCCCCCTACGGGGTCGTTTGGGGACTGGTTTGGGTTTTCAGCCTTTAACAACTTGTTTTTCAGTCCAAGTGTGATTTTTATAAATTATCATCATACTCTCAAACAGGGTGACTCGGGACTACGCGATCAATTCCTACAAGTTGCATTGGTCCCGTCCGAGGTGTTCGTGCCTCCTACGGGGCCGTTCGGGGGATGGTTTGGGTTTTCACCCTTTAACGGATTGTTTTTAAGTTAAGCGTGATTTTTGCAAATTATCATCATACTCTCAAACTGGGAGACCCGGGACAACGCGGTTAGTTACTACAAGTTGCATTAGTCCCGTGCGAGGTGTTCGTGCCCCCTCCGAAGTCATTTGGGGACTGGTTTGGGTTTTCACCCTTTAACGCCTTGTTTTTAAGTCTAAGTGTGATTTTTGCAAATTATCGTCATACCCTCAAACCGGGAGACTCGGGACTACGCGATCAGTTCCTACAAGTTACATTGGTCCCGTGCAAGGTGTTCGTGCCTCCTACGGGGCCGTTTGGGGGCAGGTTTGGGTTTTCACCCTTTAACGGCTTATTTTTAAGTTTAAGTGTGATTTTTGCAAATTATCGTCATACTCTCAAACCGGGAGACCCGGGACTACGCCGTCAGTTCCTACAAGCTTCATTGGTCCAGTGCGAGGTGTTTGTTCCTCCTACCGGGCCGTTCGGGGGATGGTTTGGGTTTTCACCCTTTAACGGCTAGTTTTTAAGTCTAAGTGTGATTTTTGCAAATTATCACCACACCCTCAAACCGGGAGACCCGAGACTATACGGTCAGTTTCTACAAGTTGCATTGGTCCCGTACGAGGTGTTCGTGCCCCCTACGGGGTCGTTTGGGGACTGCTTTGGGTTTTCACCCTTTAACAGCTTATTTTTAAGACTAAGTGTGATTTTTACAAATTATCGTCATACTCTCAAATCGGGAGACTCGGGACTACGTGGTCAGTTCGTACAAGTTATATTGGTCCCATGCGAGGTGTTCGTTCCTCCTACGGGGCCGTTTGGGGGCTGGTTTCGGTTTTCACCCTTTAACGGCTTACTTTTAAGTCTAAGTGTGATTTTTTAAATTATCGTCATACTCTCAAACTGGGAGACCCGGGACAATCCGGTCAGTACCTACAAATTGCATTGGTCCCGTGCGAGGTGTTCGTGCCTCCTACGGGGCCGTTTGGGGGCTGGTTTGGGTTTTCACCCTTTAAAAGCTTGTGTTTTAAGTCTAAGTGTGATTTTTGCAAATTATCATCATACTCCCAAACTAGGAGACCTGAAACAACACAACCACTTCCTACAAGTTGCATTGCTCCCGTGCGAGGTGTTCGTGCCTCCTACGGGGCCGTTTGGGGGCTGGTTTGGGTTTTCTCGCTTTAACGGCTTATTTTTAAGTCTGAGTGTGATTTTTGCAAATTATCGTCATACTGTCAAACTGGGAGACCCGGGACTACGCGGTCAGTTGCTACAAGTTGCATTGGTCCCGTGCGAGGTTTTCGTGCCCCCTACGGGGTCGTTTGGGGACTGCTTTCAGTTTTCACCCTTTAACAGCTTGTTTTTAAGTCTAAGTGTGATTTTTGTAAATTATCATCATACTCTCAAACTGGGAAACCTGGGACTACGCGATCAGTTGCTACAAGTTGCATTAGTCTCGTACGAGGTTTTCGTGCCCCCTACGGGGTCGTTTGGGGACTGGTTTGGGTTTTCAGCCTTTAACAGCTTGTTTTTCAGTCTAAGTGTGATTTTTATAAATTATCATCATAGTCTCAAACAACGTGACTCGGGATAACGTGATAAATCCCTACAAGTTGCATTGGTCCCGTCCGAGGTGTTCGTGCCTCCTACGGAGCCGTTCGGGGGATGGTTTGGGTTTTCACCCTTTAACGGATTGTTTTTAAGTTAAGCGTGATTTTTGCAAATTATCATCATACTCTCAAACTGGGAGACCCGGGACAACGCGGTTAGTTACTACAAGTTGCATTAGTCCCGTGCGAGGTGTTCGTGCTCCCTCCGAAGTCATTTGGGGACTGGTTTGGGTTTTCACCCTTTAACGCCTTGTTTTTAAGTCAAAGTGTGATTTTTGCAAATTATCGTCATACGCTCAAACCGAGAGACTCGGGACTACGCGATCAGTTCCTACAAGTTGCATTGGTCCCGTGCAAGGTGTTCGTGCCTCCTACGGGGCCGTTTGGGGGCAGGTTTGGGTTTTCACCCTTTAACGGCTTATTTTTTAGTTTAAGTGTGAATTTTGCAAATTATCGTCATACTCTCAAACCGGGAGACCCGGGACTACGCCGTCAGTTCCTACAAGCTTCATTGGTCCAGTGCGAGGTGTTTGTTCCTCCTACGGGGCCGTTCGGGGGATGGTTTGGGTTTTCACCCTTTAACGGCTTGTTTTTAAGTCTAAGTGTGATTTTTGCAAATTATCACCACACTCTCAAACCGGGAGACCCGAGACTATACGGTCAGTTTCTACAAGTTGCATTGGTCCCGTACGAGGTGTTCGTGCCCCCTACGGGGTCGTTTGGGGACTGCTTTGGGTTTTCACCCTTTAACAGCTTATTTTTAAGACTAAGTGTGATTTTTACAAATTATCGTCATACTATCAAATCAGGAGACTCGGGACTACGTGGTCAGTTCGTACAAGTTATATTGGTCCCATGCGAGGTGTTCGTTCCTCCTACGGGGCCGTTTGGGGGCTGGTTTCGGTTTTCACCCTTTAACGGCTTACTTTTAAGTCTAAGTGTGATTTTTTAAATTATCTTCATACTCTCAAACTGGGAGACCCATGACAATCCGGTCAGTACCTACAAGTTGCATTGGTCCCGTGCGAGGTGTTCGTGCCTCCAATGGGGCCGTTTGGGGGCTGGTTTGGGTTTTCACCCTTTAAAAGCTTGTGTTTTAAGTCTAAGTGTGATTTTTGCAAATTATCATCATACTCTCAAACTAGGAGACCGGAAACAACACAACCACTTCCTACAAGTTGCATTGCTCCCGTGCGAGATGTTTGTGCCTCCTACGGGGCCGTTTGGGGGCTGGTTTGGGTTTTCTCGTTTTAACGGCTTGTTTTTAAGTCTAAGTGTGATTTTTGCAAATTATCGTCATACTGTCAAACCGGGAGACCCGGGACTACGCGGTCAGTTGCTACAAGTTGCATTGGTCCCGTGCGAGGTTTTCGTGCCCCCTACGGGGTCGTTTGGGGACTGCTTTCAGTTTTCACCCTTTAACAGCTTGTTTTTAAGTCTAAGTGTGACTTTTATAAATTATCATCATACTCTCAAATCGGGTGACCCGGGACTACGCGATCAATTCCTACAAGTTGCATTGGTCCCGTGCGAGGTGTTTGTGCCTCCTTACGGGGCCGTTTGGGATATCGCCCATTAACATATTGTTTTTAAGTCTAAGTGTGATTTTTTCAAATTATTAACATACTCACAAACCGAGAGACTCGGGACTACGTAGTCAGTTTCTACAAGATGCATTGGTCCCGTCCGAGGTGTTCGTGCCTCCTACGGGGCCGTTTGGGGGCTGGTTTGGGTTTTCAACCTTTAACAGCTTGTTTTTAAGTCTAAGTGTGATTTTTGCAATTATCATCATACTCTCAAACCAGGAGACCCGAGACTACGCCGTAAGTTCCTACAAGTTGCATTGGTCCAGTGGGAGGTGTTCCTTCCTCCTACGAGGCCGTTTAGGTTTTCACCTTTTTAACAGCTTGTTTTTAAGCCTAAGTGTGATTTTTGCAAATTATCGTCATACTCTCAAACTGGGAGACCCGGGACTACGCGGTTAGTTGATACAAGTTGCATTAGTCCCGTACGAGGTTTTCGTGCCCCCTACGGGGTTGTTTGGGGACTGGTTTGGGTTTTCTGCCTTTAACAACTTGTTTTTCAGTCTAAGTGTGATTTTTATAAATTATCATCATACTCTCAAATCGGGTGACCCGGGACTACGCGATCGATTCCTACAAGTTGCATTTGTCCCGTGCGAGGTGTTCGTGCCTCCTACGGGGCCGTTTGGTGGCTACTTTGGGTTTTCACCCATTAACGGATTGGTTTTAAGTCTGAGTGTGATTTTTGCAAATTATTGTCATACTCTCAAACCGAGAGACCCGGGACTACGCGGTCAGTTTCTACAAGATGCATTGGTCCCGTTCGAGGTGTTCGTGCCCCTACGAGGCCATTTGGGGGCTAGCTTGGGTTTTCACCCTTTAACCGATTGTTTTTAAGTTAAGCGTGATTTTTGGAAATTATCATCATACTCTCAAGCTGGGAGACCCGGGACTACGCGGTTAGTTACTACAAGTTGCATTAGTCCCATGCGAGGTGTTCGTGCCCCCTCCGAGGTCATTTGAGGTCTGGTTTGGGTTTTCACCCTTTAACGGCTTGTTTTTAAGTCTAAGTGTGATTTTTTCAAATTATCGTCATACCCACAAACCGGGAGACCCGGGACTACACGATCAGTTCCTACAAGTTGCATTAGTCCCGTGCGAGGTTTTCGTGCCTCCTACGGGGCCGTTTGGTGGCAGGTTTGGGTTTTCATCCTTTAATGGTTTGTTTTTAAGTTTAAGTGTGATTTTTGCAAATTATCGTCATACTCTCAAATCGGGGGACCCGAGACTACGCCGTCAGTTCCTACAAGTTTCATTGGTCCAGTGCGAGGTGTTTGTTTCTCCTACGGGGCCGTTCGGGGGATGGTTTGGGTTTTCACCCTTTAACGGCTTATTTTTAAGTCTAAGTGTGATTTTTGCAAATTATCATTACACTCTCAAACCGGGAGACCCGAGACTACACGGTCAGTTTCTACAAGTTGCATTGGTCCCGTACGAGGTGTTCGTGCCCCCTACGGAGTCATTTGGGGACTGCTTTGGGTTTTCACCCTTTAACAGCTTATTTTTAAGACTAAGTGTGATTTTTACAAATTATCATCATACTCTCAAACCGGGAGACTCGGGACTATGTGGTCAGTTCCTACAAGTTACATTTGTCCCATGCGAGGTGTTCGTGCCTCCTACAGGGCCGTTTGTGGGCTGGTTGGGTTTTTCACCTTTTATCGACTTATTTTTATGTCTAAGTGTGATTTTTGTAAATTATCGTCATACTCTCAAACTGGGAGACCTGGGACAATCCGGTCAGTACCTACAAGTTGCATTGGTCCCGTGCGAGGTGTTCGTGCCTCCTACGGGGCCGTTTTGGGGTTGGTTTGGGTTTTCACCCGTTAATGGCTTGTGTTTTAAGTCTAAGTGTGATTTTTGCAAATTATCATCATACTCTCAAATTAGGAGACCTGAGACTACATGGTCAGTTCCTACAAGTTGCATTGGTCCCGCGCGAGGTGTTCGTGCCTCCTACGGGGCCGTTTGGGGGCTGGTTTGGGTTTTTCTCGCTTTAACGACTTATTTTTAAGTATAAGTGTGATTTTTGCAAATTATCGTCATACTCTCAAACCGGGAGACCCGGGACTACGCGGTCAGTTGCTACAAGTTGCATTGGTCCCGTGCGAGGTTTTCGTGCCCCCTACGGGGTCGTTTGGGGACAGGTTTTGGTTTTCACCATTTAACAGCTTGTTTTTAAGTCTAAGTGTGATTTTTATAAATTATCATCATACTCTCAAACCGGGTGACCCGGGACTACGCGATCAATTGCTACAAGTTGCAATGGTCCCGTGAAAGGTGTTCGTGCCTCCTACGGGGCCGTTTGGTGGCTGGTTTGGATTTTCACCCATAAACAGATTGTTTTTAAGTCTAAGTGTATTTTTTCAAATTATTAACATACTCACAAAGTGAGAAACTCGGGACTACGCGGTCAGTTTCTACAAGTTGCAATCGTCCCGTCCGAGGTGTTCGTGCCTCCTACGGGGCCGTTTTGGGGTTGGTTTGGGTTTTCACCCGTTAATGGCTTGTGTTTTAAGTCTAAGTGTGATTTTTGTAAATTATCATCATACTCTCAAATTAGGAGACCTGAGACTACATGGTCAGTTCCTACAAGTTGCATTGGTCCCGCGCGAGGTGTTCGTGCCTCCTACGGGGCCGTTTGAGGCCTGGTTTGGGTTTTCACCCTTTAACGGCTTATTTTTAAGTCTAAGTGTGATTTTTGCAAATTATCATCATACCCTCAAATGGGGTGACCCGGGACAACGTGATCAGTTCCTACAATTTGAATTGGTCACGAGAGAGGTGTTCGTGCCTCCTACGGGGCCGTTTGGGGGCTGGTTTGGGTTTTCACCCTTTTAACGGCTTGTTTTTAAGTCTAAGTTTGATTTTTGCAAATTATCGTCATACTCTCAAACCGGTAGACCCGAGTCTACACGGTCAGTTCCTACAAGTTGCATTGGTCTCGTCCGAAGTGTTCATGCCCCCTACGGGGTCGTTTGTGGGCTGCTTTGGGTTTTCACCCTTTAACAGCTTGTTTTTAAGAGTAAGTGTGATTTTTGCAAATTATCATCATAGTCTCAAACCGGGAGACTCGTGACTACGTGATCAGTTCCTACAAGTTACATTGGTCCCGTGCGAGGTGTTCGTGCCTCCTATGGGTCGTTTGAGGGCTTGTTTGGTTTTTCACCCTTTAACGGCTTGTTTTTAAGTCTAAGTGTGATTTTTGCAAATTATCGCCATACTCTCAAATCGTGAGACCCGAGAGTACGTGGTCAGTTCCTACAAGTTTCATGAGTCCCGTGCGAGGTGTTCGTACCGCCTACGGGGTCGTTTGGTGGCTGGTATGGGTTTTCACCCTTTCACTGCTTATTTTTAAGTCTAAGTGTGATTTTTTGTAAATTATCATCATACTCTCAAATCGGGAGACCCGAGACTACGCGGTCAGTTCCTACAAGTTGCATTGGTCCTGTGCGAGGTGTTCGTTCCTCCTATGGAGCCATTCGGGGGCTGGTTTGGTTTTTCACCCGTTAACGGTTTGTTTTTAAGTCTAATTGTGGTTTTTGCAAATTATGGTCATACTCTTAAACCGGGAGTCCCAGGACTACGCGACCAGTACCTATAAGTTGTATTGGTCCCGTGCGAGGTGTTCATGACTCCTACGGGGTCGTTTGGGGCCTGGTTTGGTTTTTCACCCCGTAACGGCTTATATTTAGGTCTAAGTGTGATTTTTACAAAATATCATCATACTCTCAAATCGGGAGACCCGGGACTACGCCGTCAAATCCTATAATTTGCATTGGTCCCGTTCGAGGTGTTCCTGCCCCCTACGGGGTCGTTTGGGGGCTGGTGTGGGTTTTCACCCTTTAACGGCTTGTTTTTAAGTCTACGTGTGATTTTTGCAAATTATCATCATACTCTCAAACCGGGAGACCCAAGAATACGCGGTCAGTTCCTACAATTTGCATTGGTCCCGTGCGACGTGTTCCTGCCTCCTACGGGGCCGTTTGGGGGCTTGTTTGGGTTTTCACCCTTTAACGGCTTATTTTCAGGTCTAAGTGTGGTTTTTGCAAATTGTTGTCATACTCTCAAACTGGGAGACCCGGGACTACGCAGTCAGTTCCTATAAGTTGCATTGGTCCCGTGCGAGGTGTTCGTGCGCCCTACGGGGCCGTTTGGGGGCTGCTTTGGGTTTTCACACTTTAAGGGATTTTTTTTAGTCTAAGTGTGATTTTTGCAAATTATCGTCATACTCTCAAATTGGGAGACTCGGGACTATGCGGTCAGTTCCTAGAAGTTGCAATTGTCCCGTGCGAGGTGTTCATTCCTCCTACGGGGCCGTTTGGGGGCTGGTTTGGCATTTCTCCCTTTAACGGCTTGTTTTGAAGTCTAAGTGTGATTTTTTTAAATTATCATCATACTCTCAAACCGGGAGACCGGGGACTACGCGGTCAGTTCCTACAAGTTGCATTGGTCCCGTACGAGGTGTTCGTGCCTCCTACGGGTTTGTTTGGGGGCCGATTTGGGTTTTCACCCATAAACGGCATGTTTTTAAGTCTAAGTGTGACCTTTGCAAATTATTGTCATAGTCTCAAATCGGGAGACCCGAGACTACGCGGTCAGTTCCTACAAGTTACATTGGTCCCGTGCGAGGTGTTCGTGCCTCCTATGGGGCCGTTCGGGGGCTGGTTTTGGTGTTCACCCTTTAACGGCTTATTTTTAAGTCTAAGTGTGATTTTTGCAAATTATTGTCATTCTCTCAAACCGAGAGTCTCAGGAGTACGCGGTCAGTTCCTAGAAGTTGCATTGGTCCCGTGCGAGGTGTTCGCGCCTCCTAGAGGGTCGCTTGGGTCCTGGTTTGGGTTTTCACCCGTTAACGGTTTAGTTTTAAGTCTAAGTGTGATTTTGATAAATAACATCATACTCTCAAACCGGGAGACCCGGGACTACGCGATCAGTTCCTATAAATTGGATTGATCCCGTGCGAGGTGTTCGTGCCTCCTATGAGGCCGTTTGGGGGCTGGTTTGGGTTTTCACCATTTAATGGCTTGTTTTTAAGTCTAAGTGTGATTTTTGCAAATTATTATCATACTCTCAAACCGGGAAACCCGGGAATACGCAGTCAGTTCCTACAAGTTGCATTGGTCCCGTGCGAGGTGTTCGTGCATCCTACGGAGCCGTTCGGGGGCTGGTTTGGATTTTCACCTTTTAAGGGTTTGTTTTTAAGTCTAATTGTGATTTTTGCAAATTATGGTCATACTCTTAAACCGGGAGTCCTAGGACTACGCGACCAGTACCTATAAGTTGCATTGGTCCCGTTCGAGGTGTTCCTGACTCGTACGGGGTCGTTTGGGGCCTAGTTTGGGTTTTCACCCGGTAACGGCTTATTTTTAAGTCTAAGTGTGATTTTTTCAAACTATCATCATACTCTCAAATCGGGAGATCCGGGACTACGTCGTCAAATCCTATAATTTACATTGGTCCCGTTCGAGGTGTTCCTGCCCCCTACGGGGTCGTTTGGGTGCTGGTGTGGGTTTTCACCCTTTAACGGCTTGTTTTTAAGTCTAAGTGTGATTTTTGCAAATTATCATCATACTCTCAAATAGGGAGACCCGAGACTACGCGGTCAGTTCCTACAAGTTGCATTGGTCCCGTGCGACGTGTTCGTGCCTCCTACGGGGCCGTTTGGGGGCTGGTTTGGGTTTTCACCCTTTAACGGCTTATTTTCAGGTCTAAGTGTGGTTTTTGCAAATTGTTGTCATACTCTCAAACTGGGAGACCCGGGACTACGCAGTCAGTTCCTATAAGTTGCATTGGTCCCGTGCGAGGTGTTCGTGCGCCCTACGTGGTCGTTTAGGGGTTGGTTTGAGTTTTCACTCTTTAAGGGCTTTTTTTTAGTCTAAGTGTAATTTTAGAAAATTATCGTCATACTCTCAAATTAGGAGACTCGGGTCTATGCGGTCAATTCCTACAAGTTGCAATTATCCCGTGCGAGGTGTTCGTTCCTACTACGGGGCCGTTTGGGGGCTGGTTTGGCTTTTCGCCCTTTAACGGCTTGTTTTGAAGTCTAAGTGTGATTTTTGCAAATTATCGTCATACTCTCAAACCGAGAGACCGGGGACTACGCGGTCAGTTCCTACAAGTTGCATTGGTCCCGTGCGAGGTGTTCGTGCCTCATACGGGTCCGTTTGGGGGCCGGTTTGGGTTTTCACACTTAAACGACATGTTTTTAAGTCTAAGTGTGACCTTTGCAAATTATCGTCATACTCTCAAATCGGGAGACCTAGTAGTTTCAAATGTCCCATGCGAGGTGTTCGCGCCTCCTACGGGGTCATTTGGGGCCTGGTTTGGGTTTTCACCCGTTAACGGCTTAGTTTTAAGTCTAAGTGTGATTTTTGCAAAATAACATCATACTCTCAAACCGGGAGACCCGGGACTACGCAATCAGTTCCTACAAGTTGCATTGATCCTGTGCGAGGTTTTCGTGCCTCCTACGGGGCCGTTTGGGTGCTGGTTTGGGTTTTCACCATTTAATGGCTTGTTTTTAAGTCTGAGTGTGATTTTTACAAATTATTATCATACTCTCAAACCGGGAAACCCGAGACTACGCGGTCAGTTCCTGCAAGTTGCATTGGTCCCGTGCGAGGTGTTCGTGCCTCCTACGGAGCCGTTTGGGGGCTGGTTTGGGTTTTCACCCTTTAACGGCTTATTTTTATGTCTAAGTGTGAGTTTTGCAAATTATCGTCATACTCTCAAACCGGGAGTCCCAGGACTATGCGGTCAGTACCTACAAGTTTCATTGGTCCCGTGCGAGGTGTTCGTGACTCCTACGGGGTCGTTTGGGGCCTGGTTTGGGTTTTCACCCGTTAATGGCTTATTTCTAAGTCTAAGTGTGATTTTTGCAAACTATCCTCATACTCTCAAATCGAGAGACCCGGGACTACGCTGTCAAATCTTACAATCTGCATTGGTCCCGTTCGAGGTGTTCCTACCCCCTACGGGGTCATTTGGGGGCTGGTGTGGGTTTTCACCCTTTAACGGCTTGTTTTTAAGTCTATGTGTGATTTTTGCAAATTATTGTCATACTCTCAAATCGGGAGACCCGAGACTATGCGGTCAGTTCCTACAAGGTGCATTGGTCCCGTGCGAGATGTTCGTGCCGCCTACGGGGTCGTTTGGTGGCTGGTTTCGGTTTTCACCCATTAACGGCTTGTTTTTAAGTCCAAGTGTGATTTTTGCAAATTATTGTCATACTCTCAATCCGGGAGACCTAGGACTACATGGTGAGTTCCATCAAGTTGCATTGGTCCCTGGCGAGGTGTTCGTGCCTCCTACAGGGCCGTTTAGGGGATGGTTTGGTTTTGACCCTTTAACGGCTTGTTTTTAAGTCTAAGTTTGATTTTTACAAATTATCATCATACTCTTAAATCGGGAGACCCGAGACTACGCGGTCAGTTCGTACAAGTTTCATTGGTCCCGTGCGAGGTGTTCGTTCCTCCTACGGGGCCGTTTGGCGGCTGGTTTTACTTTTCACCCTTTAACGGCTTATTTTTAAGTCTAAGTGTGATTTTCCAAATCATCGTCATACTCTCAAACCAGGAGACCTGGGACTACACGGTCAGTTCCTACAAGTTGCATTGGTCCCGTGCGAGGTGTTCGTGCCTCCTATGGGGCCGTTTGGGGGCCGGTTTAGGTTTTAACCCTTTAACGACTTGTTTTTAGGTCTAAGTGTGATTTTTGCAAATTATTGTCATACTCTCAAACCGGGAGAGCCGGGACTACGCAGTCAGTTCCTACCAGTTGCATTGGTCCCGTGCGAGGTGTTTGTGCCTCCTACGGGGCCATTCGGGGGCTGGTTTGGGTTTTCACGCTTTAACGGCTTATTTTTAAGTCTAAGTGTGACTTTTGGAAATTATCGTCATACTCTCAAATCGAGAATCCCAGGACTTCGCGGTCAGTTCCTACAAGTTGCAATGGTCCTGTGCGAGGTGTCCGTGCCTCCTACGGGGTCGTTTCGGGCCTAGTTTGGGGTTTCACCCATTAACGGCTTATTTTTAAGTCTAAGTGTGATTTTTGCAAAATAACATCATACTCTCAAACCAGGAGACCTGGGACTACACGGTCAGTTCCTACAAGTTGCATTGGTCCCGTGCGAGGTGTTCGTGCCTCCTATGGGGCCGTTTGGGGGCCGGTTTAGGTTTTAACCCTTTAACGACTTGTTTTTAGGTCTAAGTATGATTTTTGCAAATTATTGTCATACTCTCAAACCAGGAGACCCGGGCCTAAGCAGTCAGTTCCTACCAGTTGCATTGGTCCCGTGCGAGGTGTTTGTGCCTCCTACGAGGCCATTCGTGGGCTGGTTTGGGTTTTCACGCTTTAACGTCTTATCTTTAAGTCTAAGTGTGACTTTTGGAAATTATCGTCATACTCTCAAACCGAGAATCCCAAGACTACGCGATTAGTTCCTACAAGTTGCAATGGTCCCGTGCGAGCTGTCCGTGCCTCCTACGGGGTCATTTCGGGCGTGGTTTGGGTTTTCACCCATTAACGGCTTATTTTTAAGTCTAAGTCTGATTTTGAAAAATAACATCATACTCTCAAACCGGGAGATCCGGGACTACGCGATCAGTTCCTACAAGTTGCATTGATCCCGTGCGAGGTGTTCGTGCCTCCTGCGGGGCCGTTTGGGGGCTGGTTTGGGTTTTCACCAATTAATGGCTTGTTTTTAAGTCTGAGTGTGGTTTTTGCAAATTATTATCATACTCTCAAACCGGGAGACCCGGGACTACGCGATTAGTTCCTACAAGTTGCATTGGTCCTGTGCGAGGTGTTCGGGACTCCTACGGGGCCGTTTTTGGGCTGGTTTGAGTTTTCACCCTTTAACGACTTGTTTTTAAGTCTAAGTGTGATTTTTGCAAATTATCGTCATACTCTCAAACCGGGAGTCCCAGGACTATGTGGTCAGTACCTACAAGTTGCATTGGTCCCGTGCGAGGTGTTCGTGACTCCTACGGGGTCGTGTGGGGCCTGGTTTGGGTTTTCACCCGTTAACGGCTTATTTCTAAGTCTACGTGTGATTTTTGCAAACTATCGTCATACTCTCAAATCGGGAGACCCGGGACTACGCCGTCAAATCCTACAATCCGCATTGGTCCCATTCGAGGTGTTCCTACCCCCTACGGGGTCATTTGGGGGCTGGTGTGGGTTTTCACCCTTTAATGGCTTGTTTTTAAGTCTATGTGTGATTTTTGCAAATTATTGTCATACTCTCAAACCGGGAGACCCGAGACTACGCGCTTAGTTACTACAAGGTACATTGGTCCCGTGCGAGGTGTTTGTGCCGCCTACGGGGTCGTTTGGTGGCTGGTTTGGGTGTTCACCCATTAATGGCTTGTTTTTAAGTCTAAGTGTGATTTTTGCAAATTATTGTCATACTCTCAATCCGGGAGACCCGGGACTACGCGGTGAGTTCCTATAAGTTGCATTGGTCCCGGGCCGTTTAGGGGATGGTTTGGTTAACACCCTTTAACGGCTTATTTTTAAGTCTAAGTGTGATTTTTACAAATTATCATCATACTCTCAAATCGGGAGACCCAGGACTACGCGGTCAGTCCCTACGAGTTTCATTGGTCCCGTGTGAGGTGTTCGTTCCTCCTACGGGGTCGTTTGGGGGCTAGTTTTGCTTTTCACCCTTTAACGGCTTATTTTTAAGTCTAAGTGTAATTTTCCAAATCATCGTCATACTCTCAAACCAGGAGACCAGGGACTACACGGTCAGTTCCTACAAGTTGCATTGGTCCTGTGCGAGGTGTTCGTGCCTCCTACGGGGCCGTTTGGGGGCCGGTTTAGGTTTTAACCCTTTAACGACATGTTTTTAGGTTTAAGTGTGATTATTGCAAATTATTGTCACACTCTCAAAACAGGAGACCCGGGACTACGCAGTCAGTTCCTACCAGTTGCATTAGTCCCGTGCGAGGTGTTTGTGCCTCCTACGGGGCCATTTGGGGGCTGGTTTGGGTTTTCACCCTTTAACGGCTTGTTTTTAAGTCTAAGTGTGACTTTTGGAAATTATCGTCATGCTCTCGAACCGAGAATCCCAGGACTACGCGGTCAGTTCCTACAAGTTGCAATGGTCCCGTGCGAGCTGTTCGTGCCTCCTACGGGGTCGTTTCGGGCCTGGTTTGGGTTTTCACCCTTTAACGGCTTATTTTTAAGTCTAAGTGTGATTTTTGCAAATTATCATCATACTCTCAAATCGGGAGTCCCAGGACTACGCGGTCAGTATCTACAAGTTGCATTGGTCCCGTGCGTGGTGTCCGCGACTCCTACGGGGTCGTTTGGGGCCTGGTTTGGGTTTTCACCCGTTAATGGCTTATTTTAAATTCTAAGTGTGATTTTTTTAAACTATCGTCATACTCTCAAACCGGGAGACCTGGGACTACGCCGTCAAATCATACAATTTGCATTGGTCCCGTTCGAGGTGTTCATGCCCCCTACGGGATTGTTTGGGGGACTGGTTTTGGTTTGCACCCTTTAACGGCTTGTTTTTAAGTCTAAATGTGATTTTTTCAAATTATCGTCATACTCTCAAACCGGGAGACCCGAGACTACCCGATCAGTTCCTACAAGTTGCATTGGTCCCGTGCGAGGTGTTCGTGCCGCTTGCGGGGTCGTTTGGTGGCTGGTTTGGGTTTTCACCCGTTAACGGCTTGTTTTTAAGTCTAAGTGTTATTTTTGCAAATTATCATCACACTCTAAAACCGGGAGACCCAAGACTACTCGGTCAGTTCCTACAAGTTGCATTGGTCCAGTGCGAGGTCTTTGTGCCCCCTACGGGGTTGTTTGGGGTCTAGTTTGGGTTTTCACCTTTTAACAACTTGTTTTTAAATCTAAGTAGGATTTTGTTAATTATCATCATACTCTTAAACCGGGAGACCCAAAACTATGCAGTCAGTTCCTACAAGGTGCATTGGTCCCGTGCGAGGTGTTCGGGCCTCCTACGGGGCCGTTTGGAGACTGGTTTGGGTTTTCACCCTTTAATGTCTTGTTTTTAAGTCTAAGTGTGATTTTTGCAAATTACCGTCATACTCTCAAATCGGGAGACCTTGGACAACGTGATCAGTTCCTAGAAGTTGCATTTGTCCCGTGCGAGGTGTTCGTGCCTCCTACGGGGCCTTTTGGGGGTTGGTTTGGGTTTTCAGCTTTTAACAGCTTGTTTTTAAATCTAAGTGTGATTTTTAAAAATTATCGTCATACTCTCAAACTGGGAGATCTGGGACTATGCGATGTGTTCTTACAAGTTGCATTGTTCCCGTTCGAGGTGTTCGTGCCTCCTACGGGCCCGTTTGGGGGCTTGTTTTGGTTCTCACCCATTGACGGCTTATTTTTATGTCTAAGTGCAATTTTTGAAAATTATCATCATACTCTCAAACTGGGAGACCCGAGACTAAGCGGTTAGTTCTTATAAGTTGCATTGGTCCCATGCGAGGTGTTCGTGCCCCCTACGGGGCCGTTTGGGGTCTGGTTTAGGTTTTAACCCTTTAACGACTTGTTTTTAAGTCTAAGTGTAATTTTTGGAAATTATCGACATACTCTCAAACCGAGAGACCCGTGACTATACGATGAGTTCCAACAAGTTGCATTGGTCCCGTGCGAGGTGTTCGTGCCACCTTCGGGGCCTTTTGGGGGCTGGTTTGAGTTTTCACCCTTTAACGGCATATTTTTAAGTCTAAGTGTGATTTTTGCAAATTATGGTCATACTCTCAAACCAGGAGTCCCAGGACTACGCGATCAGTACCTAAAAGTTGCATTGGTCCCGTGCGAGGTGTTCGTGACTCCTACGGTGTCGTTCGGGGCCTGGTTTGGGTTTTCACCTGTTAACGGCTTATTTTTAAGTCTAAGTCTGATTTTTGCAAACTATCTTCATACTCTCAAATCGGGAGACCCGGGACTATGCCATCAAATTCTACAATTTGTATTCATCCCGTTAGAGGTGTTCCTGCCCCCTAAGGGGTCGTTTGGGGGCTGGTGTGGGTTTTCACCCTTTAACGGCTTGTTTTTAAGTCTAAGTGTGATTTTTGTAAATTATCGTCATAGTCTCAAACCGGGAGAACCGAGACTACGATGTTAATTCCAACAAGTTGCATTGGTCCCGTGCGAGGTTCTCGTGCCGCTTACGGGGTCGTTTGGTGGTTGGTTTGGGTTTTAACCCGTTAACGGCTTGTTTTTAAGTCTAAGTATGATTTTTGAAAATTATCATCATACGCTCAAACAGGGCGACCTGGGACTACGCGATCAGTTCCTACAAGTTGCGTTGGTTTCACGCGAGGTGTTCGTGCCTCCCACGGGGCCGTTTGGGGGCTAGTTTGGGTTTTCCCCCTTTAACGGCTTGCTTTTAAGTTTAAGTGTGATTTTTACAAATTATCGTCATACCCTCAAATTGGGAGACCCGGGACTACGCGGTCAGTTCCTACAAGTTGTATTGGTCCAGTGCGAGGTGTTCGTTCCTCCTACGGGGCCGTTTGGGGGCTGGTTTGGCTTTTCACCCTTTAACGGCTTGTTTTTAAGTCTAAGTGTGATTTTACCCAATTATCCTCACGCTCTCAAACCGGGAGACCCGGGATTACGCAGTCAGTTCCTACAAGTTGCATTGGTCCCGTGCGAGGTGTTCGTGTCTCCTACGGGGCCGTTTGGTGGCCGGTTTGGGTTTTCAACCTTTAACGTTTTTTTTAAGTCTAAGTGTGATTTTTGCAAATTATTATCATACTCTCAAATCGGGAGTCTCGAGAATACGCGGTCAATTCCAACAAGTTGCATTGGTCCCGTGCAAGGTGTTCGTGCCTCCTACGGGACCGTTCGGGGGCTGGTTTGGATTTTCACCCTTTAACGGATTGTTTTTAAGTTTAATTGTGATTTTTGCAAATCATCATCATACTCTCAAATCGAGAGTCCCAGGACTATGCGATCAGTTTCTACAAGTTGCATTGGTCCCGTACGAGGTGTTCGTGCCTCTTACGGGGTGATTTGGGGCCTGGTTAGGGCTTTCACCCTTTAACGGCTTATTTTTAAGTGTAAGTGAGATTTTTGCAAATTAACGTCATACTCTCAAATCGGGAGACCCGGGACTATGCGATCAGTTCCTACAACTTGCATTGCTCCCGTGCGACATGTTCGTGCGTCCTATGGGGCCGTTTGGGGGAAGGTTTGGGTTTTCACCCTTTAACAGGTTGTTTTTAAGTCGAAGTGTGATTTTTGCAAATTATTGTCATACTCTCAAACTGGGAGACCCGGCACTATGCGGTCAGTTCCTACAACTTGCATTGGTCCCGTGCGAGGTGTTCGTGCCTCCTACGGAGCCGTTCCGGGGTGGTTTAGGTTTTCACCCTTTAACGGCTTGTTTTTAAGTCTAAGTGTCATTTTTACAAATTATCATCATACTCTCAAATCGGGAGACCCAGGACAACGCGGTCAGTATCTACAAGTTGTATTGGTCCCGTGCGAGGTGTTCGCGACTCCCACAGCGTTGTTTGGGGCCTGGTTTGGGTTTTCACCCGTTAACGGCTTATTTTTAATTCTAAGTGTGATTTTCGCAAACTATCGTCATACTCTCAAACCGTGAGACCCGGGACTCGCCGTCAAATCCTACAATTTGCATTGGTCCCGTTTGAGGTGTTCATGCCCCCTACGGGGTTCCTTAGGGTCTGGTTTTGGTTTTCACCCTTTAACGGCTTGTTTTTAAGTCTAAGTGTGATTTTTGCAAATTATCATCAAACTCTCAAATCGGGAGATCCGAGACTACGCAGTCAGTTCCTACAAGTTGTATTGGTCTCGTGCTAGGTGTTCGTGCCACCTGTGGGGTCGTTTGGTGGTTGGTTTAGGTTTTCACCCATTAACGGCTTGTTTTTAAGTCTAAGTGTGATTTTTGAAAATTATCATCATACTCTAAAACTCGGAGACCCAAGACTACGCGGTCAGTTCCTACAAGTTGCATTGGTCCCGGCGAGGTCTTCGTGCCCCCCTACGGGGTTGTTTGGGGGTTGTTTGGGGGCTGGTTTTGGTTTTCACCCATTAACGGCTTATTTTTAAATCTAAGTAGGATTTTTGTAAATTCGTCATACTCTCAAACCGGGAGAGCCAGAACTACGCGATCAGTTCCTACAAGTTGCATTGGTCCCGTGCGAGGTGTTCCGGCCTCCCACAGGGCCGTTTGGGGGCTGGTTTGGGTTTTCACCCTTTAACGGCTTGTTTTTAAGTCTAAGTGTGATTTTTGCAAATTATCGCCAAACTCTCAAATCAGGAGACCCGGGACTACGCGATTAATTCCTAGAAGTTGCATTTGTCCCGTGCGAGGTGTTCGTGCTTCCTTCGGGCCCTTTGGGGGATGGTTTGGGTTTTAAGCCTTTAACGGCTTGTTTTTAAATCTAAGTGTGATTTTTAAAAATTATCATCATACTCTCAAATCGGGAGACCCGGGACTATGCGGTGTGTTCGTACAAGTTGCATTGTTCCCCGTTCGAGGTGTTCGTGACTCCTACGGTGCCGTTTGGGGGCTTGTTTGGGTTTTCACCCATTAACGGCTTGTTTTTAAATCTAAGTGTGGTTTTTTCAAATTATCATCATACTCTCAAACCGGGAGACTCGGGACTATGCGGACAGTTCCTACAAGTTGTATTTGTCCCGTGCGAGGTGTTCGTGCCTCCTACGGGGCCATTTGGTGGCTGGTTTGGGTTTTCACCCTTTAACAGCTTGTTTTTAAGTCTAAGTGTGATTTTTGCAAATTATTGTCATACTTCAAACTGGGAGACCCGGGACTACGTGGTCAGTTCCTATAAGTTGCATTGGTCCCGTGCTAGGTGTTCGTGCCCCCCCACGGGGCCGTTTGGCGGCTACTTTGGGTTTTCACCTTTTTACGGCTTGTTTTTAATTCTAAGTGTGATTTTTGGAAATTATCGACATACTCTCAAACCGGGTGATCCGGGAGTACG
This sequence comes from Sambucus nigra, assembly GCA_949130495.1. NCBI lineage: Eukaryota > Viridiplantae > Streptophyta > Magnoliopsida > Dipsacales > Adoxaceae > Sambucus > Sambucus nigra. The sequence continues at coordinate 352,537,922 of OX422208.1, read as the reverse complement.
CGGTCAATTCCTACAAGTTGCATTAGTCATGTGCGAGGTGTTCGTGCCTCCTATGAGGTTGTTTGGGGCTTGGTTTGGGCTTTCATCCGTTAACGGTTTGTTTATAAGTCTAAGTCTGATTTTTGAAAATTATCATCATAGTCTCAAACTGGGAGACCCAGGACTACAGGGTCGGTTCTTACAAGTTGCATTGGTCCCGTGCGAGGTGTTCGTGCCTTGTACAGGGTCGTTTGGGGCTTGGTTTGTGTTTTCACCCGTTAACGGTTTATTTTTAAATCTAAGTGTGATTTTTTCAAACTATCATCATACTCTAAAACTGGGAGACCCGGGACTACGCCGTCAAATCCTACAAGTTGTATTGGTCCTGTTCGAGGTGTTCATTTCCCCTATGGGGTCGTTTGGGGGCTGTTTTGGGTTTTCACCCTTTAACGACTTGCTTTTAAGTCTAAGTATGATTTTTGCAAATTATCATCATACTCTTATACCATGATACCTGGAACTATGCGATTAGTTCCTACAAGTTGCATTGGTCCTATGCGAGGTGTTCGGGCCTCCTACGGGGCCATTTGGGGGCTGGTTTAGGTTTTCACCCTTTAACGGCTTATTTTTAAGTCTAAGCATGAGTTTTGTAAAATATCATCATACTCTTGAATCCGGAGACCCGAGACTACGCGGTTAGTTCCTACAAGTTGCATTGGTCCCGTGCGAGGTGTTCATGCCACCTATAGGGTCGTTTGGCGGCTGGTTTTGGGTTTCACCCGTTAACGGCTTGTTTTTAAGTCTAAGTGTAATTTTTGCAAATTATTATCATACTCTCAAACCGGGAGACCTGAGACTACACGATCAGTCCCTACAAGTTGAATTAGTCCAGTGCGAGGTATTCGTGACCCTACGGGGTCGTTTGGGGGCTAGTTTGGGTTTTCACCTGTTAACGACTTTTTCTTAAGTCTAAGTGTGATTTTTACAAACTATCGTCATACTCTCAAATCGGGAGACCCGGGACTACGCAGTCAAATCCTACAATTTGCATTGGTCCCGTTCGAGGTGCTCATGGCCCCTACGGGGTCATTTGGGGGCTGGTTTGGATTTTCAGCTTTCAACATCTTGTTTTTAAGTCTAAGTGTGATTTTTTCAAATTATCATCATACTCTCAAACCGGGAGACCCGGGACTACGCGGTCATTTACTACAAGTTGTATTGGTCCCGCGCGAGGTGTTCGTGCCGCCTACGGGATCATTTGGTGGCTAGTTTGGGTGTTCACCCATTAATGGCTTGTTTTTAAGTCTAAGTGTGATTTCTGTAAATTATCGTCATACTCTCAAACAGGGAGACCCGAGACTACGCGTTCAGTTCTACAAGTTGCATTGGTTCCGTGCGAGGTGTTCGTGCTTCTTACAAGGCCGTTTGGGGGCTGGTTTGGCTTTTCACCCTTTAACGGCTTATTTTTAAGTCAACGTGTGATTTCAGAAAATTATCATCATACTCTCAAGCAGGGAGATATGGGACTACGCGGTCAGTTCCTACAAGTTGCATTAGTCCCGTGGAGGTGTTCGTGTCTCCTACGGGGCCGTTTGGGGGCCGGTTTGGGTTTTCACCCTTTAACGGCTTGTTTTAAGTCTAAGTGTGATTTTTGCAAATTATTATCATACTCTCAAACCGGGAGACCCGGGACTACGCGATCAATTCCTACAAGTTGTATTGGTCCCGTGCAAGGTGTTCGTGCCTCCTACGGGGCCGTTCGTGGGCTGGTTTGGGTTTTCACCCTTTAACGACTTGTTTTTAAGTCTAATTGAGATTTTTGCAAATCATCGTCATACTCTCAAATCGAGAGTCCCAGGACTACGCGGTCAGTTCCGACAAGTTGCATTGGTCCCGTGCGAGGTGTTCGTGCCTCTTACGGGGTCGTTTGGGGCCTGGTTTGGGCTTTCACCCGCTAACGGCTTATTTTTAAGTCTAAGTGAGAGTTTTGCAAATTAACATCATACTCTCAAACCGGGAGACCCAGGACTACGCGATCCGTTCCTACAACTTGCATTGGTCCCGTGCGAGGTGTTCGTGCCTCCTACGGGGCCATTTGGGGGCTGGTTTGGGTTTTCACCCTTTAACGGCTAGTTTTTTAGTCTAAGTGTGATTTTTGCAAATTATTTTCATACTCACAAATCGGGAGACTTGGCACTATGCGGTCAGTTCCTACAAGTTGCATTGGTTCAGTGCGAGGTGTTCGTGCCTCCTACGGAGCCGTTCCGGGGCTGGTTTGGGTTTTCACCCTTCAACGGCTTGTTTTTAAGTCTAAGTGCGATTTTTGCAAATTATCGTCATACTCGCAAATCGGGAGTCCCAGGACTACGCGGTCAGTATCTACAAGTTGCATTGGTCCCGTGCGAGGTGTTCGCGACTCCTACATAGCCGTTTGGGGCCTGGTTTGGGTTTTCACCCTTTATCGGCTTGTTTTTAAGTCTAAGTAGAATTTTTGTAAATTATCATCATACTCTTAAACCGGGAGACACGAAACTACGCGAGTAGTTCCTATAAGTTGTATTGGTCCTGTGCGAGGTGTTCGGGCCTCCTACGGGGCCGTTTGAGGGCTGGTTTGGGTTTTCACCCATTAACGGCTTGTTTTTAAGTCTAAGTGTGATTTTTGCAAATTATCGTCATACTCTGAAACCGAGAGACCCGAGACTACGCGGTCAGTTGCTACAAGTTGCATTGGTCCCGTACGAGGGGTTCGTGCCTTGTACGGGGGGGCTTGATTTGGGTTTTCACCCGTTAACGGTTTATTTTTAAGTCTAAGTGTGATTTTTGCAAACTATCATCATACTCTAAAATCGAGAGACCCGGGACTACGCCCTCAAATCCTACAAGTTGCATTGGTCGCGTTCGAGGTGTTCATGCCCCCTATGGGGTCGTTTGGGGGCTGTTTTCGGTTTTCACCCCTTAACTACTTATTTTTAAGTCCAAGTATGATTTTTGTTAATTATTATCATAATCTTATACCGGGAGACCCGAAACTATGCGATTAGTTCTTACAAGTTGCATTTGTCCAGTGCGAGGTGTTCGGGCCTCCTACGGGGCCATTTGGGGGCTGGTTTGGGTTTTCACCCTTTAACGGCTTGTTTTTATGTCTAAGCATGATTTTTGCAAATTATCGTCATAGTATTAAATCGGAAGACCCGAGACTATGCGATTAGTTCCTACTAGTTGCATTGGTCCCGTGCGAGTTGTTCGTGCCACCTATAGGGTCGTTTGGCAGCTGGTTTGGGGTTTCACCCGTTAACGCCTAATTTTAAGTCTAAGTGTAATTTTTGCAAATTATTGTCATACTCTCAAACCGGGAGACCCGAGACTACGCGATCAGTCCCTACAAGTTGCATTAGTCCCGTGCGAGGTGTTAGTGCCCCCTTCGGGGTCGTTTGGGGGCTAGTTTGGGTTTTCACCCGTTAACGGCTTATTTTTAAGTCTAAGTGTGATTTTTGCAAACTATCGTCATACACTCAAACCGGGAGACCCGGGACTACGCCGTCAAATCCTACAATTTGCATTGGTCCCGTTCGAGGTGTTCTTGCCCCATACGGGGTCATTTGGAGGCTGGTTTGGGTTTTCACCCTTTAACGATTTATTTTTAAGTCTAAGTGTGATTTTTGCAAACTATCGTCATACTCTCAAATCGGGAGACCCGAGACTAGGCGGTGAGTTCCTACAAGTTGCATTGGTCCCGTGCGAGGTGTTCGTGCCACCAACAGGGTCGTTTGGTGGCTGGTTTGGGATTTCATTCGTTAATGGCTTGTTTTCAAGTCAAAGTGTAGTTTTTGCAAATTATTATCATACAATCAAACCGGGAGACCTGAGACTACGCGATCAGTTCCTACAAGTTGCATTAGTCCCGTGCGAGGTGTCCGTGACTCATACGGGGTCGTTTGGGGCCAGGTTTGAGTTTTCATTCGTTAACGGCTTATTTTTAAGTCTAAGTGTGATTTTTGCAAACTATCATCATACTCTCAAAGTGGGAGACCCGGGACTACGCCGTCAAATTCTACAATTTGCATTGGTCCCGTTCGAGGTGTTCATGCCCCCTACGGGATCATTTGGGGGCTGGTTTGGGTTTTAACCCTTTAACGGCTTATTTTTCAGTCTAAGTGTGATTTTTTCAAATTATTATCATACTCTCAAACCGGGAGATCCGGGACTACGCGGTGAGTTCCTACAAGTTGTATTGGTCCCGTGCGAGGTGTTCGTGCTGCCTACGGGGTCGTTTGGTGGCTAGTTTGGGTTTTCACCCGTTAACGACTTGATTTTTAGTCTAAGTGTGATTTTTGTGAATTATCGTCATACTCTCAAGCAGGGAGACTCGGGACTACGCGATCAGTTCCTACAAGTTGCATTGGTTCCGTCCGAGGTGTTCGTGCCTCCTACAAGGCCATTTGGGGGCTGCTTTGGCTTTTCACCCTTTAACGGCTTGTTTTTAATTTTAAGTGTGATTTTTGCAAATTATCGTCATACTCTCAAACCGGGAGACCCGGGACTACGCTCTCAGTTCCTACAAGTTGAATTGGTCCCGTGCGAGGTGTTCGTGTCTCCTACGGGGCCGTTTGGGGCCGATTTGGGTTTTCACCCTTTAACGACTCGTTTTTAAGTCTAAGTGTGATTTTTGCAAATTATTATGATACTCTCAAATCGAGAGTCCAAGGACCACGTGGTCACTTCCTACAAGTTGCATTGGTCCCGTGCGAGGTGTTCGTGCCTCTTACGGGGTCGTCTGGGGCTTGGATTGGGCTTTCACCCGTTAACGGCTTATTTTTAAGTCTAAGTAAGATTTTTGCAAAATAACGTCATACTCTCAAATCAAGAGACCCAGGACTACGCGATCAGTTCCTATAACTTGTATTGGTCCCGTGCGAGGTGTTCGTGCCTCCTACGGAGCCGTTTGGGGGTTGGTTTGGGTTTTCACCCTTTAACGGCTTGTTTTTAAGTCTAAGTGTAATTTTTTACAATTATCATCGTATTCACAAACTGGGAGACCCGACACTATGCGGTCTATTCCTACAAGTTGCATTGGTCCCGTGCGAGGCGTTCGTACCTCATACGGAGCCATTTCGGGGCCGGTTTAAGTTTTCACCCTTCAACGGCTTGTTTTTAAGTCTAAGTGTGGTTTTAGCAAATTATTATACTCTCAAATCGGGAGTGCCAGGACTACGCGTTCTGTATCAACAAGTTTCAATGGTCCCGTGCGAGGTGTTCGCGCCACCTATAGGGTGGTTTGGTGGCTGGTTTGGGGTTTCACCCGTTAACGGCTTGTTTTTAAGTCTAAGTGTAATTTTTGCAAATTATTGTCATACTCTCAAACCGGGAGACCCGAGACTACGCGATCAGTTCCTACAAGTTGCATTAGTCTCGTGCGAGGTGTTCGTTCCCCTATGGGGTCGTTTGGGGGCTGGTTTGGGTTTTCAGCTTTTAACGGCTTATTTTTAAGTCTAAGTGTAATTTTTGCAAATTATCATCATACTCTCAAACCGGGAGTCCCAGGACTATGCGGTCAATACCTGCAAGTTGCATTGGTCCCGTGCGAGGTGTTCTTTACTCCTACGGGGTCGTTTGGGGCCTGGTTTGGGTTTTTACCTGTTAACGGCTTATTTTTAAGTCTAATTGTTATTTTTGCAAACTATCATCATACTCTCAAACAGGGAGACCCGGGACTACACGGTCAAATCCTATAATTTCCATTAGTCCCGTTCGAGGTGTTCATGCCCCCTACGGGTCGTTTGGGGGCTGGTTTGAGTTTTCACCCTTTAACGGCCTGTTTTTAAGTCTAAGTGTGATTTTTGCAAATTATCATCTTACTCTCAAACTGGGAGACCCGGTACTACGCGATCAATTCCTACTAGTTACATTGTTCCCGTACGAGGTGTTCGTGCCTCCTACGGGGCCGTTTGGGAGATGGTTTGGGTTTTCACCCTTTAACGGCTTATTTTTAAGTCTAAGTGCGATTTTTGCAAATTATTATAATACTCTCAAATCGGGAAACCCGAGACTACGCCGTCAGTTCCTACAAGTTTCATTGGTCCAGTGCGAGGTGTTTGTTTCTCCTACGGGGCCGTTCGGGGGATGGTTTGGGTTTTCACCCTTTAACGGCTTGTTTTTAAGTTTAAGTTTGATTTTTGCAAATTATTCTCATACTCTCAAACCGAGAGTCCCAGGACTATGCGATCAGTTGCTACAAGTTGCATTGGTCCCGTCCGAGGTGTTCGTGCCTCCTACGGGGTCGTTTGGGGCCTGGTTTGGGTTTTCACCCGTTAACAGCTTATTTTTAAGTCTTAGTGTTATATACTCTAAAATCGAGAGACCCGAAACTACGCCGTCAGTTCCTACAACTTGCATTGGTCCCGTTCTAGGTGTTCAGGCCCCTACGGGGTCGTTTGGGGGCTGGTTTGGGTTTTGACCCTTTAATGGCTTGTTTTTAAGTCTAAGTGTGATTTTTGCAAATTATCGTCACACTCTCAAATCCGGAGACCAGAGACTACGTGGTCAGTTCCTACAAGTTGCATTGGTCCCGTGCGAGGTATTCGTGCCTGCTACGGGGTCGTTTGGTGGCTGGTTTGGGTTTTCACCCGTTAACGGCTTATTTTTAAGTTTAAGTGTAATTTTTGAAAATTATCGTCATACTCTCAAACCGGGAGACCCGAGACTACGCGATCAGTTCCTACAAGTTGTATTTGTCCCGTGCGAGCTGTTCGTACCTCCTACGGGGTCGTTTGGGGACTGGTTTGGGTTTTAAACCTCTAACGGCTTATTTTTAAGTCTAAGTGTGATTTTTGCAAATTATCGTCATACTCTCAAACCGGGAGACCCTAGACTACGCGATTAGTTCCTACAAGTTGTATTTGTCCCGTGCGAGCTGTTCGTACCTCCTACAGGGTCGTTTGGGGACTCGTTTGGGTTTTAAGCCTTTAACGGCTTGTTTTTAAGTCTAAGTGTGATTTTTGAAAATTATCGTCATACTCTCAAACCGAGAGACCTGGGACTACGCGATTAGTTCCTACAAGTTGCATTCATCCCGTTCGAGGTGTTCGAGCCTCCTACAGGGCCGTTTGGGGGCTGGTTTGGGTTTTCACCGGTTATCGGCTTATTTTTAAGTCTAAGTGTGATTTTTTAAATATAATCATACTCTCAAACCGGGAGACCCGGGACTACAAGGTTAGTTCCTACAACTTGCATTGGTACCGTGCGAGGTGTCCGTGCCTCCTACGGGGCCGTTTGGTGATTGGTTTTGGTTTTCAACCTTTAACGGCTTGTTTTTAAGTCAAAGTCTGATTTTTACAAATTGTCGTCATACTCTCAAATCGGGAAACCCGAGACTACGTGGTCAGTTCTTACGAGTTGCATTGGTCTCGTGCGAGGTGTTCATGCCGCTTGCGGGGTCGTTTTGTTGCTGGTTTGGGTTTTCACCCTTTAACGAATTATTTTTAAATCTAAGTAGGATTTTGATAAATTATCGTCATACTCTCAAACCGAGAGACCTGAAACTACGCGGCCAATTCCTAGAAGTTGCATTCGTCCCGTGCGAGGTGTTCGGGCCTTCTACGGGGCCGTTTGGGGGATGGTTCGGGTTTTCACCCTTTAACGGCTTGTTTTTAAGTCTAAGTGTGATTTTTGCAAATTATCGTCATACTTTCAAATCGGGAGACCCGAGACTAAGTGGACTGTTCCTACAAGTTGAATTGGTCCCGTGCGAGGTGTTCGTGCCTGCTACGAGGTCGTTTGGTGGCTGGTTTGGGTTTTCACCCGTTAACGGCTTATTTTTAAGTCTAAGTGTGATTTTTGCAAATTATCATCATACTCTCAAACCATGAGACCCGAGACTACGCGGTCAGTTCCTACAAGTTGCATCGGTCCCGTGCGAGGTGTTCGTGCCACCTACGGGGTTGTTTGGGGGCTGGTTTGGGTTTTCACCCTTTAGCGGCATGTTTTTAAATCTAAGTAGGATTTCTGTAAATTATCGTCATACTCTTAAATCGGAAGACCCGGATCTACGCGATTAGTTCCTACAAGTTGCATTGGTCCTGTGCGAGGTGTTCGGGACTCCTACGGGGCCTTTTTTGGGCTGGTTTGGGTTTTCACCCTTTAACGGCTTGTTTTTAAGTGTAAGTGTGATTTTTTCAAATTATTGACATACTCACAAACCGGGTGACCCGGGACTACGCGGTCAGTTCCTACAAGTTGCATTGGTCCTGTGCGAGGTGTTCGTGCCTCCTACGGGGCCGTTTAGGGGCTGGTTTGGGTTTTCACCCTTTAACGGCTTGTTTTTAAGTCTAAGTGTGATTTTTAAAAATTTTCGTCATACTCTCAAACCAGGAGACCTGAGACTACGCCGTCAGTTCCTACAAGTTTCATTGGACCAGTGCGACGTGTTTGTTTCTCCTAAGGGGCCGTTCGGGGGATGGTTTGGGTTTTCACCCTTTAACGGCTTATTTTTAAGTCTAGGTGTGATTTTTGCAAACAATCGTCATACTATAAAACCGGGAGACCCGAGACTACGCCGTCAGTTCCTACAACTTGCATTGGTCCCGTTCGAGGTGTTCATGCCCCCTACGGGGTCGTTTGGGTTCTGGTTTGGGTTTTCACCCTTTAACGACTTGTTTTTAAGTCTAAGTGTGATTTTTGCAAATTATCGTCACACTCTCAAATCGGGAGACCTGAGACTACGTGGTCAGTTCCTACAAGTTACATTGGTCCCCTGCGAGGTGTTCGAGCCTGCTACGGGGTCGTTTGGTGGCTGGTTTGGGTTTTCACACTTTAACTGCTTATTTTTAAGTCTAAGTGTGATTTTTGCAAATTATCATCATACTCTCAAATCGGGAGACCCGGGACTACGCGATCAGTTCCTACAAGTTGTATTTGTCCCGTGCGGGGTGTTCGTGCCTCCTTCGGGGTTGTTTGGGCACTGGTTTGGGTTTTAAGCCTTTAACGGCTTGTTTTTAAGTCTAATTGTGATTTTTGCAAATTATCATCATACTCTCAAATCGGGAGACGCGGGACTACGCGATGTGTTCCTACAAGTTGCATTGTTCCCGTTCGAGGTGTTCGTGCCACCTACGGGGCCGTTTGAGGGCTGGTTTGGGTTTTCACCTGTTAACAGCTTGTTTTTAAGTCTAAGTGTGATTTTTATAAATTATCATCATACTCTCAAACCAGGAGATCCGGGTCTACGCGGTCAGTTCCTACAAGTTGCATTGGTCCCGTGTGAGGTGTCCGTGCCTCCTACGGCACCGTTTGGTGACTGGTTTGGGTTTTCACCCTTTAACGACTTGTTTTTAAGTCAAAGTGTGATTTTTGCAAATTATCGTCATACTCTCAAACTGGGAAACCCGAGACTACGCGGTCAGTTCCTACAAGTTTCATTGGTCTCATGCGAGGTGTTCATGCCGCCTGCGGGGTCGTTTGGTGGCTGGTTTGGGTTTTCACCCTTTAACGACTTGTTTTTAAATCTAAGTAGGATTTTTGTAAATTATCGTCATACTCTCAAACCGGGAGACCCGAAACTACGCGGTCAGTTCCTACATGTTGCATTGGTCCCGTGCTAGGTTTCCGGGCTTCTACGGGGCAGTTTGGAGTCTAGTTTGGGTTTTCACACTTTAACGGCATATTTTTAAGTCTAAGTGTGATTTTTGTAAATTATCGTCATACTCTCAAATTGGGAGACCCGAGACTATGCCGTCAATTCCTACAACTTGCATTGGTCCCGTTTGAGGTGTTCATGCCCCTACGGGGTCGTTTGGGGGCTGATTTGGGTTTTCACCCTTTAACGGCTTGTTTTTAAGTCTGTGTGATTTTTTCAAATTATCATCATACTTTCAAATCAGGAGAGCCGAGACTACTTGGTGAGGTTCTACAAGTTGCATGGGTCCCATGCGAGGTGTTCGTGCCTGCTCTGGGGTCGTTTGATGGCTGGTTTTGGTTTTCACCCGTTAACGGCTTATTTTTAAGTCAAAGTGGGATTTTTGCAAATTATCATAATACTATCCAACCGAGAGACCCGAGACTACGCGGTCAGTTCCTACAAGTTGCATTGGTCCCGTACGAGGTTCGTGCCTCCTACGGAGCCGTTTGGGGCTGGTTTGGGTTTTCACCCTTTAACGGCTTATTTTTAAGTCTACGTAGGATTTTTGTAAATTATCGACATACTCTTAAACCGGGAGACCCGTAACTAAGCGATTAGTTCCTACAAGTTGCATTGGTCCTGTGCGAGGTGTTCGGGCCTCCTACAGGGCCGTTTGGGGGGTGATAAGGGTTTTCACCCTTTAACGGCTTGTTTTTAAGTCTAAGTGTGATTTTTACAAATTATCGTCATACTCTCAAACCGGGAGACCCGGGACGACGCGGTCAGTTCCTACAAGTTGAGTTGGTCCCGTGGGAGGTGTTCGTGCCTCCTACGGGGTCGTTTGGGGGCTGGTTTGAGTTTTCACTCGTTAACGGCTTATTTTTAAGTCTAAGTGTAATTTTTTAAAATTATCGTCATACTCTCAAACCGGGAAACCCGAGACTACGCTGTTAGTTCCTACAAGTTTCATTGGTCTCGTGCGAGATCTTCGTGCCGCCTGTGGGGTCGTTTAGTGGGTGATTTTGGTTTTCACCCGTTAACGGGTTGTTTAGAAGTCAAAGTGTGATTTTTTCAAATTATCATCATACTCTCAAACCAGGAGACCCGGGACTACGCGATCAGTTCCTAGAAGTTGTATTTTTCCCGTGCGTGGTGTTCATGCCTCCTACGGGGTCATTTTGGGACTGGTTTCGGTTTTAAGCCTTTAACGGCTTATTTTTATGTCTAAGTGTGATTTTTGCAAATTATCGTCATACTCTCAAACCGGGATACGCGGTACTACGCGACGTGTTCCTACAGGTTGCATTGTTACCGTTCGAGGTGTTCGTGCCTCTTATGGGGCCGTTTAGGGGCTGGTTTGGGTTTTCACCTGTTAACGGCTTGTTTTTAATTCTTAGTGTGATTTTTGTAAATTATCATCATACTCTCAAACCGGGAGACCCGGGACTACGCGGTCAGTTCCTACAAGTTGGATTGGTCCCGTACGAGGTGTTTGTGCCTCCTACGGGGCCGTTTGGTGACTGATTTGGGTTTTCACCTTTAACGGCTTGTTTTTAAGTCAAAGTGTGATTTTTGAAAATTATCGTCATACTCTCAAACAAGGAAACCCGAGACTACGCGGTCAGTTCCTACAAGTTTCATTGGTCTCATGCGAGGTGTTCAGGCTGCCTGCGGGGTCGTTTGGTGGCTTGTTTGGGTTTTCACCCTTTGACGACTTGTCTTTAAATCTAAGAAGGATTTTTCTAAATTATCGTCGTACTCTGACATTGGGAAACCCGAAACAACGCTGTCAGTTCCTACAACTTGCATTGGTCCCGTGCGAGGTGTCCGTGCCTCCTACGGGGCCGTTTGGTGACTGGTTTGGGTTTTCACCCTTTAACGGCTTGTTTTTGAGTCAAAGTGTGATTTTTACAAATTGTCGTCATACTCTCAAACCGGGAAACCCGAGACTACGCGGTCAGTTCCTACAAGTTGCATTGGGCTCGTGCGAGGTGTTCATGCCGCCTGCGGGGTCGTTTGGTGGCTGGTTTGGGTTTTCACCCTTTAACGAATTATTTTTAAATCTAAGAAGGATTTTGATAAATTATCGTCATACTCTCAAACCGGAAGACCCGAAACTATGCGGTCAGTTCCTACAAGTTGCATTGGTTCCGTGCGAGGTGTTCGGGCCTTTTACGGGGCCGTTTGGGGGCTGGTTCGGGGTTTCACCCGTTAACGGCTTATTTTTAAGTCTGAGTGTGATTTTTACAAATTATCGTCATACTCTCAAACAGGGAGACCAAGACTACGTGGTCAGTTCCTAGAAGTTGCATCAGTCCCGTGAGAGGTGTTCGTGCCCCTACGGGGTCGTTTAGGGGTTGGTTTGGGTTTTCACCCTTAAACGGCATGTTTTTAAGTCTAAATAGGATTTTTGTAAATTATCGTCATACTCTTAAATCGGAAGACCCGGAACTACGCTATTCGTTCCTACAAGTTGCATTGGTCCTGTGTGAGGTGTTCAAGCCTCCTACGGGGCCGTTTGGGGGCTGGTTTGGGTTTTAACCCTTTAACGGCTTGTTTTTAAGTCTAAGTAATTTTTGTAAATTATCATCAAACTCAAAAATCGGGTGACCCAGGACTATGCGGTCAGTTCCTACAAGTTGCATTGGTCCTGTGCGAGGTGTTCGTGCCTCCTACGGGGTCGTTTGGGGACTGGTTTGGGATTTCACCCTTTAACGGCATGTTTTTAAGTCAAAATGTGATTTTTGCAAATTATCGTCATACTCTCAAATCGGGAAACCTGAGACTACGCGACCAGTTCCAACAAGTTGCATTGGTCTCGTGCGAGGTCTTCGTGCCGCCTGTGGGGTCGTTTAGTGGTTGGTTTGGGTTTTCACACTTTAATGGCTTGTTTTTAAGTCTAAGCAAGATTTTTGTAAATTATCGTCATACCCTCAAACCGGGAGACCCGAAACTGCACGGTCAGTTCCTACAAGTTGCATTGGTCCCTAACGAGGTTCGTGCCTCCTACGGAGCCGTTTGGGGGCTGGTTTGGGTTTTCACCTTTTAACGGCTTATTTTTAAGTCAAAGTGTGATTTTTACAAATTATCATTATACTCTAAAATCGGGAGACCCGGGACTACGCGGTCAGTTTCTACAAGTTGCATTGGTCCCGTGCGAGGTGTTCGTGTCTCCTACGGGGCCGTTTGGGGGCCGGTTTGGGTTTTCACCCTTTAACGGCTCGTTTTTAAGTCAAAGTGTGATTTCTGCAAATTATTATCATACTCTCAAACCGGGAGACCCAGGACTACGCGGTCAGTTCCTACAAGTTGAATTGGTCCCGTGCGAGGTATTCGGGTCTCATACGGGGCCGTTTGAGGGCTGGTTTGGGTTTTCACCTTTTAACGGCTTGTTTTTAAGTCTAAGTGTGATTTTTGCAAATTATCGTCATACTCTCAAATTGGGAGACCCGGGACTACGCGATCAGTTCCTAGAAGTTGCATTTGTCCCGTGCGAGGTGTTCGTGCCTCCTACGGGTTCCTTTGGGGGATGATTTGGGTTTTATACCTTTAACGGCATGTTTTTAAGTCTAAGTGTGATTTTTGCAAATTATCGTCATACTCTAAAACTGAGACTCCCAAAACTATGCGATCAGTTCCTACAAGTTGCATTGGTCCCATGCGAGGTGTTCTTGCCTCCTACAGGGCCGATTAGGGGCTGGTTTGGGTTTTCACCCTTTAACGACTTGTTTTTAAGTCTAAGTGTTATTTTTGCAAATTATCGTCGTACTCTCAAACCGAGAGACCCGGGAGTACGCGGTCAGTTCCTACAAGTTGCGTTAGTCCCGTGCGAGGTGTTCGTGCCTCTTACGAGATTGTTTGGGGCTTGGTTTGGGTTTTCACCCGTTAACGGCTTGTTTTTCAGTCTAAGGGTGATTTTTCCAAATTATCGTCATACTAAAAAACCGAGAGACCCAAGGCTACGCGGTCAGTTCCTAGAAGTTGCATTGCTCCCGTGCGAAGCCTTCGTGTCCCCTACGGGGTCGTTTGGGGGCTGGTTTGTGTTTTCACCCTTTAACGACTTGTTTTTAAATCTAAGTAGGATTTTTGTAAATTATCATCATACTCTCAAACCGGGAGACCCGAAACTATGCAGTCAGTTCCTACAAGTTTCATTGGTCTCGTGCGAGGTGTTCGGGCCTTCTACGGGGCCATTTTGGGGGCTGGTATGGGTTTTCAACCTTTAACGGCTTGTTTTTAAGTCTAAGTGTGATTTTTTCAAATTATCATCATACTCTCAAATTGGGAGACCAAGAACTTTGTGATCAGTTCCTAGAAGTTGCATTTGTCCCATGCGAGGTGTTCGTGCCTCCTACGGGGCCCTTTGGGGGCTGGTTTGGGCTTTAAGCCTTTTGCGGCTTGTTCTTAAGTCTAAGTGTGATATTTACAAATTATCATCATACTCTCAAACCGGGAGACCCAGGACTATGTGGTGTGTTCCAACAAGTTGCATTGTTCCCGTTCGAGGTGTTCGTGCCTCCTACGGGGCCGTTTGGGGGCTTGTTTGGGTTTTCACCCGTTAACAGCTTATTTTTAAGTCTAAGTGCAATTTTTCCAAATTATCCTCATACTCTTAAACCGGGAGACCCGAGACTACGTGGTCAATTTCTACAAGTTGTATTGGTCCCATGCGAGGTGTTCGTGCTTCCTACGGGGTCGTTTGGTGGCTGGTTTGGGTTGTCACCCTTTAATGGCTTATTTTTAAGTCTAAGTGTGATTTTTGAAAATTATTGTCATACTCTAAAACTGGGAGACGCGGGACTGCGCGGTCAGTTCCTATAAGTTGCATTGGTCCCGTGCGATGTGTTCGTGCCACTATTGGGCTTTTGGGTGTTAGTTTGGGTTTTCACCCTTTAACAACTTGTTTTTAAGTCTAAGTATGATTTTTGCAAATTATCGACATACTCTCAAATCGGGAGACCCGAGACTATGCAGTGAGTTCCTACAAGTTGCATTGGTCCCGTGCGAGGTGTTCGTGCCTCCTACGGGGCCGTTTGGGGGCTGGTTTGGGTTTTCACCCTTTAACGGCTTGTTTTCAAGTCTAAGTGTGATTTTTGCAAATTATCATCATACTCTCAAAACGGGAGACCCGGGAGTACGCGATCAGTTCCTACAAGTTGCGTTAGTCCCATGCGAGGTGTTCGTGCCTCCTACGAGGTTGTTTGGGGCTTGGTTTTGGTTTTCACCCGTTAACGACTTGTTTATAAGTCTAAGTGTGATTTTTGCAAATTATCGTCATACTCTCAAACCGGGAGACCCGGGACTATGTGGTCAGTTCCTACAAGTTTCATTGGTCCAGTGCGAGGTGTTCGTGCCTCTTACGGGGCCGTTTGGGGGCTGGTTTAGGTTTTCACCCTTTAACAACTCATTTTTAAGTAAAAGTGTGATTTTGCAAATTATCATCATACTCTGAAACCGGGAGTCCCAGGACTACGCGATCAGTTCCTACAAGTTGCATTGGTCCCGTGCGATGTGTTCGTGCCCCCTATCGGGCCGTTTGGGGGCTAGTTTGAGTTTTTACCCGTTAACGGCTTATTTTTAAGTCTAAGTGTGATTTTTGCAAACTATCATCATACTCTGAAACCTGGTAACCCGGGACTACGCCGTCAAATCCTACTATTTGCATTGGTCCCGTTCGAGGTGTTCATGCCCCTACGGGGTCGACTGGGGGCTGTTTTGGGTTTTCACCCTTTAATGGCTTGTTTTTAAGTCTAAGTGCGATTTTTGCATATTACCGTCATACTCTCAAGTAGGGATACCCGAGACTACGCGGTCAGTTCCTACAAGTTGCATTGCTCTCGTGCGAGGTGTTCGTCCCGCCTACGAGGTCGTTTGGTGGTTGGTTTGGATTTTCAGCCGTTAACGGCTTGTTTTTAAGTCTAAGTGTGATTTTTGTAAATTATCGTCATACTGTCAAATCGGGAGACCCGGGACTACGCGGTCAGTTCCTACAAGTTGCATTGGTCCCGTGCCTTTTACTGGGCCATTTGGGGGCTGGATTGGGTTTTCACCCTTTAAAGGCTTCTTTTTAAGTCTAAGTGTAATTTTTACAAATTATCACCATACTCTCAAATCGGGATACCCGGGACTACGCGGTCAGTTCCTACAAGTTACATTGGTCCCGTGCGAGGTGTTCGTTCCTCTTACGGGGCCGTTTGGGGGCTGGTTTGGCATTTCACCCTTTAACCGCTTGTTTTGAAGTCTAAGGGTGATTTTTGCAAATTATCGTCATACTCTCAAACCGAGAGACCTGAGAATACGCGATCAGTTCCTACAAGTTGCATTGTTCCCGTGCGAGGTGTTCGTGCCTCTTAAGGGGCCATTTGGGGGGTCGTTTGGGTGTTCAGCCTTTAACGGCTTATTTTTAAGTCTAAATCTGATTTTTGCAAATTATTGCCATACTCACAAATTGGGAGACCCGAGACTACGCGGCCAGTTCCTACAAGTTGCATTGGTCTAGTGCGAAGTGTTCGTGCCTCCTATGGGGCCGTTCGGGGGCTGGTTTTGGTTTTCACCCTTTAACAATTTGTTTTTAAGTCAAAGTGTGATTTTTGTAAATTATTGTCATACTCTCAAACCGAGAGTCCCAGGACTACGCGGTTAGTTCCTACAAGTTGCATTGGTCCAGTTCGAGGTGTTCGTGCCTCCTACGGGGTTGTTTCGGGCCTGGTTGGAGTTTTCACCCGTTAACGGTTTATTTTTAAGTCTAAGTATGATTTTTATAAACCGTCATCATACTCTCAAATTGGGAGACCCGAGACTACGCCATCAGTTCCTACAAGTTGCACTGGTTACGATCGAGGTGTTCATGCCCCCTACGGGGTCGTTTTGGGGCTGGTTTGGGTTTTCACCCTTTAACGGCTTTTTTTTAAGTCTAAGTGTGATTTTAGCAAATTATTGTCATACTCTCAAACCGAGAGACTCGAGACTACGTGGTCAGTTCCTACAAGTTGCATTGTTTCCGTGCGAGGTGTTTGTGCCTCCTACGGGGCCGTTTGGTGCCTGGTTTGGGTTTTCTACCAATAAAGACTTGTTTTTAGGTCTAAGTGTAATTTTTGCAAATTATCATCATACTCTCAAACTGGGAAACCCGAGACTACGCAGTCAGTTCCTATAAGTTTTATTGGTCCCGTGCGAGGTGTTCGTGCCTCTTATGGGACCATTTGGTGGTTGGTTTGGGTTTTCACCCATTAACGGCTTGTTTTTAAGTCTAAGTGTGATTTTTTCAAATTATCATCATACTCTCAAACCGGGAGACCCAAGACTATGCGGCCAATTCCTACAAGTTACATCGGTCCCGTGGGAGGTGTTTGTGCCCCCTACGAGGTCATTGGGGGACTGGTTTGGGTTTTCACCCTTTAACGACTTGTTTTTAAGTCTAAGTAGGATTTTTCTAAATAATCATGACACTCTTAAACCGGGAGACTCGGAACTACACGATTAGTTCCAACTAGTTGCATCGATCATGTGCGAGGTGTTCGGGCCCCCTACGAGGCCATTTGGGGGCTGGTTTGGGTTTTCACCATTTAACGGCTTGTTTTTAAGTCTAAGTGTGATTTTTGCAAATTAGCGTCATACTCTCAAACCGGGAGACCCAGGACTATGCGATCAGTTCCTACAAGTTGTATTTGTCCCGTGCGAGGTGTTCGTGCCACCTACGGGGCCGTTTGGGGTCTGGTTTGGGTTTTAAGCCTTTAACGGCTTATTTTTAAGTCTACGTGTTATTTTTGCAAATTATCGTCATACTCTCAAATCGGGAGACCCAGGACTACGCGGTCAGTTCCTACAAGTTGCATTGGTCCCGTGCGAGGTGTTTATGCCTCCTACGGGGCCGTTTGGGGGCTGGTTTAGGTTTTCACCCTTTAACGGCTTGTTCTTAAGTCTAGGTGTGATTTCTGCAAATTATCATCATACTCTCAAACTGGGAGTCCGGGGACTACGCGGTCAGTTCCTATAAGTTGTATTGGTCCCGTGTGAGGTGTTCGTGCCTCCTACGGGGCCTTTTGGGGGCTGGTTTGGGTTTTAAGCCTTTAACGACTTGTTTTTAAGTATAAGTGTGATTTTTGCAAATTATCATCATACTCCCAAACTGGGAGACCTAGGACTACGCGGTCAGTTTCTACAAGTTGCATTGGTCCCGTGTGAGGTGTTCGTTCCCCCTACAGGATCGTTTGGGTTTTCACCCTTAAATGGCTTGTTTTGAAGTCTATGTAGGATTTTTGTAAATTATCATCATTCTCTCAAACCGGGAGTCCCGAAACTACGCGATCAGTTCCTACAAGTTGAATTGGTCTTGTGCGAGGTGTTCATGCCCCCTACGGGGCCGTTTGGGGGCTTGTTTGGGTTTTCACCCGTTAACGGCTTGTTTTTAAGTCTAAATATGATTTTTGCAAATTATCGTCATACTCTCAAACCGGGACACTCTGGACTACACGGTCTATTCCTACAAGATGCATTGGTCCTGTGCGAGGTGTTCGTGCCTCTTACAGGGCCGTTTGGGTTTTCACCCTTCGATGACTTGTTTTTAAGTCTAAGTAGGATTTTTGTAAATTATCGTCATACTCTTAAATCGAGAGACCCAGAACTACGCGATTAGTTCCTACAAGTTGCATTGGTCCTGTGCGAGGTGTTCGTGCCTCCTACGGGGCCGTTCGGGGGCTGGTTTTGGTTTTCACCCTTTAACGGTTTATTTTTAAGTCAAAGTGTGATTTTTGCAATATGTCATCATACTCCCAAATCGGGAGATTCGGGACTACGCGATCAGTTCCTAGAAGTTGTATTTGTCCCGTACGAGGTGTTCGTGCCTCCTACGGGGCCCTTTGGGGACTGGTTTGGGTTTTAAGCCTTTAACGGCTTGTTTTTAAGTCTAAGTGTGATTTTTACAAATTATCGTCATACTCTCAAATCGGGAGACCCGAGACTACACGATCAGTTCCTACAAGTTGCATTAGTCCCGTGCGAGGTGTTCGTGCCCCCTACGGGATCGTTTGGGGGCTGGTTTGGGTTTTTACCCTTTAACGACTTATTTTTAAGTCTAAGTGTGATTTTTGTAAGCTATCGTCATACTCTCAAATCAGGAGTCCCGGGACTATGCGATCAGTAAATACAAGTTGCATTAGTCCCGTACGAGGTGTTCGTGACTCCTACGGGGTTGTTTGGGGCCTAATTTGGGTTTTCACCCGTTAATGGCTTATTTTTAAGTCTAAGTGTGATTTTTGCAATTTATAATCAGACTCTCAAACCGGGAGTCCCAGGACTACGCTGCCAAATCCTACAATTTGCATTGGTCTCGTGCGAGGTGTTCGTGCCTTGTACGGAGTCGTTTGGGGGCTGGTTTGTGATTTCACCCGTTAACGGCTTGTTTTTCAGTCTAAGTGCGATTTTTGCAAATTATCGTCATACTCACAAACTGGGAGACCCGAGAATACGCCGTCAGTTCCTAGAAGTTGCATTGGTCCCGTCCGAGGTGTTCATACCGCCTACGGGGTCGTTTTGTTGTTGGTTTGGGTTTTCACCCGTTAACGGCTTGTTTTTCAGTCTAAGCATGATTTTTGCAAACTATCGTCATACTCTCAAATCGGGAGACCCGGGACAACGCGATCAGTTCTTACAAGTTGCATTGTTCTCGTGCGAGGTGTTCGTGCCTCCTACGGGGCCGTTTGGGAGATGGTTTAGGTTTTCACCCTTTAACAGCTTGTTTTTAAGTCTAAGCGTGATTTTTGCAAATTATTGTCATACTCACAAACCGAGAAACCTGAGAATACGCGGTTAGTTCCTACAAGTTGCTTTGGTCCCGTGTGAGGTGTTCGTACCTCCTACGGGGCCGTTCGGGGGCTGGTTTGGGCTTTCGTCCTTTAACAGTTTGTTTTTAAGTCAAAGTGTGATTTTTTCAAATTATCATCATACTCTCAAACCGAGAGTCCCAGGACTACGCGGGCAGTTACTACAAGTTGCATTGGTCCCGTCCGAGGTGTTCGTACCTCCTACGGGGTCGTTGGGCGCCTGGTTTGAGTTTTCACCCGTTAACGGCTTATTTTTAAGTCTACGTGTGATTTTTGCAAACTATCGTCATACTCTCAAACCAGGAGATCCCGAGACTACGCCATCAGTTCCTACAAGTGGCACTGGTCTGGTTCGAGATGTTCATGCCCCCTACGGGGCCGTTTGGGAGCTGGTTTGGGTTTTCATCCTTTAACGGCTTATTTTTAAGTCTAAGTGTGATTTTTGAAAATTATCGTCATACTCTCAAATCGAGAGACCCGAGACTAAGTGGTCAGTTCCTACAAGTTGAATTGGTCCCGTGTGAGGTGTTCGTGCCTCCTACGGGGCCGTTTGGTGGCAGGTTTGAGTTTTCTCCCATTAACGGCTTGTTTTTAAGTCTAAGTGTGATTTTTGCAAATTATCATCATACTGTCAAATCGGGAGACCCGAGACTATGCGCTCAGTTCCTAAAAGTTGCATTGGTCCCCTGCGAGGTGTTCGTGCCTCCTACGGGACCGTTTGGTGGCTGGTTTGGGTTTTCACCCATTAACGGCTTATTTTTAAGTCTAAGTGTGTTTTTTCCAAATTATCATCATGCTCTCAAACCGGGAGACCCGATACTACGCGGTCAGTTCCTACAAGTTACATCGGTCCCGTGGGAGGTGTTCGTGCCCCCTACGGGATCATTTGGGGTCTGGATTGGGTTTTCACCCTTTAACGGCTTGTTTTTTAGTCTAAGTAGGAGTTTTGTAAATTATCGTCATACTCTTAAACCGGGAGATCCAGAACTACGCGATTAGTTCCTACAAGTTGCATTGGTCCTGTACGAGGTGTTCGGGCGTCCTACGGGGCCATTTGGGGGCTAGTTTGGATTTTCACCCTTTAACGACTTGTTTTTAAGTCTAAGTGTGATTTTTGCAAATTATCATCATACTCTCAAACCGGGAGACCCAGGACTATGCGATCAGTTCCTACAAGTTGTATTTGTCCCGTGCGAGGAGTTCGTGCCACCTACGGGGCCTTTTGGGGACTGGTTTGGGTTTTAAACCTTTAATCGCTTATTTTTAAATCTACGTGTTATTTTTGCAAATTGTCATCATACTCTCAAACCGGGAGACCCGGGACTACGCGGTCAGTTCCTACAAGTTGCATTGGTCCCGTGCGTGGTGTTCATGCCTCCTACGGGGTCGTTTGGGGGCTCGTTTGGGTTTTCACCCTTTAACGGCTTGTTTTTAAGTCTAGCTGTGATTTTTGCAAATTATCGTCATAGTCTCAAACCGGGAGACCCAGGACTACGCGGTCAGTTCCTATAAGTTGCATTGGTCCCGTGCGAGATGTTCGTGCCTCCTACGGGGCCGTTTGGGGGCTGGTTTGGGTTTTAAGCATTTAACGGCTTGTTTTTAAGTCTAAGTGTGATTTTTGGAAATTATCATCGTACTCTCAATCCGGGAGACCCGGGACTACACGGTCAGTTTCTACGAGTTGCATTGGTCCCGTCGAGGTGTTCGTCCCTATTACGGGGCCGTTTGGGGGCTGGTTTTGGTTTTAAGCCTTTAACGGCTTGTTTTGAGTCTAAGTGTGATTTTTGCAAATTATCGTCATACTCTCAAACCGGGAGACCCGGGACTAGGCGATGTGTTCCTACAAGTTGAATTGTTCCCGTTCGAGGTGTTCGTGGCTCCTACGAGGCCGTTTGGGTGCTGGTTTGGGTTTTCACCCGTTAACGGCTTATTTTTAAGTCTACGTGTGATTTTTTTAAACCATCATCATACTCTCAAATCGGGACACCCGAGACTACGCGTGAGTTCCTAAAAGTTGCATTGGTCCCTTGCGAGGTGTTCGTGCCTCCTACGGGGCCGTTTGGTGGTTGGTTTGGGTTTTCACCCATTAACGACTTATTTTTAAGTCTAAGTGTGATTTTTGCAAGTTATCATCATGATCTCAAATCGGGTGACCAGAGACTACGCGGTCAGTTCCTACAAGTTACATCGGTCCCGTGGGAGGTGTTTGTTCCCCCTACGGGGTCATTTGGGGGATGGATTGGGTTTTCACCCTTTAACGGCTTATTTTTTAGTCTAAGTAGGATTTTTTTAAATTATCGTCATACACTTAAACCGGGAGACCCAGAACTACGCGATTAGTTCCTACAAGTTGTATTGGTCCTGTACGAGGTGTTCGGGCCGCCTACGGGGCCATTTGGGGGCTAGTTTGCGTTTTCACCCTTTAACGGCTTTTTTTTAAGTCTAAGTGTGATTTGTGCAAATTATCGTCATACTCTCAATCGGGAGACCCAGGACTATGTGATCAGTTCCTACAAGTTGCATTTGTCCCGTGCGAGGAGTTCGTGCCACCTACGGGGCCTTTTGGGGTCTGGTTTGGGTTTTAAGCCTTTAACGGCTTATTTTTAAGTCTACGTGTTAGTTTTGCAAATTGTCATCATACTCTCAAACTGGGAGACCCGGGACTACGCGGTCAGTTCCTACAAGTTGCATTGGTCCCGTGCGAGGTGTTCATACCTCCTACGGGGTCATTTGGGGGCTGGTTTGGGCTTACACCCTTTAACGGCTTGTTTTTAAGTCTAGTTGTGATTTTTGCAAATTATCGTCATAGTCTCAAACCGAGAGACCCGGGACTACGCGGTCAGTTCCTATAAGTTGCATTGGTCCCGTGCGAGATGTTCGTGCCTTCTACGGGGCCGTTTGGGGGCTGGTTTGGGTTTTAAGCCTTTAACGACTTATTTTTAAGTCGAAGTGTGGTTTTTGCAAATTATCATCATACTCTCAAATTGGGAAACTCGGGACTACACGGTCAGTTTCTACAAGTTGCATTGGTCCCATGCGAGGTGTTCGTTCCCCCTACGGGGATGTTTGGGGGTTGGTTTGGGTTTTCACCCTTTAACAGCTTGTTTTTAAGTCTATGTAGGATTTTTGTAAATTATCATCATACTCTCAAACCGGGAGTCCCGGGAGTACGCGATTTGTTCCTACAAGTTGAATTGTTCTCGTCCGAGGTGTTCTGCCCCCTACGGGGTCGTTTGGGGGATTGTTTGGGTTTTCACCCGTTAATGGCTAGTTTTTAAGTCTAAGTGTTATTTTTGCAAATTATCGTCATACTCTCAAATCGGGACACTCAGGACTACACGGTCTGTTCCTACAAGATGCATTGGTCCCGTGCGAGGTGTTCGTGCCTCTTACAGAGCCGTTTGGGGGCTGGTTTGGGTTTTCACCTGTTAACAGCTTATTTTTAAGTCTAAGAGTGATTTTTGCAAATTATCGCGATACTCTCAAAACGGGATATCCGGGATTAGGCGATCAGTTCCTAAAAGTTGCATTTGTCCCGTGCGAGGTGTTCGTGCCTCCTACGAGGCCGTTTGGTGGCTAGTTTGGGTTTTCACCCTTTAACGGTTTGTTTTTAATTCTAAGTGTGATTTTTGCAAATTATCGTCATACTCTCAAACTGGGAGATTCGGGACTACGCGGTGAGTTCGTATAAGTTTCATTGGTCCTATGCGAGGTGTTCCTGCCCCCTACAGGGCTACTTGGGGGCTGGTTTGGGTTTTCACCCTTGAACGACTTGTTTTTAAGTCTTAATGTGATTTTTGCAAAGCATCAACATACTCTCAAACCGGGAGACCCGAGACTATGCGGTGAGTTCCTCCAAGTTGCATCGGTCCCGTGCGAGGTGTTCGTGCCCCCTACGGGTCGTTTGGGGGTTGGTCTGGGTTTTCACCCTTTAACGGCTTGTTTTTAAGTCTAAGTAGGACTTTTGTAAATTATCGTCATACTCTTAAACCGGGAGACCCAAAACTACACGATTAGTTCCTACAAGTTGCATTGGTCCCGTGCGAGTTGTTCATGCCTCCTATGGGACCGTTTGGAGGCTGGTTTGGGTTATCACCTTTTAACGGGTTATTTTTAAGTCTAAGTGTAATTTTTACAAATTATCGTCATACTCTTAAATCGGGAGACCCGGGACTACGCGATCAGTTCCTACAAGTTGTATTTGTCCCGTGCGAGGTGTTCGTGCCTCCTACGGGGCCGTTTGGGGGCTGGTTTGGGTTTTGAGCCTTTAACAGCTTATTTTTAAGTCTAAGTGTCATTTTTGCAAATTATCGTCATACTCTCAAACCGGGAGACCCGGGACTACGCGATGTGTTCCTACAAGTTGCATTGTTCCCGTTCGAGGTGTTCGTGGCTCCTACGGGGCCGTTTGGGTGCTGGTTTGGGTTTTCACCCGTTAACGACTTATTTTTAAGTCTAAGTGTGATTTTTGCAAACTATCGCGATACTCTCAAAATGGGATATCGGGGACTACGCGGTCAGTTCCTATAAGTTTCATTGGTCCCGTGCGAGGTGTTCGTGCCGCCTACGGGACCGTTTGGTGGCTTGTTTGGGGTTTCACCCGTTCACGGCTTGTTTTTAAGTCTAAGTGTGATTTCTCCAAATTATCGTCATACTCTCAAACTTGGAGACCCGAGACTACACGGTCAGTTCCTATAAGTTGCATCGGTACCGTGCGAGGTGTTTGTGCCTCCTACGGGGCTGTTTAGGTGCTGGTTTGGGTTGTCACCCTTAAACGGCTTATTTTTATGTCTAAGTGTGATTTTTGCAAATTATCGTCATACTCTCAAATCGGGAGACCCGGGAGTACGCGGTCAGTTCCTACAAGTTGCATTGGTCCCGTGCGAGGTGTTCGTGCCTCCTACGGGGTCGTTTGGGGTTTTCAGTCGTTAACGGATTGTTTTTAAGTCTAAGTGTGATTTTGCAAATTATCGTCGTACTCTCAAACTGGGAGACGCGGGACTAAGCGGTCAATTCCTATAGGTTGCATTGGTCCCGTGCGAGGTGTTCCTGCCACCTACAGGGTCGTTTGGGGGCGACTTTGGGTTTTCACCCTTTAATGGCTTGTTTTTAAGTCTGTGTAGGATTTTTGTAAATTATCATCATACTCTTAAAACAGGAGACCCAGAACTACGTGATTAGTTCGTACAAGTTGCATTGGTTCCGTGCGAGGTGTTCGGGCCTCCTATGGGGCTGTTTGGCGGCTGGTTTGGGTTTTCACCCTTTAACGACTTATTTTTAAGTCTAAGTGTGATTTTTGGATATTATAGTCATACTCTCAAATCGGGAGACCCGGGACTACGCGATAAGTTCCTACAAGTTGCATATTTCCCGTTCGAGGTGTCCGTGCCTCCTACGGGGCTGTTTGGGGGCTGGTTTGGGTTTTCACATTTTAAGGGCTTATTTTTAAGTCTATGTGTGATTTTTGGAAATTATTGTCATACTCTCAAATCGGGAGACTCGGGACTACACGGTCAGTTGCTACAAGTTGGATTGATCCCGTACGAGGTGTTTGTGCCCTCTACGGGGCCGTTTGGGGGCTAGTTTGGGTTTTCACCCTTTAACGGTTTGTTTTTAAGTCTAAGTGTGATTTTTGCAAATTATCGTCACACTATCAAACCGAGAGACCCGAGACAACGCGGTCAGTTCTTACAAGTTGCATTGGTCCCGTGCGTGGTGTTCGTGCCTCCTACGGGGCCGTTTGGGGGCTGGTTTGGGTTTTCACCCTATAACGACTCATTTTTAAGTCTAAGAAAATTATCATCGTACTCTCAAACCGGGAGACCCGGGACTATGCGGTGAGTTCCTACAAGATGCATTGGTCCCCTGCGAGGTGTCCGTGCCTCCTACGGGGCCGTTTGGGGGCTGGTTTGGGTTTTCACCCTTTAACGGCTTGTTTTTAAGTCTAAGTGTGATCTTTGCAAATAATCATCATACTCTCAAATCGGGAGACACGGGAGTACGCGGTCAATTCCTACAAGTTGCATTGGTCCCGTGCGAGGTGTTCGTGCCTTCTACGGGGTCGTTTGGGGTTTTCACCTGTTAACGGATTGTTTTTAAGTCTAAGTGTGATTTTTGAAAATTATCGTCATACTCCCAAATCGGGAGACTCGGGACAATGCGATCAGTTCCTACAAGTTGTATTGGTCCCGTGCGAGGTGTTCGTTCCCCATACGGGGTCGTTTGGGGACTGGTTTGTGTTTTCACCCTTTAATGGCTTATTTTTAAGTCTGTGTAGGATTTTTGTAAATTATCGTCATACTCTTAAACCGGGAGACCCGAAATGACGCGATTAGTTCGTATAAGTTGCAATGGTTCCGTGCGAGGTGTTTGGGCCTCCTATGGGGCCGTTTGGGGCTAGTTTGCGTTTTCACCCTTTAACGGCTTGTTTTTAAGTCTAAGTGTGATTTTTGCAAATTATCATCATACTGTCAAACCGGGAGACCCGGGACTATAGGGTCCGTTCCTACAATTTGTATTGTTCCCGTTCGAGGTGTTCGTGCCTCCTAAGGGGCCGTTTGGGGGCTGGTTTGGGTTTTCACCTGTTAACGGCTTGTTTTTAAGGCTAAGTGTGACTTTTGAAAATTATCATCATACTCTCAAACCGGGAGACCCGAGACTACACGGTCAGTTCCTACAAGTTGCATTGGTCCCGTACGTGGTGTTCCTGCCTCCTACGAGGCCTTTTGGTGACTGGTTTGGGTTTTCACCCTTTAACGGCTTATTTTTTAGTCTAAGTGTGATTTTTGCAAATTATTGACATACTCTGAAACCGGGAGACTCGGGACTACGCGATTAGTTCCTACAAGTTGCATTGGTCCCGTGCGAGGTGTTCGTGCCCTCTACGGGGTCGTTTGGGGGCTGGTTTGAGTTTTCACCCTTTAACGGCTTGTTTTTAAGTATAAGTGTGATTTTTGAAAATTATCGTCATACTCTCAAATCGATAGACCCGAGACAACGCGGTCAGTTCCTACGAGTTGCATTCGTCTCGTGCGAGGTGTTCGTGCCGCCTACGGGGTCGATTGGTGGCTGGTTTGGGTTTTATCCCGTTAACGGCTTGTTTTTAATTCTAAGTGTGATTTTGCATATTATCGTCGTACTCTCAAACTGGGAGACCCGGGACTAAGCAGTCAATGCGTAGAAGTTGCATTGGTCCCGTGCAAGGTGTTCATGCCCCCTACGGGGTCGTTTGGAGGCTTGTTTGAGTTTTCACCCTTTAATGGCTTATTTTTAAGTCTATGAAGGATTTTTGTAAATCATCGTCTTCCTCTCAAATTGGGAGTCCCGGGACTATGCGGTCAGTTCCTAAAAGTTGAATTGGTCCCGTACGAGGTGTTCATGACCCCTACGGGGTCGTTTGGGGGCTTGTTTGCGTTTTCACCCGTTAACGACTCATTTTTAAGTCTAAGTGTGAATTTTGCAAATTATCGTCATACTCTAAAACCGGGACACTCGGGACTACGCGGTCTGTTCCTACAAGATGCATTGGTCCCGTGCGAGGTGTTCGTGCATTTTACGGGGACGTTTGGGAGCAGGTTTGGGTTTTCACCAGTTAAGGGCTTGTTTTCAAGTCTAAGTGTGATTTTTGCAAATTATTGCGATAGTCTCAAAACGGGATATCCGGGACTACGCGGTCAGTTCCTACAAGTTGTATTGGTATCGTGCATGGTGTTCGAGCCTCCTACGGGGCCGTTTGGTGGTTGGTTTGGGTTTTCAACCTTTAACGACTTGTTTTTAAGTCTAAGTGTGATTTTTTGCAAATTATTGTCATACTATCAAACTGGGGGACTCTGGACTACGCGGTCAGTTCGTATAAGTTGCATTGGTCCCATGCGTGGTGTTCGTGCCTCCTACGGGGCCGTTTGGGGGCTGGTTTGGGTTTTCACCCTTTAACGGCTTATTTTTAAGTCTAAGTGTGATTTTTGCCAATTATCTTCGTACTCTTAAACCGGGAGACCCGGGACTAAGCGGTCAGTTCCTACAAGTTGCATTGATCCCGTACGAGGTGTTCGTGCCCCCTACGGGGTCGTTTGGTGGCTGGTTTGGATTTCCAGCCTTTAACGGCTTGTTTTTAAGTCAAAGTGTGATTTTTGCAAATTATCGTCATACTCTCAAATCGGGAGACCCGGGAGTACGTGGTCAGTTCCAACAAGTTGCATTGGTCCCGTGCGAGGTGCTCGTGCCTCCTACGGGGTCGTTTGGGCTTTTCACCCGTTATCGGATTGTTTTTAAGTCTAAGTGTGATTTTTACACATTATCATCATACTCTCAAATCGGGAGACCCGGGACTACGCGATCTGTTCCTACAAGTTTCATTGGTCCCGTGCGAGGTGTTCGTGCCCCCTACGGGGTAGTTTGGGGGCTGGTTTGGGTTTTCACCCTTTAATGTCTTATTTTTAAGTCTGTGTTGGATTTTTTTGTAAATTATCGTCATACTCTCAAACCAGGAGACCCGAGACTACCTGTCAGTTCCTATAAGTTGCATTGGTCCGGTGCAAGGTGCCCCTGCCTCCTACGGGGCCGTTTGGGGGTTGATTTGGGTTTTCACCCTTTAACGGCTTATTTTTATGTCTAAGTGTGATTTTTCCAAATTATCATCATACTCTCAAATCGGTAGACCCGGGACTACGCGGTCAATTCCTACAAGTTGGGGGTTGGTCCCGTGCGAGGTGTTTGTGCCTCTTACGAGGCCATTTGGGGATTGGTTTGGGTTTTAAGCCTATAACAGCTTGTTTTTTAGTCTTAGTATGATTTTTGCAAATTACTGTCATACTCTCAAACCGGGAGACCCGAGACTCGCGGTCAGTTCCTACCAGTTGCACTGGTCCTGTGCGAGGTGTTCGTGCCCCATACGGGGTCGTTTGGGGGTTCGTTTGGGTTTTCACCCTTTAATGGCTTATTTTTAAGTCTATGTAGGATTTTTGTAAATTATCATCATACTCTCAAATCGGGAGTCCCGGGACTACGCGGTTAGTTCCTACTAGTTGAATTGGTCCCGTGCGAGGTGTTCATGCCCCCTACGGGGTCGTTTGCGGGCTTGTTTGGGTTTTCACCCGTTAACGACTTGTTTTTAAGTCTAAGTGTAATTTTTGAAAATTCTCATCATACTCTCAAATCGGGACACTCAAGACTACGCGGTCTGTTCCTACAAGATGCATTGGTCCCGTGCAAGGGGTTCGTACCTTTTACGGGGCCGTTTGGGGGCTGGTTTGGGTTTTCACCCATTAACGGGTTGTTTTTAAGTCTAAATGTGATTTTTGCAAATTATCGCGATACTCTCAAAACGGGATATCCGGGACTACACGGACAGTTCCTACAACTTGTATTGGTCTCGTGCGAGGTGTTGTAGCCTCCTACGGGGCCGTTTGGTGGCTGGTTTCGATTTTCAGCCTTTAATGGCTTGTTTTTAAATCTAAGTGTGATTTTTGCAAATTATTGTCATACTCTCAAACTGGGAGACTCGGGACTACGCGGTCAGTTCGTATAAGTTGCATTGGTCCCGTGCGAGGAGTTCGTGCCCCCTACGGGGCCAATTGGAGGCCGGTTTGGGTTTTCACCCTTTAACGACTTGTTTTTAAGTCTAATTGTGATTTTTTCAAACCATCGACATACTCTCAAACCGGGAGACCCGGGACTATGCGGTGAGTTCCTACAAGTTGCATTGGTCCCGTGCAAGGTGTTCGAGCCCCCTACGGGGGCGTTTGGGGGCTGGTTTGGGTTTTCACGATTCAACGGCTTGTTTTTAAGTCTAAGTGTGATTTTTGAAAATTATCGTCATACTCTCAAATCGGGAGACCCGGGAGTACGCGGTCAGTTCCTACAAGTTGCATTGGTCCCGTGCGAGGTGTTCGTGCCTGCTACGGGGCCGTTTGGGGGCTGGTTTGGGTTCTCACCCCTTAAAGTCTTGTTTTTATGTCTATGTGTGATTTCTCCAAATTATCGTCATACTCTCAAACTGGGAGACCCAAGACTATGCGGTTAGTTCCTAAAAGTTGCCTTGGTCCCGTGCGAGGTGTTCGTGCCCCCAACGGGGCCGTTTTGGTGGTTGGTTTTGGTTTTCACCCTTTAACGGCTAGTTTTCAAGTCTCAGTGTGATTTTTTCAAATTATCATCATACTCTCTAACCGAGAGACCCAAGACTATGCGATAAGTTCCTACAACTTGCATTGGTCCCGTGCGAGGTGTTCGTGCCTCCTATGGGGCCGTTTGGGGACTGGTTTGGGTTTTCACCTGTTAACGGCTTGTTTTTAAGTCGTGTGATTTCTGCAAATTATCATCATACTCTCAAATCGGGAGATCCGGAACGATGCCGTCAGTTCCTAAATTTTGCATTGGTCCCCTGCGAGGTGTTCATGCCCCCTACGGGGTCGCTTGGTGGCTGGTTTTGTATTTCCCCCTTTAACGGCTTGCTTTTAAGTCTAAGTGTGATTTTTGCAAATTATCATCATACTCTCAAATCGGGAGACCCGGGACTACACGGTCAGTTCCTACAAGTTGCAACGGTCCCGAGCGAGGTGTTCGTGCCTCCTACGGGGTCGTTTGGGGGCCGGTTTGGATTTTAACCCTTTAACGGCTTGTTTTTAAGTCCAAGTGTGATTTTTACAAATTATCATCATACTCACAAATTGGGAAACTCGGGACAACGTGGTGAGTTCCTACAAGTTGCATTGGTCCCGTGCGAGGTGTTCGTGCCCCTACGGGGTCATTTTGGGTCTCGTTTAAGTTTTCACCCTTTAATGGCTTATTTTTAAGTTTTCACCCTTATCGTCATACTCTCAAATTGGGAAACCCCGGACTACGTAGTATGTTCCTACAAGTTGTATTGGTCCCGTGCAAGGTGTTCGTGCCTCCGACTGGGCCGTTTGGGGCCTCGTTTAGGTTTTTAGCCTATTATGGCTTGTTTTTAAGTCTAAGTGTGATTGTTCAAACTATCATCATACTCTCAAACCGGTGGACTCGCGACTACGTCGCCTGTTCCTACAAGTTGCATTAGTCCCGTGCGTGTTGTTCGTGTCCCCTACGGGGTCGTTTGGGGGCTGGTATGGGTTTTCAGCTGTTAACGGCTTGTTTTTAAGTTTAAGTGTGATTTTTGCAAATTATCATCATACTCTCAAATCGGGAGACCCCGAACTACGCGGTCAATTCCTACAAGTTGCATTGGTCCCATGCGAGGTGTTCGGGCTACCTACGGGGCCATTTGGGGGCTGGTTTGGGTTTTCACCCTTTAACGGCTTGTTTTTAAGTCTAAGTGTGATTTTTACAAATTATCATCATACTCTCAAATCGGGAGACCCGGGAGTACGCAGTCAGTTCCTACAAGTTGCAATGGTCCCGTGCGAGGTGTTCGTGCCTCCTACGGGGCCGTTTGGGGGCGGGTGTGGGTTTTCACCCTTTAACGGCTTGTTTTTAAGTCTAAGTGTGACTTTTGGAAATTATCATCATACTCTCAAATCAGGAGACCCGGGACTACGCGGTCAGTTCCTACAGGTTGCATCGGTCCTGTGAGAGGTGTTCGTGCCTCCTACGGGGCCGTTTGGGGGCTGGTTTGGGTTTTCACCCTTTAACAACTTGTTTTTAAGTCTAAGTGTAATTTTTAAAAATCATCGTCATACTCTCAAATCGGGAGACCCGGGGAAACGCGGTTAATTCGTACAAGTTGCATTGGTCCTGTACGAGGTGTTCGATTCCCCTACGGGGGCGTTTGGAGGATGGTTTGGGTTTTCACCCGTTAATGGATTGTTTTTAAGTCTATGTGTGATTTCTCCAAATTATCATCATACTCTAAAACTGGGAGACCCGAGACTACGCGGTCAGTTCCTACAAGTTGCATTGGTCCCGTGCGAGGTGTTCGTGCCCCCTACGGGGTCGTTTGGGGCCTGGCTTTGGTTTTCACCTGTTAACGGTTTATTTTTAAGTCTAAGTGTGATTTTTACAAACTATCATCATATTTTCAAACCGGGAGACCCGGGACTACGCCGTTAGTTCCTACAAGTTGCATTGGTCTCGTGCGAGGTGTTTGAGCCTGCTACGGGGACGTTTGGGGGATGGTTTGGGTTTTCACTCGTTAACGGCTGGTTTTTAAGTCTAAGTGTGATTCCTCCAAATTATCGTCATACTCTCATATCGGGAGACCCAGGACTACGCGGTCAGTTCTTACAAGTTGCATTGGTCCCGTGTGAGGTGTTCGTGCCTCCAACAGGGTCATTGGGGGGCTAGTTTGGGTTTTCACCCTTTAACGACTTATTTTTAAGTCTAAGAGTGATTTTTCCAAATTATTATCATACTCTCAAACCGGGAGACCCGAGACTACGCCGTCAGTTCCTACAAGTTGCATTGGTCCCGTGCGAGGCATTCATGCCCCCTACGGGGTCGTTTGGTGGCTGGTTTTGTGTTCCCCCTTTAACAGCTTCTTTTTAAGTCTAACTGTGATATTTGCAAATTATTATCATACTCTCATATCGGGAGACCCGGGACTACGCGATCAGTTCCTACAAGTTGCATTGGTCCCGTGTGAGGTGTTCGTGCCTCCAACAGAGTCATTTGGGGGCTGGTTTGGGTTTTCACCCTTTAACGACTTATTTTTAAGTTTGAGAGTGATTTTTCCAAATTATCATCATACTCTCAAACCGAGAAACCCGGGACTACGGGTGAGTTCCTTTAACTTGCATTCGTCCCGTGCGAGGTGTTCGGGCCCCCTACGGGGTCATTTTGGGTCTGGTTTAGGTTTTCACCCTTTAACGGCTTATTTTTAAGTCAAAGTGTGATTTTTGCAAATTATCGTCATACACTCAAATCGAGAGACCCGAGACTACGCAGTCTGTTCCTACAACTTACATTGGTCCCGTGCGACGAATTCGTGCCTCCAACGGGTCCGTTTGGGGCCTAGTTTGGTTTTTTTGCCTTTAACGGCTTGTTTTTAAGTCTAAGTGTGATTTTTACAAACTATCATCATATTCTCAAACCGGGAGAACCGGGACTACGCGATCAATTCCTACAAGTTGCATTGGTCCCGTGCGAGGTGTTTGAGCCTGCTAAGGGGACGTTTGGGGGATGGTTTGGGTTTTCACCCGTTAACGGCTTATTTTTAAGTCTAAGTGTGATTCCTCCAAATTATCGTCATACTCTCAAACTTGGAGACCCGAGACTACACGGTCAGTTCCTACAAGTTGCGTTGGTCTCGTGCGAGATGTTCGTGCCCATTACGGGGCCGTTTTGCGGGCTGGTTTGGGTTTTCACATGTTAACGGCTTATTTTTAAATCTAAGTGGGATTTTTGTAAATTATCATCATACTCTAAAATCGGGAGAGTCAGGGCTACACGGTCAGTTCCTACAAGTTGCATTGGTCCCGTACGAAGTGTTCATGGCTCCTACGGGGCCGTTTGGGGACTGGTTTGGGATTTCAACCTTTAACGTCTTGATATGAAGTCTAAGTGTGATTTTTGCAAATTATCATCATACTCTAAAACCGGGAGTCCCGGGACTATGCGCTCGGTTCCTACAAGTTGAATTGGTTCGGTGCGAGGTGTTCATGCCCCGTATGGGGTCGTTTGGGGGCTTGTTTGGGTTTTCACCCGATAACAGCTTGTTTTTAAGTCTAAGTGTCATTTATGCAAATTTTCATCATACTCTCAAACCGGGAGACCCGAGACTACGCGATCAGTTCCTAAAAGTTGCGTTGCTCCCGTGCGAGGTGTTCGTGCCTCCTACGGGATCATTTGGGGCTTAGCTTGGGTCTTCACTTGTTAACGGCTTATTTTTAAGTCTAAGTGTGATTTTTCCAAACTATCATCATATTCTCAAATCGGGAGACCCGGGACTACGCCGTCAGTTCCTACAAGTTGCATTGGTCCCGTGCGAGGTGTTCATGCCCCCTACGGGGTCGTTTGGTGGCTGGTTTTGTATTTCCCCCTTTAACAGCTTGTTTTTAAGTCCAAGTGTGATATTTGCAAATTATCGTCATACTCTCATATCGGGAGACCTTGGACTACGGGGTCAGTTCCTACAAGTTGCATTGGTCCCGTGTGAGGTGTTCGTGCCTCCAACGGGGTCATTTGGAGGCTGGTTTGGGTTTTCACCCTTTAACGACTTGTTTTTAAGTCTAAGAGTGATTTTTTGAAATTATCATCATACTCTCAAATAGGCAAACCCGGGACTACGGGTGAGTTCCTTCAAGTTGCATTGGGCCCGTGCGAGGAGTTCGGGCCCCCTACGGGGTCGTTTTATGTCTAGTTTAGGTTTTCACCCTTTAACGGCTTATTTTTAGGTCAAAGTGTGATTTTTGTAAATTATCATCATACTCTCAAATCGAGAGACCCGGGACTACGCAGTCAGTTCCTAGAACTTACATTGGTCCCGTGCGACGTGTTCGTGCCTCCGACGGGGCCATTTGGGGACTAGTTTGGGTTTTTAGCCTTTAACGGCTTGTTTTTAAGTCTAAGTGTGATTTTTGCAAACTATCATCGTATTCTCAAATCGGGAGAATCGAGACTATGTGATCAGTTCCTACAAGTTGCATTTGTCTCGTGCGAGGTGTTCGAGCCTGCTACGGGGCCGTTTGGGGGATGGTTTGGGTTTTCACCCGTTCACGGCTTGTTTTTAAGTCTAAGTGTGATTTCTCCAAATTATCGTCATACTCTCAAACTTCGAGACCCGAGACTACACGGTCAGTTCCTATAAGTTGCATTGGTCCCGTGCGAGGTGTTCGTTCCCCCTTACGGGGCCGTTTTGCTGGCTGGTTTGGGTTTTCACATGTTAACGACTTATTTTTAAATCTAAGTGTGATTTTTGTAAATTATCATCATACTCTAAAATCGGGAGAGTCGGGACTACACGGTCAGTCCCAACAAGTTCGATTGGTCCCGTGTGAGGTGTTCGTGCCCTCTACGGGGTCGTTTGTGGTTGTCACCCGTTATCGGATTGTTTTTAAGTCTAAGTTTGATTTTTACAAATTATCATCATACTCTCAAATCGGGAGACTTGGGACTACGCGATCAGTTCCTACAAGTTGCATTGGTCCCGTGCGAGGTGTTCGTGCCCCCTACGGGGTCGTTTGGGGGCTTGTTTGGTTTTCCCCCCTTTAATGGCTAATTTTTCAGTCTGTGTAGGATTTTTGTAAATTATCGTCATACTCTCAAACCAGGAGACCCGGGACTACGCGGTCAGTTCCTACAAGTTGCATTGGTCCCGTTCAAGGTGTTCGTGCCTCCTACGGGGCCGTTTGGGGGCTGGTTTGGGTTTACACCATTTAACGGCTTGTTTTTAAGTCTAAGTGTGATTTTTGCAAATTATCGTCATACTCTCAAACCAAGAGACCCGGGACTACGCGATCAATTCCTACAAGTTGCATTGGTCTCGTGCGAGGTGTTCGTGCCTCTTACGAGGCCGTTTGGGGGGCTGGTTTGGGTTTTAAGCCTTTAACGACTTGTTTTTTAGTCTAAGTGTGATTTTTGCAAATTACTGTAATACTCTCCAATCGGGAGACCCGAGACTACGCGATCAGTTCCTACAAGTTGCATTGGTCACGTGCGAGGTGTTCGTACCCCATACGGGGTCGTTTGGGGGTTCGTTTGGGTTTTCACCCTTTAATGTCTTGTTTTTAAGTCGATGCAGGATTTTTGTAAATTATCGTCATACTCTCAAATTGGGAGTCCCGGGACTATGCGGTTAGTTCCTACTAGTTGAATTGGTCCCGTTCTAGGTGTTCATGCCCCCTACGGGGTCGTTTGCGGGCTTGTTTGGGTTTTCACCCGTTAACGGCTTGTTTTTAAGTCTAAGTGTAATTCTTGCAAATTCTCTTCATACTCTCAAATCGGGTCACTCAGTACTAACCGGTCTGTTCCTACAAGATGCATTGGTCCCGTGCGAGGGGTTCGTGCCTTTTACGGGGCCATTTGGGGGCTGGTTTGGGATTGCACTCGTTAACGGCTTGTTTTTAAGTCTAAGTGTGATTTTTCAAAATTATCGCGATACTCTCAAAACGGGATATCCGGGACTACATGGACAGTTCCTACAACTTGTATTGGTCCCGTACGAGGTGTTGGAGACTCCTACGGGTCCGTTTGGTGGCTGGGTTCGGTTTTCAGCCTTTAATGGCTTGTTTTTAAGTCTAAGTGTGATTTTTACAAATTATTGTCATACTCTCAAACTGGAAGACTCGGGACTACGCGATCAGTTTTTACAAGTTGCATTGGTCCCGTGCGAGGTGTTCGTGCCCCCTACGGGGCCGATTGGGTGCTGGTTTGGGTTTTCACTCTTTAACGGCTTGTTTTTAAGTCTAAGTGTGATTTTTGCAAATCATCGACATACTCTCAAACCGAGAGACCCGGGACTATGCGATGAGTTCCTACAAGTTGCATTGGTCCCGTGCTAGGTGTTCGTGCCCCCTACGGGGGCGTTTGGGGGCTGGTTTGGGTTTTCACGCTTTAACGGCTTATTTTTATGTCTAAGTGTGATTTTTGAAACTTATCGTCATACTCTCAAACCGGGAGACCCGGGAGTACGCGGTCAGTTCCTACAAGTTGCATTGGTCCCGTGCGAGGTGTTCGTGCCTGCTACGATGCCGTTTGGGGCTGGTTTGGGTTTTCACTCGTTAATGGCTTGTTTTTATGTCTAAGTGTGATTTCTCCAAATTATCGTCATACTCTCAAACTGGGAGACCCAAGACTATGCGGTCAGTTCCTACGAGTTCTATTGGACCCGTGCGAGGTGTTCGTGCCCCCTACGGAGCCGTTTTGGGGTTTGGTTTGGGTTTTCACCCTTTAACGATTTGTTTTTAAGTCTAAGTGTAATTTTTTCAAATTATCGTCATACTCTCAAACCTGGAGTCCCGGGACTATGCGGTCAGTTCCTACAAGTTGAATTTTTCCCGTGCGAGGTGCTCATGCCCCCTACAGGGTTGTTTGGGTTTTCACCCGTTAACATCTTGTTTTTAAGTATAAGTGTGATTTTTGTAAATTATCTTCAAACTCTCAAACCGGGAGACCCGGGAGTACAGGGTCAGTTCCAACAAGTTCGATTGGTCCCGTGCGAGGTGTTCGTGCCCCCTACGGGGTCGTTTGTGGTTTTCACCCGTTATCGGATTATTTTTAAGTCTAAGTTTTATTTTTACAAATTATCATCATACTCTTAAATCGGGAGACTTGGGACTACGCTATCAGTTCCTACAAGTTGCATTGGTCCCGTGCGAGGTGTTCGTGCCCCCTACGGGGTCGTTTGGGGGCTAGTTTGGGTTTTCCCCCTTTAATGGCTTATTTTAAGTCTGTGTAGGATTTTGGTAAATTATCATCATACTCTCAAATCAGGAGACCCGGGACTACGCGGTTAGTTCCTACAAGTTGCATTGGTCCCGTGCAAGGTGTTCGTGCCTCCTACGGGGCCGTTTGGGGGCTGGTTTGGGTTTACACCATTTAACGGCTTGTTTTTAAGTCTAAGTGTGATTTTTGCAAATTATCGTCATACTCTCAAACCAAGAGACCCGGGACTACGCGATCAATTCCTACAAGTTGCATTGGTCTCGTGCGAGGTGTTCGTGCCTCTTACGAGGCCGTTTGGGGGCTGGTTTGGGTTTTAAGCCTTTAACGACTTGTTTTTTAGTCTAAGTGTGATTTTTGCAAATTACTGTAATACTCTCAAATCGGGAGACCCGAGACTACGCGGTCAGTTCCTACAGGTTTCACTGGTCCCGTGCGAGGTGTTCGTGCCCCATACGGGGTCATTTGGGGGTTCGTTTGGGTTTTCACCCTTTAATGTCTTATTTTTAAGTCTATGCAGGATTTTTGTAAATTATCGTCATACTCTCAAATCGGGAGTCCCGGGACTACGCAGTTAGTTCCTACTAGTTGAATTGGTCCCGTGCTAGGTGTTCATGCCCCCTATGGGGTCCTTTGCGGGCTTGTTTGGGTTTTCACCCGTTAACGGCTTGTTTTTAAGTCTGAGTGTAATTCATGCAAATTCTCTTCATACTCTCAAATCGGGACAATCAGGACTACCCGGTCTGTTCCTACAAGATGCATTGGTCCCGTGCGAGGGGTTCGTGCCTTTTACGGGGCCGTTTGGGGGCTGGTTTGGGTTTTCACCCGTTAACGGCTTGTTTTTAAGTCTAAGTGTGATTTTTCAAAATTATCGTCATACTCTCAAAACGGGATATCCGGGACTACATGGATAGTTCCTACAACTAGTATTGGTCCCGTGCGAGGTGTAGGAGACTCCTACGGGGCCGTTTAGTGGCTTGTTTCGGTTTTCAGCCTTTAATGGCTTGTTTTTAAGTCTAAGTGTGATTTTTACAAATTATTGTCATACTCTCAAACTGGAAGACTCGGGACTACGCGATCAGTTTGTATAAGTTGCATTGGTCCCGTGCGAGGTGTTCGTGCCCCCTACGGGGCCGATTGGGGGCTGGTTTGGGTTTTCACCCTTTAACGGCTTGTTTTTAAGTGTAAGTGTGATTTTTGCAAATCATCGACATACTCTCAAATCGAGAGACCCGGGACTATGCGATGAGTTCCTACAAGTTGCATTGGTCCCGTGCAAGGTGTTCGTGCCCCCTACGGGGGCGTTTGGGGGCTGGTTTGGGTTTTCACGCTTTAACGGCTTATTTTTAAGTCTAAGTGTGATTTTTGAAACTTATGGTCATACTCTCTAACCGGGAGACCCGGGAGTACGTGGTCAGTTCCTACAAGCTGCATTTGTCCCGTGCGAGGTGTTCGTGCCTGCTACGATGCCGTTTGGGGGCCGGTTTCGGTTTTCACCCGTTAATGGCTTGTTTTTATGTCTAAGTGTGATTTCTCCAAATTATCGTCACACTCTCAAACTGGGAGACCCAAGACTATGCGGTCAGTTCCTACAAGTTACGTTGGTCCCGTGCGAGGTGTTCGTGCCCCCTACAGGGCCGTTTTGGTGGTTGGTTTGGGTTTTCACCCTTTAACGGCTAGTTTTTAAGTCTAAGTGTGATTTTTACAAATGATCATCATACTCTCTAACCTAGAGACCCAGGACTACGCGGTAAGTTCCTACAAGTTGTATTGGTCCCGTGCGAGGTGTTCGTGCCTCCTATGGGGCCGTTTGGGGACTTGTTTGGGTTTTCACCTCTTAACGGCTTCTTTTTAAGTCTAAGTTTGATTTCTGTAAATTATCGTCATACTCTCAAATCGGGAGACCCGAAACTACGCCGGCAGTTCCTTAAATTTGCATTGGTCCCCTGCGAGGTGTTCATGCCCCCTACGGGGTCGTTTGGTGGTTGGTTTTGTATTTCCCCCTTTAATGGCTTGTTTTTAAGTCTAAGTGTGATTTTTGCTAATTATCATCATACTCTCATATCTGGAGACCCGAGACTACGCGGTCAGTTCCTACAAGTTGCAACGGTCCCGAGCGAGGTGTTCGTACCTCCTACGGGGTCATTTGGGGGTCGGTTTGGATTTTCACCCTTTAACGGCTTGTTTTTAAGTCTAAGTGGGATTTTTACAAATTATGACCCTACTTTCAAATCGGGAAACTCGGGACAACGCGGTGAGTTCCTACAAGTTGCATTGGTCCCGTGCGAGGTGTTCGTGCCCCCTACGGGGTCGTTTTGGGTCTCGTTTAGGTTTTCACCCTTTAACGGCTTATTTTTAAGTCTAAATGTGATTATTGCAAATTATCGTCATACTCTCAAATTCAGAGACCCCGAACTACGCAGTTAGTTCCTACAAGTTGTATTAGTCTCGTGCAAGGTGTTCGTACCTCCGACGGGGCCGTTTGGGGCCTTGTTTAGGTTTTTAGCCTATTACGGCTTGTTTTTAAGTCTAAGTGTGATTTTTCAAACTATCATCATACTCTCAAACCGGTGGACCCGCGACTACGCCGCCTGTTCCTACAAATTGCATTTGTCCCGTACGAGCTGTTCGTGCCCCCTACGGGTTCGTTTGGGAGATGGTTTAGGTTTTCACCCGTTAACGTCTTGTTTTTAAGTCTAAGTGTGATTTTTCCAAATTATCATCATACTCTCAAATCGGGAGACCCGAAAATACGCGGTCAACTGCTACAAGTTGCATTGGTCCCATGCAAGATGTTCGGACTTCCTACGGGCCATTTGGGGGTTGGTTTGGGTTTTCACCCTTTAACGGCTTGTTTTTAAGTCTAAGTGTGATTTTTGTAAATTATCATCATACTCTCAAATCGGGAGACCCGGGAATACGCGGTCATTTCCTACAAGTTGCATTTGTCCCGTGCGAGGTGTTCGTGCCTCTTACGGGGCCGTTTGGGGGCTGGTCTGGGTTTTCACCCTTTTACGGCTTGTTTTTAAGTCTAAGTGTGATTTTTTAAAATTATCATCATAGTCCCAAATCGGGAGACCCAGGACTATGCGGTCAGTTCCTACGAGTTGCATTGGTCCCGTGCGAGGTGTTCGTGCCTCCTAAGGGGGCGTTTGGGGGCTTATTTGGGTTTTAAGCCTTTAACGGCTTGTTTTTAAGTCTAAGTGTGATTTTTGCAAATTATCATCATACTCTCAAACCGGGATACTCGGGACTATGCTGTCAGTTCCTACAAGTTGCATTGGTCCCGTGTGAGGTGTTCGTACCTCCTACCGGGCAGTTTGGTGGCTGGTTTGGGTTTTCACCCTTTAAAGGCTTCTTTTTAGGTCTAAGTGTGATTTTTGCAAATTAGTGTCATACTCTCAAATTGGGAAATCCGGGACTATGCGGTCAGGTCCTATAAGTTGCATTGGTCCCGTGCGAGGTTTTCGTGCCCCCTACGGGCCCATTTGGGGGCTGGTTTGGGTTTTCACCCTTTAAGGGCTTGTTTTCAAGTCTAAGTGTGATTTTTGTAAATTATCATCATACTCTCAAACCAGGAGACCCGAGAGTACGCGGTCAGTTCCTACAAGTTGCTTTAGTCCTGTGCGAGGTGTTCGTGCCTCCTACGGGGTCGTTTGGGGCTTGGTTTGGATTTTCACCTGTTAACGGATTGTTTTTAAGTCTATGTGTGATTTTTGAAATTAAAGTCATTCTCTCAAATCGGGAGACCCGGGACTACTCGGTGAGTTCCTACAGGTTGCATCGGTCTCGTGAGAGGTGTTCGTGCCTCTTATGGCGCCGTTTGGGGGCTCGTTTGGGTTTTCACTCGTTAACAGCTTATTTTTAAGTCTAAGTGTAATTTTTTCAAATTATCGTCATACCCTCAAACCGAGAGACCTGGGACTACGCGGTCAGTTCGTACAAGTTGCATTGGTCCCGTGCGAGGTGTTCGAGCCCCCTACGGGGGCGTTTGGAGGCTGGTTTGGGTTTTCATGCTTTAATGGCTTGTTTTTAAGTAAAAGTGTGATTTTTGCAAATTATCGTCATATTCTCAAACCGGGAGACCTGGGACTACGCGATCAGTTCCTACAAGTTGCATTGGTCCCGTGCAAGGTGTTCGTGCCTCCTACGGGGCCGTTTGGGGGCTGCTTTGGGTTTTCACCCGTTAACGGCTTGTTTTTAAGTCTAAGTGTGATTTCTCCAAATTATCATCTTACTCTAAAACTGGGAGACCCGAGACTATGTGAGCAGTTCGTATAAGTTGCATTGGTCCCGTGCGAGGTGTTTGTGCCCCCTACGGGGTCGTTTGGGGCCTAGCTTGGGTTTTCACCTATTAACGGCTTATTTTTAAGTCTAAGTGTGATTTTTGCAAACTATCATCATATTCTCAAACCGGGAGACCCGGGACTACGCCGTCAGTTCCTACAAGTTGCATTGGTCCCGTGTAAGGTGTTCATCCCCCCTACGGGGTCGTTTGGTGGCTGGTTGTGTTTCCCCCTTTAACAGCTTCTTTTTAAGTCTAAGTGTGATATTTGCAAATTATCATCATACTCTCATATCGGGAGACCCGGGACTACGCGGTCAGTTCCTACAAGTTACATTGGTCCCGTGTGAGGTGTTCGT
Source organism: Sambucus nigra (assembly GCA_949130495.1). Classification (NCBI taxonomy): domain Eukaryota; kingdom Viridiplantae; phylum Streptophyta; class Magnoliopsida; order Dipsacales; family Adoxaceae; genus Sambucus; species Sambucus nigra. The sequence continues at coordinate 352,496,576 of OX422208.1, read as the reverse complement.
GCCTCCAACAGAGTCATTTGGGGGCTGGTTTGGGTTTTCACCCTTTAACGACTTGTTTTTAAGTTTATGAGTGATTTTTCCAAATTATCATCATACTCTCAAACTGGGAAACCCGAGACTACGGGTGAGTTCCTTTAAGTTGCATTCGTCCCGTGCGAGGTGTTCGGGCCCCCTACGGGGTCGTTTTGGGTCTGGTTTAGGTTTTCACCCTTTAACGGCTTATTTTTAAGTCAAAGTGTGATTTTTGCAAATTATCGTTATACTCTCAAATCGAGAGACCCGACATTACGCAGTCAGTTCGTACAATATACATTGGTCCCATGCGAGGTATTCGCGCCTCCAACGGGGCCGTTTGGGTTTTTCGCCTTTAACAGCTTATTTTTAAGTCTAAGAGTGATTTTTTGCAAACTATCATCGTATTCTCAAACCGGGAGAACCGGAACTATGCGATCAGTTCCTACAAGTTACATTGGTCTCGTGCGAGGTGTGTGAGCCTGTTACGGGGACGTTTGGGGGATGGTTTGGGTTTTCACCCCTTAACGGCTTATTTTTAAGTCTAAGTGTGATTTCTCCAAATTATCGTCATACTCTCAAACTTGGAGACCCGAGACTACACGGTCAGTTCCTACAAGTTGCATTGGTCCCGTGCGAGGTGTTCGTTCCCCCTACGGGGCCGTTTTGTGGGCTGGTGTGGGTTTTCACATGTTATCGGCTTGTTTTTAAATCTAAGTGTGATTTTTGCAAATTATCGTCATACTCTCAAATAGAGAGTGCCAGGACTACACGGTCAGTTCCTACAAGTTGCATTGCTCCCGTACAAAGTGTTGTGGCTCCTACGGGGTCGTTTGGGGACTAGTTTGGGATTACACCCTTTAACGTCTTGTTATGAAGCCTAAGTGTGATTTTTGCAAATTATCGTCAGACTCTCAAACCGGGAGTCCCAGGACTATGCGGTCACTTCCTACAAGTTGAATTGGTCCCGTGCGAGGTGTTCATGCCCCGCACGGGGTCGTTTGGGGGCTTATTTGGGTTTTCACTAGATAACAACTTGTTTTTAAGTCTAAGTGTAATTTTTGCATATTATCATCATACTCTCAAATCGGGAGACCCGGGACTACGCGATCAGTTCCTACAAGTTACATTGGTCCCGTATGAGGTGTTCGTGCCTCCTACGGGGCTGTTGGGGGCTGGTTTGGGTTTTCACCCTTTGACGGCTTGTTATTAAGTCTAAGTGTGATTTTTCTAAATTATCATCATACCCTCAAACCGGGAGTCCCGGGACTATGCGATCAGTTCCTACAAGTTGAATTGGTCCCGTGCGAGGTGTTCATGCTCCCTACGGGGTCGTTTGGGGGTTTGTTTGGGTTTTCACCCGTTAATGGCTTGTTTTTAAGTCTAAGTGTAATTTTTGCAAATTATCGTCATACTCTCAAATCGGGAGACCCGAGACTACGCGGTCATTTCCTAGAAGTTGCATTGGTCCCGTGCGAGGTGTTCATGCCTCCTACGAGGCCGTTTGGGGGCTGGTTTGGGTTTTCACCCTTTAACGACATGTTTTAAGTCCAAGTCTGATTTTCGCCAATTATCTTCATACTCTCAAAACGGGAGACTCGGGACTACGCGGTCAGTTCCTAAAAGTTTCACTGGTCCCATGCGAAGTGTTAATGCCTCCTACGGGGTCGTTTGGGGTCTGGTTTGGGTTTCCGCCTGTTAATGGCTTATTTTTTAGTCTAAGTGTGATTTTTTCAAACTATCATCATATTCTCAAATCGGGAGACCCGGGACTATGCTGTCAATTCCTACAAGTTGCATTGGTTCCGTGCGAGGTGTTCATGCCCCCTACGGGGTCGTTTGGTGGTCGGTTTTGTATTTCCACCTTTCTCGGTTTATTTTTAAGCGTAAGTGTCATTTTTGCAAATTATCATCATAATCTCAAACTGGGAGACCCGGGACTATGCGGTGAGTTCCTACAAGTTGCATTGGTCCCGTGCGAGGTTTTCGTGCCTCCTACGGGGCCGTTTGGGGGTTGGTTTGGATTTTCACCCCTTAACGACTTGTTTTTAACTCTAAGTGTTATTCTTTCAAATTATCGTCTTACTCTCAAGCCGGGAGACCCGGGAGTACGCAGTCAGTTCCTACAAGTTGCATTGGTCCCGTGCGAGGTATTTATGCCTCCTACGGGGTCGTTTGGGGCTTGGTTTGGGTTTTCACCCATTAACGGATTGTTTCTAAGTCTAAGTGTGATTTTTGCAAATTATCGTCATACTCTCAAACGGGGAGACCCAGGACTCTGCGATCAATTCCTAAAAGTTGCATTGGTCTCGTGCGAGGTGTTTGTGCCCCCTATGGGGCCGTTTTGGGGGGTGGTTTGGGTTTTCATCCTTTAACGGCTTATTTTTAAGTCTAAGTGTGATTTCTCCAAATTATCATCATACTCTCAAACTTGTAGACCCGAGACTATGTGATCAAATCCTACAAGTTGCACTGGTCCCGTACGAGGTGTCCGTGCCCCCTACGGGGCCGTTTTGGAGTTGGTTTGGGTTTTCACCCTTTAAAGGCTTATTTTTAAGTCTAAGTGTGATTTTTTCAAAATTATCGTCATACTCTCAAACTAGGAGACTCGGGACTACACGGTAAGTTCCTATAAGTTGCATTGGTCCCGTGCGAGGTGTTCGTGCTTCCTACGCTGCCGTTTTGAGATTGGTTTGGGTTTTCACCTGTTAACGTCTTGTTTTTAATTCTAAGTGTGATTTTTTCAAATTATCGTCATACTCTCAAATCGGGAGACTCGGGACTACACGGTCAGTTCCTACAAGTTGCATTGGTCCCGTACGAGGTGTTCGTGCCTCCTACGGCGCGGTTTGGGGGCTGGTTTGGGTTTTCACCCTTTAACGACTTGTTTTTAAGTCTAAGTGTGATTTTTGTAAATTATCATCATACTCACAAACCGGGAGTTCCAGGACTACCCGGTTAGTTCCTACACGTTGCATTTTTCCCGTGCGAGGTGTTCATGCCCCCTACGGGGTCGTTTGGGGGCTTGTTTGGGTTTTCACCCGTTAACAGCTTATTTTCAAGTCTAAGTGCAATTTTTTTAAATTATCGTCATACTCTCAAACCGGGAGACCCGAGACTATGCGGTCAGTTTCTACAAGTTGCATTCGTCCCGTGTGAGGTGTTCATCCCTCCTACGGGGCCGTTTGGGGGCTGATTTGGGTTTTCACCCTTTAACGGCTTGCTTTTAAGTCTAAGTGTGATTTTTGCCAATTATCGTCATACTCTCAAACCGAGAGACTCAGAACTACGCGATCAGTTCCTACAAGTTGCATTGGTCCCGTGCGAGGTGTTCGTGCCTCCTACGGGGTCGTTTGGGGCTTAGTTTGGGTTTTCACCTATTAACGGCTTATTTTTAAGTCTAAGTGTATTTTTTCAAACTATCGTCATACTCTCAAACCGGGAGACTCGGGACTACGCCGTCAGTTCCTACAAGTTGCATTGGTCCCGTACGAGGTGTTCATGCCCCCTACGGGGTCGTTTGGTTGCTTGTTTTTTATTTCCACCTTTAATGGCTTGTTTTTAAGTCTAAGTGTTATTTTTGCAAATAATCATCATACTCTCATATCGAGAGACTCGGGACTACGCGATCAGTTCGTACAAGTTGCATTGGTCCTGGGCGAGCAGTTCGTGCCTCCTACGAGGTCGTTTGGGGGATAGTTTGGGTTTTCACCCTTTAACGGCTTGCTTTTAAGTCTAAGTGTGATTTTTGCAAATTATCGTCATACTTTCAAATCGGGAAACTCGGGACTACGCGGTGAGTTCCTACAAGTTGCATTGGTCCCGTGCGAGGTGTTCGTGCCTCCTAGGGGCCGTTTGGGGGCTGGTTTGGGTTTTCACCTGTTAACGACTTGTTTTTAAGTCAAAGTGTGATTTTTGCAAATTATCCTCAAAATCTCAAACCGAGAGACCAGGGACTACACGGTCAGTTCCTATATGTTGCATTGGTCCCGTGCGAGGTGTTCGTGCCTTCGACGGGGCCGTTTGTGGGCTAGTTTCTTTAACGGCTTATTTTTAAGTCTAAGTGTGATTTTTGCAAATTATCATCAGAATCTCAAACCGGGAGACCCGGGACTATGCGGTGAGTTCCTACAAGTTGCATTGGTCCCGTACGAGGTGTTCGTGCCTCCTACGGGGCCGTTTGGGGGCTGGTTTCGATTTTCACCCTTTAACGGCTTGTTTTTAACTCTAAGTGTGATTCTTACAAATTATCGTCATACTCTCAAATCGGGAGACCTGGGAGTTGGCGGTCAGTTCCTACAAGTTGCATTCGTCCCGTGCGCGGTATTCGGGCCTCATACGAGGTAGTTTGGGGCTTGGTTTGGGTTTTCAGCCGTTAACAGATTGTTTTTAAGTCTAAGAGTGGTTTTTACAAATTATCGTCATACTCTCAAAGTGGGAGACCCGTGACTACGCGGTCAGTTCCTACAAGTTGTATTGGTCCCGTGCAAGGTGTTCGTGCCCCCTACGGGGTCGTTTTGGGGGCTGGTTTGGGTTTTCACCCTTAAACGGATTATTTTTAAGTCTAAGGGTGATTTTTGCAAATTATCGTCATACTCTCAAACCGGGAGACTCGGGACTACTCGATCAGTTTCTACAAGTTGCATTGGTCCCGTTCGAGGTGTTCGTGCCTGCTACGGGGCCGTTTGGGGTCTGGCTTGGGTTTTAGCCCGTTAACGGCTTGTTTTTAATCTAAGTGTGATTTCTCCAAATTTACGTCATACTCTCAAATTGGGAGACCCGAGACTATGCGGTCAGTTCCTACAACGACATTCATCCCGTGCGAGGTGTTTGTGCCCCATACGGGGTTGTTTTGGGAGCTGGGTTGGGTTTTCATCCTTTAACGGCTTGTTTTTAAGTCTAAGTGTCATTTTTGCAAATTATCATCATACTCTCAAATCGAGAGACTCGGGACTACGCGGTAAGTTCCTACAAGTTGCATTGGTCCCGTGCGAGGTGTTCGTGCCTCCTACGAGGCCGTTTGGGGGATGGTTTTGGTTTTCACCTTTTAACGACTTGTTTTTAAGTCTAAGTGTGACTTTTGCCAATTATCATCATACTATCAAATCGGGAGTTCTGGGACTACGCGGTCAGTTCCTACAAGTTTTATTGGTCCCGTGCGAGGTGTTCATACCCCTACGGCGTCGTTTGGGGGCTGGTTTCGATTTTCACCCTTTAACGGCTTGTTTTTAAGTCTAAGTTTGAGTTTTTCAAATTTTCGTCAGACTCTCAAACCGGGAGACTCGAGACTACGTGGTCAGTTCCTATAAGTTGCACTGGTCCCGTGCGAGGTGTTCGTGCCTCCTACGGGGTCGTTTGGGAGCGGGTTTGAGTTTTCAACCATTAATGACTTGTTTTTAAGTCTAAGTGTGATTTTTACAAATTATCGTCATACTATCAAACCGGGAGACGCGGGACTACGCGGTCAGTTCCTACAAGTTTCATTCGTCCCGTGCGAGTTGTTTGTACCCCCTACGAGGCCGTTTGGGGGCTGGTTTGGGTTTTCACCCTTTAACGGCTTGTTTTTAAGTCTAAGTGTGATTTTTGCAAATTATCATCATAATCTCAAACTGAGAGAACCGGGACTATGCGGTGAGTTCCTACAAGTTGCATTGGTCCCGTGCGAGGTGTTCATGCCTCCTACGGGGTCTTTTGGGGGTTGGTTTTGGTTTTCACCCTTTAACGACTAGTTTTTAACTCTGAGTGTGATTCTTGCAAATTATCGTCATACTCTCTAATCGGGAGACCTGGGAGTTGGCGGTGAGTTCCTACAAGTTGCATTGGTCCCGTGCGCGGTGTTCGGGCCTCCTACGGGGTCGTTTGGGGCTTGGTTTGGGTTTTCACAATTTAACGAATTATTTTTAAGTCTAAGAGTGATTTTTACAAATTATCATCATACTCTCAAACCGGGAGACCCGGGGCTATGCGGTCAGTTCGTATAAGTTGCATTGGTCCTGTGCGAGCTGTTTGTGCCCCCTACGGGGCCGTTTTGGGGGCTGGTTTGGGTTTTCACCCTTCAACGGCTTATTTTTAAGTCTAAGGGTGATTTTTTGAAATTATTATCATACTCTCAAACCGGGAGACCCGGGACTACGCGATCAGTTACTACAAGTTGCATTGGTCCCGTGCGACGTGTTCTTGCCTCCTACGGGGCTGTTTGGGGGCTGGTTTAGGTTTTTACCCTTTAACGACTTCTTTTTAACTCTAAGTTTGATTATTACAAATTATCATCATACTCTCAAACCCGGAGACCTGGGAGTTTGCGATCAGTTCCTACAAGTTGCATTGGTCCCGTGCGCGGTGTTCGGGCCTCCTACGGGGTCATTTGGGGCTTGGTTGGGATTTTCACCCGTTAACGGATTGTTTTTAAGTCTAAGAGTGATTTTTCCAAATTATCGTCATACTCTCAAATCGGGAGACCCGGGACTACGCGGTCAGTTCGAAGAAGTTGCATTGGTTCCGTGCGAGGTGTTCGTGCCCCCTACGGGGCCGTTTTGGGGGCTTGTTTGGGTTTTCACCCTTTAATGGTGTATTTTTAAGTCTACGTGTGATTTCTACAAATTATCGTCATAATCTCAAACCGAGAGACCCGGGGCTATGTGATCTGTTCCTACAAGTAGCATTGGTCCCGTGCAAGGTGTTCGTGCCTGCTACGGGGCCGTTTGGGGTCTGGTTTGTGTTTTTGCCCATTAAGGGCATATTTTAAAGTCTAAGTGTGATTTCTCCAAATTATTGCCATACTCTCAAATTGGGAGACCCGATATTATGCCGTTAGTTCCTACAAGCTGTATTGGTCCCGTGCGGGGTGTTTGTGCCCCAAACGGGGCCGTTTTGGGGGCTGGGTTGGGTTTTCATCCTTTAACGGCTTGTTTTTAAGTCTAAGTGTCATTTTTACAAATTATCATCATACACTAAAATAGGGAGACCCGGGACTAAGCGATAAGTTCCAACAAGTTGCATTGGTCCCGTGCGAGGTGTTCGTGCCTCCTACGGGGCCGTTTAGGGACTGGTTTCGGTTTTTCCCTGTTAATGGCTTATTTTTAATTCTAAGTGTGCTTTTTGCAAATTATCGTCATACTCTCAAATTGGGAGACTCGGGACTACGCGGTCAGTTCCTACAAGTTGCATTGGTCCCGTGCGATGTGTTTGTACACCCTACGGGGCCGTTTAGGGGCTAGTTTGGGTTTTCACCCTTTAACAGCTTGTTTTTAAGTCTAAGTGTGATTTTTTTCAATTATCTTCATACTATTAAATCGGGAGTCCTGGGACTACGCGGTCAGTTCCTACAAGTTGTATTGGTCCCGTTCGAGGTGTTTATGCCCCCTACGAGGACGTTTGGGGGTAGTTTGGGTTTTCACCGGTTATCGGCTTGCTTTTATGTCTAAGTGTGATTTTTGCATATTGTCATCATACTCTCAAACCGGGAGACCCAAGACTACGTGGTCAGTTCCTAGAAGTTGCATTGGTCCCGTGCGAGGTCTTCGTGCCCCCTACGGGGTCATTTTGGGGGTTGGTTTTGGTTTTCACCCTTTAACAGCTTGTTTTTAAGTCTAAGTGTGATTTTTGCAAATTATTGTCAGACTCGCATACCGGGAGACTCGAGACTACAAGGTCAGTTCCTACAAGTTGCACTGGTCCCGTGCGAGGTGTTCGTGCCTCCTACGGGGTCGTTTGGGGGCTGGTTTGAGTTTTCACCCATTAACGACTTGTTTTTAAGTCTAAGTGTGATTTTTGCAAATTATCATCCTACTCTCAAATCGGGAGACTCGGGACTACGCGGTCGGTTCCTATAAGTTGCATTGGTCCCATGTGAGGTGTTTGTACCCCCTACGGGGCCGTTTGGGGGCTGGATTAGGTTTTCACCCTTTAACGGCTCGTTTTTAAGTCTAAGTGTGATTTTTCCAAATTATCGTCATAATCTCAAACCGGGAGACCCAGGACTATGCGGTGAGTTCCTACAAGTTGCATTGGTCCCGTGCGAGGTGTTCGTGCGTCCTACGGGGCCGTTTGGTGGCCGATTTTGGTTTTCACCCTTTAACAGCTTGTTTTTAACTCTAAGTGTGATTCCTGCAAATTATCGTCATACTCTGAAACCGGGAGACCTGGAAGTTGGCGGTCAGTTCCTACAAGTTGCATTGGTCCCGTGCACGGTGTTCGGGCCTCCTACGGGGTCGTTTGGGGGATTGGTTTGGGTTTTCACCCTTTAACGGCTTGTTTTTAACTCTAGGTGTGATTCTTGCAAATTATCGTCATACTCTCAAACCGGGAGACTCGAGACTACGCTGTCAGTTCCTACAAGTTGCATTGGTACCGTGCGAGTGGTTTGTAACCCCTACGGGGCCGTTTGGCGGCTAGTTTAGGTTTTCACCCGTTAACGGCTTGTTTTTAAGTCTAAGTGTGATTTTTGCAAATTATCGTCATAATCTCAAACCGAGAGACCCGGGACTATGCGGTGAGTTCCTACAAGTTGCATTGGTCCCGTGCGAGGTGTTCGTGCCTCCTACGGGGCCGTTTGGGGGATGGTTTTGGTTTTTACCCTTTAACGACTTGTTTTTAACTCTAAGTGTGATTCTTGCAAATTATCGTCATACTCTAAAATCGGGAGACCTTGGAGTTGGCGGTCAGTTCCTTTAAGTTGCATTGGTCCCGTGCACGGTGTTTTGGCCTCCTACGGGGTCGTTTGGGGCTTGGTTTGGGTTTTCACCCTTTAACGGATTGTTTTTAAGTCTAAGAGTGATTTTTGCAAATTATCGGCATACTCTCAAACCGGGAGGCCCGGGGCTATGCGGTTAGTTCGTATAAGTTGCATTGGTCCTGTGCGAGCTGTTTGTACCCCCTACGGGGCCGTTTTGGGGGCTGGTTTGGGTTTTCACCCTTTAACGGCTTAGTTTAGAGTGTAAGTGTGATTTTTGGAAATTATCGTCATACTCTCAAACCGGGAGACTCGGCACTACGCGATCAGTTCATACAAGTTGCATTGGTCCCGTGTGAGCTGTTTGTGCCTCCTACGGGGCCGTTTGGTGGCTGGTTTAGGTTTTCACCCTTTAACGGCTTATTTTTAACTCTATGTGTGATTCTTGTAAATTATCATCATACTCTCAAATCGGGAGACCTGGGAGTTGGCGGTCAGTTCCTACAAGTTGTATTGGACCCGTGCGAGGTGTTCGGGCCTCCTACGGGGTCGTTTGGGGCTTGGTTGGGGTTTTCACCCTTTAATGGATTATTTTTAAGTCTAGGAGTGATTTTTGCAAATTATCGTCATACTCTCAAACCGAAAGACCCGAGACTACGCGGTCTGTTCCTAAAAGTTACATTGGTCCCGTACGAGGTGTTCGTGCCCCCTACGGGGCCGTTTTGGGGGCTGGTTTGGGTTTTCGCCCTTTAACGGCTTATTTTTAAGTCTAAGGATAATTTTTGCAAATTATCATCATACTCTCAAACCGGGAGACCCGGGACTACGCGATCAGTTCCTATAAGTTACATTGGTCCCGTGCAAGGTGTTCATGCCTTCTACGGGGCTGTTTGGGGTCTGGTTTGTGTTTTCCCCGTTAATGGCTTATTTTTCAGTATAAGTGTGATTTCTCCAAATTATTGTCATACCCTCAAATTGGGAGACCCGAGACTATGCGGTTAGTTCCTACAAGCTGTATTGGTCGCGTGCGAGGTGTTTATGCCCCATACGGGGCCGTTTTGGGGGCTGGGTTGGGTTTTCATCCTTTAACGAGTTGTTTTTAAGTCTAAGTGTCATTTTTGCAAATTATCATCATACTCTCAAATCGGGAGACCCGGGACTACGCGGTAAGTTCCTACAAGTTGCATTGGTCCCGTGCGAGGTGCTCGTGCCTCCTACTGGGCCGTTTGGGGGCTGGTTTTGGTTTTCACCTGTTAACGACTTGTTTTTAAGTCTAAGTGAGATTTTTGCAAATTATCGTCACACTCTCAAACCGAGAGAACCGGGACTACGCGGTTAGTTCCTACAAGTTGCATTGGTCCCATACGAGGTATTCGTGCGTCCTACGGGGTCGTTTGGGGGCTGGTTTCGGTTTTCACCCTTAACGACTTATTTTTAAGTCTAAGTTTGATATTTTCCAATTATCATCTTACAATCAAATCGGGAGTCCTGGGACTACGCGGCCAGTTCCTACAAGTTGTATTGGTCCCGTTCTAGGTGTTCATGCCCCCTACGAGGTCGTTTGGGGAGTAGTTTCGATTTTCACCCGTTAACAGGTTGCTTTTATGTCTAAGTGTGATTTTTGCATATTATCGTCATACTCTCAAACCGGGAGATCCAAGACTACGCGGTCAGTTCCTACAAGTTGCATTGGTCCCGGGCGAGGTGTTCGTGCCCCCTACGGGGACGTTTTGGGGGCTGGTTTAGGTTTTCACCTTTTAACGACTTGTTTTTAAGTCTAAGTGTGATTTTTGTAAATTATCGTCAGACTCTCAAATCGGGAGACTCGAGACTACAAGGTCCGTTCCTACAAGTTGCACTGGACCCGTGCGAGGTGTTCGTGCCTCCTACGGGTCGTTTGGGGGTTGGTTTGAGTTTTCACCCATTAACGACTTATTTTTATGTCTAAGTGTGATTTTTGCAAATTATCGTCATACTCTCAAATGGAGAGACTCGGGACTAAGCGGTCAGTTCCTACAAGTTGCGTTGGTCTCGTGCGAGGTGTTTGTACCCCCTACGGGGCTGTTTGGGGGCTGGATTGGGTTTTCACCCTTTAACGGCTTGTTTTTAAGTCTAAGTGTGATTTTTGCAATTTATCGTCATAATCTCAAACCGGGAGACCCGGGACTATGTGGTGAGTTCCTACAAGTTGCATTGGTCCCGTGCGAGGTGTTCGTGCCTCCTACGGGGCCATTTGGGGGCCGATTTTGGTTTTCACCCTTTAACAGCTTGTTTTTAACTCTAAGTGTGATTCTTGCAAATTATCGTCATACTCTCAAACCGGGAGACCTGGAAGTTGGCGGTCAGTTCCTACAAGTTGCACTGGTCCCGTGCGCGGTGTTCCGACCTCCTACGGGGTCGTTTGGGGCTTGGTTTGGGTTTTCACCCTTTAACGGATTGTTTTTAAGTCTAATAGTGATTTTCTCAAATTATCGTCATACTCTCAAATCGGGAGACCCAGGACTACCCGGTAAGTTCCTACAAGTTGCAGTGGTCCCGTGCGAGGTGTTCGTGCCCCCTACGGGGCCGTTTTGGGGGTTGGATTGGGTTTTCACCCTTTAACGTCTTATTTTTAAGTCTAAGGGTGATTTTTGCAAATTATCGTCGTACTCTCAAACCGGGAGACCCGGGACTACGCAATCAGTTCCTACAAGTTGCCTTGGTCCCGTGCGAGGTGTTCGTGCCTGCTACGGGGCCGTTTGGGGTTTGGTTTGGTTTTCGCCCGTTAACGACTTATTTTTAAGTCTAAGTGTGATTTCTCCAAAATATCGTCATACTCTCAAATTGGGAGACCCGAGACTATGCGATCAGTTCCTATAAGATGCATTGGTCCCGTGCGAGGTGTTTGTGCCCCTACGGGGCCGTTTTGGAGGCTGGGTTGGGTTTTCATCCTTTAACGGCTTATTTTTAAGTCTATGTGTCATTTTTGCAAATTATCATCATAGTCTCAAACTGGGAGACCCAGCACTACGCGGTAAGTTCCTATAAGTTGCATTGGTCCCGTGCGAGGTGTTCGTGCCTCCTACGGGGCCGTTTGGGGGTTGGTTTGGGTTTTCACCTGTTAACGGTTTGTTTTTAAGTCTAAGTGTGATTTTTGCAAATTATCGTCATGCTCTCTAACCGAGAGAACCGGTACTACGCGGTGAGTTCCTACAAGTTGCATTGGTCCCGTAAGAGGTGTTCGTGCGTCCTACGGGGCCATTTGGGGGCTGATTTCGATTTTCACCCTTTAACGACTTCTTTTTAAGTATAAGTGTGATTTTTTCCAATTATCATCATACTCTCAAATCGGGAGTCCTGGGACTATGCGGTCAGTTTCTACAAGTTGTATTGGTCCCGTGCGAGGTGATCATGTCCCTTACGAGGTCGTTTGAGGGATAGTTTGGGTTTTCAGCCGTTAACGGTTTGTTTTTAAGTCTAAGTGTGATTTTTGCATATTATCGTCATACTCTCAAATCGGGAGACCCGAGAGTATGCGGTCAGTTCTTACAAGTTGCATTGGTCCCGTGCGAGGTGTCCGTGCCTCCTGCAGGGTTGTTTGGGGGCTGGTTTTGGTTTTCACCCGTTAACGGCTTATTTTTAAGTCTAACTGTGATTTTTGCAAATTATCATCATACTCTCAGACCGGGAGACCCGAGTCTACGCGGTCAGTTCCTACAAGTTGCATTGGTCTTGTGCGAGGTGTTCGTGCCTCCTACGGGTCCCTTTGAGGGATGGTTTGGGTTTTCACCCTTTTAACGGCTTATTTTTAAGTCTAAGTGTGATTTTTGCCAATTATCGTCGTACTCTGAAATCGAGAGAACCAGGACTATGCGGTAAGTTCCTACAAGTTGCCTTTGTCCCGTGCGAGGTGATTGTGCCTCCTACGGGGCCGTTTCGGGGATGGTTTGGGTTTTCACCTGTTGACGTATTGTTTTTAAGTCTAAGTGTGATTTTTGCAAATTGTCGTCATACTCTGAAACCGAGATACCCGAGACTACGAGCTCTGTTCCTACAAGTTGCATTGGTCCCGTATGGGGTGTTCGTGCCTCCTACGGGGCCGTTTGGGGTCTGGTTTGGATTTTCCCCCTTTAATGGCTTGTTTTTAACTCTAAGTGTGATTCTTGCAAATTATCGACATACTCTCAAACCGGGTGACTCGGGACTACGCGGTCAGTTCCAACAAGTTGCATTGGTCCCGTGCGAGTTGTTTGTACCCCTACAGGGCCGTTTGGGGGCTGGTTTTGGTTTTCACCCTTTAACGGCTTATTTTTGTCTAAGTGTTATTTTTGCAAATTCTCATCATAGTCAAAAATCGAGAGACCCGGGACTAGGCGGTGAGTTTCTACAAGTTGCATTGGTCCCATACGAGGTGTTCGTGCCTTCTACGGGGCCGTTTTGAGGGCTGTTTTTGGTTTTCACCCTTTAACGACTTGTTTTTAACTCTAAGTGTGATTCTTGCAAATTATCACCATACTCTCAAACCGGGAGACCTGGGAGTTGGCGGTCAGTTCCTACAAGTTGCATTGATCCCGTGCGCGGTGTTCGGGCCTCCTACTGGGTCGTTTGGGGCGTTGTTTGGGTTTTCACCCTTTAACGGATTGTTTTTAAGTGTAAGAGTGATTTTTGCAAATTATCATCATACTCTCAAACCGGGAGACCCGGGGATACGTGGTCAGTTCGTATAAGTTGCATTGGTCATGTGCGAGCTGTTTGTGCCCCATACGGGAACGTTTTGGGGGCTGGTTTGGGTTTTCACCCTTTAACGGCTTATTTTTAAGTCTAAGTGTGATTTTTGGAAATTATCGTCATACTCTCAAATCGGGAGACCCGGGACTACGCGATCGGTTCCTACAAGTTGCATTAGTCCCGTGCGAGGTGTTCGTGCCTCCTACGGGTCCGTTTGGTGGCTGGTTAAGGTTTTCACCCTTTAACGGCTTATTTTTAACTCTAAGTGTGATTCTTGCAAATTATGGTCATACTCTCAAATCGGGAGACCTGGGAGTTGGCGGCCTGTTCCTACAAGTTGCATTGGTCCCGTGCGTGGTGTTCGGGCCTCCTACGGGGTCGTTTGGGGCTTGGTTGGGGTTTTCACCCGTTAACGGATTGTTTTTAAGTCTAAGAGTGATTTTTGCAAATTATCATCATACTCTCAAACCGAGAGAATCGGGACTACGCGGTCAGTTCCTAGAAGTTGCATTGGTCCCGTGCGAGGTGTTCGTGCCCCCTACGGGACCGTTTTGGGGGCTGGTTTGGGTTTCACCCTTTAACGGCTTATTTTTAAGTCTAAGGGTGATTTTTGCAAATTATCGTCATACACTCAAACCGGGAGACCCGGGACTACGCAATCAGTTCCTACAAGTTGCATTGGTCCCGTGCAAGGTGTTCGTGCCTGCTATGCGATCGTTTGGGGTCTGGTTTGTGTTTTCGCCTGTTAACGGCTTGTTTTTAAGTCTAAGTGTGATTTCTCCAAATTATTGTCATACTCTCAAATTGGAAGACCCGAGACTATGCGGTCAGTTCCTACAAGCTGTATTGATCCCGTGCGAGGTGTTTGTGCCCCAGACGGGGCCGTTTTGGGGGCTGGGTTGGGCTTTCATCCTTTAACGGCTTGTTTTTAAGTCTATGTGTCATTTTTGCAAATTATCATCGTAGTCTCAAATCGGGAGACCCGGGACTACGCGATAAGTTCCTACAAGTTGCATTGGTCCAGTGCGAGGTGTTCGTGCCTCTTACGGGGCCGTTTGGAGGCTGGTTTGGGTTTTCACCTGTTAACAGCTTGTTTTTAAGTCTAAGTGTGATTTTTGCAAATTATCCTCATACTCTCAAACCGAGAGAACAGGGACTACACGGTGAGTTCCTACAAGTTGCATTGGTCCCGTACGAGGTATTCGTGCGTCCTACGGGGCCGTTTGGGGGCTGGTTTCGGTTTTCACCCTTAACGACTTGTTTTTAAGTCTAAGTGTGATTTTTGCAAATTATCATCATACTATCAAATCGGGAGTCCCGGGACTACGCGGTCAGTTCCTACAAGTTGTATTGGTCCCGTTCATGGTGTTCATGCCCCCAAAGAGGTCGTTTGGGGGATAGTTTGGGTTTTCACCCGTTAACGGCTTGCTTTTATGTCTAAGTGTGATTTTTGCATATTATCGTCATACTCTCAAACCGGGAGACCCAAGACTATGCGGTCAGTTCCTACAAGTTGCATTGGTCCCGTGCAAGGTGTTAGTGCCCCCTACGGGGTCATTTTGGGGGATGGTTTGGGTTTTCACCCTTTAACGGGTTGTTTTTAAGTCTAAGTGTGATTTTTTTAAATTATTGTCATACTCTCAAACCGGGATGACTCGGGACTACGCGGTCAATTCCTACAAGTTGCATTGGTCCCGTGCGAGGTGTTTGTATCCCCTACGGGGCCGTTTGGGGGCTAGATTGGGTTTTCACCCTTTAACGACATGTTTTTATGTCTAAGTGTGATTTTAGCAAATTGTCATCATAATCTCAAACCGGGACCCCCGGGACTATGCGGTGAGTTCCTACAAGTTGCATTGGTCCCGTGCGAGGTGTTCGTGCCTCCTACGGGGCCGTTTCGGGGCCGGTTTTGGTTTTCACCCTTTAACAGCTTGTTTTTAACTCTAAATGTGATTCTTGCAAATTATCGTCATACTCTCAAACCGGGAGACCAGGAAGTTGGCGGTCAGTTTCTACAAGTTGCATTGGTCCCGTGCGCGGTGTTCGGGCCTCCTACGGGGTCGTTTGGGGCTTGGTTTAGGTTTTCACCCTTTAACGGCTTATTTTTAAGTCTAAGTGTGATTTTTGCAAATTATCGTCATACTCTCAAATCGGGAGACCCAGGACTATGCTGTCAGTTCCTATTAGTTGCATTGGTACGTGTGAGGTGTTCGGGCTCCCTACGTGGCCGTTTTCGGGGCTGGTTTGGGTTTTCACCCTTTAACGGCTTATTTTTTAGTCTAAGGGTGATTTTTAGAAATTATTGTCATACTCTCACACCGGGAGGCCCGAAACTACGCGATCAGTTCCAACAAGTTGCATTGGTCCCGTGCGAGGTGTTTGTGCCTGCTACGGGGCCGTTTGGGGTCTGGTTTGGGTTTTTGCCCGTTAACGGCTTATTTTTAAGTCTAAGTGTGATTTCTCCAAATTATCATCATGCTCTCAAATTGGGAGACCCGAGACTATGCGGTCAGTTCCTACAAGCTGCATTGGTCCCGTCGGAGGTGTTTGTCCCCCCTATGGGGCCGTTTTGGGGGCTGGGTTGGGTTTTCTTCCTTTAATGGCTTGTTTTTAAGTTTAAGTGTCATTTTTGCCAATTATCATCATAGTCTGAAACCGGGAGACCCGGGACTATGCGGTAAGTTCCTATAAGTTGCATTGGTCCCGTGCGAGGTGTTCGTGCCTCCTACGGGCCGTTTGGGGGCTTATTTTGGTTTTCACCCGTTAACGGCTTGTTTTCAAGACTAAGTGTAATTTTTGCAAATTCTCTTAATACTCTCAAATCGGGACACTCAGGACTACGCGGTCTGTTCCTACAAGATGCATTGGTCCCGTGCGAGGGGCTCGTGCCTTTTACCGGGCAGTTTTTGGGCTAGTTTGGGTTTTCACCCTTTAACGGCTTATTTTTAAGTCTAAGAGTGATTTTTGCCTATTATCATCATACTCTCAAATCAGGAGTCCTGGGACTACGCGATCAGTTCCTACAAGTTGTATTGGTCCCGTGCGAGGTGTTCGTGCCCCTTACGAGGTCGTTTGGGGTCTGGTTTGGGTTTTCGCCCGTTAACGGCTTATTTTTAAGTCTAAGTGTGATTCTTTCATATTATCATCATACTCTCAAATCGGTAGACCCGAGACTCCGCGGTCAGCTCTTACAAGCTGCATTGGTCCCGTGCGAGGTGTTTTTGCCCCCTACGGGGCCGTTTGGGGGCTGGTTTGGGTTTTCACACGTAAATGGCTTGTTTTTAAGTCTAAGTGTGATTTTTGCAGATTATCAACATACTCTCAAACCGTGAGACCCGGGACTACGCGGTAAGTTCCTATAAGTTGCATTGGTCCCGTGTGAGGTGTTCGTGCCTCCAACAGGGCTGTTTTGGGGATGGTTTGGGTTTTCACCTGTTAACGGATTATTTTTAAGTCTAAGTGTAATTTTTGCAAATTGTCGTCATACTCTAAAACCGAGATACCCGAGACTACGAGGTCTGTTCCTACAAGTTGCATTGGTCCCGTATGAGGTTTTCGTGCCTCCTACGGGGCTGTTTGGGGGCTAGTTTGGATTTTCACCCTTTAACGGCTTGGTTTTAACTCTAAGTGTGATTCTTGCAAATTATCATCATACTCTCAAACTAGGAGACCCGGGAGTACGCAGTCAGTTTCTACAAGTTCAATTGGTCCCGTATGAGGTGTTCGTGCGTCCTACGGGGCTGTTTGGTGGATGGTTTCGGTTTTCACCCTTTAATGGTTTGTTTTTAAGTCTAAGTGTGATTTTTGCAAATTATCGTCATACTCACAGATCGAGAGTCCCGGGACTACGCGGTCAGTTCCTACAAGTTGTATTGGTCCCGTGCGAGGTGTTCATGTACCCTGAGGGGTTGATTGGGGGTTGGTTTGGGCTTTCCCCCGTTAAGGGATTGTTTTTATGTCTAGGTGTGATTTTTGCAAACTATCGTCATACTCTTAAACCGGGAGACCCGAGACTACGCGGTCAGTTCCTACAAGTTACATTGGTCCCGTGCGAGATGTTCGTGCCTCCTGCGGGGCCGCTTGGGGGCTGGTTTGGGTTTTCACCCATTAACGGCTTGTTTTTAAGTCTAAGTGTGATTTTTGTAAATTATCATCATACTCTCAAATTGGGATACTCAGGACTACGCGGTCAGTTCCTACAAGTTGTATTGGTCCCGTGCGAGGTGTCCATACCTCCTACTCGGCCGTTTGGTGGATGGTTTGGGTTTTCACCCTTTAAAGGCTTATTTTTAGGTCAAAGTGTGATTTTTGCAAATTACCGTCATACTCTCAAACCGGGAGACTCGGGACTACGCGGTCAGTTCCTACAAGTTGCATTGGTTCCGTGCGAGGTTTTTGTGCCCTCTACGGGGCCGTTTGGGGGCTAGTTTGGGTTATCACCCTTTAACGGCTTGTTTTTAAGTCTAAGTGTGATTTTTGCAAATTATCGTCACACTCTCAAACCGGGAGACTCAAGACTACGTGGTCAGTTCCTACAAGTTACATTAGTCTCGTGCGAGATGTTCGTGCCTCCTACAGGGCCGCTTGGGGGCTGGTTTGGGTTTTCACCCTTTTAACGGCTTGTTTTTTAGTCTAATTGTTATTTTTGTCAATTATCGTCATACTTTCAAATCGGGAGGCTCAGGACTAAGCGTTCTGTTCCTACAAGTTGCATTGGTCTCGTGTGAGGTGTTCGTGCCTCCTACGGGATCGTTTGGGGACTAGCTTGGGTTTTCACCTCTTAACGGCTTTTTTTAAGTCTAACTGTGATTTTTGAAAACTATCATCATACTCTCAAAACCCGGAGACCCGGGACAACGCCGTCAGTTCCTACAAGATGCATAGGTCCCGTGCGAGGTGTTCATGCACCCTACGAGGTCGTTTGGGGGGTTGGTTTAGGATTTCCCCCTTTAACGGCTTGTTTTTTAAGTCTAAGTGTGATTTTTGTAAATTATCATCATACACTCATATCGAGAGACTCGAGACTATGCGGTCAGTTCCTACTAGTTTCATTGGTCCCAAGCGAGGTGTTCGTCCCTCCAACGAGGTCGTTTGGGGACTGATTTGGATTTTCACCCTTTGACGGCTTGTTTATAAGTCTAAGTGTGATTTTTGTAAATTATCGTCATACTCTCAAACCGGGAAACCCGGGACTTCGCGGTGAGTTCCTACAAGTTGCATTGGTCCCGTGCGAGGTGTTCGTGCCCCAACGGGGTCGTTTTGCGTCTTGTTTAGGTTTTAACCCTTTAACGGCTTATTTTTAAGTCAAAGTGTCATTATTGCAAATTATCGCCATACTCTCAAATCGGGAGACCTAGGACTACGTGGTCAGTTCCAACAAGTTGCATTGGTCCCATGCGAGGTGTTCGTGCCTCCTACGGGGTCGTTTGGGGCCTGGTTTGGGTTTTTCACCGTTAATGGCTTATTTTTAAGTCTAAGTGTGATTTTTGAAAACTATCATCGTACTCTCAAACTGGGAGATCCGGGACTACGCCGTCCGTTCCTATAAGTTGCATTGGTCCCGTTCGAGGTGTTCGTGCCCCCTACGGCGTCGTTTGGGGGCTGATTTGGGTTTTCACCATTTAACGGATTGTTTTTAAGTCTAAGTATGATTTTTGCAAATATCGTCATACTCTCAAACTGGGAGACCCGAGAGTACGCGGTCAGTTCCTACAAGTTGCATTTGTCCCGTGCGAGGTGTTCGTGCCTCCTATGGGGTCGTTTGGGGGCTGGTTTTAGTTTCACCCATTAACGGCTTGTTTTTAAGTCTAAGTGATATTTTTGCAATTTATCATCAAACTCTCAAATCGGGAGACTCGAGACTATGCAGACAGTTCCTACGAGTTGCATTGGTCCCGTGCGAGGTGTTCGTGCCCCTTACGGGGTCGTTTGGGGGCTGGTTTGGGTTTTCACCCTTTTAACGGCTTATTTTTAAATCTAAGTGTGATATTTGCAAATTATCGTCATACTCTCAAACCGGGTGACCCGGGACTACGCGGTCAGTTCCTACAAGTTGCATTTGTCCCATTCGAGGTGTTCGTGCTTCCTACGGGGCCGTTTGGGGGCTGGTTTGGGTTTTCACCCTTTATTGCCAAGTTATTAAGTCTAAGTGTGATTCTTGTAAATTATCATCATATACTCAAACCGGGAGATCCGGGACAACGCGATCAGTTCCTACAAGTTGTATTGGTCCTGTGCGAGGTGTTCGTGCCTCTCACCAGGCCATTTGCTGGCTGGATTGGGTTTTCACCCTTTAACGGCTTGTTTTTAAGTCTAAATGTAATTTTTTCAAATTATCGTCATACTCTCAAACCGGGAGCCCCAGGACTACGCGGTCAATTCCTACAAGTTGAATTGATCCCGTGCCAGGTTTTTGTGCCTCCTACGGGGATGTTTGGAGGCAGGTTTGCATTTTCACCCTTTAACATCTTGTTTTTAAGTGTAAGTGTGATTTTTGCAAACTATCGTCATACTCTCAAACCGGGAGACCCAGGACTACGCGGTCAGTTCCTACAAGTTGCATTGGTCCCATGCGAGGTGTTCGGGGCTCCTACGGGGTCATTTGGTTGCTGGTTTGGGTTTTCACACTTTAACGACTTATTTTTAAGTTTAAGTGTGATTTTTGCAAATTATCGTCATACTCTCAAATCGGGAGACCCGGGACTACGCAGTCAGTTCCTACAAGTTGCATTGGTCTCGTGCGAGGTGTTCGTGCCCCCTATGGGGTCATTTTGGGTCTGGTTCGAGTTTTCACCCTTTAACGGCTTATTTTTAAGTTTAAGTGTGATTTTTGCAAATTATCATCATACTCTCAAATCGGGAGACCCGGGACTACGCGGTCAGTTCCTACAAGTAGCATTGATCCCGCCCGAGATGCTCGTGCCTCCTATGGGGTCGTTTGGGGAATGGCTTGGGTTTTCACCCGCTAACGACTTGTTTTCAAGTCTCATTGTAATTTTTGCAAATTATCGTCATACTCTCAAATCGAGAGATCGGGGACTACACGGTCACTTCCTACAAGTTGCGTTGGTCCCGTGCGAGGTGTTCGTGCCCCCTACGGGGTCGTTCGGGGTTGGTTTGGTTTTTCACCCTTTACGCCTTATTTTTAAGTCTAAGTAGTGATTTTTTCAAATTATCATCATTCTCTCAATTCGAGAGACCCGGGACTCTGCGGTTAGTTCCTACAAGTTATATTGGTCCCGTGCGAGGTGTTCGTGCCTCTTAAGGGTCCGTTTGGGGGCTGGTTTGGGTTTTCACCCTTTAACGGCTTGTTTTTAAGTCTAAGTGTTGATTTTTGCAAATTATCGTCATATTCACAAATCGAGAGACCCGGGACTATGTGGTCAGTTCCTACAAGTTGCATTGGTCCCATGCAAATTGTTCGTGCCTCTTACGGGGTCATTTGGGGGCTGGTTTAGGTTTTCACCCTTTAACGGCTTATTTTTAAGTCTAAGTGTTATTTTTGCAAGTTATCGCCATACTCTCAAATCGGGAGACCCTGGACTACGCGGTGAGTTCCTACAAGTTGCATTGGTCCCGTGCGAGATGTCCGTGCCTCTTACGGGGTCGTTTGGGGGCTGGTTTGGGTTTTCGCCCTTTAACGTCTTGTTTTTACGTCTAAGTGTGATTTTTGGAAATTATCTTCATATTCACAAATCGGGAGACCCGGGACTACGCGGTCAGTTCCTACAAGTTACATTGGTCCCGTGCGAGGTGTTCGTGCCTCTTAAGGATCTGTTTGGGGGTTGGTTTGGGTTTTCACCCTTCAACGGCTTGTTTTTAAGTCTAAGTGTTATTTTTGCAAACTATCATCATATTCTCAAACCGGGAGACTCGGGACTATACGGTCAGTTCCTACAAGTTACATTGGTCCCGTGCAAGGTGTTCGTGCCTCCTACGGGGTCGTTTGGGGGCTGGTTTGGGTTTTCATCCTTTAACGGCTTGTTTCTAAGTAAGTGTTGATTTTTGTAAAATATTATCATATTCACAAACTGGGAGACCCGAGACTACACGGTCAGTTCCTACAATTTACATTGGGTTTTTATCCTTTAACGATATTTTTTTAATCAATTTAGAACGTTTATTGATTTTAGAAATTTTTGACATTGTATCATTTGTTTATTCGTTAAATCCAACATGTTTTAACATTTAAAAAAAACTCAACAGCAGCAGCAAATTCCAAAACCAAACCACCAGCAAATCCCCTCCACCAATTTAAATAAATAAGCTCATAAAGTAAGCCATTTTACGTTTGGCTACTTGTCACCACTATTTCAGGCTATTTTTTTATTTAGTGCTGCAACATTCAAAGAGAATTTGAGACTAACCAGATTTCATTTGTATTTTGATAGCCACCCGATGAACTCTTCGCGCCATAACTTCTCGAAAGTATCCCATTTGGTCCAACAATGTCTACAAATTCTGAAATCTTCCGCTGACAAGGAAAATACAATAAAGATAAAGAAAATATGTAATTACGACCAGAAAATTATACATGTTGCGTCTTCATTTATAAATTTATAAATGCCTTCTTTGAATGAGATAAGGAGTTGGCAAATATCATGGCTTGTAACAAAACAAGGATACAACTTGCATGTCATTGAAAAATATTATGAATGCTCTGAAAAGACACAAATAACACACATATGATATATATACCTGATCTCCTGATTTCTTATAAATTTCAAGTGCTCTAACGACATCATGGTGCTGCATCTCAAAAAACTATTACAGAACACAAAGTGAATGCTATTTTTATAAGATGATACGAATGAGACCAATTTGATTCTGTCAAATAGATAAAATCAAATGTTACATTGTCAACCAAATTGAGAGTTCAGTCGGTAATTGCTACATACATTTTAACACTTTCAGCTGCAATCTAAAGTTGATAAAAAGACGAGGGGTAAATGTATAATCAAACCTAAATAAATGAATGATATTCATAGAATTAATTACTTACAATTGAAAGGGCATACTGAATCAGGTAATTAAATCTAGCCAGTCCCTATGGCTGTAAAAACACATATGGTCAATGTTACTCACGAATAAGAATATATGTACTCTAGTATTTAAACTGAAATGATTATATAAATAAATATACTGGAATATGGTTTTTTTGTAGAGAAGAAGAAAAGTCGACACTGCCGCTATACTCCCCCACGCTCCTCAAACCCCCTAAAGTGGTCTTACTCGAGATGGAGAAACCCGTCTGAGCCAGAGGACGATGTAATGGTGAGCTTTACCTACCGGAGCTAAGGGCTGACCAACACCCTTAAGGTGGACCTTGGCGCTACTGCACTTGAGGTTAAAGGAAACAGAGAGGTTGCGTCAAAAGAGGGTAGGGCTTGTGTGCATATTACCATTGCCTAACACATAGACACTAACACCTCGTACCCTCCAAAACAAGACAAATTAAGCAAAAAATCTTTATCATCCTACACACAAGAATCCACAAAAATCAACCATGATCATAATTTAAATTCCATGCCATGGATGAAAAATATTCAGTCCAAGTTTAAAAATTTAGCAATTCTGATTCCAATTCCAAAGCACGGTATTGGGTTTCCCAAACACACCCTAAGTACTCCCTCCGTCCCAAATTAAGAGTCCTTATCCTTTTTTCAAATTGATTAAGGATACTCTAAATCAATTGCCAAGATCAACATTTGTTCACTACGATGAAATTTGGTACGTTAATTATGTCCAAAAAGGAAAAGTGTAGTACGAACCAAAAGAGAATAGTGGCCTGACTCTTAATTTGGGACTGAGAGAGTAATAAACATGTATGGTCTAAAGGCCCCACATCTCCTTCTTTGTACTCTAAACCCCAAATGAAGAGAAAGTAAGAAAAACCTTAAATAAATGTATGTCACATTACTAAAATGTAAACCTTTAAACTAGTTTAAAATCCTGAACATGTGAAACGAGTGCAATTACTGAAATTGAAGGTCTCATTTCTTAAGTGGCTTAAATTAAATGCCAAAACTACTTTCATTTACTTAACAATCATAAATGTTATTGCAAATATAGTTAACTTTCTATCAACATAAGAATTGAAATCGATATGTCAATATGGTTTTCTCTTTTTATCATATGAACCAACTTTGATACCATACTCATTTCCAACTAGACAAAATGACTGATGTTTTCCCCCAAGTATTACCAAAAATTGTTTAGGTACATCACTGCTATTTTTTATGATGAATGCAATGAAAAGCTCTGGGACGTATTCAATTTACTTACACGGTCACATAGAAACCTATATTATGTTCATTCTAGTGCATCAACTCAGACCAATTTGTTTTATCTTTAGAACCATCTTTGTTTAGGCTTCTAATGGTTTCATATACATCACGATCAAGAGGGTATTATGGTCGTGGGTGATGGAGACATTCAACCTTATCTTCTTACTAACGCTAAATGATAAAAAAAACAATGAACCAACAATGCCTGACTTTCAAACACCCAATTCATAACAAAACAAAACTGCCCATCCAATAACACAATGACAACATCTCATAGCTATAATTGCATCTTTTGGGGAGCCTCCCAATTTAATTCCATACAATAAGCTTTTTTAGCCCTAGTCCAGAAACGTATTTTTAGATACATCATAAAACTAGCCAATACAAAAAGAAAAGGCATTCTTAACGATTAACTACCGATTAGCTGCATTGCATGTCAAAAATAAAACACCACAACAAAAATTCAAAACCAACTAAACCAAAACCCTAAATCAAAACTCACCATCAACTCAGCAGCCGAGTGCTCTGTGAATAACCACTCTAAAGAACGAGTCGGCCGACGGGGAGGGGGCACGACCATCGACAGTGAGACCGACGATGGTGATTGCGATGCCGATGTGATCGTCGACCTTGAAGATTTTCTTTCGATGGGAGGAGAGGTAGGAGTTGGCTTTGTTGATAAAGGCCAGGACCATGTGAGACTTTGAAGAATGAGAAGAGGACTATGGGCGACGCAGTGGTAGAGAGATTGAGAGGGTAGGGCTTTTGGTCGAGAGAGAGAGAGGGGGGAGAAGGGGAGAAGATGAGGGAGGAAAGAGAAGAGGGAAACTAAAGTGTGTCAAAATTTTAAGGCATTTTATATTCTAGTCAAGTGTTCTTAATTTTGGCACACTTTAAAACAGTGCCAAAATTTGGCATTGTTTTAAAGTGTGCAAAATTGTCATTAAACCGTGCCAAAATCTGGCATAGTTTTAAACTGTGCCAGATTTTTAATATCAGGGTGTGCAAAAATATTGTTTTTGGTGTAGTGTTAGAATCATCAAATAGGGTGTTCCAATCAGCATCACTAAATCCTTCAAGGACAGCGGGATGCTTATTATAGTATAATTCGAGGTTCATCTTCCTTTTAAGGTACCGCATGACCCTCTCAATAGCATGCCAATGCTCCATACTATGTCTATTGGTAAATCTACGTAGTACTCCCACAGTATAAGCTATGTTAGGTCTGGTGCAATCTATAGCATAATGTAAGCTACCTATAATGCTTGCATAAGAATTTTGATTTACACTGTCGCCAGTTTTATTAAATAACTTTACACTAGGGTCAAATGGAGTACTAGCATGTTTACAGTCAAATTAAATGTATCTATTTAGAACTTTCTCAATGTAATGAGATTGATCCAAAGAAAATCCATTTTCTGACCTAGTAATATTAATTCCCAATATTACACTAGCTTCACCCAAATCCTTCATATCAAAATTGGCACATAATAATGATTTAACATTTTCTACATCATGAATATTAAAACTAAATATAAGCAATTCATCAACATAAATACATATGATAGTTGAAATGCTCTCTACATATTTATAATAAATGCATTTGTCAGTTTCATTTATTTTAAACCCATTGGAGATGACTAAGCTATCAAATTTATCTTGACAATGTTTAGCTGCCTGTTTGAGTCCATAAAGAGATTTATCTAATATACATACTTTATTTTCTTGACCGTGTACAATAAAACCCTCAGGTTAATCCATATAAATCTCTTCTTTTGATTCTCCATTTAAAAATGCAGTTTTAACATCCATTTGGTGTACAATTAAATCATTTAAGGCAGCTATAACAAATAGTATACGTCTAGACGTTATTGTAGTCATGGGTGAAAATTTATCAAAAAAGTCTACGCTCTCTCTTTATCTAAAACCTTTAGCAACAAGATGTGCCTCATATTTTTCAATAGTGCCATCATGTTTTAATTTCTTTTTAAGAATCCATTTACACCCAATTGTTTTACACCCAGGTGGAAGGTCCACTAAATGCCAAGTTTTATTTGTTTCCAAAGAATCCATTTCATCATTAATAGCCATTTGCCATAAAACGGCATCTAATAAAGATAAAGCTTATTGAATAGTGTTAGGATCATCCTCTAAAGTGTAAGCATAAAAGTCGGGACCAAAATCTTTTTCTACACAAGCCCTTTTACTTTTTCTAATTTCTAAAATGGATTCATTATTTTCTTTATTTTTGTTTAAAGAAATATTAGTGGATGGCTCGCCCCCACTATTTCTCAATTAAAATGGAAATTTATCTTCACAAAAATCGGCGTCATTTGATTCAATAATTACTTGATTTTTCAAGTCATAAAATCGGTATGATTTGCTATTAATTGCATAGCCTATAAAGAAGCATTCGTATGCTCTACTTGCCAATTTAGACCTTTTAGGGTCGGGTATATGTACATAGGCTAAGCACCCCCACGTTATAAAGTATGTCACGTTGGTCTTAATATTTTTCCAAATCTCATAAGGAGAAATTTCATTTTAGTCTTAGGAATCCTACTAAGTACATGACACACAGTTAAAATAATTTCAACCCACCAATGTGAGGCAGCCCTTGAATTTAATAAAATAGCAACAACTAATTCATTTAATGTCTTATTTTTTCTTTTGGCTTTACCGTTCATTTCGCGCGAATAAGGGGCAATTTTTTCGTGAATAATACCATGGGATTTATAAAATTCAATAAATGGTGCCGAATCATATTCGGTGCCTCTATCACTACATAACCTTTTAATTTTCTGATTAAATTGATTTTCAATTTCATTTAGAAAAAATTTAAACATGTCAAACGCTTCACTTTTATTTTTCATTAAATACACAAATGAATAATTAGAACAGTCATCAATAAAAGTTATAAAATAACGTTTGTCATTTCTAGTTCTGACACCATACAATTCACAAATATTCGAATGAATTAAATCAAGTGGTTCAAATTCTCTAAAAACAGATTTATGTGGTGTCTTAGTGATTTTTTCTTGACTACACCATTCACATTTTTCAAAATTATTTAATGATAGTTCTGGAATTAATCCTAAAGTGCTCATATTTTTAACAAGTCGTTTATTAACATGACAAAGCCTAGCATGCCAAACATTAAATGAACAAGCAATATAAGAAGAAGGAGAAATTTTATTAGCATTAACATTCAATTTAAACATCCCATCAGTGGCATAACCCTTGCCTACAAAAATTTCATTTTTGGTCAAAGTAAATAAATCAGCACCAATAGTTTGAGTAAAGAGAGTTGTGTTGAAAAGATAGCCCGAAACAAAAAATTTCCTCATATCGGGAGTGTGAATAACATCTTTGATGATACCAGTCTTTCCCGAAGTAAACTTTAATTCCACATTTCCATACCAGCAACCTCAGTGGAGTGAGAGTCACCCATCAACACCTTCTTATCTGCAGTCTCAGAGTACGGTTATAACAGATATGACGGGAATCTCCAATATCCAACCACCACCCTTCGGCACCGCTAACCATGTTGATTTCTGAAATCATAGCACATAGGTCCTCTTCGGTCAAATTTGCTTGTGCTTGTGGAACATTGCGACATTTGCGCTAGGCTTACCACACTTGAAACAGAGAAACTGTCTCAAGTTGCTAGACTGTCCATTTCCAGGGCTCTTATTCTCATTCTGAGTCTGATTTTTAAAATTCTGGTTGTGGCTCTTTTTTTGATTTTTCATATTTTTTTCATTTTCCTTTAAAACAACTCGAGTATGGTCTTTTTCTGATTTTTGTTGTTAGACACAACAAGAATTTCATCTTTGTAGTAATGTTTTCTAGATTTCTCCTCAATTCTCAATTTAGTAATGCGTGACTCTAGTGAAAATTATTTACACTTATGCCTCAAAATATTTTTAAACTCTTTGAACAGTGGAGGCAATTTATCAATAATTGCAGCCACCAGAAATTGCTCATCTAAAGCCATGCCCTCAAAATATTTTCATGGGCAATCATTTGAAAATCATGGGTTTGAGCAATAATAGATTTGTTATCCGTCATTTGAAATTTCAAATAACGGCTGACGGCATATTTTTTGGCACCCGCCTCCTCCGTGTCATATTTTTTAAACAGTGCATCCCAAACCTCTTTTGCAGTTTTATAATTGGCATAATAGTCATAAAGTTCGTCACTTAGAGCATTTAAAATATAGTTCTTGCACAAAAAATCATTTTCCTCCCAAGTTCTATTGTTTTGCTTTCCTCAACAGTAGGTTGATTATTTACTACGGGTTTGTCAAATTGAACACACCATGCGACTTTTTTCGTAGTTAAATAAAATAGCAATTTTGAAAGGCTTGTTAAGGTTGCTAGAGTTAATTTAGTCCATGGCAGAATAGTGACACCTTAAAATTATTGTTGCAGCAACTTAAATGCAGAATTAAATAAGGAACTAAATTACCCAATTAGGAGCCGAGACCAAAAAATATAAGAAATTCGAAACTGGACAGCGTAGAATTATGGCTGAGTCGCGAACAATGTCACTCTCTTTAAGGTGTTTCGCGGCTCTGCCCAAAGTGTGCTGACAATCTTAGTAGCCTCGTCACCCCAGGATAAAACAGCCCAAAAATATGAAATGGTAGCACACACCAGGTTCATTCAATCAACACCCATTTTTGTTATTTGTACTGCTCGATTCTGATAAATATAAATAATCTGGAGGAAGATTAAATATATACGTGTTGTTATAATTATTCAGGGATGAATAATTATTTCTTTGTGTATGAAAATTTTCTAAGAGAACAGTGTATTAAAAACGATAAGGCCTCCTTTTATTACAAACATATATTAACGTTAATTGGAAAAAACGTCGGTCAAGTGGAATCAAAATTTTCGAAAAACGTTTTTGAGTTGTAGGAATTATTAAACTATAAATAACCCCGATTTTTATTCTTGAAAAAAATACCGTTAATAATTAATCTTAAGCCCAACAAACGTCAATTTATTTGCCCAAAAAATTATTTCTTAATGATCCCAAACCCAGGGCCCAAGACCCAGGACCCGGACATGGGCACGGGCTGGGACAGAGGGATGGCGGTGGTGGCGCACGTGTCTGACTTGGCCCATTGGTTTTGCCCCACATACCCACAAAACATTGAATACCCAAAGGGTTGAACCTTTGATCTCCAAAATGAGTTTATTAAGATAACCCATTTTGTCCATTCTACCGATGTGGGACTAACTCTGAAAAGCCCCTTAAGTCTTGCACTATTATAACAGCTGGTGAAGACAGTTGTTTCCAACAATCCCCCACTTACAAAACTTGAAAACATTTTATCGAGCAATAATTCATATAATTGTGCATAAGCAAAGGTGGCTTTCGACTTGAACCTTTACGTAGTAAAGATGATTCAGAATATACTAGAGTGATCGTAGTTTTGAACTCTATCTCTGACAAGATCCCATACACAACCCTACTTGGGTGTAGGTCTAATAGCCAGCACGTTACGGCCATATTCTTCTATCCCAATACAGTGAACGTTTTAGGAAATTGCCCAAAATATCCATAGGAAGCGGCCACACTTACGCATTGACATAGGTGAGTCTATTAAGAGTACTTGTGTAGATAGGTACCCCACTTAAAATATAGCTATAAATATCATTAAGTGTTTTAGTAACTCATCATTTACTCGCTTCAGGATATCATGCCCCATAGGGATGGACTCGGAGTAACCCTATTCTATATTAATTAATAATCGCATGATTCAACCCATATCA
The DNA here is from genome assembly GCA_949130495.1 of Sambucus nigra. NCBI lineage: Eukaryota > Viridiplantae > Streptophyta > Magnoliopsida > Dipsacales > Adoxaceae > Sambucus > Sambucus nigra. The sequence goes on along the minus strand of OX422208.1, from coordinate 352,467,114 downwards.
CTTGTGACTTGTTATTACCCTTTGAACATATTTCTTGGGATCTTCAGTCTATATGTTGGGTTACCATCACCAATGACTCATTTATCCAAGGGCTTTAGTCCCATGCCTTTCGAGGTGTTCCGTACCTTCTCCCTAGCTAGTCCTTTCATCAAAGGATCAACAAAGTTATGTTCAGACCATATATGATCCACCCTCATAGCACCCGTAGAAATGAATTCTCTAACAGTGCTATGTTTATGATATATTTATTATTTCTTACCGTTATAATAACGGTTCTCTACTTTTGTAATAGCCGCGGTACTATCACAATGAATCAAAATGGTTGGTATCAGTCTTTCCCATAATGGGATATCGGACAGGAGGTTTCTTAACCAACCTTCCCCTTCACTAGCAGTAGCGAGCACTATCATCTCAGACTCCATAGTGGATTGAGCCAAAATAGTTTGTTTATTAGATTTTTAAGAAACTGCACCACCAGCGATGCTAAATATATGTTCACTAGTAGCCTTAGAATCATCTGATAGGGTGTTCCAATCAGCATCACTAAATCCTTTAAGGATAGCGGGAATACTTATTATTGTGTAATTCGAAGTTCATCATCCTTTTAAGGTACCTCATGACCCTCTTAATAGCATGCCAATGCTCCATACTAGGTCTACTAGTAAATCTACATAGTACTCCCACAGCATAAGCTACGTCAGGTCTAGTGCAATCTGTAGCATAACATAAGCTACCTATAATGCTTGCATAATAATTTTGATTTACACTGTCGCCGGTGTTCTTAAATAACTTTACACTAGGGTCAAATGGAGTACTAGCAGTTTTACAGTCAAAGTAGTTGTATTTCTTTAGAACTTTCTTAATGTAATGAGATTGATCCAAAGAAAGTCCCTTTTCTAACCTAGTAATATTAAATCCCAATATTACACTAACTTCACCCAAATTATTCGTATCAAAATTGGCACGTAATAATCATTTAATATTTTCTACGACATGAATATTAGAACCAAATATAATAAAGTCATCAACATAAAGACATATGATAGTGCAAATGTTCTCTACATATTTATAATAAATGCATTTGTCACTTTTATTTATTTTAAACCCATTGGAGATGACTAAGCTACCAAATTTATCATGCCATTGTTTAGGTGCCTGTTTGAGTCCATAAAGAGATTTATCTAATTTACATACTTTATTTTCTTAACCGTGTACAACAAAACCCTCAGGTTGATCCATATATATCTCTTCTTCTAATTCTCCATTTAAAAATGCAGTTTTAACATCCATTTGGTGTACAATTAAATCATTTAAGGCAGCTATAATAAATAGTACACGTATAGAAGTTATTCTAGTCACGGGCGAAAATGTATCAAAAAAGTCTACGTTTTCGCTTTGTCTAAAACCTTTAGCAACAAGGCGTGCCTTATATTTTTCAACAGTTCCATCAGGTTTTAATTTCTTTTTAAGAATCCATTTACACCCAATTGTTTTACACCCAGGAGGAAGGTGCACTAAATGCCAAGTTTTATTTGTCTCCAAATAATTCATTTCATCATTAACAACCTCTTGCCATAAATCGACATCTAACGAAAATAAATCTTCTTGAATAGTGTTAGGATCCTCCTCTAAATTATAATCATAAAAGCCGGGACTAAAATCTTTTTCTACACGAGCCCTTTTACTTTTTCCAATTTCTAAAATGGATTCATTATTTTCTTTATTTTTATTGAAAGAAATATTAGTGGATGACTCGCCCCCACTATTTCTCAATTCAAATGAAAATTTATCTTCGTAAAAATCTGCGTTATTTGATTCAATAATTACTTGATCTTTCAAGTCATAAAATCGGTATGCTCTGCTATTAATTGCATAGCCTATAAAGACTATTCATATGCTCTACTTGCCAATTTAGATCTTTTAGGGTCGGGTAAACGTACGTAGGCTAAGCACCCCCACGTTCTAAAATATGTCACGTTGGGCTTATTATTTTTCCAAATTTCGTAAGCAGAAATTTTCATTTTAGTCTTAGGAATCCTATTAAGTACGTGACACACAGTCAAAATAATTTCACCCCACCAATGTGAGGCAGCCCCCGAATTTAATAAAGTAGCAACTACTAATTCAGTTAATGTCCTATTTTTTCTTTCGTCTTTACCGTTCATTTCAGGCGAATAAAGGGCAGTTTTTTCGTGAATAATACCGTGGGATTTATAAAATTCAATAAATGGTGTCGAATCATATTCGGTGCCTCTGTCACTACGTAACCTTTTAATTTTCCGATTAGATTGATTTTCAATTTCATTTAGAAAAAATTTAAACATGTCAAATGCTTCACTTTTATTTTTCATTAAATACACAAATGAATAATCAGAACAGTCATCAATAAAATTTATAAAATAACATTTTCCATTTCTAGTTGTGACACCATCCAATTCACAAATATTCGAATGAATTAAATCAAGTGGTTCAGATTCTCTAAAAACATATTTATGTGGTGTATTAGTGATTTTTGCTTGACTACACCATTCACATTTTCCAAAATCATTTAATGATAGTTCTGGAATTAATCCTAAAGTGCTCATATTTTTAACAAGTCATTTATTAACATGAAAAAGCCAAGCTTGCCAAACATTAAATGAACAAGCAATATAAGCAGAAGGAGAAATTTTATTGGCATCAGCATTCAATTTAAACATCCCATCAGTGATATAACCCTTTCCTACAAAAATTCCATTTTTGTTCGAAGTAAATAAATCAGCACCAATAGTTTGAGTAAAGCCAACTTTGTTGAGAAGATAGCCCAAAACCAATTTTTTCCTTATCTCGGGAGTGTGAAGAACATCTTTGAGGATAACAATCTTTCTCGAAGTGAACTTCAATTCCATATTTCCAGTACCATCAACCTCAGTGGAGTGAGAGTCACCCATCAACACCTTCTTATCTGCAGTCTTAGAATAAGTCTTAAATAGAGTACGGTCAAAACAGATATGGCGGGAAGCTCCAGTATCCAACCACCACCCTTCCGCACCGCTAACCATGTTGATTTATGAAATCATAGCACATAGGTTCTCTTCGGTCAAATTTTCTTGTGCTTGTGGAACATTGCGATATTTACGAGCCATATGGCCAGGCTTGCCACACTTGAAACAGAGAAACTGTCCTAAGTTGCTAGACTGTCCATTTCCAGTGTTTTTATTCTTATTTTGAGTCTGAGTTTGATTTTTAAAATTCTGGTTGTGGCTCTTTTTCTTATTTTTCATATTTTTTCCGTTTGCCTTCAAAACAATTGGAGTGTGATTCTTTTTCTGATTTTTGTTGTTAGACACAACAAGAATTTCATCTTTGTAGTCCTATTTTCAAGATTCCTCCTCAATTCTCAATTTAGTAATGAGTGACTTTAGTAAAAATTCTTTAGACTTATGCCTCAAAATATTTATAAACTCTTTGAACAGTGGAGGCAATTTATCAATAATTACAGCCACTTGAAATTGCTCATCTAAAGCCATGCCCTCGGAAATAATTTCATGGGCAATCATTTGAAAATCGTGGGTTTGAGCAACAACATATTTGTCATCCGTCATTTAAAATTTCAAATAATGGCTGACGGCACATTTTTTGGCACCCGCCTCCTCCGTGTCATATTTTTTAAACAGTGCATCCCAAACATCTTTTGCAGTTTTGTAATTGGCATAATAGTCATAAAGTTCATCACTTAGAGCATTCAAAATATAGGTCTTGCACAAAAAATCATTTTCCTCCCTGGTTCTAATTGTTTTGCTTTCCTCAACTGTAGGTGGATTATTTACTACGGGTTTGTCAAATTGAACACACGATGCGACTTTTTTCGTAGTTAAATAAAATAGCAATTTTTTGCTCCTACGTTTAAAATGGGTGCCTTCATATTTGAAAGGCTTGTTAAGGTAGCTAGAGTTAATTTCGTCCATGGCAGAATAGTAACACCTTAAAATATTTGTTCCAGCAATTTAAATGCAGAATTAAGTAAGGAACGAAATTACCCAATTAGTAGCCGAGACCAAAAAGTATAAGAAATTCGAAATTGGACAGTGTAAATTATGGCTGAGTCGCGGACAATGTAGCTCTCTTTAACGTGTTTCGTGGCTCTGTCCAAAGTGTGCTCATAGTCTTAGTAGCCTCGTCACTCCCAGGATAAAACAACCCAAAAATATGAAACGGTAGCGCACACCAGATTCATTCAATCAACACCCATTTTTTATGATTTGTACTGCTCGATTCTGATAAATATAAATAATCTGGAGGAAGATTAAATATGTCTGTGTTGTTATAATTATTCAGGGGATGAATAATTATTTCTCTGTGTATGAAAATTTTCTAAGAGAACGATGTATTAAAAACAAAGGTTAAGACCTCCTTTTATTGCAAAAATATATTAACGTTAATGGGAAAAATAGTAGGTCAAGTGGAAGAGAAATTTTCGAAAAACGTTTTTGAGTTGGAGGAATTTTTCAACTGTAAATAACCACATTTTTTATTCTAGAAAAAATTACTGTTAATAATTAATTTTAAGCCCAAAAAACGTCAATTTATTTGTCCAAAAAATGATTTCTTAATGATCCCAAGCCCTAGCCCCAGGACCCGGGCACGGTCCAGGCCGGACAGAGGGTGGTGGCGGCGCGCGCGTGTGACTTGGCCCATTGAGTCTGCCCCACATACCCACAAAACATTGAATGCACAAAGGGCTGAACCTTTGATCTCCAAAATGAGTTTATTAAGATAACCCATTTTGTCCTTTCTAACGATGTGGGACTAACTCTGAAAAGACACTTAAGTTTTGCACTATTATAATAGCTGGTGGAGACAGCTGTTTCTAACAATATTGTTTAATCTTATTATATCTTTTTAGTTCATAATCTTGTTACAATTTTATTATAATATTTTTTTCTTTGTAAATGAGACACATGAGATGCAAATTGATCTGGATACACATAAAACTAATGCTCAAATATATGAATAAGTTCTTAGTAAGATCATTATACGTCAAGGGCCTTGGTTTTGGCCCTCGACCTGAGAGTTTTGTATCTACACATATGTGAGAGGCGTTTGAAGAAGTACTAGGGATTAAGTTGTGCATTTCATGGGCAGTATTGAAAACCCCAATATTAGGCTTAAGAGTCGAGATATATCATCCATATCCATGGAGAGGAGATCCATAGCTAGGGCGAGTAGATTCATAGTTAGCACGAGAAGATCGAGAGTTAAATAATGATGATGGAGCACTTTGCGTCTTTTCAAAAACAACATAGGCATATCAGAGGTGTTTGGGGAATTAGATTTTGTTTGATTTAGATATTTTATCTCAGACTGATTTTTTTTCACTTCCTTTTAAAAACTATCACGTAATTACATTATAACTGAATTTCTTGTCAATCAAATGGGATTATTGGATATTATTACCTGTAGTTATAGTTTATTTCTTAGCTTTCTTTAACAAATATCACTAAACAAGTTTGGATTTTCTTAATAATAGTGACACACTATGGCAAGATAATGTTTAAGATGGCGTATTCATGACAATATTATTTCTCCTTTGTTTGTTTTACAACAAAAATGGGAGCAACAAAACTATCAATTATAAACATGTGGCATTCTACAATGAATTTTTTTTATTCCATAACGACTTTTTTATGTTTCAAAAGACTATTTAATTATTTTAGGATTCTTCGGCAATAAAAATCACCCTTAGCTATAAATATTTTCGTTGTTAAAGCTAAACTTCTAGCGATTAAATCAAATTCGTTGCAAATAATCTTATACACCCACCCTAGTGCGAAAAATGACGCAAACAATTTCTTTTGTCGCTAAATGTATTTTTTAACGAATTTTGACTTTTGGTGATAAATATATTATATTCATAGATAAATACAAATTTTCTTATAGTAAAAATATCTAAGTGTCGAGAAAATATGCATAAAAGAATTATATGTTTCACAACGTTTAATGAAAAATAATAATAAAAATACACTAGGATGAGATGCCTAGGCTACTACCGTGCAGTCAGCATCATCTCAAATTGGATGATGACTCCAACTCGTCTTGACTGCCATATCCCTTCTAATTGTACCACTACTGGAGGGAACCACACTCCATTCATATCATCTCAAGGTCAATACGCATGTCCTGCAATGAAGGTCCCTATATAGAACACTATTAGGCTTAGGGTTTTTATAGTGTTTAGCCATATAGACCTTCATCTAGTTGGACTGAAATTTTGACAAGATATTTTATGTATTTATTTTGTCTTTAAAATACCAATGCAAATGCCCTACTCAATCTACAACTCAAATTACTTCGAAAGGGAAGGTAGTCTCTCACACTTTGCATAACTATGGCTCATAAGAATATTTCTAAGTCACATAGGTCACTACACATTGCATTTCATAGCATCGTTTCTTATGATTTGTGTTTATATGTTTAAAGAGGATTTTCAAAAAAGTTTATAACACTTAAATAAAATTAATTCTTAATTTTAAATTAGTTGTTTCAATTAATTTAAAATACAAAGAATAGGGATAAATTCCTAAGGAAAATATATTTGTGTATAAAAACATTAAAAATATTTTTCGGGATTTTCCCCATATTTTTTGGAAAATTTTATAATTTAATATTGGTTTTTAAATCACTTAAAAAGTATTCAAAATTTCAATTTAAACATTAGTTTTAATTTTGTTTTATTTTTAATGTGCAATACGCATTTTATACTATGTCTTATATGCATCTTATACTTGTATATTATACATTGGTTATGCATGATTTAAACACGGTTTAATACAAAACTTTCGAGATGCCCACGTGTCGCTTTTTTAATCCATATCTTTGTGTTTTCTTGAGAACCGCTGCATTGTTTTGTTATCTACGGCTGAATGTGTTTTGTTTGCAATTCGTGCGTTATTTTTTCCTCTAATCAACACACATCTCACCATCTATAAATTGAGACTTTTGATTCCCATGTTTAATAGTTGAGAGAATTAGAAAGCATACCTAAATTCTCCCTAACTAGAATAGAGAGAGAGAGAGAGAGAGAGAGAGAGAGAGAGAGAGAGAGAGAGAATCTTATCAAAACGTTTCAAAAACTCACCTATTAGTGCTTGTTTTTTCTAATTACGAACTATTTTGAAAAATAACCCTAATACTTCACTTCTGATTTGCAATGTTTAAATGGTTTGAAAGTGAAATTTATTATCTATTTGTTCATATGTGTTTTAAGATTGTTCTTGGTGTGTTAGTTGTTGTATATTTTGGTATATACTTATGTTTTATCTCGTAAGCCCAGGTATACCAAGAGAAATTTTCAGGAGTTAAAGGTATTTGGATTAAATACGAGAACCACAACACATTACTATTAACATATATTGTATTTGTTATTTTTTGTCAAGATTCGGTTAAAACCTGTTTACATGTTTTGTTTTTGTGTTTATTTGCAAAAAAATACACACGAGCATACACGATTCTGCTCTAGAACTGTTTTAGGATAACGAATCTTCCTTATATCTAATTTTTGTGAAAGGTTTACCACTATTTCACACATTCACATTTGTTTGAATATTTTTGTTCATCTATTTGTCTATAAGTTCAAGAACCTATTAAAACTCTAAGATTTTATTAGAAATATAAAATCAGTGTTTAAAATCTATTTTGAACATAAATAAGAAGGTTTTTACATTTGAAACTACTTGATTAAAACAGACTCCTTTTAAGACCGGTTACCACCATTCCCCGCTCAAGTGGTATCAGAGCTTGACTTTTTAAAAGATCATTTTCAAAAGACTATTTTTAAACTTTATTTTACCTTATTTTAATGGAGGATACAAGTTAATTTATTATTCTTGGTAACTTTAGCAGACCCTCTGTATTTAATAGATCTAACTATCCTAGATGGAAAGTTCGCATGATAGCTTTTATTCATGGTACCTTCAGTGATAATGTTTGGGACTTAATATAAAATGGTTATACACATGTAACTTTAGTAGAAGGTAGTTCTACATTTATAAAATTAAGGGCTACTGAATTAAGTAATAAAAAATAGATAAGCAATTTTAATAATAAAGGAAATAATGGAATCTTTATGAGTGTTAATAAAAATGAATTGAAACGAATTTGTCACTTCACTACTAGTAAAGAAGCTTTGGACACCTTAGTTGTTGCACATGAAAGAGATGCTAGGGTTAAAGAATGTAAAACCCAAGTGCTTATTCAACAATACAATATGCTTGTTATGAAATATAATGAACCTTTTTATGGTTTTTACATGCGCTTAACTGATGTAATAACCCAACTACATGCTAATGGAATTGAGTATATGAATAAGAAAATTTGTGCTAAAATACTTATGTCTCTTGCTCCTAGGTTTGATCATAAGCGATATGTCATTGAGGAAATACAAGACCCGTCTCTCACTCCTAAATTGCTCAGCTCTAAATTAAGAACTATGGAATTAGAATCTTCCTTTAGGAAGACTTTAACTATTTTTCCTAAAAATGGTTCTAGTGGTAGTTCTAAGGTTGCTTTTAAATCTATTCATGCTGATAAAGATAAAAACAAAATAGTTCAGATACAACCTGAGTTCAATATTAAGTCTGATGGAGAGGTTGATGATCTGGGAAAAAAATAAGAGTGAACTTGCACTTATCTCAACATAGTTTAAAAGATGGTTAAAAAGAAGAAATTACATTGTAAAAGACGAGTGAAAGCTGACTATCAATCAAACCAGTCCACTAGACCTCACAACAAAAGTAATAACAACCTGTTAATTTTGGTAGTAATAATAGCAAACCTGATGAGTTTAAAATGGCATGTCACAATTATGGAAAATTAGGCTACTTTATAGCTGATTGTGGATATACCCCACAGTCCAGACAAAATAAATATCATAAGGCCCATTTCACCAAAACCTGATATGACTCTTCTAATTTTGAATCGAAAGATGACCAGGATACTACTGAATTAAAATGTCTCGTATTTTTTGGTGAATGTATATGACTGTTATGGTGATATATATTTAGTTGGTTTAACTGATTATGATGAAGAAGAGTGTGATGCAATTCTTGATTTGATTGAATATGCAAATCCTTATTATCTAGTCATCTATCTTTGCATGAATTAATTACTCCCTTAGATGTTAAACGTTTTGTTTGTGTGAATGATACTGTTTGTGGCTTGAATGCAACTAGTGACACTTCACACACCAGCACTGACATAATTAGGGATGATAATTTTGTTGGCTATGATGATTATGCTGAAATGTATGTTAAAAAATAGGCCGGATTTATCTAATTTGGTTAAGTCACTCAGTGAGACCGTAGAAAACCAACATAGGATAGTTAAGTAAACTGAATTGGATGTGAAAGACATCAAATCTAATTCTAAAAAAGAAAGGCTTGATTTTGAAAAATAAAAATCTATTTTTTAAATTGAAGTGTCTACTCTTAAGACTTGAAAAATCTAAAGAGGTGTGTGCCAACATTTTAAAAAAGTTAAAAGAAAGAAAAAGGAAGATTTTAACTTGGATAAACTTTTGGATTCTCAAAAATATAATTGCAATATAAATGGATTGGGTTATGAAGAACATTTCAAAAATAATCCTTGTATTAAACCTAACATTTTTGTCAAGGTTAGTTCCCATAAAGAATAGAATTTTTATAGTTCCACTTCAGATAAAGGAAAACAAGTCTTAAATGAAAATATTTTTAAAAGTGGAATTTATGTCAAATATTCCCCTATTTCGTATGTTGACTCTCCTAAATACACTCCACACCAGTTAAGGAACAATTTTTCTCTTGAATAAGACTTACGTGGATTAAAGTCTAAAAATCTAGTGCCTTATGTCGAAAAGGTTGTTGCGAATAGCTATTGTAGCATATGTGATGTTTTTGGACACCAAAACTGTGAATGCCTGAATTATCGCAAGAAAAATGCTCATTTAAAATTTTTTAACTCAAAATTAAAGAGATTTACACATTTTCTAAGGCATAACACTAATAATAATTGGAAATTTTTCTTTAATAATCCTAAACCTCAGTCTACTAGGAAATCATTCACAAAAGGAAAATCCCCTCCTAGATCTCAAAAGGCACAAAAACCTTTAAAACTATGCCTATTTAGATCAGGTGACCCCACCTGGATTTTTTAAAAATAAACTGTAGTATTGTTTTAGCAACCTTACATTGTGAATAACAAAATGCTGGATGGTAGTTAGATAATGGATGCTCGCAGCATATGACCGGGGATATTACTATACTTAAATGTGTTATTCATTATAGTGGTGGTAACATAACCTTTGGGGATGGTGAGAATTCCCAGATTATAGGAAAAAGTGTCTTTAATTAATATGGATTACCTAATGTTAATGATGTTTTATTAGTCCAAGGTTTAAGAGTTAACTTTCTTTCTATTAATCAATTTCGTGATGATGGTAGCCAAGTTAAATTTTCCAAAAACTCCTATGATGTCTTGACCAAGACTAGAGATGAGTATATAAATGGCACCTGCACCATAGATAACTGTCATAAAGCAAGCAGTTCTATTTCTTATGGGTTAACCATTTATAATGAATCTAACCTACGACATAATAGGCTAGGTCATATAAATTTTGATAATATGAATCGATTGTCCACATAAGAGATTGTTAGAGTCTTGCCTAAATTAAAGAAATGTCTAAATACTATTTGTGGACCATGCCAGATTGGGAAAATTACTAAATCTCCTCATAAATAGGTCAAGGACATAAACACGATTTCTCCCCTAGAGCTACTCCACATATACTTAATGGGTCCTACTAGAATAATGAATTTATGGGAATTATTACATTTATGTTATTGTGGATTACTTTACTCTGTTTACATGGGTGTCACTTCTGAGAATCAAATTAGAAACCTTTATCCATTTAAAAAAATTAATTACTAGGATTGAAAATGAGAAAGACACCCAATTAACTAGAATATGAAGTGATAAGGGTGAGTTTAAGGAAACTGGAGTTATTGAGTACTGTGATGCCAATGGCTATTCACACAAGTTTGGTGCTCTAAAAATTCCCCAACAAAAATGGGGAAGTTAAGCGTAAAAAATGAACTATTCAAGAAATGGCTCACATACTTATCCATGCTAAAAACTTACCTCTGTACTTTTGGGAATTGGCTTGCACTACTGTTGTTCATATTATTAACCACATATACTTTAGAAAGAATGCAAAAACTATGCCTTACAAATTATGGTTTAATAAAAAGTCCACTTTAAAATATTTTAGAACTTTTGGTGCTCTCTGCTATGTTTGCAATGATAGGGAAAACATTTCTAAATTTGAGGCCAAAGGGGATAAAGGCATCTTTTTAGACTATTCTCAAAATAGTATATTTGTTTAAAACTTTCAAACTAAAACCATAATAGAGTCCATTAACGTTGTAGTAATTTATAGTACAGTACAGGAAATGATTAATGACCCACCCATTGAAATCGAGTTGGATTCAAACATTTTAAATGAAGCAGTCCCAATGGTAGATAAGTCCTTACCCATTTCAACCCCGGTTGTACCTAACTGGGTTTTTAAAGACCACCCTTCCATAGAAATTGTGGGTGATGTCCTTGAGTCTGTGTTACCAAGAAATCGGTTACGTTAACTGACACACTTGACTTCTTTTGACTCCTTAGTGGAACCAAAAATAGTTAATGAAATAATAAATGATTCTGATTGGATTGATGAGATGGAAGAGGAGCTAGCTCAATTTAGAGATCATGATGTTTGGTATCTTGTTAGGAGGCTCGGGGAGATTAAGGTCATTAACACAAAATGGATTTTTGAAAATAAGACCTTTGAGAAAGGAATAGTCATTAGAAACAAAACTAGGCTCATTACCCAGGGGTTCTCTTAAATAGAATGAATAGACTGTGACGAGACTTTTTCTTCGGTTACTCATCTTGAATCAATGATATTACTTTTGGCCGTGTCATGTCATTTACAATTCAAAATTTTACAAATGGATGTCAAATCAACCTTTTTGAATGGCATTCTGACTGAGGAAGTATACGTGGAACAACCCAAAGGATTTCAAGACCCACATAAGCCCAATCATGTATATTGATATAAAAATGCCCTTTATGGTTTAAAACAAGTTACTCTTTCATGGTATGAGCAATTAATATCTTTTATTATCTCAAAATGGTTTTGTTAGAGGTGGAGTCGATAAAACCTTATTTGTTAAAAAATATATTAAGGATGTTTTAATTGCTCAAATATATGTTGATGATATTCTCTTCGATTCTACTTCTCAAAAAGAAGTGGAATCTTTTTCTAAAGCTATGAGTACTGAGTTTAAAATGTCACTAATGGGGAGTTACAATACTTTCTAGGATTCCAAGTTAAGACATGTGATGATGGATTATTTATTTTACAATCTATGTATGCTAAGGATTTGATTTCTAAATTTGGACTTGAAAAAGCTAAGACATCTTCCACACCTATGGAAATTAAGACTAATTTAACTAAAGATTAAAACGGCACTGCTATTGAACTCACATTATATCGCAGTACAATTGATAGTTTACTATACTTGACTGAATCTAGACCCGATATCCAATATGTTGTCTGCATTATACACGGTTTGAATCTGACCTTAAAGAGTCCCATCTCACTTGTGCCAAAAATATTTTAAAATATGTGAAAGGTACAATTGAGTATCGACTTTGGTATTCCAATGACTCTATTTGTGAGATAAATGCGTACTTAGATGTGGATTGGGGTGGTAGTACAATGTAATACCCCGTATTTCTGTGTATTTGTAATTTAATTAATTCAATGATTAATTGAGAAAATACGTTTTATTTAAATTACGCGAGTAAAGTAATTTAATGCATTGAAATGATAAATGAGATTATTAAATATTAATCGAGAGATAGATATTGATTACTATTATGATATAATATTTAATAAGAGTGAATAGTAAATAATTGATGATTAGTGTTATACGACATAGAGAGTGATATGTGCATATTTTATGTTATCTCACCGAGAGTTGCGTGGAGACTATTTGAGGTGGAAAATGAGAAATATATTTTAAGTGACTTGAATGATAATTTAGAGGTCACAGATGATTCTAAAAGGGTCGAAATAGTTGGAATAGTATACTCGGGGGTATAGTTTGGGTTTAGATGTTAAGGGGCTTCATATAGGGTTAATAGCATACAAAATATAGAGAGACCAATTGAGAGAAAAGAGAGATAATTCTCAAGGCTTAAGGAGGATTTGGTGAGGGATTTAGAGGATTCTTGCACATCAATCAATTCAGGAAGGGAAATTGGAGGAGAAGACAACCCACCACCTTCATCAAATTCAAAATCAGATCATCCTCACTAAGGCAAGTTGTTTATTCAAAATTCATGAAGTTATAATACCCATGATTTAAGAGGGTTTTTTTATTTGATAAATTAATACATTATCTTGGAAGAAAAGTTTAATTTTGATGCATGTTATGGGTAGGGTTTGCATGTAGAAAGATTTTCATATGTAGGGGATTGATAACCAGTATATGTGCAATGCTCAATACGAATTTTAATCTGAGTTTGATATCAAATCTTGAGGAAGAACATGAAAACCTAGGGTTTTGATAATTTTATGGTTTTATTCGTTCTTGATGAGTTATGATGATGATTTGGTATAAAAATCACGTTGGAATTAATCCTACTACATGTAGAAATCGTTAGGAATGATTAGCTTAAAGTTTGGTGAAGTTTTATGAAGCTTTTAAAGGTGTGTTAATGGTGGAAAAATGTGACTGCTACGCGAAGAAGACGAATCTGGGCAGATCGAATATATTCGGTAGAGGGCGAATCGATTTGGTACTAGGCGAATCGATTCGGCCCTTGCAAATTTGCCAAGTTTTGCTTATTTAATCTCAAAATTTTGTATAATTTCTTGGATGACCGTTGGTACCTATTTAAATCATCATGGGAGACTTTGGGTTTACAGTAAGACCATGATAAGGGTATATGGTAGTCTTATGGAGAGAGTTAAGGCTAGGGTTATTTCGGGATTAAATCATGACGTACTTTAATTCGAGAGAATCTGAACATAATTGCAGGAAGGCATGAGTAAGATTATTTGAACAGACTATTAGGGGTAAGTTAGACTTAACTACTGAAATTAATAATTGGGTAACTACGACCCTTATAGTTGGGTGAATACTCAAATTAATACGTTAGTGAGGTAAATCATAAAGTAAGTAGTACGACGAGTATGCGAGAGAAATATACTATGTACTAACATGTATGATTAGGTTGTGTGAAATCTATCAATGAATAATAATACATAGGTTGTGTGAATACCTAAAGCATACTACATAAATATTGGCAATCGAAGTAGGATTTGGAGCCAATATAGAGGACTAGTTTTAGTGATCAAGGTACGAGTCCGAGCCAATCTAAATATGATTAATATTAGTGATAGAGGTGTCATTTAGAGCCAATATAATCAATAACTAGTGTTGATCGAGGTGTGATTCTGAGCCAAGATATATAAATCACTATTGGTGATCAAGGTAGGATTACGAGCCAATAATCCCTAATGTATGATACAGGCACGCGATAGTAAATTATGCACTTATAGTATATCACTACACCAAAAACAGTAATCTGGCACGGTTTAAAACTGTGCCAGATCCATTCTGGCACGGTTTTGAACTGTGCCAGAATCAGGTGTTCCAAAATGACCATTTTTTTCTGGCACGGTTTAAAAGTTTGCCAGATTTGACCAAATAGAAACACTTCTAGCACACTTTAAAACCGTGCCAGAATTTGATATTTCTAGCACACTTTTGACACACTTTATAACTGTGCTAGATTGAGTATATTTTGGTACACTTTTAGCATAGTTCAAAACTGTGCCAAAATTTGATACACTTTTGGCACGATTTTGAACTGTGCCAAATCTTTGGATCAAAGAAAAAAAAATATAAATAATATTGCAAAAAAAAATAATTAATCCTTCATATCGAGTAACAAAGAATTAATGAGAAACTTCAGCTGATTAAATCTTCTAGACAAATTCACAGATAAAGACTATTTTTATAGAAAACTCGAAGAGCCAAATTTATTACAACAAAAAGAAGAACAAGCAAACAAAAAATCCCCAAAATGAAAAGAATGAAAGAACCTAAGCCTTATAGATATGGCTACAAGAAACTAAAGTCTTCGGTTGAGTATTAAACCAATGATACCCAAGCCAAGGATAATCAAAAAAGGAAACGTGGGGATTTTTTGAGATGTGAATGAAATAGATACATATAAGGAGCACGAGTAATAAAAAGGAAATCCAGATGTGGATCATAGAGATCCGTTGGTAAAAAGTTTGCAACTTTCCATCTTCCAAAACTCCAGGAGCTCTATGCAAATAAAACGCTCTTGTATTACCTTCACGAGGCTTTGTCCACATGATTTACACACTGCAAAATAGAAACAAATGTCAATAACACTGAAACGATGAGCACGAGAAAAACATAACTCACATAAAGGTTTTACTAAGTGTCCATTTAGAAAAAAATGGACATAATCTCTTTTGTTTATTGGACAATCCACCCTCTTAAGGGATAACAACCAATCCAATAATATTCAATGATATCAAATTCATCTAACAAATACTTCAACGAAACAAACTTCGTAAAAAAATCGTAAATATATCAACTTAGGTTCGAGGGCTTTAGACGGTTCTTTAAATTTTGTAGTCTACCTTCCGCATACCAACTTAGAAAAAAGGTACCTTTAAATTTTGTAGTCTACCTTCCGCATACCAACTTAAAATTGCAATGGTTTAAAATTGAATCTACAAAACAGAGAGAAAAAAATCAATTCTGGCCGAAATGGAATCAATTAGTGAAACAACATGAAATGAATAACACGAAAGGAGAGAGATGTTCTAGAAATGAATTTCTTATAAACTCCCTCTTTTAGCGCTTTTAAAGAAATATAAATCCTTTGAGCACCTAGTTGAGTTCCTTATATTCGAGTCCCTGTCAGTTGGGCGTCCAGAAGCAGGATGAGATTCCAATCTCTAATAATTGCACCTTCTTGAAGGTCCAAACAAAGCAGCAGACTCGGGATATGCTCCTCCCCCCGAGCAACTATCTTTTCAGACATCCGCACTGTCTTTTCTTTTCCTTTCAATAATCTGTGACCTGAAATAATAGACAAACGCGATGGAACATTCATATTTTTAAGAAGAGAAAAAAAGAGAATACAAATAAAAGCCAACGTATCAGGACTAAGAGAGGGTATTTGGAGAAGAACTTGCCAAACATTGATTTCTTTTAATTCTTACTGGACATTTACATGTGTATTTGCCTGAAATTAAACATACCAAAAGAACAATGAAATAACATACAAGTTCAATGCACACTTATGAAATGACGCTTCAATGTTTTAAGAGAGTAATTGCCAAAGAGACCTGTAGTAGAATAATGACAACAATGGTATTGATAATGCAGCTGAAGACCATCACATAACATCAACTATTGGTAAGATAACATATATCATAATCATTATGTATATCTATTGGCAAAGAAATACTTTCTTTTAACAAAGCATTGTGCAGATGGTGGCACATGGATATTCCCAATAGCAGGACCTACTCTGGAAACAACCAAAGTTGCTTTAGCAATAGCATAGACCAAATCCATTAAGTAATTAACTAGCTAGAGCAATACATAAATTTAGTAGCTCAAGTAACAGTAGGATGATAAATAATAATCAATAGAAATTTCTATTGTAGATTTCCATAGTTTATAAGTGAGGTGGAATCACTCTCTCCCCCCCCCCCCCCCCCAACCCCAACACACGCACATGCACACACAGAAAAGAACAATTATATAATAACTTGAATGCATAACAATTGAAATGCATTGTCTATATTTTATTATTATACTGCAGGGAACATAATTCAAATTCTCTACAAAGATAACTAACTAAATAGACTAAGTAAACTATAGAGGTGTCGGTAAATGGAAGCGTGGAACTGCCAATAGAGGTGTCGGTCAGTGGAAGCGTGGGGCTGCCAATACAATATATGCACTGCAGCATATATGCATACAGTTGACGCATATATGCATACAACTGCTACATATATACTAGTGCATATATGCTGTTGTATGATTATATGCATACAACATTTCACCATCTACATGCTAATATTTCCTTCTCACACGCTCAGTCGCCACTTCTCACACGCTCAGTCGCCACAATGCTCACAACAGGAGTGGATTTAGTTTCCTAATTAAGCTATCGGCTGCTGGAGCAGGGCATTATACTTATTATTATTATTCCCAATTAAAGGATACTCTTAATTAATAAAGAAAGGACTTAATGTACATCCAAAATATGTATCATAAATTACAAACAACAAAGATTCCAAAGAATTAGCATTTGATACGTTAGAAGCCTTGTCAGTTATGGAAGACGACTTGGCACCTTCATCAAATGTAGTAGTTTGATGTGTATGTGTCATTGATGCAGTATTAGTAGGGTTGGGACCGGAATTGAAATCAATCAAATCACTCGAGGTCTCTGTTTTATCAATAACAATAATTTCAAGTGTTGGTATAATAATATTTTTTAGCACACTAACAACTAATCTATTGGTATAAGCTATGATATTCTCATTAAAATCAACCTCATTACTCCAATTTTTGGTCAAAATTTCGTCAAAATGTGGGTGTGAAAACAGGCTTGATAAAAGGCAGGAGGGTTTAGTTTGAGATTCAAAAGACTTACCTTCCGTGTTTATTATCATCGGGCAATGATCCAAAGAAGTCCATGGAATATTTGTAACCGAGACATTTGGAAAGTAAAGTCTTCATTCTGTAATCGAGACATATTAGTAACCAAGACATATGGAAAGTAGAGTAACCAATAGCCCCTTAGAAATGCGTAAAAGTGCTGGCTAGGCCTTCACGGCTATTGCACCACATAAGTTTTGGCCCCTCAGAACTCAAATCAGTAAAGGTTGCATTTGTTCACATTCTCAACAAATTTATCACAACAGATTTACCTACCACCATTTGGAAATAATATTGTGGTACACGAACCATTGCAATGCAAATGAGTCCAATACTTCCCATACAAATATTAAGAACATATAAATGTGCAAGAATATGCTTTTAAGACCTAGAGATTCTACCATAAATGCAGATTCAACCATAATCCTATTGAGAAAATCATGATTAAGTTGTCCTTTATTATTTTGAATAACTCCACTGATAATAGCAGGATTACATGGGTTGAAGAAAGCATAGTCTACATTGATCTTTAAGAGTGATCAGAGCTTTGGACATTAGCGTGGATATAAAACTCTAGGTATTTGTCCGTAGCTAAGGAAACAATGATGGGAGAAGATAATTCATTTTTAAAACTGTATTTCTTTCTCCTTTTCCATATATGCCATCCAATAAAGATAATATTTGCAATAATAGCAAGTTCATCTCATGCAATTTTTATTCTATGAACTGACTTACGAGGAAAATATCATAAGTTCATAGCTAACAACTTAATCATGATTTTATCAGTGGAAAACAAGTTCATTTTAATCCTGCCTAAAATTCACAAGTTATCACAAGTTAATTTCAATCCTGTCTAAAAAGGAAGACATTTGGTAAAGTGTTTCCAAGGGATAAGTAAAATATCATGTAGAACTCAATGCATAATTTGGAAAAATCATATACCCATACTCATGGACTTATGAAATCATCCATGGCAGCTGTCAAAGATCACCTGGTGATGAAACTTCTCTTGAAGTTGGGGTCATAAATCCTTAGAGAACATCCCAATTAAATGCATGGCCGCCCAATCCACACACTCTGGCTATTAAAAATTATACTCACTATTTCATTTACCAACAGAATCATATTTTGTAGCAGTACCTAAATCGACAATAGCAGAATAAGACAAGCAAATCCAATCCATCATGAAGATATATAAACAAAATCAATCTACTTATAACCCTTAAAAAAATCATACTACCTAGTACACAAAACAAACAGTTATCTAGTACCATTGAGCATCCCTCTAACATTAGGCCAACGGCTAGGATGTGTTCATTCAGCCTACTGTGGCCTCGTTGGACCCCCTAGGGGTTTTGTCTAGGGATTCCGGGAGAGTGATCAGGCTAACCCATATGAATTGATAACCGATACGACAAGCAAGGTTGTGGTGATTTCGAACGATGCCCCTAATAGCGGTGGCAATAGGCTGCGTTGCAACTGTCAGGCTTGTTAGTATGAGAGGTTGTAGTTGATTGTAAATTTTTTAATGATAAAATATGACATTTGTATCTTCTAAGGCAGTAATTCCTCATTGATTCCATCTTGGTTTCATTTCCTAGCTACCATTGGCGTCGTCACAATTTGTTCTTCGACAATGTAAAAGCAAAAGAAGTACAAATATTAGTATAATGACCTTAATAAAAATCAGATTACCAAGATATAAAATAGTCACTGTCATCGCCCTAAAATACATTCAACTCATTCCTTGTTTCTTGTTTGCACCTGCCATTTTTAAGTAGAAAATATAGAAAGTAGAGAGAATATTGAAAAGCCACCACTATGACTGAAATTGAAATAAACAAATAAGCTACATTAAACCTTCATCATAGAAGTTTTAATGTTAAACACTAAAAATAAATGGCTAAACAACTCCATAAAAAATGGATAATTTGTAAACGCAACAGAAATAGAAACAAATTGGTTGAGCCAATTTCATAGCAGATAATAAACCCATGGAACAAAAAGTGGGGTGTGGGAAGGAAATCAGAATAGACCAATTGAAAAAACAAAAATGACATCCATATCTAATTTATATAGTAAAAAAACATGCGAGCTTTCATAGAAAGCAGATGTTCCATATAAGATCGAGGAAGTCGACAAGTACATGCCATACGCAATTACTCGACTAAACAAACATATATAGTCCCGACACTCTTACAAACATTTGATAAATATTACTGACACTCGACTAAACAAATGAATAAGTATTTCATCAATTGCAACTTTCGAACTCTCTTAATCCAGATACCATTTAAAACAAACACTCGAGCAAGATAGCTTAATGCCTAAACAAAGTTCACCATAAAAACTAAGTGCTCTCTTTCAGAAGGGAGCAACTGTCAAGATGTTACCAACATATTTAGCTTGGTCCTAAAAGATTGACCCTATAAGACCCCCATATTCAGCCCCCCCCCCCCCCCCCTCTCTTTTTGGACTCTCTTAATCCAAAGACCAATTAATAAACATTCAAGTAAGATAGCCTAATGCTTCAGCAAACTTCACAATAAAAATAAATTCCCTCTTTCAGACGACTGTTGAGATATTACCATCACATTTCACCTGATCTTAAATTATTGACCCTATACGACCCCCATACTCTACCCACCCACCCCCACGCCCACCCCACGCCCACAAATAACATACACGAAAGCAAGACTGATATAAAAAAGTGGAACAACAAATACCATGACAACTACATAATAAAGGGATACGTTTACGATGCAGTGCTATTTGAGATTCACATATACAATACATATTATTTTCATATGTGTTGTATCTCATACAGTACAACACTAACAACTATGTATATACAAGTCAACATGTAACAGCTGAGCAACATTGTTGACCCGATAATGTGAAAAGGGTGCAACTAATTCAACATGTAATAGCTGAGAAAGACAACCTTCAAAGCCATTAAAGAGAAACTCACAATGGTTTATTAACCTAAAGTAGTCCTTGTGTACATCAGTCAACAAACCTAAAGTAGTTCTTGTGGTATAACTTGCATACACACACACACACACACACACACACACACATACATATATATATATATATATATATAGAAAATGTATCTGACGGTCTTTGGTTATCTTCATCAAATCAGTTAATTATATCACAAGACTTAGTGAAAAATAATTCTTCTTCGGCACGTTAAGGGCCATATATTCAATGCTTTTTATGAACAAAATAAGGAAATAACAATTATGTCTACGATTGCAACATAACATGAGTGCTTCCTGATTGAAAGTTCTAACAAACAAATAATTGCCCATTCTGAGGGGAACGTAGATGCTTAGGAATGTAATTTCTATGAAGAACATGTTTCTTGCTATGTTGAAGATAAATAACTTCAACTTGTCTCTAAATTCGAACGAAAGAAATGCCAACAAATCATAAGGTAACCGGATTATATTTCCAAACCCAAATAACCCATTGGTTACACGATTAAATTTATGAAAATTAAATGATTCGAAAGTTTTAATTAAAAATCATGCAAATAGAACACACCAATAGGGACTCATAAAAGAAAATCAATTTCATATAAAAGTAATAATACAATACAAAAGAAAAGAAAAGAAAAGAAAAAATTAACAAAAAAGACCAAACTTACCTATGTGTGCACCAAAAAGTCGGTATTCCTCATGGGAATCAACAAATCGATCTTCCTCAGGTGCCCCTCCTTCAACGGCGGCTGCATTTGCCTCTTTTTCATTGATCAACCAACTCCCTTTCCATCTCTACAAAATAAATATATATATTTATATACATTCAACACAAATAAATTTTAAAAAATATAACATTTCTTCAAACCCTAATTTTTGGATATCGATTTGGGTATACAATAATATTATAAATTTACAATATATTGAACCCGTGGAATATCGATTTGGGTATTGTAACAAAACCCTAATTTTTGGAGAAAAGAAGGATATGATTTGGGGAGATGTAGTGAGAGAGATATGGGGGATTACCATACAAGTCTTCATCGTCTTCTCCTCATCGGACCTTCTCCGCAAAAAATACCTAGAGTAGTTCTCCATAGCTTAAGCAAAGGCAGAGAGAGAGAGTTTATTTTGGTAGAGAAAGATCGGGGGATGGGTAAGAAAAAGAATGGGTAATGGGCGTGTGGCTTCATATTGAGAAGTGAGTTGAGTTTTGGTCTTTTTTTAAGGTATTTATATTTTAGTTAAGTGTGTTCAGTTTTGGCACACTTTTAAACAGTGCTAAATTTTGGCACGGTTTTAAAGTGTGCCAGATTGTCATTAAACCGTGCCAAAATTTGGCACAGTTTTAAAATGTGCCAGATTTTTAATATCAAGGTGTGTCAAATTGACGTTTTTGGTGTAGTGTATGTTGTGCGCAAAAATATATACCTTATGACTATTCTACTTACGGGTGACAGTAGACTGGAAAATGTTAGATTTAGATATATATATCTAAAAAGAAAGTTAAGTGGAGACACTTAATTAACAGATTAAGGATAGATAGTGAATATCTGAGTCAAGAATTTAAGTAGTGAGACTTAATTATAAATGTTGAAACATAACATATGTGTAATGTTACATGAAATAATTAACATATGAGAGATGTTAATAAATTAATGTATGTATGGGCAGTACGGGAACTTAGACGTGTAGATAAGTTCAATTGGATACTTTATTCTAGTTAACTTGGGTAGTATAAATAGGTGTGAAGTATAAAATGTTAGGTGTGAACTATAGAAGAGAGGTGAAGGAAATTTAAAAGAGAGTGTACGTGAACATGTATAATCAATAACCGATTTTATATTTTGATAAACGCCTGCTAAATATTTTCAAAACGTTTTGTGTACTAACACTTTTTATAAAATATTTTCAAAACCTTTTAGGTTTCCAACCACAAGGACGCCAGGCGTGACTTCGTTCCAGGGACTCAAAGTTGTAGCATTGTGTATGTTGATAGGATTTTATTAGACAATTCTTCCATTCAGATCTAGTGTAGGATCTCATTTCATATTCCATGTATGGACATGTTGTCCATTGTCAGTTTTTAGTCTTTTAGTTCTATGTTATTATGGAGTATTTGGTTTTGGATTTTTAGCCGATGGTTTATTCGGCAAACCCCTATTCATTTATATACTGTGATGGTTGAACTCTAGTATGTTGTGAAAGTCTAATTTAGTTTTCCGCATTGTTCATTTATCTATTTTAAAGAAAGATAAATTTTTCACTGGTCTAATTTCACTTAGGTGGTTAGTACAGTGATGCTAAGAATGGACCATATGAGAAACCTGCGTTAATTTAATAAAGGCCTGATCAACTGATGTTTAATTAGACAGGGTGTCACAGATGGTATAAGAGCATCAGTATCTAGTGTCCATAGGATCTGTACGGCTTACTAAAATTTCAATGTAACATTATTTTGTTATAGATCCCAATTGTCAGGACTATTGCCTTATCTTTGCATGCTTAGGATATCGTGCTTCTGCTATTGGATTTCTGTATAAACTGTGTACTTATACAATTTAATTATATTTCAGTATGCCGTCAAGGAGTGTGAGAGCTGAGTGGGTATCATCCATAGACGAGGTTAGGGAGGACCCTCACGAGTAGCAGGTACTGTCATCACCACCACTTGAGATCATTTCTACTACTCAGGTGGAAGTGATAGTGGCTTAGGCAGTAGAGACAACTATGAGATCCATAAATCTCACTTCCCTCAGCCTCAGGCACATCGACTAGTGGAGCCACCGATCCAGGTCGAGGCATGGACATCTTCTTGGTAGCGAGTCAGGGAGACTTTCGAAAAGGTCCACATGCCCGAGTTCCAGGGCAATACTGATGTAGTGGCGGCGTGCCAATGGAAGAAAAAATTCAGCACCATCTGTGCATGCTTGAGTGTAACGAAGTCCAGAATCAGATGTTAGCTACCTTCAGACTTTCGGGAGTAGGTCTATAGTGGTGGGAGTGTGACCACCACAGAGGAGAGGGACTTAATGACGATTTCTGAGTTTTGGGTGTGGTTTGACCGTAATTACTTCCTGCCTGCAGTCGAGTTAGTGATGAGGAAAAAGTTTGGGGAGGTAGTACAGGGTGAGCGTTCTGTAGAGGACTACGAGGAGGAGTTTACTCATCAAGCAAATTTTGTGCCAAATGAGGTGAGCAACGAAGAGAGGAAGAAAGTTAAGTTTATGGATGGGTTGGCTTGGAGAATCAGGCAAAATTTGATTGGTAAACCTGTGTTGATGACTTATACTGACGTCTTTAATGCTACACTGGTTCATTGTTAGGATCATCGCTTCCATGCAAAGGGGAGCAAGAGAGGTGAGCTTAGCCTGCTGTAACAACCCGCTTAATTAAATACTAGGTGGCCAATCCTTTGTACAATTAATTCGAATTATTCAGTTGTCTCATTCTTAGCAACACTGTCGAAAGATAAATTTTCTTTCATTATTAACCACCTAGTAATCAATTAAGCTAGTGTTAAAACTTTTAATTTTCAAAAAAATTCCTTTTTAACAATAGCAATCATTTACCATATAATTAAGTGTTCTCATACTTAAATAATTTCAGATTTCTTTATCTTTCATGTCTACGTAAATCACACAGTAGATAATATCACACACACACACAGATATATATATATATATATATAAAATATTGTACTCCGAGACACAGCTGCGGTGCACGCACTACTCTGCTATCTAGTCCCAGCACATCTCGTCAATGTATAAAAGACTTTTGGATCGGTGTATCCCTCGAACCACAAATCAGAACATAAGTATTGGAGGTGAACATAGTCCAAGATCCTTTGGGCTACGCACCCAAAAGACTACCTAGTACCATTATTTTCACTAACGATGACCTGACCTAAGCCCTATGTTCTGAGGTAACAAGTCAAAAATCCCTCATACAGCTCATCAGGATATGACTGTCTTCTACGTACAAACCTCCCGTCGATGAAAATTAGGCTAGGTATGTCATACATATAAATCATCAAACAATAGGGCATAGGCACATCACATATTACAAGTCTCATACCTATATATATATATGAGAGGATGTAAGGACGCAAATTTCCAATTGAGTCCATATATAGTTTTGGCTCAATTCCGGACAAAAACATTTATTCATAGGTTAGTGATTTATTGTAATACTCTCAAGCCTATGAAGTATGTGTTGAAGACGTAGCGGCAAAGAATTTAAAGCTTCATCAAAATGCCGGTTTGTGTGCCTCGTTTCTACGTCATCAACTAAGGTTCCATGCTCCCAAGGTATGAATGTAATTATATTTATATAGGAGCTTGGAACAATATTTATTGGGTGTTAGGTTTAATAAAAAACCATGTTTTACTTTCAGAATAATTTAATTGGAACTTTAAAATAAAGTACATAAAGTTTCTGGGCCAAAAATTGAATTTATTAAAAATTTTTGGAAGTCGTTCGAAGTCTCGTTCGAACGAGTTTTTTCGTTCGAACCAGGTTTTCGTTTGA
Source organism: Sambucus nigra (assembly GCA_949130495.1). NCBI lineage: Eukaryota > Viridiplantae > Streptophyta > Magnoliopsida > Dipsacales > Adoxaceae > Sambucus > Sambucus nigra. The sequence continues at coordinate 352,441,805 of OX422208.1, read as the reverse complement.
ACCAAGTTTTCGTTCGAACCAGGTTTCGTTCAAACGAGTTTTTCGTTCGAACCAAGTTTTGTTCGAACGAGTTTGCCAACGAACCCTAACTGGTCAGTCGTTCGATATGTCGTTCGAATGAGTTTGTTCGTTCTAACGAGGTATCTAACGAGTTTCTAACGAGCCCAGTCTGGTCGCTCGTTAGAAGTCTCGTTCGAACGAGAGTCAAGTTCGTTCGAACGAGATGCCAGGCGGGAACAGTTTTGAGCAATTTTTTGGCAGTTTTTACCCACTTTCCCCACTTGTTTTTTAACCAAATTTTTCCAGACTTAATATGTGCGGGAAACACATCTTTCCAATTAACTTTTTATTCCATATCCATCTCATAGAGAGAGTTTGAGAGCTAATTCATTTAGGGAAAAAGTTCAAGTTTTTTGAGTGTTAGTTCTTAAAAAAAAATTCATACACACTCTAGTTTACACCCAATAGTTGTTTATTCCAATTTTCTATATTCATATTCTTTACTTCGAGTTTTTGGTACCGGTGTTTCTCTACCGAAGTGAAAAAGAGACGTTTCGGGTTTACTTCTACATCCCACCACAAAGAAGAAGATTTTTACGGAGATTTTACTCAATTGGAGAAAGGCTCCAATCTTGGGTGACGGTGACCATACAAAGCCCTATCGGTGGATTCCGAGACCGCGGTGGAGCTCCGTGGTTGTCCGCTAGGAAGAGGTTTCTACAAGGAGGAGCGACAAGGCTTGAGAGGGGTCGAGTCGAGGATGTAAGTCTTTTGTCTTGTAATTGTAATTCCGTATCTAGTGGACTTGTGGCTAGGGCCGTCCGAGATTTTTTCCCGTCTTGTGTTTTTCCTCGTACATCGCGGCGTAGTGTGACATTATTTATTTTATCTTGCATCATAATTTAGAATCCATGATTTAGGTTTAATTCAAGATAAAATTCGGTTTAATTCTCACACTAATCTAAATTGGGACTTTAATTAAATGTTGGGTAATGTTTATTTAATTCAAGTCATTTGCTAAAATTTGGTTTCGCCTAATTTTCTAATATTGATAAATATGACTTAGGCAAATTCTAGGACTTGACTTAATTAAAACTTGTTGTTGTTAATTTTTGGAAGTTGAACCATCACCTTTATAACGCTTCTGCATCTCTTGAGTTTACATAAAAAGGAAATTATATTTTCATTCAGATAATTCATTCCGGGACTCTTCAAATTGGTATCAGAGCCAAAAATGATAAATTATTTCGTTAAGATCTTTTAATTTTTTGGCTAAAATGGATTTTTCCCCATTTTCAAAATTTCCTATTTTCGATGGTTCAAACTACGCGTATTGGAAAGCGCGAATGAAATCGGCACTTAAATCTATCGATGAACGTGTTTGGATGTCTGTTGTTAACGGTTGGACCCCACCAACACATTTAATTGAAAATGAACATGTTCCCAAACCCGTCGATAGATGGACTGAAAATGAGTTTAAGCTAGCAAATTTTAATTCCCGTGGTTTAAATGCTTTATTTAGCGCTATCACACCAGATGAATTCCGACGCATTATGACGTGTGAGACCGCTAAAGAAGCTTGGGATATTTTACAATTAACTCATGAAGGAACGAGTGTCGTTAAAGCTTCAAAACTCCAAAACCTCACCACTCAATTTGAAACTATCAAAATGGATGAAAAAGAAACTTTTGATAAATTTTATGCTAGACTTTCAGATATTGTTAATTCATCTTTTAACTTGGGAGAGAAAATACCTGACGACCGTGTAGTAAAGAAAATCTTAAGGTCCCTACCCGATAGATTTATTCCAAAGGTGACCGTTTTAAATTCTTTACCCACTTTAGCCTCTACGAAATTAGAAGAGCTTGTAGGTGATTTACAAACCTATGAACTGGATATGTTTCCCTCTAAAAATGAAAAGAAAATCGAAAAGGGCGTTGCTTTAAAAGCCCGAAAAGAGGTTAAACAAGTAGTAGAGAGCGAGAGTGATAGTGACTCGGAAGATATGGCTTTATTTGCTCGTAAATTTAGAAAATTTCTTAAATTCAACAAAGATAAATTTAAAAATGATTTTAAGAAATTTGAATCTTCTAAACATGATAAAAGCGAGAAGATTTCTAAAGCCGAGAAGATCCCTAAACCTAGCAATGACAATTTAGATAGGGACGAGTCTAATAAATGTTTTGGTTGTGAAGGTTATGGCCATAGGGCTTTTGAGTGCCCCACTAAACTAAGGAAAGAGGGTAAGCGACCCATTTCATATAATGCGACCCTTAGTGATAGTGATACGAAAGAAAAGCCCGATTCCCCCACAAAGAAAAATTTTGTGGCTTTTATGGCAAGTCATGTGAGTGATAGTGAGAACTCATCGATTGATGACACGATAGCACATGCCACTTCCAAGGTCATTGTTCATGATTCCCTTATTTTTTATTATAGTGAGAGTGGAGAAGAAAAAGAGAGTGAAAATGAAGAAGAGGTTGATGAGAGTGAACTTCAAAATGCTTTTCATGAATTGTATAAAGAATCTATTAAATTGAAAAGAGCTAATTTGAAGTTAGAAGCTTTTTTAAGAGAAAGTGTCAAGGTCGTTGATGATAGTGCCTTAATAGAAGACCTTAGGACACGAGAGAGGACTCTTCGAGATAAGCTAGAATACGTAGAAGGCGAGAGAGATAGCCTTAGGGGTTTAATGGAATCCTTGAAAAAGGAGCTTCTCGTTTTTAAAGAGCGTAATTTTTTACTAGAATCTAACATTTTAGAATTGGAAAATAAATTAAAAGATTCTAGTAATGTCAAATTTGATTTGGAATGTCGTTCGGAAAAACTTGATAAAATGTTAGGAATGATCCAAATTAAAAATGACACTTGTGGTTTAGGCTTCAATCCTTGTAATGAATTTACTCATAATGCCCAAACCAATGTTTTAGGAGAATTTACTAGGAATGCATTTAAAGATCACTCCTTAGGTAAATCTTTTCGACATGTTTTTACTTGTACACATTTTGGTCGAAAAGGTCATCTTAGGAAATTTTGTTTTGATCTTAAATGAATTCCTAGAAAATCCCATTGTAAAGTAACCACGGTAGCTAATGTTCCTACACCCCAAGATTGTCATTCTTCATTAATTTGGGTTAGGAAATCCGATTTGGTTGCCTTACAAAATAGGGATTTTGATTCTTACTTACTTTCACATCCTTCCTCCCTTGCTAAATTTAAAGGTTGAATGTGTGAGTGTTTGCATACTTTAGCGTTTGTATTTTATGCTATATTCACATGCTAAATGTATGCTTGTTTAATCATTTTCTAGTCTTTGACCCATGCTTATCCCATGCTAGAATTATGATTTTTGTTTATCTTTTGTATTATATTTCTTTCAATTTTGTTTGCTTTAAATGAAAAATACAAAAAGATTTTTGTTTATCATTTGGACTTTATCTCTTGCTAATTTGAGCTTAATGAAAGATTCAAATGATTTTTGTTTGTCCTTTTGAGTAAATATTTATTTTTGATGAAAAATGTTACAAAACTCAAAAAGATTTTATTTTGTGTGTATTTTAGTTTGACACACTTTATGTGGCATATACTTGTGTTTGAATCCCTCCTTTAACGCTCCCACGTGGCTAGAGCTTTTGGTTTTAGATTTTCAATCCTTAAAATTTTCTTTACCATGCTTTCTATGGAGTAGTTGGATTTTGTATTGATTAAATGGATTCTATTTTTATATGCCTCTTTTCACTCATGCACGAGCTCTTTTGAAATCTTAATGTCACATGTTATATTTGAGCTTTTTGAGGTGTTCTCCTACCAATCTAGTCATCTACATATCTTTGACCTAGGAGGACTAGTGCATGTCAAAATCCGTTGCATGTAAGATGTGTGTGAAAATGAAAACATGATAAATAAAAATGTGCACGGGGAAGGGCTCCGAAAGGATGAATTAAATCCTTTGCGATTGTAAGCCACCGTTTATTGGATCTAAAAGAAATATGTGATCCAAAGACCTAAAACAGAATATTTGGCATTAAAAAGAAAACAATTGCCAAGGCCTATGTTTGCTTGATATATTCATTCAAAAGTAAAAGAATAGATATATGCTTATTGAGGGCTAATTGGATGGTATATCAACGGTTTGCACAATGTCCGTTTATCCTAGTTGTCTTTAATGTCATGACTCTATTTGGTTTGTAGAATCATCATCATGCTAGGCTTGTATGCATTGTGTATGTTTGTTCATTGAGTTCAATCTATATTGTCACATGAGGTTATATTTAAATGTGATGAAGTTTGCAATCAAATGAGAACTCCGTGAACGTTTATTAAGTGATTGGGTCCAAATTTATTTGTTACTAGTTCACACCCCAACACTTCCATTTCCATATGACACATTTTTGCCATACGAGTGTGCAAACTTATTGTATTTTGTGTCTTGTGTGTGTTTATGTCTTTCTATATATGCAAGTACTTATTGGAATATTTATAGTCTATATATATATGATATTTGTTTGTCTTTGCCTTGCTTTTATTGCCCATATGCTTTCATGTCTTATCACTTTAAGCTTCAACATGCTGTTTATTAGTTCTTTATCCTTTGCCTATTCCTGAACAAAATGGGGGAGAATGATGATAGGGGGAGAAATGGTATCTAATCCTATTATTATCGTATCTTAGTTTGGGGGAGATTTATCTTAGGGGGAGACGTCTTTCTAAGTAGGTCATGTGTTTGATAAAAGGGAGAATTAATTTAGGGGGAATAATTTGATTAATTGCATTTTATATTTTGATATTCCCTATGCATTTGATGAGTTTGCTTAAGTGTGCAGGTATATTTTGATATTCCCTATGCATTTGATGAGTTTGCTTAAGTGTGCAGGTATTCTTCTAAAGCGGCATTGTTTAAAAGGCAAAGCGTTTGATCCTTGGGTTGAGTCAAGTTTGGGCAGGTTATGTTGTGAGTCTAGTGAGCTTGACGGCCCTTTAGGATTTTTGTTTTGGTTTTTTTGTCCCGGAATAGCCAAAGGGGGAGATTTGTAAGGACGCAAATTTCCAATTGAGTCCATATATAGTTTTGGGTCAATTCCGGACAAAAACATTTATTCATAGGTTAGTGATTTATTGTAATACTCTCAAGCCTATGAAGTATGTGTTGAAGATGTAGCGGCAAAGAATTTAAAGCTTCATCAAAATGCCGGTTTGTGTGCCTCGTTTCTACGTCATCAACTAAGGTTCCATGCTCCCAAGGTATGAATGTAATTATATTTATATAGGAGCTTGGAACAATATTTATTGGGTGTTAGGTTTAATAAAAAACCATGTTTTACTTTCAGAATAATTTAATTGGAACTTTAAAATAAAGTACATAAAGTTTCTGGGCCAAAAATTGAATTTATTAAAAATTTCTGGAAGTCGTTCGAACGAGTTTTTTCGTTCGAACCAGGTTTTCGTTCGAACCAACTTTTCGTTCGAACCAGGTTTCGTTCGAACGAGTTTTTCGTTCGAACCAAGTTTTGTTCGAACGAGTTTGCTAACGAACCCTAACTGGTCAGTCGTTCGATATGTTGTTCAAATGAGTTTGTTCGTTCTAACGAGGTATCTAACGAGTTTCTAACGAGCCCAGTCTGGTCGCTCGTTAGAAGTCTTGTTCGAACGAGAGTCAAGTTCGTTCGAACGAGATGCTAGGCAGGAACAGTTTTGAGCAATTTTTTGGCAGTTTTTACCCACTTTCCCCACTTGTTTTTTAACCAACTTTTTCCAGACTTAATATGTGCGGGAAACACATCTTTCCAATTAACTTTTTATTCCATATCCATCTCATAGAGAGAGTTTGAGAGCTAATTCATTTAGGGAAAAAGTTCAAGTTTTTTGAGTGTTAGTTCTTAAAGAAAAATTCATACACACTCTAGTTTACACCCAATAGTTGTTTATTCCAAGTTTCTATATTCATATTCTTTACTTGGAGTTTTTAGTACCGGTGTTTCTCTACCGAAGTGAAAAAGAGACGTTTCGGGTTTACTTCTACATCCCACCACAAAGAAGAAGATTTTTACGAAGATTTTACTCAATTGGAGAAAGGCTCCAATCTTGGGTGACGGTGACCATACAAAGCCCTATCGATGGATTCCGAGACCGCGGTGGAGCTCTGTGGTTGTCCGCTAGGAAGAGGTTTCTACAAGGAGGAGCGACAAGGCTTGAGAGGGGTCGAGTCGAGGATGTAAGTCTTTTGTCTTGTAATTGTAATTCCGTATCTAGTGAACTTGTGGCTAGGGCCGTCCGAGATTTTTTCCCGTCTTGGGTTTTTCCTCGTACATCGCGGCGTAGTGTGACAATGTTTATTTTATCTTGCATCATAATTTAGAATCCATGCTTTAGGTTTAATTCAAGATAAAATTCGGTTTAATTCTCACACTAATCTAAATTGGGACTTTAATTAAATGTTGGGTAATGTTTATTTAATTCAAGCCATTTGCTAAAATTTGGTTTCGCCTAATTTTCTAATATTGATAAATATGACTTAGGCAAATGCTAGGACTTGACTTAATTAAAACATGTTGTTGTTAATTTTTGGAAGTTGAACCATCACCTTTATAACGCTTCCGCATCTCTTGAGTTTACATAAAAAGGAAATTATATTTTCATTCAGATAATTCATTCCGGGACTCTTCAGAGGAGGGTGTTTTACTGTTCCAAAATATCAACGATTGGAAACAAATTTGTTAGAACATTCTAAGAGTCTCAGATTGTGCCATGTCACCATTTACATTGTCACGTGGCAAATTTGATGATTTAAATCCCGCCTAAATACTTTATTTCATAATGGTCAGGGCGTTCACACCATATCAGAGAACAAGGCTCGATAAAAGACTTTTCAGTACTGACATATCAGATCAAAAGTTCCATCTCTCTCTCTCTCATATATTCATTTTCCTCTTATTTATAGTCTCATTTGAGAGATTTTCCACAATATTCATTTTCTGTTCATTTGTACTCTCATTTTGAAATAGGTTTCATTTCTCTCTCTATATAGAAACTTCACACAAATCCCACCAGCTGTCATAACTAACTCCTCGATGGTAAATCCTCCATCGATTTTCCGTGATTAATCTCAAAATTGACTAAAACTGGGTACTTAACAATATTTGACAATACCATACAAATTGGGTATTTGAAAATACCATCTGTAGCTGGGCATTTGACTTGGTGAACGGGTCGGGTGTGGGCTTTATCGGATTTTGATCTAGTGGTGATGAGGTAACCGTCGCTATGTCGGTGAAGGGTTTGGGGTAAGGGTTTGGGCAGAGAAGATTGTGTGGAGGTTTTTTAAAGTTTAAGGTTTGTATGCCTTCTCCTCTGTAGACGAAATATACATGTTTATTTCTAATAATATTTTTTGATTTTTTAAGTGAGGATTTCATTATTCCAATTAGTTTGTAATAATTTTTTTCACATTTCTGTTTTCAATATAGAATTTATTATAGGGTTATTTTTTCATGGATTTTAATAGTGGTGGAAAATAATTAATGGTACCATGTCAATGAGTCCCCTGTTTATGTCCCACCAGTGTTTGCGTTCTTAGTTTTTTTTACTCTATACAATTTGTGTTGCAGATCCATTTCTTCATTGTAAAAATCAAGCACAATGAGGTAATAACTTTTCAGGTTAGGTTTTGTCTTCATCCGATTGATTCTTAGGTTATGCTTTTCATTTTAGTGAAAATGGGTTTCATTATTTACGGAGGCTTAGGAACATTGGGTTTCGTTATAGTTTCCTTCTGATTTCAAGATTGTGTTTGTTATTTTTCTCAAACTCAAGATTGTGATATTTTTCTGCTCTATAAAAAAGAGCTGAAGAGAAGATATGTTCCCCTCATCTCACACCAACATGCCCAAACCAACACGGTGTAGACCGCATATAAACCAAGTAATTTCAGTTTACATATTGAAGATCTAAACATTTTTGGTTTGTTTTTGGATTTAATTTCTATTACAGATATATGGCAGATCTTTTCTGGGTCCATACACATTGCAGTTATTTTACCAGATTTTGGTTAGCATTGGATTTTATTTCTACTACAGTTATTTTACCATGTTTGGTCATTTCTATAACAGTTATATAGGGCAGATCTATTACAATCCAATACTGACGTAAAATATATATTGCGATTTTTTTTGTTACAGAGATAAAATAATTCCTTTTTATTACTCCTTTTATGTTAGTGCAGATCTAACAGATACTGTCTTCCTTTCGTGATATTATTCAAGTCACCCGACAAAGCAAGACGCTTGGGGATACAATGCCAAGTAGGGTTTTGTGGTGTACCGTGTCCGTGTTAGCGCAGGTTTATCTGGATTTTTTTTAAGAACATGATTTTATGTTTTGATGATTTTGATACATATTACTTTTGAACGTAAACATTTGTCCTGAGAATGTAAATAGTTTGAAGAGCAGAATTGCATGTTGGTTAATTTAATGCGTATTGGTATTGATGGGTGTTGGTAAATATGTGATGGTTAATTGATGGGTCTTTGTAATTTAATGTCGTTGATTAATTTGTGTTGATTAATTTAATGGGTGTTGTTGGTAAATACGTAGCGTTTCTTAATTAAAAAATAATTATTTATTAAAAATAAATGCTTATTTGGTTTCAATTTGTTATAAACAAATGTATTTTTGATTTGGTATTTATTTTAGTGGTATTATTTCATTTATACCTGTTATGTTTTTTTTGGTTCTAAACATTTTAGGGCACCCCTATTTTTTCGCCATTTCGTGATTACGTACTTCGGAATTTTTTACCGTTTCGCAATTATTTACATTTATTATTGTTTTTGGGTATAATTTGCAGATCTAAATGGCACTACCCCTGGTGTACCCCCCCCCCCCCCCATGCCCTCTCTATTTTGCAAATCTAATTGGCACTTCCCAAAATTTTAAAAGTGTTGACAATTATTTGTTTTTTAGAATAAAAATTTTATTTAAATTATACACGATTCAAAAATTTAGAAAATTTTCTCCGTGGTGTTTGGTGGATTCTTAATCACACCCCTGATTTTTTAAAACACTCTTTGCACCTAAACTGCCATAGTATTCCCCCACTGGAAATTTCAAAAGTACGTGATCAAGAATCGTGGCGTTTGGAAATTATACACGATTCTTAATCACGGGCTTTTGAAATTTTCGCTATTTTGCGATTACATACTTTGAAAATTTTCACTGTTGCTGAAACAACTAAACGTGGCAGCTGCTCCTGTTGAACTGGTGGATAGTTTGTACGAGGTTTAGGAGAGACTATATGTATTGTTGTAGAAATATTTTTTATTTGTTAAACAGGGTGGAAAGTCCCATAAATAATGGAAACTCTACCCAAAAAAATTAAATTGTTTACACTTTTATGTTGTAAAAAAACTTTATGGCTTAAATTTTTATATGATGGTTATGATGTATATGAGAGGTCCAAGACGGACCATTAATATTGTTACAGACTTTTTTGTTGGGGAACGCAATTTTTCCGTTTTGAAATTATGTACTTTGAAATTTGTTGCCGCTTTGCGATTAAGTAGTTTGAAAAAATTTCACCGGTCTCCTAGATAATTATGTACTTTGAAATTAATTGTCCATACATGTATTAGAGAAGATCTACGGTATACCCTAAATTCGCTTGCACCACCAACTGGTAGTTCTTTTTGTGTCGTTTCACTAATTGGTTCCATTTCGGGCAGTGCTGATTTTTTTCTCTCTCTCCTGTTTGCAGATTCAATCATAAACAATTACAATTTTAAGTTGGTATGCAGAAGGTAGACTACAATATTTAATGGTACCTTTTTTTTCTTCTCATTATGTTATAGTTTCACTAATTGATTCCATTATGAAATGGTATAGTTTTTTTTAATTTGTCAGGAGCATAACCACTTTAAAATACAACACAATAATGTTAGTGTCATTTCTAAATGGTCAACGCTACTAATACATAAATTAATCGTGATATTAAAGTGGTTGTGTTTAATTCAAGGTTATAACAATTGTTTTTCTTTCTATGCATTCCTACTTACTTCACTTGACCAAATGCATATACATACATGGGTGTGGGGTGTGCGCATATTTTTATTCTTCTCCCACTGGATTTATATAAATTTAGTGTTTTCAATGTTAAGAGGGGTTTATTCTAAATTTGGAGAAGCTATATGCGGGGCATAAATTTTTGCCAACAAGTCAACGACTCTATTTGGCCATAACTGTCAAATATTTATTGACATTATCTTTGTTACTCTATTTGGTACCAACTTTGTTAACATATTGAAGTTATTATTATGTTCACTTATTTTGTAACAAATTTAGTTTTCTATTAAATCATAGGAATGGGGTCAATGCAATAAATGTCGTAGGAATATGGCGTGGAGACATAAGAATAGGTGCGTACCACATATGTTCATAAACATCACTCACATCACGAATCCTCCATATTTCCCTCTCTATAACACTATGTGAATATGTATATTTATTGACAGACGACTCATAAGGCCAAGCTCTAAAACGACCTATGTTCAGGGTCCCGATAGAAAAACTCAAGTGGATGAAATGTATTTTCTTTTCTATTCTTTATATATGATATTGATATTGGTTATTTTACGTATATCACATTTTTCAGAATTTCTACATAATTTTTATATATTGCTTGCATATGAATCAAAGTTCTCCACAAGTTGTCACCTCAAGAATATCTAAAGCTTTGAAGGATGTGGCATACTCATTCAACGAGGATGATGAAGAAGAAAAAATTCGTCTAAAGCCCTCGAACCTAAGTTGATATATATGTGATTTTTTTATGAAGTTTGTTTCGTTGAAGTATTTGTTAGATGAATTTGAGATCATTGAATATTGTTAGATTGGTTGTTATCCCTTAATAGAGTGGATAGTCCAATAAACAAAGTAGATTATATCCAATTGTTTTTCTAAATGGACACTTCGTTTATTTGAGGCAATGTGAAGTCAGTTGATGAATATTATATATTTCAAGGTATATGTGAGTTTGTTTGATGGATTTAGACTATTTGAATGTTGTTCAACAATTTGTTACATATTACGTAGGGTGGATAGTCCTATAAACAAAGGAGATTATAGCCAATTGTTTTAAAATTACACTTTGTTTTGTTGGGGAACAATATTTTTGTCGTTTTGCAATTATGTATTTTGAAAATTTTCGCCATTTCACGATTATGTACTTTGGAATTTTTCGTCGTGCCTTCAGGTACAGGCATTTCGCTAGTACAGATTATAGGTATTCTCTCCACCTATATATATATATATTAACAAATGGGTATACTCTCATCCCATATACAAATCCCACATGTATTTCAAGTTTATCCCATAAACTAATAATTCACATCTCCCATTACTCATAACATCTCTTATTAATCGAAAGGATTTAATTAATTATTCCAGTAGCTACCTTCAACTCATATTTATTTCTCCAAAACCCAAACTCATTATAACAAGCCCGGATTATATTTTAATTCCCAATTATCCTTTTTTCCGAAGAAGTTACAATGTGCTCGAAAATAAAAATTACAATTTTGATGCTTTTCTGCTCTGATTTTAAAAAAACTTAAAACTACAAAGTTGTGTAGCACATGATTTTATACAAAAATACGCGAGTACACCACCAAATTCTACTTAAAATAGTCCTAAAATTATCATACAATGTTCGTTATTTTTCTACATATTTCTGCCTAAGTGTTGCAACATAATTCATCCTCAAAACCTCCACCAAATGATCCCAAACTCCTTATAATTCATCCCAAATGATATACCCAAGTATGTATTGTAACACCCCGTATTTTTGTGCATTTAATATTTAATTAATTTGGGAATTTAAAATTACTTGTGTGACGTAATTCTAATTGAATTAATTATGGCAATATATAATTAAATATTAATCGAGGAGTGAATGGTTAATATTTAGGGAAATTAAATTACAAAGTAAATATTGATACCTTATTTACGTCATTTCGGGTATTAATGACGGGGTATGTACTTATCTCAGCCGGGAGTCAGTATAGACTAATTTGGGTGTGAGATAAGGATGTTTATAAATTAATTCGGATGTCCATTCTGACTATACGGTTGAGTCCGGATGGGCCAAGAAAGTCGAAAAAGTGTACCCGGGGTAGTAAATGGGTCACGGGACATTTTTAGGCATAGCCGAGCCCACACGGGGTATTTGGGTCACTTGCGCTTGGCCCATTAGGCCAAAAATGGGATTTAGCCTAATTACCTAATTAAAAGAAAAGAGAAACGGCTGATTGAAGTTTAGGAAACACTTAGTGGGAGAGAAAAACCTAGGAGGCAGTTAAAGGCAAATTGGGGTACAAAGGAAAGAGCCAAAAAGAGGGAATCTCATTTTCAACCTTGGGAATTCACAACTCCAAATCAGATCCTACGAATCATAAGGCAAGTGGTTAACTTACTGTAGCATTTGATTTGGTTTTGATTCATATTTATGTGATGTGAGAAACTCAAATTTTCGTTTTGGGATTTAAAGGGTACAAACATGGGGGTTTTGTAAACCAATATTCTGATTTCTAAATTTTGTAGAAATTCATGCATAATCTGAGATTAGTATATATATCTAGTATGATGTGTACACCCAGATGGATTGGAAACGAATTTTAGATAAGGCTTTGATGTTTAAATGGTTTAAAGATTAAAACGGATTTTCCCCCAATTTATGAAAACAGTAGAGAACGAAAATTAAATGGTATTTGTGAACTTTAAGGGGGTCCCTTATAATCTTTTTGGTATATTTTATTGATGATAAGACTTAGGTTCTACTGTTGAAGAAATTAGGGTTTTGAGTTTTTCGTCCATGGCTAAAGTAGAAGGGTGGAGAAGATAATGACCTGTAAGATCGATTGATCGAGGGTTGGGGATCGATCGATCGATGGTCGGTAATTTCTGCTAGTTTATATATATAAGGGAAATTAAACTTACATATTATTCCAGGCCTTATTTAACGAGAAATAAATATAGGACATTCAATCTAATTAATTACGAAGGAAAATTAATTAGGATTTGGAGGGAATTTATGAGTGTCACATCATGATTAAAATTTTGGGAATAATATTTCAAGCTAATTAAATACGGATTGAGTGGGCAAGTTGGGGTATATGGGTTGAGTGATACCAAGGTGTTATATTTATTTAGGGTGAAAGCTAAATAATTTGGAGTCGAAAATTTAGACTAGGGTATTATTTTGTTTCGGGCACGAGAGTAAGTCCGAATATATTGGTTGGGGCGACACCAAAAGTAATTTAATTAATTAATGTGTGAATTAATTCATAATTAGAGTTGGGCCATATACTCATAATAATTTTAATAGGCTTGTATTACGGACTTAGTACACGGGATAGCCGGTATAGTTTATTTTAATTATATATATATATATGGTGTGTGCATTAATATCAGTGGCTAGATATTATTATTATATCGACTCTAGTGCTATAGGAGGGAGGTTGCGCGTAGTGGATGAATCCCCTAGCTTGAGGAGTAGGGGGAGTTTAATCCCAGGTCATAGCGTCCATTATATGGGTGAGGGGTATCTCACTTTCAGGGAAGAAATATGACCACCTCCAATTTTTATGTATTATCCAAGTTAGTGAGCGATTCTGACTTAGGGTAACTAGGTTATGTGAATATTCCTAGTGGGATAGAACTTTAGAGAATTTGCATCCAGTGAGTTATTACTTGGGAGGATGTTTAGTAGTAATTATTATTTCAGCATGTTTGTGAGTGTTGTAATTTAACTATACGTATATAATAAGGAAAATAATTATATATGGGTAAATTAATACAGGCTGTGAATTGTATTATATATATAATGGGTGTGAAAGTTATATGAATTTAAAAAGGGAAATGATTAATTAAGTTAATGTTGATAATAACTTAGAAATCATAATTATGGAACACTCGGTTAGAGTAGGAGGTGGCAAGGGGATTATATCAGTTATCTAGTCATGGGATAAATAACTAGGTAAATTAATTATGGCGTTAGTAGTGCACATTAGAGGAGGGGTGATGATGTCCTCAGGGGAGTGCGACACTAACTAAAATATGGAGTGCACGCATATTTATTTATTACTGTAAGTTAATCATTTGCTAAATGTTTTCAAAATGTTTTGGGTACTAACCCTTGCTTTAAAAACCTTTTAGGTGTCCAGCCATAGGGACGCCACGCTTGACTCATTCCAGGGATTCGTTGTTGCAGCATGTGTGGATGTTACGGGAGTTTGATTGGTGCCTCATTCTTTTCATTCTTAGTGTATAGACTTCCTATCAGTTATTCGTGCATGTTGTTCACAGTTTTATTTCAGTAATTATGTTAGACCTATTGAGATTTATTACTTGTCTTTACTTTTGTTGGATTTTGAACCGATGGTTTATTCGGTCGGTTAATTAATTATGAATGCTTGATTTCAATTAATGGTGATTGTTTATATTATTTTGTTTTCGCATGAGTATCTAATTTTAGTTAATTAAAGATAAAAACTTGGCACCAGTCTATTTTTCTCATTTAGGTGGTTAGTAATTAAAAAGGCGACAGTGATGCTAAGAATGAACCAACTGAGAAACCTGTTCTAATTTAATTTAGGACTGATCACCCGGGGTTAATTAGGCAGGGTGTCACAGATTAGAGCATGAGGTTCTAGTGTCCTTAGTATCTCTGCGGCTTACTACGTTTCAGCGTAGCGTTCGGTTGATATAGAGTCCTATTATTAGGATTGTTGATTCATTTTCTGCTTTGATATTGTATTTTTGCTATTAGATATTTTTGTATGAACTATGTACTTAATGATTCAATCTAGTTTCAGATGACACCGAAGAGGCAAAGAGGTCTGAGGCTAGGGATGAGTTAAGGGAGGCTCATCAGGAGCCACAGGTACGGCCACCACCACCACCACCCGAGTTGATCTCCACTACTCAGGTGGCCGTGATAGTGGACCAAGAAGTTGAGACAGTAATGAGGGCTATGGCAGCCCATTTTCCTCAGCCCCAGGTACCACCTCCCGTGGCACCAGCAGTTCAGGCTCCAGTGGGGCCATCGACTTGGCAGGGAGTTAGGGAGACCTTTCAGAAGGGTCACCCACCCGAGTTTCGGGGTAGCACCAATGTGGTAGAGGCTTGTGACTGGAAGAAGAATATTCAGCGCCATTTTCACATGCTGGAGTGTACTGATGTGCAAAAACAGATGCTTGATACCTTTCGTCTGTCGAGGGTAGCCTTACGGTGGTGGGAGTTAGTTACCATCGATGAGGAGAGGGATTTGATGACGATATTCGAGTTCTGGGTGTGGTTTGACTGCAAATACTTTCCACCAGTGGTAGAGGCTGAGATGAGGAAGAAGTTCAACGAGTTAGTATAGGGTGACCAGTCAGTGGTATATTATGAGGAAAAGTTCGCCCGTTTAGCAAACTTTGTGCCAAATAAGGTGAGCGATGAGGAGAGAAAGAAGTCGAAGTTCATGGATGGCTTAGCCTGGAGGATCAGGCAGCATTTGATTGGGAATTCGGCATTAATGATGTATACAGATGTCGTTAATGCCTCCCTTGTACATTTCTAGGATCATCGCTTCCATGTGAAGGGAAGCAAGAGAGTAGGGGAACTGAGCCAACAGGGCAAGACAGTTACTCATGGTGACACGAGTGGTAATTAGCAGCAGACTAACAGTCAGTAGGAGAATCAAGCTAAGAAATTTAGGCCTGGTGGTTTTCGACTGGGAGGACAGGGGTTCAAGCAGGGGCATCCACGCCCAAATCATCAACAGCAGGTTCCTCAAGGTCGTCAGGGCCAAGGGAACAATGGGGGAGGCCAATAGGGCCAGCCACGTTAGGGCCAATGACATGGGAATAGTCAGAAACATTATTTTGTCTGTGGCCAGCCAGGACACTTCAAGAGGGTGTGTCCATAGAGGGGCAGAGGTCATCCGCAGGGTGCCCAATAGGGGAAATAGTGGCAGATGCAGCCAGCAGCACCAGTTCCACCCGCCCCATAGCAGTAGGGGTAAAAGCACTATGGGCATATGTATAACGTCCGGGATGTTCCCAATCCTCCAGCACAGCAAGCGCTGCCAGCAGTTGAGGGTATGTTTCTCATTCATGGTTATGAAGGTAGTATACTTTTTGACACTGGAGCATCGCATTCATTCATTAAATCTAATTTTGCTAAACGGGTCAAGTTACTAGAGATCGTGGGTAGTCTTCATATCTGTGTAGATTCACCAGTAGGCAGCGGGGATTTGATTCACTCAATTTGTCGGGGGTGGACATTCCAATTGGGAGGATTATTTTAGCAGCAGACCTCTTAGTGTTAGATATAGAGGGGTATGATGTCATCCTAGGTATGGATTGGTTGGCAAGTTATTGGGCGACTATGGATTGTTACGAGAGGACAATCGTGTTCTCTATTATGGGACAGGAGATGTTCCTAATAGCGATGTTTCTACCTGAGGGAGGGTCGCGCACACACTTGTACTACATCGAGGAGGAAACCTCACAGGAGGTGGTGATTTCATTGGACTCAATGCCAGTAGTGAGGGACTTTGAGGATGTGTTCCAGGGAATACTAGGGTTGTCACCTAGCAGGGAAATTGAATTAGTAATCGATTTAGCTTCAGGGATGAGGCCGATTGCTCGAGCCCCATATCGTATGGCCCCTTCAGATATGCATGAGTTGAGAGAGCAGATTCAGCAGCTTCTAGGTCAGAGTTTCATTCGGTGGAGTACATCGTTGTGGCGTGCACCAGTATTATTTGTAAAGAAGCGGGATGTTTCACTTTGATTATGCGTGGACTATAGGGAGTTGAACAAGGTGACGATATGAAATAAGTATATGTTGCCTAGTATCGATGATCTTTTTGACCAATTGAGAGAAGCATCTTACTTCTCTAAGATTGATTTGAGGTCAGAGTATCATCAGCTACGTATCCGAGAGGAGGATGTTTTTAAGACTGCTTTCCTATCGCGATATGGATCTTACGAGTTCAGGGTGATGCCATTCGGCCTCACAAATGCGCCAGAAGTGTTCATGGATCTCATAAATAGGGTTTTCAGAGAGTACCTCGACCATTTTATCATCGTGTTCATTAATGGCATCCTGATCTACTCACGCACTGAGGAGGAGCACACAGAGCATCTACATAAGGTTCTACAGACACCGCGGGATCACCATCTCTAAGCTAAATTCAGGGAAGTGTGGATTTTGGCTATGGGAGGTGCAGTTTCTTGGCCATGTGGTGTCAGACCGTGGAATTATGGTCGATCCGAGTAAGGTGTTGGCGGTGAGGGAGTGGGGACAGCCCACGACTGCAATCGAGCTACGCAATTTTCTAGGATTGGCAGGCTATTATAGGCAGTTTATTAAAGGATTCTCAAATATTGCGGGCTCTATGACAAATCTGACTCAGAAAGGGGTGCCTTTCACTTGGAGTGATCATTATCAATTATCTTTCGATGAGCTAAAAGACAAGTTGACATATGCACCTGTACTTGCTTTGTCGAAGGGAGGACTAGAGTATCGGGTTTATACTGATGCATCCCTATAGGGACTTGGGGGTGTGCTTCAGTAGGAGGAAAGGGCTATACCTTATGCATCAAGAAAGCTAAATCCCCATAAGTGGAATTACCCCACTCACAACCTAGAGCTAGCAGCGGCCGTTTTTGCTTTGAGGATGTGGAGACATTATCTTTTAAGAGAGCAGTTCACTTTATTCATGGATCACGAGTCACTTCAGTATCTCTTCACACAGAAGGATCTGAACATGAGATAGAGGCGGTGGCTAGAATTTGTGAAAGACTACCAATTTGATATTTAGTATCATCCTGGTAAGGCTAATGTGGTGGCAGACGCATTGAGCCGGAGACCAACTGGGGATATATCAGAAGTCTGGAAAGAAAAGTGGAGAGAGCTTCGATATGAGGATGATGTAGCGAGGGCTTGCATGTCAGCATTATCCATTACACCTGAGATCATTAAGGGAGTTTTGAGGGCTCAGGCATAAGATCAGATTTTCCGGGATAGGTGAGTCAGTTACTAGCCGAGGGAGCAGAGGGTTACTCGATCAGCTCGGAAGGAGGCTTACACCTTAATGGGAGATTAGTTGTGCCAGAGGATGAGGAGTTGAGGCATGATGTTATGACAGAGTCACATGGTTCGACATTTACGGTACATCCTGGAGGGGATAAAATGTACCAGGATATGAGGAGGTAGTATTGGTGGGTAGGAATGAAACGGGACGTAGCAGAGTTTGTCTCAAAATGTACCACGTGTCAGCTCGTGAAAGTTGACCATCAGAGACCATCAGGGATGCTACAACCGCTAGAAATTCCTGTGTGGAAGTGGAAGAGAATCTCCATGGACTTCATTATAGGGTTACCTGCATCGCAGAGGGGTCACGATTCCATATGGGTCATTGTGGATCGGTTGACCAAGGTGGCCCACTTCCTTCCGGTCCGCACGAACTTTGAGATGATGTGTTATGAACAGCTATTCATAGTAGAGATTATTAAGATGTATGGTGTGCCAATAAATATTATGTCCGACAGAGACCAAATTTTTGTGGCCCACTTTGGGCAGAGCTTCCAGGAGGCCATGGGCACAGAGTTACGTTTGAGTACAGCTTATCACCCACAGACCGACGGACATACTAAGAGAGTCAATCAAATGCTTGAAGACATGCTCCGAATGTGCATTTTAGACTTTGGGGGAGGTTGGGAGAAATATGTTCCTTTGGTAGATTTTGCGTATAACAACTCTTACCAATTCACGATTGGCATGGCACCGTTCGAGGCACTATACGAAAGACCTTGTCGTTCACTCGCTTGTTGGTTAGATGTGGGGGACAACAAGCTATTGGGGCCGAAGATTGTCCAGGAGACATCTACCAAGATAGAGCTAATTCGAGGGAGGATTTGGATAGCTCAGGATAGGAAGAAGAGTTATGCTGATGCTTCACGAAGACATGTGGAGTTAGAGGTTGGGGACCAGGTATTAGTTCTGGTGTCCCCTATGAAAGGGGTAATGAGGTTCGGCAAGAAGGGTAAGTTAGCACCGAGGTACGTGGGACCTTTCCCTATTATCGAGAGGGTGAGACTAGTAGCATATAGACTGGGATTGTCGGAGTACCTTCAGCAGATACACGACGTGTTCCATGTGGCATCTCTGAAGAAATATCGAAGAAGCGAGAGAGCCTCTTGGCACATTCCACTCAAGGAAATTGATTTACAGCCAGACATCTCATATGAGGAGAGATCGGTGGCCATTCTGGACCGTCATGAGCAGAAGTTACGATCCAAGGTTGTCCCACTAGTTAGAGTACAGTGGGGTCATCACAACATTGACGAGTCTACCTGGGAGCGGGAGGAGGATATGAGAGAACAATATCCAGAGCTATTCACCACAGGTACGACCTAATTTCGGGGATGAAATTCCTTTGTAAGGGGGGAGTATGTAACACCCCGTATTTTTGTGCATTTAATATTTAATTAATTCGGGAATTCAAAATTACTTGTGTGTCATAATTTTAATTGAATTAATTATGGCAATATATAATTAAATATTAATTGGGGAGTGAATGTTTAATATTTAGGGAAATTAAATTACTAAGTGACTAGTGATAATTTATTTACGCCATTTCAGGTATTAATGACGGGGTATGTACTTATCTCAGCCAGGAATCGGTAGAAACTATTTTGGGTGTAAGATAAGGTTTTCTATAAATTAATTCGAATGCCAATTCTGAGTGTACGGTTGAGTCTGGATGGGCCAAGATAGTCGAAAAAGTGTACCTTGGGGTAGTAAACAGGTCACGGGATATTTTTAGGCAAAGTCGGGCCCACACGGGGGTATTTGGGTCACTTGGACTTGGCTCATTAGGCCAAAAACGGAATTTAGCCTAATTACCTAATTAAAATAAAAGATAAACGGCTAATTGAAGTTTAGGAAACACTTAGTGGGAGAGGAAAACCTAAGAGGCAGTTAAAGGCAAATTGGGGGAAATAGGAAAGAGCCAAAAAGAAGGAATCTCATCTTAAACCTTGGGAATTCACAACTCCAAATCAGACCCTATGAATCATAAGGCATGTGGTTAACTTTCTATAGCATTTAATTTTCATTTTCACTCATATTTATATGATGTCAGAAACTCAAAAATTCGTTTTGGGATTTAAAGGGTACAAACATGGGATTTTTGTAAACCAATATTCTGATTTCTAAATTTTGTAGAAATTCATCTATAATCTCAGATTAGTATATATATTTGGTATGATGTGTAAAAACGTATGGATTGGAAATGAATTTGAGATAAGGATTTGATGTTTAAATGGGTTAAAGATTAAAACGGATTTTCCCCCAATTTATGAAAATAGTAGTGAACGGAAATTAAATGGTATTTGTGGACTTTATGGGGGTACCTTATAAGGTTTTTGGTGTATTTTATTGATGAGAAGACTTAGGTTCTACTGTAGAAGAAATTAGGGTTTTGAGTTTTTCGTCCATGGCTGAAACAGAAGGGTGGAGAAGACAATGACATGTACGATCGATCGATCGAGGGTTGGGGATCGATCGATCGATGGTCGGTAATTTCTGCCAGTTCAACTAGTTTATATATATAAAGGGAATTGAACTTAAATATCCTTCCAAACCTTACTTAACGAGAAATAAATATAGGACATTCAATCTAATTAATTATGAAGGAAAATTAATTAGGATTTGGAGGAAATTTATGTGTGCCACACCATGATTAAAATTTTAGGAATAATATTTCAATATAATTTAATACGGATTGAGTGGGAAAGTCGAGGTATATGGGTTGAGTGATACCAAGGCGTTATATTTATTTAGGGGGAAAGCTAAATAATTTGGAGTCGAAAATTTAGACTCGGGTAATATTTTATTTCGGGCACGAGAGTAAGTTCGAATATTTTGGTTGGGGCAACACCAAAAGTAATTTAATTAATTAATGTGTGAATTAATTAATAATTAGAGTTGGGCCATAGACTCATAATAATTTTAACAAGCTTGTGTTACGGACTTAGTACACGGGATAGCCGGTATAGTTTATTTTAATTATATATATATATATATATTATATACGGTGTGTGATAGTATATATATATGGTGTGTGCATTAATATCAGTGGCTAGATACTATTATTATTATTATTATTATTATTATTATTATTATTATTATTATTATTATTATTATTATTATTGTTATTATTATTATTATTATATCGACACTATTGCTATAGGAAGGAGGTTGCACAGAGTGGATGAATCCCCTAGCTTGAGGAGTAGGGCGAGTATATTCCCAGGTCATAGCGTCCATTATATGGGTGAGGGGCATCTCACTTTCAGGGAAGGAATATGACAGCTTCCAATTTATATGTATTATCCAAGTTAGTGAGTGATTCTGAATTGGGGTAATTAGGTTATGTGAATATGCCTAGTGGGATAGTACTTTAGAGAATTTACATCCGGTGAGTTATTACTCAGGAGGATGTTTACTATTAATTATTATTTCAGCATGTTTGTGAGTGCTGTAATTTAACTATACGTATATAATAAGGAAAATAATTATATATGGGTAAACTAATACAGGCCGTGAATTGTATTATATATATATAATGGGTGTGAAAGTTATATGAACTTAAAAAGGGAAATGAAAAATTAACTAGTTGAAAAATTCTGTGACCGCCAATAGCAGTCACAAATTTGTGACCGCTAATAGCAGTCACAAATTGAGTATAAGAGCAAAATTTGTGACTGCTTGGAGCGGTTATAAATTTATGACTGCCAATAGCAGTCATAAATTAAGTTTTAGACCAAAATTTGTGACCGCTAATAGCAGTTACAAATTTGTGACCGCTAATAGCGGTCATAAATTAAGTCTAAGATTAAAATTTGTGACTCCTCATAGCAGTTATAATTTCGTGACTGCTCATAAGAGTCATAACTTGTGTCTACTAATAAACTTGTGAGGGCTTGTGACAGTTATAAATTTGTGACTGCTTATAGGAGTCACAAATTAATTATATGGTAACATTTTTGACTCCTATTAGCGGTAACAAACTAATTGACTCAAATTTTTTTTAACCAATTAATTTTATCACCCCTAATGGCAGTCACAAATAATTTTGTGACTGCTCCCGGGAGTGACTAGTTTGTCACCCCTATTGGGAGTCACAAAAAGGCAGTCACAAAATTCACATTTTGGTGTAGTGACTTAATGTTGATAATAACTTAGAAATCATAATTATGGCACACTCGTTTAGAGCAGGATGGTAGCAAGGGGATTATATCAGTTATCTAGTCATGGGATAAATAACTAGGATAATTAATTAAGGCATTAGTAGTGCACATTAGAGGAGGGGTGAGGATGTCCTCAGGAGAGTGAGACACTAACTAAAATATGGAGTGCATGCATATTTACTTATTACTGCAAGTTAATCATTTGCAAAATACTTTCAAAATGTTTTGGGCACTAACCCTTGCTATAAAAACCTTTAAAAACCTTTTAGGTGTCCAGCCATAGGGACGCCAGGCTTGACTCATTCCAGGGTTCCGTTGCTGCAGCCTGTGTGGATGTTGCGGGAGTTTGATAGGCGCCTCGTTCTTTTTATTCTTAGTGTAGATACTTCCTATCGGTTATTCGAGCATGTTGGTCACTGTTTTATTTCAGTACTTATGTCAGACCTGTTGAGATTTTTTACTTATCTTTACTTTTGTTGGATTTTGAACCGATGGTTTATTCGGTCAGTTAATTAATTGTGAATGGTTGATTTCAGTTAAAGGTGATTGTTTATATTATTCTGTTTCTGCATGAGTATCTAATTTTAGTTAATGAAAGATAAAAACTTGGAACCAGTCTATTTTTCTCATTTAGGTGGTTAGTAATTAAAAAGGCGACAGTGATGCTAAGAATGAACCAACTAAGAAACTTGTTCTAATTTAATTTAGGACAGATCACCCGAGGTTAATTAGGTGAGGTGTCACATATACATGGTTTATAACATCAAATCACATCAAAATCATCATGGAATTTCGATGAATAATATTAATCTTATTTTAAATTCAAGAAAATCTACATGATAGAATTCTTTCTCAAGAACACATATAAACCCCAAATTCCCTCATCAATTAAACACAAAATTTCTTGGTGTTAATTCTAATTTCATCAAATGAATAATCCTAAATAATTTCCATTTCAAGAATTAAATCGAAATCGTTAAATTTTCATCTTCGATATATAGTTTTCATGGATGTTTACCACTCATAATTTAACATGGATATTATACTCAATAATTGGAACAAGAATTACACTTGCCATAAGTTGTAGGTCTGATCCTTTGGTGAAGATGTATGTAGGATACTTCCTCCTCCTTTCCAATCACTTTTTCGGTGGTGATGCATGTAACAACCTGTCCTTTTGGAGACAATTAAATTCCGAATTTAAGTATAGATAGGCAATTTGGAGAATTTCCCGAAATAGTGATTTTGGGATTTTTAAGGATTTGATGATTATCGATATGTGATATATTTACTTTTGGAGTTAAGTAAATATGTCGAGGTATTTTAATTAAATATCTCCGTTGAGTAAGGCGACACGAGGTGAGATTTAATTTGGAAAAACCCCCCATTAAGTCGTGTGGGGTTGAAATAGTGAGTTGAGGTCAAGTACCTCGGATGGAAATTTTGACGGTGCCATGAGTCTTGGAATGGCCGAGATAGTCGAAAAAGAGTGTCCGATTGTCAAAATTGAGTTCCGGGTAATTTTAGAGATAAACGGGTTCGTAATCAAGTAAACGAGTCGTTTTGGGGTTTTAAGGGTTAAAACCCTTTTCTCCTTATAAAAGGAGGGGGGGGGGAGAAAAGATAAGAGAAAAGAGAAAGAAGATAGAGAAGAGAGAGAGGAGGAAGAAAAGAGGAGAAAGGGGGAGATTCCGTCCAGCCTCCACGGGATTCGGCTCGAGGACGCCGGATTTTATCCACGAGGCAAGTGTTTACTTGCTTTATTTAATTTTTGCATAAATATCTCATACCGTAGTTTGGTATAATCAAACCCTAAAGATTTTGGGTCGGGTTTTCGTGGATAAAATAGGTTTTCGGGAGCTAAAACGAATAAACCCCTAAAATTGAATAATTGGAGAAGTTTATAAATTAACCGAAATAAATTGGTGGTTTAGGGTTCTAGGATGTTTAGAACCCTTAATGTATGTGTTTTTGTTGTTGGTTGAAGTTGTAGGTCATTGGGTGAGAAGATGAAAGCTTGGGGGGAAGCTTTTGTGGTCGAAACAGCTTCTCAGAGAAGAAGCTGCCCGACATGATCGATCGATCGATCATGGGGACTCGATCGATCGAAGCCATCGATCGATCGACGGGTATGGGTCGATAGATCGACCCCTTCTGAAAGTGGGCAATTTTCCTAGGGTGAATTGGATGGGATGAGATCCAATTCTAATTGATTCGAGGTTAATTATGGGTTAAAATAAGTAACCCTTTAGGAGTATATTGTCCTCCAATTAAGGAAATTTATGAGGGCAGGGTGAGGGTTTTAAATGTATAACCCTTAAACTATGTTTCCGAGGAAAATAGAGAATTGGTGGAATATAAAGGTTTACGATTCCTAACTTAGGGTGGGGACCTTTAAGTAATATTATGGACGAGATGTAGTCCTTGGGTTCATGGAAATGAAATCCATGACCCACTAAATTTAAGGTTGTTCGGGAGAGATAAATCCCTAGGATATCTTAGTTGGCAATTGGGCCTATAAAATTATGCGTATAGGAAGCATAATTATAATCGATTGCGGATTAGGTATATCCTACGAGATAGTTAGGATAAAATGGGAATATAGATATATATTCGCTTAATGTAAAAGGGTATAATTGGAGACATACGATAAATCCTTAGAGGGGATTAAATTATGTATTAATTATCAAAGTAAGGAAAATGCTTTGGGATTATTGGTCATCGCTAGATGAGATTGGTAAATATGGCCATTCATATATATTCGGGGAGGAATATATAGTATGTGTATATACTATGTGAATAAAGTATATATATGATATGATGTAAATGATTTTGAAAATATAAAAATGAATGTTTTCAAAATGGAAAAGAAAATATTTTCATAATTAATAAATTATGATTACGCACCTCCCTAAATCGCTATCATAAGGGAAGTTACGTGCTTATAGTGATGCCCCCTGGCTAATGAATGCAGGGTGGATATAGTCCTAGTCCATATGGCGATTATATATTTTACTGTGCTGGTGAGGTGATTCTGGGTGTGGTCATGACTCTCCCGCAGGCATATGGCCGCTTCCCGACGTTGGTAGGTTCCCAGGTTGTCTTATTTGATGGGCCCTGGAAGATGATAGTCATTTAGGGGAGCGTCCAATGGGGAAACTCGGAGGGACGGTCTTAGATTTGTTAAAGCAATTCATGATGATGGATTGTCTTTATATGCATTTCCTTGATATAAGAAGGGAAATGGAAGTATGTGATATGATCAAAGCATTTTCATGATAATAAAAATGGCTTTGAGTGCATTCCCTGGATATGAGAAGGGTAATTGGATGTTCTAAAACGAAAAAGTATTTTTATGATAATAAAACTGGCTTTCAAAAAGTTATATGTTTTGTTAAAGCAATTCATGATAATGAATTGGCTTTTAAATATATTTCCTGGATATAAGAAGGAAAAAAGAAGGTTTTGACATGAGTATAGAATACACCTCAGTCCGGGAGATAGATCCGGATGTATATTGAAATATGAATATATATATATGGATAAATTGGGTGCCGAGGGTCTAATGGATCCCGATGATCGACCTTGCCGCAGTTTGGATTTCGCTTTGCGAGACACCCCACGCACGAATATGGCATTATGTTGAGACTGGGGAGAAGTTTAATCCATAGTGCTCTAATATTAGTATTTCTCATATGGTATATAGGTATATATATCTTTCGTGTACTGAGGGTCTAATGGATCTCGATGATCGACCTTGCCGCGTAGTAGTGTATTGGGGGGTTCCTTGTTTGGATTTCGCTTTGCGAAACACCCCATGCATGAACATGGCTTAGTGTTGAGACTGGGGAGAAGTTTATCCCTTAGTACATTACTTGGAATATCTTGGGTTGATAGTAGCTGGGTGATAGACTAGTTTAGCAGGGTAGCTTGACTAGGATGTTTAGAGGGATGCGCTAGGAGTGCACTGTTAGAAGAGAGGTGAGGGGTATCTCATGGGAGTGCGATACCAAACATAAATATGAGATAAAAAAACCTTTTTCCAAAAATAAGGCATTTATGCACTTGCTAAATATTTTCAAAACTCGGGCTCTGACCCGTTTATCTACTATTCCCCTCTAGCTATATATATATATATATATATTACATTGGTGTCCAGACACAGGGACGCTTGGATGACACTTCCTTCGAGTCAGACGTCCGCTGCAGCAGCTGTGGATGCGTGCAGGATTTTCGGTAGACGCTTCTACCTTTGTACTCTAGATAGGAGGTACTGTATAAATATTTGGGCCAATGGCCCAAGTGCATTTAGTTATTCTTTTAGCATCATTCGAAATGGTTGTATATTTTTGATCGAGTGTTCGGCTATTTTATTTCATTTCAGTTTTATTTCCGCAAAATTTGTGTGGATGTTTTAATTGTAGTTGTTAAAAAGAGTAGTTAAGTAAAATTTTGACACCGTCCTAATAGGTAATTAGTAATTAAATGGATTTTTGACAGTGATGCTAAAAATGATCCATATGAGACTTCTGTTTTAATTTGATATAGGAGTGATCGTCCGGTATTTTATTAGGCGAGGTGTCGTAGATGGTATCAAAGTATGAGGTTCTAGTGTCCTTTGGAATCTGTGCTGACGTACTACGCTTTCAGCATTGCTCTCGATTTGATATAAAGCCTCAGGATTAGGATTATTGATTTCTCTTGTGAGACTTCGACCTCCTTCCATAGCACCATAGCATAAGATTATGTAAATCCTTGCGTGAGCGTTCTAGGATCGTGTGTTGATCGAGGAAGGGCGACCAAGGAGGGCCTTTAGGAGGACAGAAGGAGGCGAGGCTTAGTTGGGGCGACTGTAATTGAGGTCACTCCCCTTATGACGATTGTTAAAGATGGTTACAACAACTACTAAAGTATAGTAGTTATGAGCATCCAAGTACTGCTCTAATAAAAAATGGTACTAAAGTTGAATTTCCAAGTGTCGATAAGGGTTCGAAAGGGATCTTACGAATAGTTTTAACCGTGAGTCCCCATTATTCGGCAGAAGGGAGAAGAATGTCGTTTTGGAATTATTCACCTGCGGGTCGGCCAGAGGCCGACAGTGAATAAAGATTATTATGGAGAAGTGAACCTTGTACCTAAGTGAGTTAGGTGCAATGAATAATGAGTCCTTTCCAAGAAGGATAGGCTCACTAGAGAATGTGTAAGTTCGAGAACCCCATTGGTGGACATCCGCCCGGGGAATTGGTTGAAACGAAGTTATTGTCAGGAGTTTTACCTCAATGAAGGAGGTATATTGGGTGTGACTAGAAAATGTCGCGGTGTTTCTTCAGCCCTAGACTCGTGTTCATAATCTGAGTTTTATGGCGATATCGATAACATTATATAATGAATGTCTGTGTGTTTTTCCGCAATAGCGGAATTTTATTTTCCTTCATTCGCCATAAAGGCGGGTGTTGATATATTGTATATACATATATATCTGGTTTGGGATACTCGTTTTATATATCTATAGGAGTATGGTAATATGGTGAGTATATAATATATTATGGTATTATCAGAGCGATAGCATGCTAAGGATGGCAAGACTATCGTGTCCATAGTTCCTAGAGGGAACAGGTTGTTGTTGCGATATCTCACCTGGATACAGGTTGAGTTCGCCTTCATTGATTAGGGTAAATGGAACTTCAATGAGCTGAGGTTTCATTATTATGATTTGAGTGCGTGGCAACCTTATAGATATGATTTAAGGCCGCAAGATTATGGTTGAGCTGTAGGATTAAGCTCATCATTGGTTTTCGCGAAGACTGAATATTAGTACGAGCGCTAGGTGGGGTGACTCTTAGTTAGAGATAGGAGTTAGGACCACCTTTTGTCGAGAAGGGATAGGATTATCCCGGTTGCATGTTTGAAATAACGGACCTCCATGTCCGACAAAGTTGAGTAGGAGTGTGTGGAGGGGTTCCTTATATGGATTTCACTTTGCGAGACGCTCCACACATGAATCTTAGCGGCGACGGGAGTGGAGAGATGTTATAGGATGCAAGGATATTGGTACCGTTGAAAGGTCTTATAGTGTGGATGAACCACTATAGACTATGAGCCATATGATAATGGTATGCTTATGGAAATATTGTGCTATGAAAAGGCACTAAAGTGTTCCTCTCACCACAAGTAGGTGGGTTCAGTAGGACTTAGAGAAATTGATTTGAGGATTATGTCCAGGCCTTAATGAAAAGGCAAACTTTGAGGAAATATGATTCGGTATGATGTATGTAGTCCTCCTACAGATATTGGGCACTTCGATTTGTTAGATTCCCTTTCGTATCGGTGGAAGGATAGAATAGTAGTAATTCTTTTGTAGGTTAGCGAGGTAGGATTTAGGACGTCCCGCTGGTGTGCCTTGGGCCGCTACATCTCGATGAGCGACGACGCAAGGGAGTAGTATAACGGGAGGGTTCCTTGTTTGGATTTCTCTCTGCGCAACATCCCACGCATGAAACCAAGCAAATGTTGGAAGTTGAGAGAGACCTTGGGCACTAGGGACATATTTAGACTATCGTTTCGCATAGGTAGGGTAACGCTTAGACCGTAGCATTATTAGGATGTAGGTTCGATAGAGTTAGGGGCGCCGAGGTTTGGAGAATTGCATTTCGCGGGTTAGGAGAACCCATATGTGAGTATTACACCGAGGAAGGAGACCCTTATTGGGAGAGAGTGTTACGTGTCGGATGTTCAATGTAGTTGTGCAGATGTGCACAGGTTTGAAAGGTGTATGGACACCTTGGTGAGATGGTTTTATCTACCGCCTAAAATAAGATGGGCGTATTAAATAAAGTTGAAATTCATGCCGAAAGGCATTATAGATGATGGGTATAATGTAACGTATTAGAGTCACTTTACGATCGTGGTAGTCGTATAGCATATGGTTGGGAACCATTGGGTTAGTATCGTTCCCCTTGAGGTATTAGGATTTGGAGTGATCCTAGTTTGGTGGTGTAGGTTATATCTAAATTTCGAGGACGAAATTTCGTTGTAAGGGGGGGGGGGGAGTGTGTAACAACCCGTCCTTTTGGAGACAATTAAATTTTGAAATTTAAGTATAGATTGGAAATTTGGAGAATTTCTCGAAATAGTGATTTTGGAATTTTTTAAGGATTTGATGATTATCGATAGGTGATATATTTACTTTTGGGGTCAAGTAAATATGTCGAGGTACTTTAATTAAATGTCATCGTTGAGTAAGGCGACACGAGGTGAGATTTAATTCGGAAAAACCCCCCATTAAGTCGTGTGGGGTTGAAATAGTGAGTTGCGGTCTAGTACCTCGGATGTAAATTTTGACTGCGCCATGAGTCTCGGAATGGATGAGAGAGTCAGAAAAGAGTGTCCGATTGTCGAAATTGAGTTCCGAGTAATTTTAGAGTTAAACGAGCTCGTAAATTAGTCGTTTTGGGTTTTAAGGGTTAAAACCATTTTCTCCTTATAAAAGGAGGGTGAGAGGGATAAAAGAGAAGAGAAAAGAGAAAAAAGAGAGAGAATAGAGAGGGGAGGAAGAAAAGAGGAGAAAGGGGGAGATTTCGGCCAGCCTCCGCGGGATTTGGCTCGAGGACGTCGAATTTTATCCACGAGGCAAGTGTTTACTTGCTTTATTTAATTTTTGCATAAATATCGCATACCGTAGTTTGGTATAATTAAACCCTAATGATTTTGGGTCGAGTTTTCATGGATAAAATGGGTTTTCAGGAGATAAAACGAATAAACCCCTAAAATTGAATAATTTGAGAAATTTAGAAATTAACCGAAATAATTGTTTGTTTAGGGCTCTAGGATGTTTAGAATCCTTTATGTATGTGTTTTTGTTGTTGTTTGAAGTTGTAGGCCGTTGGGTGAGAAGATAAAAGCTTGGGGGAAGCTTTCATGGCCGAAACATCTTCTCGAAGAAGAAGCTGTCCGATATGGTCGATCGATTGATCATGGGGACTCGATCGATCGATGGCTATGGGTCGATCGATCGACCCCTTCTGAAAGTGGACAATTTTCCTATGGTGGATTAGATGGGATGAGATCCAATTCTAATTGATTCGAGGTTAATTGTGGGTTAAAATAAGTAAATCTTTAGGAGTATATTGTCCTCCAATTGAGGAAATTTAGGAGGGCAGGGTGAGGGTTTTAAATGTATAACCCTTAAACTATGTGTTCGAGGAAAATAGAGAATTGGTGGAATCTAAAGGTTTACGGTTCCTAACTTAGGGTGGGGACCTTTAAGTAATGTGATGGACGAAATGTAGTCCTTGGGTTCATGGAAATGAAATCCATGACCCACTAAATTTAAGGTTGTTCGGGACAGATAAATCCCTTGGATATCTTAGTTGGCAATTACGCCTATATAATTATGCGTAAAGGAAGCATAATTATAATCGATGGAGGATTATTTATATCCTACGAGATAGTTAGGATAAAATGGTAATATAGAAATATATTCACTTAATGTAAAAGGGTATAATTGGAAACATCCGATAAATCCTTAGAGGGGATTAAATTAAGTATTGATTATCAAAGTAAGGAAAATACTTTGGGATTATTGGTCATCGCTAGATGAGATTGGTAAATATGTCCATTCATACATATTCAGGGAGGAATATATAGTATGTGTATATACTATGTGAATAAAGTATATATATGATATGATGTAAATGATTTTGAAAATATAAAAGCGAATAAAAATGGAAAAGAAAAGACTTTCATAATTAATAAATTATGGTTACACACCTCCCTGAATCGCTATCATAAGGGAAGTTGCGTGCGTATGGTGATGCCCCCTGGCTAATGAATGCAGGGTGGATATAGTCCTAGGCCATATGGCGATTATATATTTTACTGTACTGGTGAGGTGATTGTGGGTGTGGTCATGACTCTCCCGTATGCATATGGTCGCTTACCGACGTTGGTAGGTTACCAGGTTGTCTTTTTTTATGGGCCCTGGAAGATGAGATCCATTTTGGGGCGCGTCCAGTGGGGAAACTCGGAGAGACGGTCTTAGATTTGTTAAAGAAATTCATGATAATAGATTGGCTCTATAAACATTTCCTGGATATAAGAAGGGAAATGGATGTATGTGATATGATCAAGGCTTTTTTATGATAATAAAAATGGATTTGAGTGCATTCCCTGGATATGAGAAGGGGAATTGGATGTTATAAAACGGAAAAGCATTTTTATTATAATAAAACTAGCTTTTAAAAAGTTATATGTTTTGTTAAAGCAATTCATGATAATGAATTGGCTTTTAAATATATTTCCTGGATATAAGAAGGGAAATAGAAGGTTTTGACATGAGTATAGAATACATCTCAGTCCGGGAGATAGATCCGGATGTGTATTATATAGTTGCATTATATGAGTAAATGAATTATCATTTCGGGAGATAGATCCGGATGTATATATATATATATATATAAATTGGGTGCCGAGGGTCTAATGGATCCCGATGATCGAACTTTTCGCATAGTAGTGTATCGGGGGGGTTCCTTGTTTGGATTTCTCTTTGCGAGACACCCATGCACCAATATGGCATTGTGTTGAGACTGGGGAGAAGTTTAATCCTTAGTGATCTAATATTAGTATTTCTCATATGGTATATAGGTATATATATCTTTTGTGTACTGATGGTCTAATGGATCTTGATGATCGACCTTGCCGCGTAGTAGTGTATCGGGGGTTCCTTATTTGGATTTCGCTTTGCAAGACACCCCACGCACGAACATGGCTTAGTGTTGAGACTGGGAAGAAGTTTATCCCTTCGTACATTACTTGGACTATCTAGGGTTGATAGTAGTTGGGTGATAGACTAGTTTAGCAGGGTAGCCTTACTAGGATGTTTAGAGGGATGCGCTAGGAGTGCACTGTTAGAAGAGAGGTGAGGGGTATCTCATGGGAGTGTGATGCCAAACTTAAATATGAGATAAAAAAACCTTTTTCTAAAAATAAGGCATTTATGCACTTGCTAAATATTTTCAAAACTCGGACTCTGACCCATTTTTCTACTTTTCCTCTCTTGCTATATATATATATATATATATATATATATATATATATATATATATTATATAGGTGTCCAGACACAGGGACGCCTGGATGACACTTCCTTCGAGTCAGACGTCCGCTGCAGCAGCTTTGGATGCGTGCAGGATTTTTGGTAGACGCTTCTACCTTTGCACTCTATATAGGAGGTACTGTATAAATATTCGGGCCAATGGCCCAAATGCATTTAGTTATTCTTTTACCATCATTCGATATGGTTGTATATTTTTGACCTAGTGTTCGGTTATTTTATTTCATTTCAGTTTCATTTCAGTAAAATTTGTGGGGATGTTTTAATTGTAGTTGTTAAAAAGAGTAGTTAAGTAAAATTTTGACACCGGCCTAATAGGTTATTAGTAATTAAATGGATTTTCGACAGTGATGCTAAGAATGATCCATTTGAGACTCCAATTTTAATTTGATATAGGAGTGATCGCCCGGTATTTTATTAGGCGGGGTGTCATAGACGATATCAGAGCATTAGGTTATAGTGTCCTTAGAAATCTGTGCGAACGTACTACGCTTTCAGCGTTGCTCTCGATTTGATATAGTGCCTCAGGATTAGGATTGTTGATTTCTCTTGTGAGACTTCATTCTCCTGCCATAGCACCATAGCATAAGATTATGTAAATCCTTGTGTGCTCGTTCTAGGAACGTTTTCCAATCGAGGAAGGGCGACCAAGGAGGGCCTTGAGGAGGACTGTAAAAGGTGAGGCTTAGCTGGGGCGACTGTAATTGAGGTCACTCCCCTTATGATGATTGTTCAAGATGGTTGCAACAACTACTAAAGTATAGTAGTTATGGGCATCACAATACTGTTCTAATAAAAAGAGGTACTAAAGTTGAATTTCCAAGTGCCGATAAGGGTTCGAAAGGGATCTTACGGATAGTTTTAACCGTGAGTCCCCATTATTCGGCAAAAGGGAGAAGAATGTCATTTCGGAATTATTCACCTAAAGGTCGGCGAGAGGCTGACAGTGAATAAAGAGTATTATGGAGAAGTGAACCTTGTACCTAAGTGAGTTAGTTGCAATGAATAATGAGTCCTTTCTAGGAATGATAGGCTCACTAGAGAATGTGTAAGTTTGAGAATCCCATTGGTGGACATCCGCACAGGGAATTGGTTGAAACGAAGTTATTGTCAGGAGTTTTACCTCAATGAAGGAGGTATATTGGGTGTGACTAGAAAATGTCGCGGTGTTTTGTTATCCCTAGACTCATGTGCGTAATCTGAGTTTTATGGCGATATCGATAACATTATATAATGAATGTCTATGTGTTTTTTCGCGATAGTGGAATTTTATTTTCATTCATTCGCCATAAAGGGGGTGTTGGTATATTGTATATACATATATATCTAGTTTGGGATACTCGTTTTATATGTCTATACGAGAATGGTAATATGGTGAGTATATAATATATTATCGTATTATCGAAGCGATAGTAGGCTAAAGATGGCAAGACTATTGTGTCCATAGTTCCTGGAGGGAACTAGTTGTTGTTGCGATATCTCACCTGGATACGGGTTGAGTTCGCCTTTATTGATGTGGTTAAATCGAACTTCAATGAGCAGAGGTTTCATTATTATGATTTGAGTGCGTGGCAACCTCATAGATATAATTTAAGGTTGCAGGATTATGGTTCAGTCGTAGGATTAAGCTCATCATTGGTTTGCGCGAAGACTGAATATTAGTACGATCTCTAGGTGGGTTGACTCTTAGTTAGAGATAGGAGTTAAGACCACCTTTTATCGAGAATGGATAGGATTATCCCGGTTGCATGTTCGAAATAACAGACCTCCATGACCGACAAAGTTAAGTAGGAGTGTGTGGAGGGGTTCCTTGTATGGATTTCGCTTTGCGAGACGCTCCACGCATGAATCTTAGCAGCGTCGGGAGTGGAGAGATGTTATAGGATGCAAGGATATTGGTACCATTGAAAGGTCTTATAGTGTGGATGAACCACTATAGACTATGAGCCATATGATAATGGTATGCTTTTGGAAATATTGTGCTATGAAAAGGCACTAAAGTGGTCCTCTTACCACAAGTAGGTGGGTGAAGTAGGACTTAGAGAAATTGA
Source organism: Sambucus nigra (assembly GCA_949130495.1). Classification (NCBI taxonomy): domain Eukaryota; kingdom Viridiplantae; phylum Streptophyta; class Magnoliopsida; order Dipsacales; family Adoxaceae; genus Sambucus; species Sambucus nigra. Next base: position 352,407,347 of record OX422208.1, on the reverse strand, counting down.
CTCGAGGATTATGGCCAGGCCTTAATGAAAAGGAAAAATTTGAGGAAATATGATTCGGTATGATGTATGTAGTGCTCCTACAGAGATTGGGCACTTCGATTTGTTAGATTTCCCTTCGTATGGGCGGAAGGATAGAGTATTAGTAATGCTTTCGTAGATTAGCGAGGTAGGATTTCGGACGTTCCGTTGGTGTGCCTTGGGTCGCTACATCTCGATGACCGACGACGCGAGGGAGTAGTGTAACGGGAGGGTTCCTTGTTTGGATTTAGCTCTCTGAGACGTCCCACGCATGAAACCAAGCAAATGTTGGAAGTTGAGAGAGGCCTTGGGCACTAGGGACATATTTAGACTATCGTTTCGCGTAGGTAGGGTAACGATTAGACCATAGCATTATTAGGATGTAGGTTCGATAGAGTTAGTGGAGCCGAGGTTTGGAGAATTGCATTTTGCGGGTTGGGAGAAACCATATGTGAGTATTACACCGAGGAAAGGAGACCCTTATTGGGAAAGAGTGTTCTGTGTCGGATGTTCACTGTGGTTGTGCAGATCTGCACAGGTTAGAAAGGTGTATGGGCACCTTGGTGAGATGGTTTTATATACCACCTAAAATAGGATGGGCGTAGTATATAAAGTTGAAATTCATGCCGAGAGGCATTATAGATGATGGGTACAATGTAACGTATTAGAGTCACTTTATGATCGTGGTAGTCGTATAGCATATGGTTGGGAACCATTGGGTTAGTATCGTTACCCTTGAGGTATTAGGATTTGTAGTGATCCTAGTTTGGTGGTGTAGGTTATATCTGAATTTGAAGAACGAAATTCCGTTGTAAGGGGGGAGTATGTAACAACCCGTCCTTTTGGAGACAATTAAATTTCAAAATTTAAGTATAGATTGGCAATTTGGAGAATTTCTCGGAATAGTGATTTTGGGATTTTTAAGGATTTGATGATTATCGATAGGTGACATATTTACTTTTGCGGTTGATTAAATATGTCGAGGAATTTTAATTAAATGTCGTCGTTGAGTAACAAAACACGAGGTGAGATTTAATTTGGAAAAAAAACCCATTAAGTCGTGTGGGGCTGAAATAGTGAGTTGCGGTCAAGTACCTCAGATGGAAATTTCTACTACGCCATGAGTCTAGAAATGGCCGAGATAGTCGTAAAAGAGTGTCCGATTGTCGAAATTGAGTTCCGGGTAATTTTAGAGTTAAACAGGCTCGTAATCGAGTAAACAAGTCGTTTTTGGGTTTTAAGGGTTAAAACCCTTTTCTCCTTATACAAGGAGGGTGAGAGGGAGAAAAGAGAAAGAAGAGAGATGAGGAAGAAAAGAGGAGAAAGGGGGAGATTTCGGTCAGCCTCTGCAGGATTTGGCTCGAGGACGTCAGATTTTATCCACGAGGCAAGTGTTTACTTGCTTTATTTAATTTTTACATTAATATCTCATACCATAGTTTGGTATAATAAAACCATAAATATTTTGGATCGGTTTTTCATGGATAAAACGGGTTTTCGGGAGATAAAACGAATAAACCCCTAAAATTGAATAATTGGAGAAATTTAGAAATTGACCGAAATAAATTGGTGGTTTAGGGTTCTATGATGTTTAGAACCCTTTATGTATGTGTTTTTGTTGTTGGTTGAAGTTGTAGGTCGTTGGGTGCAAAGATGAAAGCTTGGGGGAAGCTTTGATGGCCGAAACAGCTTCTCGGAGAAGAAGCTGCCCGACATGATCGATCGATCGGTCATGGGGACTCGATCGATCAAAGCCATCAATCGATCGACGGCTATGGGTCGATCGATCGACCCTTTCTAAAAGTGGGAAATTTTCCTAGGGTGGATTGGATGGGAGGAGATCCAATTCTAATTGATTCGAGGTTAATTGTGGGTTAAAATAAGTAAACCTTTAGGAGTATATAGTCCTCCAATTGAGGAAATTTAGGAGGGCGTGGTGAGGGTTTTAAATGTATAACCCTTAAACTATGTTGTCGAGAAAAATAGAGAATTGGTGGAATCTAAAGGTTTACGGTTCCTAACTTAGGGTGGGGACCATTAAGTAATATTATGGACGAAATGTAGTCCTTGGGTTCATGGAAATGAAATCCATGACCCACTAAATTTAAAGTTGTTTGGGAGAGATAAATCCCTAGGATATCTTAGTTGGCAATTAAGCCTATATAATTATGCGTAAAGGAAGCATAATTATAATCGATGGCGGATTATGTATATCCTATGAGATAATTAGGATAAAATGGGAATATAGATATATATTCGCTTAATGTAAAAGGGTATAATTGGAGACATCCGATAAATCCTTAGAGGGGATTAAATTATGTATTGATTATCAAAGTAAGGAAAATACTTTGGGATTATTGGTCATCTCTAGATGAGATTGGCAAATATGGCCATTCATATATATTCGGGGAGGAATATATAGTATGTGTATATACTATGTGAATAAAGTATATATATGATATGTTGTAAATGATTTTGAAAATATAAAAATGAATGTTTTCAAAATGGAAAAGAAAAGATTTTCCTAATTAACAAATTATGGTTACACACCTCCCTAAATCGCTATCATAAGGGAAGTTGCGTGCGTATGGTGATGCCCCCTGGCTGATGAATGCAAGGTGGATATAGTACTAGGCCATATGGAGATTATATATTTTATTGCGCTGGTGAGGTGATTCTGGGTGTGGTCATGACTCTCCCGCAGGCATATGGCCGCTTCCCGACGTTGGTAGGTTCCCAGGTTGTCTTATTTGATGGGCCCTGGAAGATGATAGCCATTTAGGGGCGCGTCCTGTGGGAAAACTCAGAGGGACGGCCTTAGATTTGTTAAAGCAATTCGTGATAATGGATTGCCTTTATATGTATTTCCTAGATATAAGAAGGGAAATGGAAGTATGTGATATGATCAAAGCATTTTTATGATAATAAAAATGGCTTTGAGTGCATTCCCTGGATACGAGAAGGGGAATGGGATGTTATAAAACGGAAAAGCATTTTTATGATAATAAAACTGGCTTTTAAAAAGTTATATGTTTTGTTAAAGAAATTCATGATAATGAATTGGATTTTAAATATATTTCCTGGATATAGGAAGGGAAATAGAAGGTTTTGACATGAGTATAGAATACACCTCAGTCCGGGAGATTGATCTGGATGTGTATTATATAGTTGTATTATATGAGTAAATGAATTATCATTCCGGGAGATAGATCCGGATGTATATTGAAATATGAATATATATATATATATATATATATATATATGTATGTATAAATTGGGTGTCGAGGGTCTAATGGATCCCGATGATCGACCTTGCCGCATAGTAGTGTATAGGGGGGTTCCTTGTTTGGATTTCTCTTTGCGAGACACCCCACGCACGAATATGGCATTGTGTTGAGACTGGGGAGGAGTTTAATCCTTAGTGCACTAATATTAGTATTTCTCATATGGTATATCGGTATATATATCTTTCGTGTACTGAGGGTCTAATGGATCTCGATGATTGACCTTGCCGTGTAGTAGTGTATCGGGGGGGGTTCCTTATTTTGATTTCTCTTTGCGAGACACCCCACGCACGAACATGGCTTAGTGTTGAGACTGTGGAGAAGTTTATCCCTTAGTACATTACTTGGACTATCTAGGGTTGATAGTAGTTGGGTGATAGACTAGTTTAGTAGGATAGCTTGACTAGGATGTTTAGAGGGATGCGCTAGGAGTGCACTGTTAGAAGAGAGGTGAGTGGTATCTCATTGGAGTGCGATACCAAACTTAAATATGAGATAAAAAAACCTTTTTCTAAAAATAAGGCATTTATGCACTTGATAAATATTTTCAAAACTCATGTTCTGACCCGTTTATCTACTTTTCCTCTCTTGCTATATATATATATATATATATATATATATATATATATATATATATATATATATATATATATATATATATATTATATAGGTGTCCATACACAGGGACGCCTGGATGACACTTCCTTCGAGTCATACGTCCGCTGCAGCAGCTGTGGATGAGTGCAGGATTTTCGGTAGACGTTTCTACCTTTGTACTCTAGATAGGAGGTGCTGTATAAATATTCGAGCCAATGGCCCAATTGCATTTAGTTATTCTTTTAGCATCCTTAGATATGGTTGTATATTTTTTACCGAGTGTTCGGTTATTTTATTTCATTTCAGTTTCATTTTCGCAAAATTTGTGCGGATGTTTTAATTGTAGTTGTTAAAAAGAGTTGTTAAGTAAAATTTAGACACCAGCCTAATAGGATATTAGTAATTAAATGGATTTTCGAAAGTGATGCTAAGAATGATCCATATGAGACTCCTGTTGTAATTTGATATAGAAGTGATCGCCCGGTATTTTATTAGGTTGGGTGTCACAGTGCAACCCTTGGTTTTCTCTCAAAACCCCTCCTCTTCCTAGAGTTCTCTCCCTTCCTCTCCTTAGAGCTTGTTTGGAAGTCTTAAAAAGGAGATAAAAGAAAGGAAAGGGAGAGAAATTTTCATATTTCCTTCGTATGGGAGTTTAGTTCGTAGGGAAAGTGAGAGGAAATGAGAGAAATTGTTTTTAAATTCTATCAAAATTTTCTCTCCCAAACTTTCCTATCCAATATGGAAAGAAATGTTGAGAAAAGAAAGCCACGGGTCCAAAATTTGATTACATTCCCTTATTTACCCCAATACAATCGGATATACATTAAAGATTCCATCACCCGTGAAACCCTTATGTGATAAACTTGTTGCCTTTTATAAATTTAGTCACCCGTCCGATGCAATTCCAAAACATACATGCTCTGTACCTTTTCCTCTCAACCGTACAGATATGTAAAAGTTTTTTTTTCAAAATTCATATATTCTGTATATATGCATGTCTCCTTGAATACTCTATTTTCACACAGACACACACACGTGTGTGTTAAAACAGTCCTCGAGAAAACAGTCCTTATATAATTTAGGGATTAATTAAATTTAACTGAGATAATTAATTTAATTTTAATCCGGAATGTTGTTTTAAATATTTACTAGCGTGACGAGAGTTAGTAATTATTGGAAATTTGTTATTTGTTGAATGTTACTGGATAATTATAGTAATATATGAGATTTATTTTAATAATATTGTCACGTGTGAATAAAATGACAATTATGGAAATTTAAGTCGGGACGCGCCTGTGTCTTGTCGGGACTAGATGTTGATTAATAAAAGTGAATAAATTATAAGTTGCTCGTATGGTCGTTTTGAGAGCGCCAAAGTGTCCAGAAGGGTCGAGATAGTCAGAAAAGTGTACCCGTGGGTTTAATTTGGGTCTTGGGGTGTTTTTAGGCTTAATTAGCACCCCGGGAGGGCGTTTTGGACATTTCGTAATTATGGGTAATTAAACCCACGAATTTTATAGGGTTATATCAGATGGAAAGTGTCATATTTTAGGGTTAACACAATAAAATACTAATGACGGCCATTGGAGAGGAAGAGGAGAAGCTCTCCAAGGAGTTCTAGGCCAAGAACACCTCCGATTGCACCGCCGTCACCACCAACGCGTAGATCGCGCGACGGGGAATGCAACCACACCAAATTCGTCCACAAATCAGAGACTAAATTTCCAGGCAAGAATCTATCTTGCTTTTATCAAGTTAATGCATCCTTTTATATTAGTCTTAGGTTGATTAGAATTAGTGTTCTTGAAGAAAAATATTAATTGGAGACACAAATTGCATGTTATAATGATAGAGATCATATTCCCGGAAATCCATTTCACATGTAGAGGTTGAGCCACGAATTTCCATGATATTAGAGATAGAAAATCTGGAAAAAGAATGAAATAAATTAAGTTAAAGGAAATATTAGGGTTCATGAGAATTATGTAGAGTTTGGCCCTTTTAACCCATGATTCTTGATGAAAATTCGCATGTGTTACGTAAGATATTGTTTATAATGATATACAACACTTATAGTATAATTGGTTGGAAATTTGGGACTGTAATATGATGGTTTGGAGGAGTTTGGGGTACCAATTCCGTAGCTGGGTTTTCTGCAGTTTCGCCATAATTGCTTGATCGATCGATCGAGCCCAGAGCATCGATCGATCGAAGGTTCGATCGATCGACCCCCTTTCATCAATCGATCGATTCTCCTGGGAAAACTGCATCTTTGCTCGTGTTAGCTTAATCCGATTTTATGAGTAGTAAACCTTGATTAGGGTTGCTAGAATATAATGGAACATAAAGAGGACCAGTAGGGTCAAGAGAAATTCCATAAAGTGGAACTTTAATGTGAAGGGAAATAAAGGGTAACCGAGGAGACTTTCAGACTTAAGAAATTATACGTGTGCTGATTAAATAATCGAAACATCTAATAAGTTGGATTAGAAGGCGAGAGAGGACCTACTGAAATTGTAATTAGATAAAGAAAACACCTCGAGTGACAAGAAGTGAGTTTAGAACAAATTAATTATGAGAATAAAAGGAATGAGGCCGTTATACGATATAAGTGAGTAAGATGTGTAATAACGGATAATTATAATTTTGGGTGGTGAGCGCACCTAATGTGATAATGTAGATGTGAATACATATTTATATATAACGGTGTGATTGTGCATATATCATTTCTGTGTAAAAATCGTACCCGGGCTACTTGCTATCACGGGGTTTCCGCGCTGGGACAGTCTTATCTCGATGGGACCTTTACGGGGGATATTGACTTGTACCCTAGAGCATAAGATTCCAAGGTACAGGCTATCTAATTTATAGTCGGGCGGTCCTAAGAGACGCGTGAGTATGTGCTGACCTCTTGGACTTGGAACTATGTTCGCCTCCATTTGTTTCTGTTTTGTGTTAATACAGTTCGAGTGTGATTCTGAACTAGTATTTCCCTTAGTTTGTGTGATACGGGGACTTGATAGCAGAGTATGCCAGCACCATAGATTTTATGTGGGGTGCCGTTAGTATATATATATAATTTACAAGTGATTGGTATATATATACTTACATATGGAAGTCTAGCAGCATAGATTTTATGTGGGGTGCTGTTTGTATATATATTATACGAGTAATTAATATATATACGTGTAATTATATGAGAACTTTCTACTGAGTAAAATAGTAGTTAAGTAAAGTATGAAATTCATCAACTTCACTGTAAGTATTCGGAAATGTTGTAACAATACGGGATTTTTTTTATAACGTAAGGAATCTTGAAGAGTTAGATTTTCTAAAAGTGAATTTCATAACCTAAATTTCACGTGGTAAAACTTATGGAGAATAAGTTAGAGAGATATATGGGGTTCATTAGTACGACAGACGTGCACACTAGATGAGAGGTGAGAATTCTCAAGAGAGTGTCGCATACTAATATGACTGTTGCATTAGCCGGTAAGCATTTTAAATACTTGCTAAACTATTTTTAAAACTGTTTTACATTCGGGCTCTGACCCGTTTGTTGTTACCTCTTCTCTCTTGTATATATATATATATATGTATTACAGGTTCCCAGCCACTGGGGTGTCTTACTTAGGATCCTTTGGATGGAACGCGCTGTAGCTTTTGTGGAAGTTCCAGGCCATTGCTTAGACGACCTCATTGTTGACTCTACTCCTAGATCAGCTTTATCCAGTAGGGGCATGTGTCGCCCTTTTTCCATTATTTAGTTGGTATTGTCATAGATTGTAATTCTTTTACTTTCAGTACCTTTATTTCGAGATTTATTACTGTCAGTATGTTTTCCTTTAGTATTTTAAATGTTGGGTTTGGTTATTGATGGTTACATTCTTGAATGTTCATTTTTATTCTTATACTAAATGTGTGACTCTTAATATGTTAATGACTAAAGGTTTTATAATTGGATTTAATAAAATGGAAATAAGGTTTTAAATGGTTTTGACACTTAGCTTAATTATTTAGGGTGTTTAAATTGGAAAAGTATTTTAACGATAGTGATGCTAAGAATGAAACAACTGTTCACCTTGATTTTAATTTAATAAAGGAGTGATTGCCCGGTATTTAATTAGGCGGGGTGTCACAGGTGGTATCAGAGCATCAGGTTCTACTGTCCCATAGGATATGTGAGGCTTATTATACTTTCAGCGTTGCTTTGTTTGATATAGAGCCCTATATTTAGGATTATCGATTTCTTTGATGAGATTTCGTTCTTCTTCTATGATGTATATACATTAGTGAACTCTAATTTCGTTCGGATGTGTGCGTGTGCTGAGCGATGACAGATGTCAGAAGAGGACCGTTAAGCGGACATCAGGAGGTAGGGCTCAGTTGAGATTATAAAATATATTCGAGGATGATGACCGTAGTCGAGGTCACCTCTATTATGGCACGAGAAGCCAAGACTAAAAAGGCGACTAAGGCGCAACAATGATTTCCTAATGTTGTTATAGACGAATGAGGTGCGAGGGTAAATTTACCCAACGTGTTACAAAATGGGTAGAGAACTATCTGTGGAAATTCTAGAAATGCGGGAATTGTATGTTTACCAAAGTAGGTGAAGTATCCAAAGGTTTAGATATAGAACGGAGTGTGGCTAACTGAAAGTAAAAATTTAGAGAAAATTTTCTTGGCTTTCGGGACGAAGTCATAATGATGGGAGTCAACTACTAATTTTATAAGTGGAATGCTATGCCTATAGGAGAACCTTAGGTACAGTGTTGACCGTATGTTCCTTCCTTAACTATTCAATATTAGAAGCAAACGTGGTCCTGAACTCATCGCGGGAGGGCATGACAGGGGTCCATTTGTGAGTATGAATCTTAATCGTTAGCAAATTTTGTATCGAATGACATAGATACAAGTGGAGAAATGACTCCAAGTGGGAGATCGACACATAATAATAGTTGATAACACTCAAAGAGGAAATTCTGATGGACGGCCGAATTAGAGGTTGACAACGTCGTATTTTGTCAAAATAGATGATAACGCTTCTTTGTGGGGGGAAGCTAAAAGAATCGAAGAATTTAGTCGAGAATAAGACTGAATACAACGGTGGTGGTGTAGCACCACAAAGGGATGTGGATACACATCAGGGGACCCATTTAAATGATTCGGATAGTTGAATTCTTACCAAGCGATGGTAAATTTAGTAAAGATTATTACAGATAGTGACATGTTCTTTAGGGCCTAAAAGGCTAAGGGTATAACCGAGGTAGCCAACAGGAACAGAGTCTACTAAAGTTCGAGAGAAGGACAATCCTAACCGGGTTAGTAGGACAGGTGATAAGTGAATTATGTGTTGGGGAATTTTTGTGCGGAGTGAGATCGCTCACGATAATATGTTTCGAAGTGAGAAAAAGGACAAGAATACGGTGCCTAGTAAAAGACAACGATTAAAGTAATTTTGTTTGGTTTGAGTATACGTGTTACGTCCAGAAACCACTTGTACAGTCAAGACGATTGGCAAGGTGGAAGTATAAGATATATCCTCAGAGGATGAGGCATGTTTATGTGACACGAGCGAGTCACCATATTTTGTTCATTTCTATATTAGCATGTGAGACGAGTTTAATGCATATAATTATAACCGTTGCCATTATGTGAATATTTTCCCTAGTGTAGCGGGATTTTTTTTTTTTAGTGCTATCCGCGGAGGATGAATGTGTATATTAACAGTGTTACGTATTTTATTGAGGTTACTCTTCGTAGTGATGCGATATACGAGTATGGTATTATCTTTGATAAAACATTATAGAAATGGTTAGTACGATAATGAGCATTTATTGCAAGGCTATCGGAGTAGTTGCATTAGTGCAGCATGTTTTGTTTTGGCGAGGCTTTACCTGTAAGAAGGTTGGACTTTCACTTATATTATATATCCCAGAGACTTCGGAGGAGATAGTGGGCTCGAGATATTCGATGCCAATGTATGTATAGACTTTGCCAATATGATTCAGTATGTATCGGGATTTACCGTTGGGAGAAAAGATTTGACTCAGTATTATGTTTAGCGCTCCGGACTTAGTGATAGGAAGAGTGCATTGTTATATTTATCCTTTAGAGATGTGGGAGTTAAGAGTTATACCCCTATTATTAGGGAAGGGAATTTTGAGAATTTTGATCGTATGTATCCGAGGTTTAAAGAATGTAATTACCATCAACCAATACGGTACGATAGTGAAATTGGTGAAACGTTCTTTGTTAAGCATAATTACAAGAGAAATTATAACTTTTCTGTCAAGAGACGGAATAAAGGGGTACATGCCACGGACGGAGGACCTAACGGATTTCGATAATCGAAAGTGCTAGGTAGTAGTGTATCGGGGGGGTTCCTTATTTGGATTTCGCTTTGCGAGACATCCCACGCATGGAACTTAGCTTAAGGTTGGAAATAGGGAGACGTTTGATCACTATTCCATGAGTTCGGTACCCTGGTCGAAATGGGATCAAGTAATTATGTATGTAAGTTGGAAGTTGAATTTTGTTTTAAAGCTGTTGGAGCCGGATTTTGTGGCAAGAAAGCATTGAAAGTTACCCCCACGAGTTCAGGGGTGGAACGATGATAAGGAGGATTTAAAAAAAATTGAATTCTAGGGTGATTGAGAGTACCCAAATGTCGTAACCGCGTTCAAAACACGAGGTGAATAAAGAGTTGGAATGATTTTTAGCATGGATTATCTAGAAAGAACTTTATTATACAAAAGAGATGACCTGTAATTATTTTGATGAATAGAGCGTTAGTGATTTATTTTGGTTATTGTACCTATTAGGGAAAATTGTTGAACCTATCTGAAGAAGGTTGAAATTTTTTGTTTCCCTTTTGGTCTACTCATTATGTATTTTTAGGTTTAGTTAGTTTTACAGATGAATAGCACTCCGTTCGCTCTCCCAGGGTGGTCGGGGTGTTGCAAAAATGTGGGCATCTTGGTTAACTGCAGGTAAAATCGTCCGAGTCGAGGGACGTGGTAATGGACGTGTGGAATTATATGTTTGTGGGACTAGCATAACGAAGTGGAAATAATGGAGTGTATTACACGTCACATGAGGGGAGATAATCCATACATAAGTGTGCAATTAGAATAGCACACCCTAATTTGAATTGGAAGACTGTGGGAAGCCATTTAAGAAGAGTAATCCTTGAATGGAGCAGAATTAGATGATTATGAAGAACATTCAGAGCGGAGTTGTTAGTAGGCAAGTGTGAGAGCGACTTGCACACACAAAGGGTGATGATGTTAGTATGGTACAAGAGATCCAGAAGTGCACTTCGTGGAGAGAAGAGCACGGGTTGAAACTTTCGGTATACTCCAAGGAAGGAAGGGGAGTATTACATGTCACTTAATGTGAGACATTTCAAGGGAAAATCGATGTTTAGCGGGACGTAATGAGTAGTCTCTACATGCACCGCCCATAGGTAAGGTCTGGTTGAAAGAGGAGGATCAACCAAAGAATTTTGTGTTATCGACAATTCCTGAAATTGGAAGAGGTCGGTAAAGTTCTTGGATGGATTGCCATCCTCAAAATAAGATCAAGGGTTCATCCCGAACATGTGAATTAAGTCTCCGAGAAGGAAGTGATTGATATTCCTTTAGGCTGGTTTACAATATTAACTAGTATACCCCAGACTTCCTTTGAAAGGAAGGATCGCGCCAGTACATGGTCCGGCGCAGTATAAATTTCTGAATCAGGATGAAATTGGTGAATCCCACCTTTGATATGGGATCTCAGGAACCAGCGGAGATAAGGTTTCGTTTCAAGTAGGATGTATCACCCTTAGCCAGGGAATAGGCGCACGGTGATTAAAGATTAGTGGAGCCACGTGAAGGATATTTTGGAATCGTGGTACGATGATTTCAGGAATGCTTTGTAGAAGCATTCGCACCTGTTTGTCGCGTAAGAGGTGCTTATTAAGGTTTTGTTATGCAAGAACCTCGACTATTCTCCTTCCGTATGTTTAGGGGTGAGTAGATAATCAGAATTTTTGGATCAGTCGAGGAAATATTCAAACTATGGTGGAATTCCACGACTGTTTTAGGCGAACAAGTGGTCAAATGTTCGTATGGTCTTCTCAGAATGGGAATTTCGTATATGAATAAATTCGAGTAGTTGTCATGTAGTGAGGTGCGGTCTCCTAATGATAGTGAGATAATGGAAAATTATAACGTATTGGCATGACCTATTCGAATGTTGTTGGTTGGGAGCGCCATGTGAAGTGTCTCCAATGAGAATGTAAAATAAGCTTGCTGTGAGGAAAGGGCTATAGTGATTGAGCGTCGTACTGTGTAGATAGTTTGTGTACGGAAAAGGATATCCAAAATTGTGCTACCTGATAGGCCTTATTTTCCGAATTTCGGGACGAAATTCAGTTATTAGGGGGGAAGTATGTAATACCCCGTATTTTTATGGCTTTTAAATTTAGGGATTAATTAAATTTAATTGACATAATTAATTTAATTTTAATCTGGAATGTTGTTTTAAATATTTACTAGCGTGACGAGAGTTAGTAATTATTGGAAATTTTTTATTTGTTGCATGTTACTGGATGAGAATAGTAATATATGAGATTTATTTTTATAATATTGTCACATGTGAATAAAATGATAATTATGGAAATTTAAGCCGGGACGCGCCAGTGTCGTGTCGGGACTAGATGTTGATTAATAAAAGTGAATAAATTATAAGTTGCTCGTATGGTCATTTTGAGCGCGCCAAAGTGTCCAGAAGGGTCGAGATAGTCAAAAAAGTGTACTCGGGGGTTTAGTTTGGGTCTCGGGGCGTTTTTAGGCTTAATTAGCACCCCGGGAGGGCGTTTTGGACATTTCGTAATTATGGGTAATTAAATCCACGAGTTTTATAGGGTTATATCATATGGAAAGTGTCATATTTTAGGGTTAACACAATAAAATACTAATGACAGCCATTGGAGAGGAAGAGGAGAAGCTCTCCAAGGAGTTCTAGGCCAAGAACACCTCTGATTGCACCGCCGTCACCACCAACGCGTAGATCGCGCGACGGGGAACGCAACCACACCAAATTCGTCAACAAATCAGAGAATAAATTTCCAGGAAAGTATCTATCTTTCTTTTATCAAGTTAATGCATATTTTTATAGTAGTCTTAGGTTGATTAGAATTAGTGTTCTTGAAGAAAAATATTAATTGGAGACACAAATTGCATGTTATAATGATAGAGATCATATTCCTGGAAATCCATTTCACATGTAGAGGTTGAGCCACGAATTTCCATGATATTAGAGATAGAAAATCTGGAAAAAGAATGAAAGAAATTAAGTTAAAGGAAATATTAGGGTTCATGAGAATTATGTAGAGTTTGGCCCTTTTAACCCATGATTTTTGATGAAAATTCGCATGTGTTACGTAAGATATTGTTTATAATGATATACAACACTTATAGTATAATTGGTTGGAAATTTGGGACTGTAATATGATGGTTTGGAGGAGTTTGGGGTACCAATTCCGTAGCTGGGTTTTCTGCAGTTTCGCCATAATTGCTTGATCGATCGATCGAGTCTAGAGCATCGATCGATCGAAGGTTCGATCGATCGACCCCCTTTCATCAATCGATCGACCCTCCTGGGAAAACTGCATCTTTGCTCGTGTTAGATTAATCCGATTTTATGCGTAGTAAACCTTGATTAGGGTTGCTAGAATATAATGGAACATAAAGAGGACCAGTAGGGTCAAGAGAAATTCCATAAAGTGGAACTTTAATGTGAAGGGAAATAAAGGGTAACCGGGGAGACTTTCAGACTTAAGAAATTATACGTGTGCTGATTAAATAATCGAAACATCTAATAAGTTGGATTAGAAGGCAAGATAGGACCTACTGAAATTGTAATTAGATAAAGAAAACACCTCGAGTGACAAGAAGTGAGTTTAGAACAAATTAATTACGAGAATAAAAGGAATGAGGTCGTTATACGATATAAGTGAGTAAGATGTGTAATAACGGATAATTATAATTTTGGGTGGTGAGCGCACCTAATGTGATAATGTAGATGTGAATACATATTTATATATAACGGTGTGATTGTGCATATATTATTTCTGTGTAAAAATCGTACCCGGGCTACTTGCTATCACAGGGGTTTCCGCGCTGGGACAGTCTTATCTCGATGGGACCTTTACGGGGGATATTGACTTGTACCCTAGAGCATAAGATTCCAAGGTACAGGCTATCTGATTTATAGTCGGACGGTCCTAAGAGACGCGTGAGTATGTGCTGACCTCTTGGACTTGGAACTATGTTCGCCTCCATTTGTTTCTGTTTTGTGTTAATACAGTTCGAGAGTAATTCCGAACTAGTATTTCCCTTAGTTTGTGTGATACGGGGACTTGATAGCAGAGTATGCCAGCACCATAGATTTTATGTGGGGTGCCGTTAGTATATATATAATTTACGAGTGATTGGTATATATATACTTACATATGGAAGTCTAGCAGCATAGATTTTATGTGGGGTGATGTTTGTATATATATTATACGAGTAATTAATATATATACGTGTAATTATATGAGAACTTTCTACTGAGTAAAATAGTAGTTAAGTAAAGTATGAAATTCATCAACTTCACTGTAAGTATTCGGAAATGTTGTAACAATACGGGATTTTTTTTATAACGTAAGGAATCTTGAAGAGTTAGATTTTCTAAAAATGAATATCATAACCTAAATTTCACGTGGTAAAACTTATGGAGAATAAGTTAGAGAGATATATGGGGTTCATTAGTACGATAGACGTGCACACTAGATGAGAGGTGAGAATTCTCAAGAGAGGGTCTCGTACTAATATGACTGTTGCATTAGCCGGTAAGCATTTTAAATACTCGCTAAACTATTTTTAAAACTGTTTTACATTCGGGCTCTGACCCGTTTGTTGTTACCTCTTCTCTCTTATGTATATATATATATATGTATGTATTACAGGTGCCCAGCCACTGGGGTGTCTTACTTAGGATTCTTTGGATGGAACGCGCTGTAGATTTTGTGGAAGTTGCAGGCCATTGCTTAGACGACCTCATTGTTGACTCTACTCCTAGATCAGCTTTATCCAGCAGGGGCATGTGTCGCCCTTTTTCCATTATTTAATTGGTATTGTCATAGATTGTAATTCTTTTACTTTCAGTACCTTTATTTCGAGATTTATTACTGTCAGGATGTTTTCCTTTAGTATTTTAAATGTTGGGTTTGGTTATTGATGGTTACATTCTTGAATGTTCATTTTTATTCTTATACTAAATGTGTGACTCTTAATATGTTAATGACTAAAGGTTTTATAATTGGATTTAATAAAATGGAAATAAGGTTTTAAATGGTTTTGACACTTAGCTTAATTATTTAGGGTGTTTAAATTGGAAAAATATTTTAACGACAGTGATGCTAAGAATGAACCAACTGTTCACCTTGATTTTAATTTAATAAAGGAGTGATCGCCCGGTATTTAATTAGCCAGGGTGTCACATATATCAGGTATATAGTACCTGATAAAAGTTCATTTGGTTATACATATAGTACCTGTTAAATTTCATTTGGTTATAATATATAATTTTTACTTGTTTGTTATATTAATTAGCATAAAAAAAGTTATATTTTTTGAAGTAATCTTTTCCCATTTACTAGATCTATAATCAAGACAATGAGAAAACAAATGAACTCATCATATTGGTGAGAAGTAGACAATTAGTTGGAGTTGAAGTTTTGTATCAAATAATTAATTATATTGCACATTGAAGACTTCGTAGAGATCGACATATATGGGGTTCATTAACCGAACGGCAAAGAGTACGAGATGAATTAATGTTATAAATTACCATGTCCGAAGGGTGTCACGATGTTATATGCATCAGCCCACAAGCTTGTATAACACTTTGCAAAACATTAGAAAATTTTGGTCGGTTATTATCGACTCAACGAGTGTCAGTTGAAGAGCAAGTTGCCACGTTCCTTCACATATTGTCAAAATATGTAAGGAACCACACAATTTAATTTTTCTTTCGCCAATCCAGTGAACCGTTAGTCGTCATTTTCGTAATGTTTTGAAAGAAATAATAACTATGAAAGAAATATTTTTGCGACAACCCACTAGAGTACAAGTTCCTCCTCAAATACTTCACAACGATCGATTTTTTTCCTTACTTTATGGTACCTTAATGAAATTGGTTTCCATTTTGATAGTTTCAATTATATTGAATTATATGGACATTCACGTACCATATTTATGCCGGGATTGCGTTGGGGAAATTGATGGCACCCGTGTTCATGTCAAAGTGGGTGGGAGAAAATATTTCCCAACACAAAATGTGTTGGCTGCATGTACATTTGATTTAAAATTTACCTACGTACTACTTAAGTGGAAAGGGATTTCTTCGGACTCTAGGATTATAAAAAATGCACTTACGAGATAAGATATATTGAAAATAACTAATGGTAAATTTTTATTACTATACAAATTTGTATTATGATACAAATTTTTATATATTTTTTTAATGGGTATACCAACCGCTATCATTTTAATAGGCAAATTTTATCTTATTGATGCGGGGTTCATGAATAGGAGCGGGCTTTTCGAACCTTTTAGAGGTGTTTATTACCCCTTAAAAGAGTACTCCACTCGACAACCTAAGAAATTTCGAGAGTTATATAACCATCGTCCTGCATCACTACGCAATGCAATTGAACAAGCGTTTCGGGTATTGAAGAGGATATTTCCAATTATAAGAAGCAGAGCCGAATTATTATTTTCTATTCACACACAATCTGAGATTATTCTAGCATGTTGAATTCTATATAATTACCTAATGGAGGCAAACCCTAATGAAAAGCAGTTGATGAAGAGCTTGAAAATGAAGACCCAGATGAAGACGATGAAGTTGGCCCTCCACGGGATGGCGATGAGGATGACGCACGAGGAAAATATATAAGAAATTGCATAGCGACTAATATGTGGAATGATTATGTGTTATGGTTGCAAGTTCTCATAAATTTAAGTTTAAGTAATTAAAAATTGAATTATGATAAGTATTGGAGAGTTTAATTTAATGTAAATGTTGGTATTTATTTTTATGTTAATTTTTTTTTATTTATATAAGGCACTATTTTATGTTTGCATGTTTTCTGTATACTAATAATAACAGTAAAAATAAAAGATGTTGCATATTGACTAATATTTATGCTTGTGCATAGATACTAAGAATGAGCCTGAAAATAAAAGATGATGGCGCAAAAAAAATTCATTTGACTTGGACGCCTCAAATGGATGATGTGTTCATTGAACCAATGCTTCACCAGGATGGTGAAGGAAATGGGATTGATGGAACTTTCACAACTACTGCGTACAGTAATATTTTGAGCGAGTTGCATGAAAATATTCCTAATATGGAGCTTACAAATGAGCATTTAAAAAATCAACTAAAACTTCTAAAAGAGCATTTTAATAAATGCTATGATTTGTTTAAAAATTCGAGTGGTTTTGCCTGGAGTTCGACAACTAAAATGTGGAGCACTGAGCCTGAAGTTTGGGAAAATTTAATCCAAGTATGTATTTCAAATTATTTTAAGTAAATTAGTTTGCTAAAAATAATATATTAATTGTTCATTATTATTTTATGATAGGCCAAACCTGATGCGAAAAAATGGATCGTTAAACTGTCACACCTCGCCTAATTATGGCGTCGACGGCCACCAAAACTGAGCTGGGCGTGAGTAAATAAATACCATTCTTAGCATGAGATATATATGAGACATATATAATTAATCAACAAGATAAATGATAATCAATCCCAAAAGATAAACCATTCAACTAAGCGATAAAATATTCAACTCCATGCTAAACTCAAAGAAAATACAATCTCTAATAATATAAAACTGGATAGTTTCCAACTAAATCTAGTGAAAATAACTGGATAAAACCTATACAACTTTGGAACCGAAAGTCCCAATCCACATACTAATTCTGAAAAAAGTTAGTCAACGCACGAGGTCAGAGCCCCGATCATGAATGCACACTACTCCCATCGATTAGGATCCTTGAATCTAAACAGTAGCATGATACTCAATAAATATCACAATAGAGTATTATAATTAAATGAGATAGTTAAACACGATAAATATAAAACCATCTACCTATAAGAATCCCCATTTAAAAAGAACACACCAATATCATTTTAAATTCCCAAGTCCCGCGGAGTTAATCTTTTATTAATTAACCCAAATTACCAAATTTTGCAATTATTTATGTTCTTACTTCAATAATTATTAGGTATGGTGGTCTTCCCACTACGGGTCATAATTCACCAAAATTCATTATAGAGGTCCTCCCGCCATGAGTGATAATTCACAAAATATGTCACACTTCCCCTTGTCAATAGCCAGCCGAAATTCATTTAAACTGTCGATTCCCCTGCAATACGACAAGGTTCCAACACACGACACGACATAAATCGCCCAAGCTGACTCGGTTAAACTGTCGATCACTAACAATTATGTCGCCACCAATTTTAATACCCGTTTTTATCTTAGGCATTAATTCTCAATTTCTCTCAATTTCACAATTAACCTAATCCACCACCCTTATTATCGATGTGAGATCCTCAAAATACCCCTTAGTCCCATACCTAAGGGTCCCCAAGTTATCATTACGTCCTATCCTATGTATAGGATGATTTTCTAACACAAACCTCGACCTAGTCTCAAGCCTAGGCTAGCGTAATGACGATAAAGTAACAAAAATCGGCCCACCCCCGACATAATAAAGTCACAATAATCTACCCACACTAGTCCCATACCTAAAAGGGGTAAATCATTAAAAGGCCTACCCACTAGTCCCACACCTAAAAGGCATCCTAAAAATATAGGGAGAGCATAAATACCCAACAACCCATCGTCACAAAGGAAAATAATAAAACCAATAAGTCACATAAATAAGCACAATTAATCAATGTACCAAACTACGCATGATAGCCCAATCCAATTAAATCTTAATTTAATTATCACATCGGCTAAAACAACCAATTAATCTTATTTAATTATTTTAAACTAAATACACCGAGATTACATCATTAACACATCATATTTCCGATTTCATCATCTTAACACAAATCACGTGAGTTATACGCTCCCAAATCAATTAATTCGAGACAAGAATTTTTCTACATGCAACCTACACCAACAAAATCCAAAATTCACTCATGAATCCTATGCACCCAAGGATTATGAATATTATTCATACTAAGAGATTTCATAAAAAAGCCCTAAGTTTTATTTTTCCACTTTCTCTAATCATATTTCTAATTGATTTTAAGAAAGACATGAGATTAAAGTTTAGGCAACACTTAAAACGCATAATACTAAAGGAAAAGAATAAAGTATTCATGCATGTGATTAGTTGGATAAAAATATGAGTAGAAGGTTGAACTCTTCTTCAGAAAACACCAATTAAGCCTTCTAATCTAAGGTTGAAATCTTGAATAAGTTTGGGGCGATGGTTTGTAGATTAAAGGGAGTAATTTTGGAGAGGTCTTCTGGTTGAAAAGTTTGAGAAAAGGTGATTTCAAAAGTCCATCCATGAAATAGTTTTGATATATAAAGGATTAAGAGTTTGATTAAGAAAAGAGTTCTAATCATATACAAAAACTCGAAAAAAATCATTACAGACAATCGAACAATTAGAATGGCTTGAAATTTCAGTATGTTGTAACGAAGGACGAGACAGGACTGCTGTGAAAAATTCAGCTCAATTGGACGGTCGAATTTCTAAAATTATTATTTTTATCCTCCTTAGCTCGGATCCTCCCCTGATTTTTATACAAAAAGTTATAATTTCCAAATTTTTAATCCCGATTTAAATTCCACTTAAAACCTTATTTTTATATATAAAAACTAACATATTTAATTATTAAAAAAATTAAATCCAAGATTTTATTTTCTCGAATTTTTCAAAATTAGTTTAAAAAATACTTATATAAGAAAATCGGGGTTGTTACATACTTCCCCATTAGCAAAGAATTTCGTCCTCAAAATTAGACGAAGCATACACATCGCGTAAACCTCGCAAAAAAAAATATGGATCACATATGCCAACCTGTAGGATGCCATAATTGGGAGCCCATACACCCAATTCTACGCGCACATACCCCACGAGCAACAAAATAATATATATTGCATATAAACATACGCATAAATATGAAAATAACAGCTTACCACACGCTCTGACAAATCCCCTCTCAATCCTATATCCGAAAGTCATCAAAATGCTAACATCCTCAAATTAAATCTCAACATCAAAAATCGATACATACGATACCTAACATCTGCACTAAAATATCTAAAATAATTATCGTCTCCAAAATTCATTTTAAGGATCCTCACATTAAGCTTACTAATTCTAAACCCAATGCCTACGACGTCTTTAGCACAAAGATTCACATCTCCAAGAAATACATCTAACACGTATACTAGACCCTCTACCATAAGGAGTATGAATCAACAAATGGAATCAAATATCGGCAACGCGGAAGCTAAACGGACTCATAACATACGAAGTCTAAGACCATGCTTTGATACCATCTGTCATGCCCCCGCATAATTCTAGCGTCGGCGGCCACCAAAACTGAGCCGGGCGTGAGTAAATAAATACCATTCTTAGAATGAGACAGATATGAGACATATAAAATTAATCCACAAGATAAATGATAATCAATCCCAAAAGATAAACCA
Organism: Sambucus nigra; assembly: GCA_949130495.1. Lineage (NCBI taxonomy): Eukaryota > Viridiplantae > Streptophyta > Magnoliopsida > Dipsacales > Adoxaceae > Sambucus > Sambucus nigra. The sequence continues at coordinate 352,386,659 of OX422208.1, read as the reverse complement.
TCCAACTAAGCGATAAAAGATCCATCTCCATGCTAAACTCAAAGTAAATCCAATCTCTAATAATATCAAACTGAATAGTCTCCAACCGAATCCAGTGAATATAATTGAATAAAACCTACACCACTTTGGAACCGAAAGGCCCAATAATAACCATTAATTGAGTCTCAATACAAGTGAAAAGGAGTAGAAAACTAAACTAAATCAATACGCATAAGGTAGAGCAACTCCAATTAGACCTCCAAGCAATTCTCCAAATAATTCTATGCAGCTTCTCCACATACTAATCCTGAAAAAAGTTAGTCAATGCACGAGGTCAGAGTCCTGAGCATGAATGCATACTACACCCCTCAATTTGGATCCTTGAATCCATACAGTAGCATTATACGTAATAAATATCACAATAGAGTATTTTAATTAAATGAGATCGTTAAACGCGGTAAATATAAAACCATCTACCCTCAGGAATCCCCATTTAAAAAGAACACACTAATATGATTTTAAACTCCCAAGTCCCGCGGAGTTAATCTTTTATTAATTAACTCAAATTACCAAATTTCTCAATTATTTATGTTCTTACTTCAATAATTATAAGGTATGGCGGTCCTCCCGCCGCGGGTGATAATTCACCAAAATTCATTATAGCGGTCCTCCTGCCACGGGTGATAATTCACCAAATATGTCAAACTTCCCCTTGTCAATAGCCAGCCGAAATCCGTTTAAACTGTCGATTTCCCCGCAATATTACAAGGTTCCAATAAACAAAATGACATAAATCGCCCAAGTTGACCCGATTAAACTTTTGATCACTGGCACATTATGTCGCTACCAATTTTAATACCCGTTTTTATCTTAGGCATTAATTCTCAATTTTTCTGAATTTCACAATTAACAAAATCCCCCACCCTTATTATCGATGTGAGATCCTCAAAATACCCCTTAGTCCCATACCAAAGGGTCCCCAAGTTATCAATACGTCCTACCCTATGTATAGGATGATTTTCAAACACAAACCTTGACCTAGTCTCAAGCCTAGACTAGCATAACGAAGATAAAGTAACAAAAATCAGTCCACCCCCGACATAATAAAGTCGCAATAATCTTCCCTTACAAGTCCCATAACTAAAAGGGGTAAATCATCAAAAGGCCTACCCACTAGTTCCATACCTAGAATACATCCTAAAAATATAGGGACAGCATAAATACCCAACAACCCATCGTCAAAAAGGAAATTAATAAAGCCAACAAGTCACATAAATAAGCATAATTAATCAATGTACCAAACTACTCATGATATCCCAATTAATTTAAATCTTAATTTAATTATCACATCGACAAAAAACCCAATTAATCTCATTTAATTATTTTAAATTAAATTCACCGAGATTACATCATTAACACATCATATTTCTAATTTCATCATCTTAACACAAATCACGTGAGTTATATGCCCCCAGATAATGTAATTCAAGACTAGGGTTTTTCTACATATAACCCACACCAACAAAATCCAAAATTCACTCATGAATCCTACGCACCCAAGGGTTATGAATATTATTCATATTAAGAGATTTCATAAAAACAGTCCTAAGTTCTATGTGTCCACTTTCTCTAATTAGATTTCTAATTGATTTTAACAAAAACATGAGATTAAAGTTTAGGCAACACTTAAAATGCATAATACTAAAGGAATGGAATAAACTATTCATGCCTGTGATTAGTTGGACAAAAATCGGAGTAGAAGGTTGAACTCCTCTTCAGAAAACACCAATTAAGCCTTCTAATCTAAGGTTGAAATCTTGAATAAGTTTGGGGCTATGGTTTGTAGATGAACGGGAGTAATTTTGGAGAGGTCTTCTGGTTGAAAAGTTTGAAAAAAAGTGATGTCAAAAGTCCATCCACGAAATAGTTGTGATATATAAAGGATTAAGAGTTTGATTAAGAAATGAGTTCTAATCATATACAAACTCTCGAAAAAAATCATTACGGACGATCAGATCCTCAAAATGGCTTGAAATTTTAATGTCTTGTAGAAAACGGCGAGACAGGACTGCTGTGAAAAATTCAGCTCGATCGGACAGTTGGATTTCTAAAAATATTGTTTTTATCCTTTTTAGCTCGGATCATCCCCGGATTTTTATACAAAAAGTTATAATTTCCAAATATTTAATCCCGATTTAAATTCCACTTAAAACCTTATTTTTATATATAAAAACTAACATATTTAATTATTAAAAATTATTAAATCCAAATTTTATTTTTCTCGAATTTTTCAAAATTTGTTTAAAAAAATACCTATTTAAAAAATCGAGGTTGTTACATAAACTTGTCAATAACAATGATAAGTTGGCGGAGCTATTTGCCAATAATAAAGTCACACGTGACGACGCTGAGATAGCTAATGAAAAGAAGCTTCATTGGGATAAATCTATTGATGAGAGTGATAACATTACCATTGATGATATCGATTTGGATGATGATATTATTCTAGAAAGTTTTGGTAGTGATTCAGTTGAAGGCGGGAATGCGATGCTCAATAAAATGCATAATCAACGCGATGACACAACACCATCAAAGGGGGAAAAAAGACTTCATAAAATGAAAATGAAAATAATCTTTTGAAAAGTGCTCTTGAAAATGTGGCCAATGCAATCCAAGAGGGAAATACAGTCATTAAAGAATCTCGTCCACGCAATTACTCGGAGTCATAATTTTTTGGAGTTGGGTCTATTGGAGTACATCAACATTTTATCAACGATGCATATCTTTTTCTCGTACAAAATCCTGATAAAGCAAAGATAGTGTTCGGTTGCCCTTTCGAAAGACTCTTGGTAATTTTGGAGAAAATGATGGTGATTAATCGTGCACCGTGATGCATTATGAAGTTTATGTTTTGGAGATATCTTTCCTAATGAATAATTTAGTGTCGTTTTTTGGACTATGTTTAAGACTTATTACTATGGTTTGAGACATTTTATTACTATCTTTTTTATCAAGACATATAATTCATTATTATGTCGGTATGCATTATGAATTACTATGTTATTATCTTCTTTAAAATGTTATAACATGTTTGTTAGCTATAAGGGTATAAACGTTTTTTTTTCTTTTTTTTCCTTTACTTTCTTCTCAACTCACAAACAAGGAGTAAAGAAACTAACTTTCTTTTCTCCTGTGAACTCACAAACAGAGGAAAGAAAGTCATTTTCCTTTCCTTTCTTTTCTCTTCTCTCTTAATAAAACTTTCCTTTCTTTTCTTTTCTCTCCAAAACTCGCAAAGGAGGCATTAGTCTTTTGGTAAATGATATCTTGGTTTAACACACTCTAATCTTAAATAATAAAATTCCAATCCCGCGGGTACTATTCCCCTTCCTCGAAAAATGACCAAAATACCCCTCTAGGGTGTCCTTTTGGTTCCAAATTGACCCTAGACCCAAATCAAACCTCCGGGTAGACTTTTCTGCCTATTTCAACCCTTATGGACTCAACGGCACAGTTGAAATGACCTTATGGATGACTTAAAAATAATTTCCCTATTTTCCCTTTTAATTTAGTCTCGACACGACTCACACGCACGTCTCGACTTAATTTCAATAATTCGCGTATTATTCGCTCGCAACCATGTAATCATATATTACTTTTAATCACTAAGTAATATTCAGTATCAATCACATATTACTTTATTCTCTAGTAATATTATATCCAGATTAATTCCAATTATTATTCATAATAAATTCCAATTAATCCCCATATTACTTTTAATTAATCCCATATTAAAAGTCATTAAAATTGCGGGGTAATACATACTCCCCCCCCCCCCCCCCTACAATGGAATTTCTTCCCGAAATTCAAAAAAGCTTTACTAGATAAGCACAACTATGGCTATATGTTGCGCATCGCATCCTGACTCTTACAAGTAAACTACACTATACCGCCCATACAATATGCTATCAAATACCCTTAATAATAAACACCTCACGTATATTCGTTTTAAACTCCAGGTTACCTTTTCACGTAGGTTCTTGCCCAAACCGTATCGTTTAAGTTTCACTACTTAAACTTTATTTTGGATATTCGTCATCTAGCCTTCTACTATTTGCACCTTAGTAGATTAATCGTTTTTAAGATACATACGGTCTTATCTCACAACGATCGCCCATAAGTAGGTTATTTGTGTAGTATATATTTTACACACATGATATACTAAGTACCAAATCATCTCTAATCTTCGCAATAATACCTAGTCCCCCATCTTTAGCTAACAAGCAGGAGGACAACAAGGCTTACTGTGCCATACCTCAACTGGTGACATGCCCAAAAGTGAATTTATATGAGTTATTGTACACAAACTCCATGAGTGGAAGGGACTACGCTCGTCCTCCCCAAAGGTTCAAGGGTACACATATAATTTATTTTCCAACATCTGATTAGTCCGCTTATTCTGCCCATTCGTCTGTGGATGATAGGTCGTACGCAATCACAACTCGGCACCTATGGTCTTGTGAACACTCTCCTAAAATGGAAATACAAATATATTATCCCAATTGGACACGATATCAAGCGGTACCCCATGTAACCTCACTATCTCGGTTATAAAGATCGACGCATATTGCCCTGTAGTATGATCAGTCCTAACTGCCATAACATGAGATACTTCGATCAACCGATCCACTATCACCCATATAGGATCCTAACCCCTCTAGGAAGTAGTTACCTTTGAGATAAAAATCTTGGAATGCTTTACCATTCTACTGGTTGATAAATACCTACTGGTTTCGGATGGTCTACTCTTTACCAACAGACAGGTGACCCATTACTAATGAATTTAGCAATATTTCTCTTCATTGTAGCCCATCACCATTGTCATTTTTAACCTAATACATTTTATATTCTCTCAAATGTGCCTCTAATCGTGATCCATGTGACTTTGCCTCACTGCGTGTTAGAATCCCTTTTCCCGCTCAAAAAAATCAGTTTCTTGTGAAACATAAGCTTCTGGGTAATCTTACAAAATAAGCATCGACATCCCTGGCTAAAAGTTGTCGATTTCACATTATAATCATAATCCACTTCCTGATTCAATCACCTAGGGAGCACATACACCCAATATCTCACGCCTTATTGTACCAATAATATGTACCACTCGTAAATCTATTTTCGTGCACTTGTCATGATGATAGGGTAGGAGTACACTCACCCACCCCACTAGTCATAATTTAATCACTCTTTCGGTGGCCTCATTGTTCTATTCATAATGATATCGGGACTAGGCTTCTTGTCCTACCTTAAATCATAATAGAATTATCATCTCTTAATTATATTCTTGTATATGTATAATGCCCAAAGTACGAAACCTATGTACTATCGACCAAACTTCTCTCCAACTCCCGACGTTTGCTAGTTTCGCGTAGGATGTCTCGCAAAGCAAAATCCAAACAAGGAACCCTCCTGATACACTACTACCTAACATAGTCGATCATCGAGATTCGTAAGGCCCTCAGTAATATGTACATTCCCATAATCTCCGTATGTTAAAAAAAATCTACTTATGCACCTTAGAAATAACATGAAACATGACACTCTCCTGAGCTATATTTTTCTGCTCGGTAAAGATCACAATGTATCCTGAGTCACATTGATAAATAAATTCCTATACACTGGGTTTACATATAACTAGACAACATACTCACTGAAGTCGATGATACCATGAAATTTTCATATATATTTATAGGCCCAACCCTATTTTAGGTGGCCTCGCCACATTAATATTACTCACTCAAAAAATCCATCACGATAGGCCTATCATTCAATCTACTATCGTTTCAACATTCAGTAATTAATCACAACAAATTACCATAATAAGCTCTACTTTGAGAACTCAAAGTAGTAGGAAATTATAACAGTAAAATATGTTATCACTCAAGGGCAACATCAAAAAGTCCCATTGTCAACTATAAATACGTTTGCAACCCGACTGTTAAAACTAGTATACCCACTAATCCCTTACTAAAAAAACTGAAACAATACTTCATTAGTCTCACCTGATCGTAGGGTCCCCACATTCACTTATCGCAACCAAAACAACCCCTGATCACCAACAATCGTTATACAGCTAGAATTTCACCCAATAGTTGCTTCCTCCTCATTGTGAGAAAATTATTCTGTTCTACGGCTATAAGCCCATCATTGAAACATCGGTCCCAAATCTCTAGGCCTCAATTATGGCCTTACTGGCCTTCCTTTTACTTCCCGGGCCCTATCGACCCTAAAATACGGTATGCTATAGTTGTTGAGGACTCCACTGGTCGTGCGTAATCCCACTACTCTCAGGTTGTAAATTTCCTGGGCCCAATTCTCTTGACCAAATTCCACCACTGGAAATTTCACTCCTTGAGTTGTTATGCCTTACTAGCATGGTTTACCATTCCCAATCTTATCAGTCTCATTTCTCAATGTGGACACATGCAATACTGGTAACCCCACTTTCTATACATAGGGAAATTTCCCCATCACTGGAAACTACTGACCATTTTGGAATGTCCTTATCTCGGATCTAGCAATCTTTGTTCCCACTTGCTATTTTCTTTGTTCCTTTGAGTCGACTGGTCCTATGGAACACATGGTCGGCCTCGCTGGTCTTGGCTGAATTCATCGCCACTTAGATGATATTTAATAATCATCTTAGTTTAACTAGATCCCCTACTGGGTATACCTTCTGGCTTTGTTCTACTAGAATCGTTGAATTCAATCTTGTCCTTAAGCTAAATATCCCAACTCTCATGGCGGCCCTTCTTCTAGAAGTGATAACAAATTTCTTAGCAACATCGACTCTCGTCATCTTCGTCAAAATTCCCATTTGCACTTGAATATTTAATTATCTATTTCTTCCCCACATTGAACTTGTCTTATCTTTAGTGTACCACATTCTTCGTTGGGTAAAGAATTCGTTAAGCGAGTTGACTACTCTCTCGCATTGGGTTTTTCTTTCTTGCCCACATGAAATAAAATTTGAAATTCTATTCATATGCCAATTTAACATCAAATGGATGACTTCACAGTCGATCGATACTATAATGTCTCATTTTAGCTTCCCATGTGCTTCCTTGTATGTGATGTCTAACTCTCATCACTTCTCATAAGAAAAAATCTTCGTCCAATATTTTTAGATCTTGGGTGTTATTACACTTCACCCTACATAACTTCCTTTGGATTTCTTCCTTCACAAGAGTCCTTCTAACTCCCTCTCTCTTCACTGACAGTGTTGGGTGAGTTTGAAACGGCACAAACGTCATTTATGAAGGTTCTTGGGAAACTACATCTCCCGAGTGACTTCTTTATCATCCTCACCTTGAACAACAATTTGGTGGATTCTATCTAAATCACCATTTCCAAAATATTCTAAGTCTTTAGTTGAGTCCTCCTCCTGTTGTTCGTCTAATGACCCTCACTGGTCATCGATGCCCGACCAAGCTCGTATGATAATTGCATCACTTATTTCATGGCAGGAGCACGTAAGTCGTAAAACATAGAGGAATACAACATCCTAACAATAGGGATCTAAATCAAAGAACCCTGCGTTGAAACGTAGAAAGGCGTACAAATCCAAAGAACACCAGAACCTAATGCTCTGATACCACATGTAACAACCCTCTTAATTAAATATCGAGTGGTCAATCCTTTATCCAATTAATTTGAATTATTCAATTGGCTCATTCTTAGCACCACTGTCAAAAAATATTTTTTCTTTCATTATTAACCACTAGTAATCAATTAATCTAGTGTTAAAACTTTTAATTCTAAATAAAATTCATTTTTAACAATAGCAATCATTCATCATATAACCCAATACACAACAATGAAGAATAAATAATAACCGTCACAACTTATTTAATGTAACTGGAATAAACTTCCCAGTTTTAAACATTTAAATACAATAAACCAAATAAAGCCAAATGTATCCAACACCGACACAAATAAAACCACTGAATGAGATAGAATGGAAATAACATGAATCCTTTTGCAATATGCCATAAAATAAATGACTATAGAGTACATGAATCAATAGAATGGTGCGTCTAATGCAAGGTCCATAACTCCATAGTATCTGTAGCGAATAAATACGCAATCCTATAAGTTGGACGTCCCTGTGGCTAGACACCTGATGTGATATGCATACAAGAGAGAAGATTATATGAAAGAGAAAATGGGTTAGAGCCCGATTGTAAAAAAAATTAAAAACAGCAAGTGAATAAATGCTACAATTAGCAATTATTATATACATGTTAGATCCTCGGACTCTCACTAGAGATTCTCACTTCTCAACTAGTGTGCACGCCTAACGTATATCCAAATTATTACAATTACTATTACCACTTTCACTAGATTATCTCATTGTATCAACTAACCATAGCCCTTATCTTTCCCCACATATTTCCTTCACAATACATGTAATAATTAAATATATTAATTCAATTCTCAATATAATTAAGTGTTCTCATACTTAATTAATTTCAGATTTCTTTATCTTTCATGTCTACATAATCAAATAGTAGATAATATCACATGTATACATATGCATTCACTCTATTATATATATACAATACTTCACCCCGAGACATAGCTCCGATGTACGCACTCATCTGTTATCTAGTCCCAGTACATCTCGTCACCGTATAAAGGACTGTTGTTTTGATTTATCCATCGAACCACAAGTATCAAAACATGGGTATTGAAGGAAAACATAGTCCTAGATCGTTACTTACGCACCCAAAAGATAGCTCAGTACCATCGTTTTCACTAACGGCGACCAGACCTAAGCCCTATGTTCAAAGGAAACAAGTTAAAAATCCCCCATAAGGCTCATCAGGATATGACTGCCCTCTACGCGTAAACCACCCATTGATAGCAAGTAGCCTAGGTATGTCATACACATAAATAATCAAACAATAGGTATACACTCAACCTATATATATATATATATATATATATATATATGGAATTTTATCAAACACTTGGTGTGCGAAAAACACCCAAGACCTTGTTCCGTAAATGAACTAATGTGCAAACTCCCAGTCAAATCAACCAAGCATCAATGAAGTGACAATAAGAACATACAAGTAACAAACAATCAAATCAACAATAATTTACGTGGTTCAACCAAGCTTTGTGCTACATCCACTAATGGTAGGATATCTTCTTTTATAGATAAATGGCTAGGAACCAATGGTTACACACACACACCTCACTTATCTCTCTCAAAAGTCAATCACTAACCAACCTCCAGAACTCAACTTGCTCAAAGTGTCTCTCTATCTCTCTTTCCCTTTGATTAGCTCGTAAATATTCCCACTCTTACAAAACCTAGAAATAACACTTGTATTTATAGGTTTGAGACAAAGTGGCAAATTTGTAAATAAATCAAAATTGAAAATAACACATAACACAAAGTTGGAGGCCCCTGCCTCATTCTCAGTTCTGCCCCAAACATCGTAGGAGAGCCAAAACAAAAAAACTCCATCTTGGCGATCCTGACGAGCCAACCAATCTCTAGAATGCTAACATTGAGCCGCTTGAAGACTATCCCACCATCTACCAAGATAATGCAATTCCCCCAGGCGATCCTTACGATCCAACCGAACTCGGAATACAAGCATCGAATCCGCTTGAAGATTATCCCGACGTCTAACAAGACAATACACTCCATTCGACGCTAAGCCACCCAAAACTTCAACCATGAAGTGAGATACCGCAAGTATTCACTCCAAGGCTCCAAATAACTTCACCCGTCAAGGAACCAAGTTCTAAACTAAGAACTCTCCATCTCATGCATCTAAATGCTTCCTATGTAACCATACGGTGAATCTCACTCCTCATGTAACTCGGTGAGTATACCCCCACACAAGACATATAACATACACCCTCTTTACACGAAACATTCAAACACATCAACATCATATTCCACCTTGAGAAATAACCAAGGATGAGAGGAAAAATTCCTCACCTCCCATACCCTCCAAATCTCACCCTCAAAAGATGTAACAAGTCTTTGTCACGAAAAACTCCCATTTGCCAATGCTCGCAAATAATAACTCATCCACCTTCCTTAAACTAGCTACACACACCTCGAATCCATCACAGTCCTACATCTCCTCGATTCCAATCGGCCAATGTATGTGTGCAACTAAGCCAAGTCAACATCACCCGTTGGACCTGAAAGGGGACTTCGATCCATCCCCTCCACTAATAGGTATTCTCCCATCACTACCATCTAATCTCAGAATGCTAGCACCCAATGTATCCATTTTGTTCACAAACAAGACATACCTCGAACGTTCGATCACTTGTGCACACCGCTTCCCCATCTTCCTCGAAGTCTGATTTAGATGATACAACCCCTCTCTCTCCTCTCCCCTCGCTAGGACCATACAACCGCGTGTGACTTTCAAGACTCCACCTGCCACCGACACCCAATAACTCTTTGAATCCAAACGTCTAATGGATATCAAATTTTTTCTCAACTTTGGGACATAGACCACACCACCCAAAGTGCGCTCCACCCCATCGAACATCTTGAGTTTCACCATCCTGACACCTTCAACGGCAACCTTCTCTTTGTTATCCAATGACATGGAACCTTTTCCATTTTTTGTGAAAGTCTGAAAATATTCCCTCTTGGAGCAAACTTGATCCGACGATCCCGAATCTAATATCCAATCATCTTTGGAAAGAGAGTTAACCATGGAGATTGTGATAAGTTCTCCAAGTTCATCTTCATAATCCGCACTCGTTATTGATGTCATCTTGAAATCAACCTTGCCCTTAACCTTGTCATTCCACAAAGGACATTCTCGGATCATATGACCCAATTCTCGGCACTTGTTGCATTTTGAACCTTTACCACCAACACCCCTCGATCTAGACCTACTACCGTCATTAAATCCCTGGTTGGAGTTCCTCCTGCCATTTTTCCCACATCCATCTCTCGCCGTAAGGCCTTCGTTATGAGAATATCCATCTCCTTGAAAAGTGGGTTGGTCCCTTATGCAAGTGTGTTTCAAATCAAACCAATTTTCATTAAAAAAATTATCTAACTTTTTATGTGCACCAAACCAAGTTGTGAAAAAAAAATTCTTACTTTAAACCAATTTTATCTTGATTAATCCTAAATATGCATCTAGTGATTAAAGAAAGTAAAGTAAAGTAAAGAATACTCACAATGCCGGATGTACGAGAAAAAAAAAACAAAACAAAAAAACAACCTCGAATGGCCCAAGCCAGTCAATCACTATGAACAAAGGTTTTAGAAACACAGATTGCCCTTGCTCAATGACTCGATCAACACGGGTCTTGACGCTCCTTCTGATCTTCTACCATTATTTAGTAGTGCCCACGCATACATTCCATCTTCCACAATACATGTCCACAACACACGCGTCCATGTATGCCTCAGTGTCCACCGAATGGCTTTGATACGTCTACGATGTTGAACAAGAAGTCCTTCTCTTTTCTTCACCGCAAAACCTTAATGTTCAATTGTAGAACAAACCTTCTTGGTGCAGCAAGATCACATAAACATATAATAATGATATCTTGGATCTTTACAAACTTCTAAGGATGTGTTTATGCTTTGAAATCTTAGAAAAACATGTGCAAACAAGTTTTTGAATCGTAAACTATTTTTGCAGAATGTACACTTGCAAAACTCTGACGAAAACACGTTTTAAATAGGAATTAAATGCCGCCTCAAAAATAGTGTCGATTGAATGAGAAAGGCAATTCATTCGCATGCCATAGCCATCTTGTTTGAACGAGACTGCTTGTGTTTGAACGACGTCGCGTGTCAGTTTGACTTTTTGACTTTTTGTTTAAAATGTCCCTTCCAAAAGAGATCCAAATCAGTCAAACTCTTTTTCGAGTTTATCAGAATAAAACTTAGTGTAAAACTCTTAAAACACTTTTAAACATTTTAAAACAATTTTCTTTATAAAATTACATCCTTATATTTTATAAAAACAATTCCGAGCACCATTAATTATATGCATTCATACCTGTGTGATCTCGAAATGTAATTAACTTGAAGATGAATAAACTTGCACCAATTAAACTTAGGCATGATTAATTCTTTGAAGCTTTGCTATAACGTCTTCAATTTCTTCAATACGTCATTGACCAAGTGGGATCGTGACAAAATAAAATCTCCCTATGACATATTACAAACACAGTTTTGTTCAAGGAATTAAGTCAAAACAGTACATAGACTCAATTAGAAATTTATGTCCTTACAAATCCCCCCCCCCCCCCCTTGGACTATTCTGGGATAAAACTAAACCAGTGAAATGCCTAAGCCGGGCCGTCAAGCCCTATGACGCCTAAATCCCATCCCATAAACCCAAAATCAAAAATTACAGGACACGGACTAGTATATGTAGCACTGGCATGGATGAACTATCTGAATGTGATGTAGACTTGAATTCGAATCACTGAAGCATACCTACACACGTGAAACAGACAAACAAATACCCAGTGAAGTATGGAGGAACAAATGAAACCAATATATTTATCCAAATGATACCAATTTTACAATAGATACCCATATGAATAAACTTTGAAAAAAATCATTCATTTGTTGAACATGTGAGCAACAAAATGACAAATGATACCAAATTTAAACTACCAATTTGTAAAATATGTAATAAAAAAACTATGCTCAACAAAGCCCAAATATCCCCCTACATCACATACATCTCTCCCCCTTTTTGTCTCGAATAGACAATCCGGTGAAAGGATAAACCAAACAACAAGTTTCTAGCATGAGAATATACCAATTTGAGATTTGAAATCGCTGGATAATCATGCAACAACCAGCTAAATATGATCAATAGATGACAAATCTGTAGCTAGTAAACCAAGAAATCACATAAAGAATATAGCAAACTAATTAGGTGTGATAAACGGACTATATGCAAAATATCAACTATGAACCAATATAACCTGAATATAAACCATTTAGTCCAGAAAGCTTTCAGTAGTATCAAAAATATCACCAAAATAAACTAGTGGACTGCAAACCAATCAGAAGCAAGAATTCAGGTTGTCGTTCGAACGAGCCAGGGATGTTGCTCAAACGAGATGAAGATATCGCTCGAATAAGACTTCACGCGATATGGTAATGTCGCTCGAACGAGGTCTTCTCGCAACATGATATGTCATTTAAAAAACTTCTCGCGACATGCCAGACATTCCCGGATTCCCAGAAATATTATATATTTTTTACCAGTGAAAAAAATTCTAGAAAAAAATACCAAGAAGGGCCTGACAGCGGAAAACTAGTGATAAAACAGTATGCTTTTTACTCAAAATGTAAAAATGCAAAAAAACTAGCAACGCCAGTTACATGCAAATTATAGTACCGATGTGCTCAAACATGGACATGGAATGTATGGGCATGGAACTACAACAAATGAGTCACAATTCCAATACATCGAAATGATCAAGAAGCTCTAATTAATAGCGATAAATCATCAAAATTTATCATAGCCATATGATAATTAAAGTGTGAGCGTAATGAACTAAACATACTACATGCACACAAATCCAGAATTTTGACGATTTTACAAATAATAGCGTTAAATTGCGATGTTTCAGCATTAGGATTAGCTGTGCAAACCCGTTTAAATTTTCTCCAACCAAACTCCCTCATAAATATATATTATTTTGAATTCTTTTTTGAGGTTTCTAGCATTCTCAACTTAGAGAAAATCTTATTGAGCCTTTTTCTTAGCATATTTCTTTTTCTTTTAGGCTCTTTTAAACGATGGCATTTACGACGAGTTGATTTTGAACTCTCACGGCCCTTTCCCGTGAATCACTCATGATTTTTTTAAGTAAGTACCAATTTAAATCCTCATGGTAAACGATTCTTACATGCACACTTCTCCTTAAGTCTACTTACGCATAGATGATAAGATTGAGATAAGAACGTCTCACCAAATTCAAATATGCAAGAGAAGTCAAACATCCATATAAACTCGTGCATGTGTGCAATGTTGGCATATGTATAAATTCGAATCAAAATGCATATCAACATCGAAACAACCCCATATAAACAATGGTTAAGATCATTCTAAGTATCGATAATAATGACCAAATGTCCTAGTCACATGGATAATGAAACGATGGGGGGAGGGGGGGTCCAAGCACACCAATATGCCACATCAAACATGTAAACTCAAAAACAAAAACCTAAAATCTTTTTGTTTTTCAAAAGTTTTCTTAAAAACAAAATCTTTTTATATTTTTCAAAAATTTTCTCAAAAAACAAAATCTTTTTGTATTTTTTCAATAGGACTCAAACAAGTGAAAAACTATAATACAAAATGATACACATGTCATAATACTAGAAATGAATATATCATAAAGCAAACTAGCATATGACAAACAAGGCAACGCTATCATCCTTTAAATTTAGCATGGGAAGAATTAAGTGCACCCAAACGAGAATCATGAAGTATAATTCCTAAAGCCACTAAATCCAATTTCCTAACCCAAGTAGGTATAAAACGATGCATAGGGGTTTGTGGAACCGGGGAAACTTATTCCTAAACTTCCTAACAGATTGTCTAAGGTAACGATGGTGGGAATGATTACCTATATGTGGACCTTTTCTAACCTTCCTAGTGTTTGTCAAATGTTCCGCGGGGGGGGGGGGGGGGGGGGGGGGGGGGTGACAACTCTCTCATCAAAACCTATACCTCCCCTATCTCCCTTAATTTGGACGGTGCCTAAGATTTTATCTAACTTCTTAGACCTAGCCTCCAAATAAAACTTAACTCTAGACGAGTATCCTAATCTCTCCTCCAACTCGTGAATCTTAGACTCGAGCAAATGCCTAGACTCCCCAAACTTTAGAATCTCCTTTTTCAAAGACTCCATCAAACCACGAAGATTATCTCTCTCGCCCTCGACATACTCTAATTTCTCCCTAAACTTCTTCTCTCGTGACTTAAGAACCTCAATCAAAACTATCATTATTTTCTATGGCACGCTCATTCAACTTAGCTTGCAATTTTGAGTTTGCCTTTTTCACTTTCACAGTCTCGGCATACAACTCATTAAACGCATTTTGCAATTATTTCACATCTATCTCCTCCTCGTCACTCTCTTCGCCCTCACTAACATGGGATACACTCAAAACCTCCTCGAAAGTGTCATGCACATGAGAATCTCCGTCGCTCACATGACATGCCATGAACACAATAAAGTTACGATGAATGGGGTGTAACACCCCGTAATTTTGAGGATTTAATATTTAATTATTTTTGGGAGTTATAAAAATATTTAAATTTGGAGGACCTTAAATTCATGAGTTGGAGAATTTAATTGAGTGAGCCTAATTATTTATAATTGGCGAATTTTAAGTTTAATGGTTCAAAATCTCGTGTGTCACATTTTGAGGTCGAAATTTGGAAATTTCGAAAAGTATTTCAGATGGTAATTCTGAGTGAGCGATTACGTCCGGATGGGTCAAGATAGTCAGAAAAGAGTACCCGGGGTAGCAATTGGGTCTCGGGATATTTTTGGGCATAGCCGGGCCCACACGGGGTGAATTGGGCCTTTTTAATTAGACCCACATGGCCAAAAACGGAATTGAATGTTTTTAACCTAATTGAGAGATTAGGGGACGGCAACCAACTCAACTCTAAGCCTAGGGCTTGAGAGGGAAATTGGGGGAAAGCAAATCAAGAGTCAATTTGGGGATGTTGGAGCCAAATTAAGGGACTACACCAACGGATCAGACACTACGAACAATTCCAGGCAAGTGGTTAACTGTTCTGATTCCTAAATTTATGATAATCAATTCATATCATAGTGATGTGTAAGTCAAAATTTTATTTTGGGTGTGTAACCAAAATTAAAATTGGGTTTTTGGAAATTAATATACCTTAATGGGATTAAGGGTGAGATTTATTGTGTTTATGATTCTAGAATGTAGAGGAATGAATCGTATGTTAAAACCAGTGAGAATAAATGGTTAATTGCTGATAATATGAATGAAATTTGTGTTGGGGATTTGAAACCCGAAAAATACCCAAATCGGGAAAATCTTGGAATTTATGGATATTGATGATTAATTAAGGTCTGTGGGATGTTTAGACCCTTATCTCATATCGAGGATATGTTATTTGTGTTTGGGTAAGGGCTTAGATTGAGAATCGAAGCTTTAAGTTTTGTCCATGGCTGACAGTGGCTAGAGAGGACGAATACTGGAACGATCGATCGATCGAGCCGATCGATCGATCGACCCAGGGGGCTCGATCGATCGATGATGGCGAAATCTGGGCAGTTCGACCAGTTTGTTATATAAAGGGGAATTTAGTTGAAAGTTAAGTTTCATACATTAATAAGTGATAAATAATTTTGAAACAAATATTCCTAGCAATTATGGGAGAAAGTAATTGGGACTAGGATGAATTTATGTGGGGCACTTAATGGATGGATTTGAGAAATTTTATTCCAAAATAGTGATATAAACCAAACACAATAAAAAGAGGACCACCAAACATGCTCTAATTTCTAAACCTAAACGAATCAAACCTCTATGGCTATGTCAACGTCCATCTGATCTGAAATGCAGACATGCTCTTTGCCACTCACCAGAGTCTTAGACAATTGGAAGCTTGGATTTAATTCATTTTTATGAGGTATTTTCTTTCTTTCCCTATGTTTTTTAGTTTTAAATTGATTCTTTCTTTATTTATTTTACATTATTCAGTTTTTCATATTATTTTCTTTCATACAATGTTTTTTTTCTAAGATTTACACATTTTTACATGTGGATTTCATTAAATCTAGGGTTTGAGTTTTAATTTAAATTCATCATTTCTCTAATTGTAAGATATGTATTCATACTTGATAGTTGATTTACTCAATTAAATATTTTGATTTTTCATTTATGTTTAATTATTTTAGGTGAAAATTGAGTAAGTAACAACAATTTCTTTCAATGTCTAGTGCTTCACTCGTTTACAACAAATTATCACAAGTAATTGAACTTCCATTGAAAAGTTATTTAGTAAATGATCTTAGATGTTTAATTCCTTTATTCAGAGAAGGTAACTAAGTAAATAATATGCTTGTATTTTTAAGTAATTAAAATGTCGTTCTTTATGTTTTATATTTTTATAGTTAATCATGGTCAAGAGAATGACTATTAATGCATTTTTCAAGAAAGGTGTCGTTAAAAATTTAAATGTTAGTGCACTAATTTCTACCGAACAACCCACCTCTAATGTTCTCTCTTTGTATCCTGAACCACGACCTTCAAAGGTTTCCAAAATCAATTTGACTGAAAAGATCAAAATTCTTTTAAATGAGATCCAAGGTTACACCAAAAAATATGGGAGTACTTATATAATCATCATGACGAACTCTGAAGAGAATACATTAAAGTCGGTTCATATCAATATCTTCTTTCGCAATACCCATTTAATTAATAAACATCACCCCTAATTTCAAGCTTCTTTGTTCAAGTAGTTTATATATTGGTTGGAATAATCTCTAACTACCAATGGGATTTATTGTATTCCTTCCTTTCTTTTTACCAAACCAAAAGGTCATGATTGGTCTAGAGCATCCATGATGAGGGATTTCAGTCATGGAAAAAGGTTTATTGTGGTGCTAATTGTGCTCTTTTAAATCACGTTAGTAAAGATCCAAATTCGTTCTACATAATTTTTGTGAAGTGTTTCCTAGATCGTAGTAATCAATTTCCACATACTGAGAAGATTGTTGAAAAATAATCTTCTGAAGTTGTTGGAAATGATAGATTTCGATTCAAGACTTCAATAAATGTCGTTAAATGGCTCACTTTCTAAGCTTATGCTTTTAGATGTCAAGATAAACGACGGGAGTGAATTAATTACGAAAATTTTATTGAATTGAAAAAAAAATTGGCATCCTATAGTCAGGAGGTTACTCGGTGGTCTTGGATAGTGATCTCAAAATGCTATTTACATTTCCCACTCGATTCAAAAGGAAATTTTACAAATATATATGCAAGGAAAATTCGGGAGGTCATTTATGAAGATATTAATGATGCTAAATTTTGTATTTGTGTGGATGAGTCCCGTGATATATAAAAAAGAACAAATGATCATTGTTCTAAGATTTGTTAATAAGGATGGTTTTACACGGGAATATATTCTTTGATTTGGTTCATGTTATTGATACCATGTCATCGACTTTGAATAAACAAATATTAGTTTCCCTTTTTAACAATAATATTAATACACAAAATATGTGAGGTCAAGGATATGATGGTGCTAGTATCATGTGTGGGGAATGGAAAGGGTTACAGGTCGCTTACTATATTCATCGACTTACTCACCGTCTGCAATTAGCACTTGTGGCTGCTTCACGAGAGGTTTTTGCATTCATCAATTTTTCAATTATTTTCCTCTCATTGTCAATGCAGTTGCTCCCCTGTTGTAATCAGAATGGTCAATTAAAAATTGCTCAAGAACAAATGTTGAAAAAAAAAATTCTAATGATGAACATGAGACTGTTAAAGCTGTAAATCAAATATGCACTTCAAAATGGGTCGATGAAAGTTCTTAGGGTCATTTTATTAAAAAGGGAAAAAAATGCAAGAATGATTGAATTCATAGTTAAATGGCAATTCCAAGTCAGAAATGGGTGCTTCAATAATTTTATAATGTTCTTGTGCTAATTTGTGAAAAAAGTTTCCTAATGAAATTTTTGCAGGTAATGATGGCATTTGGTGCAAATTGATGATCAATTTGAAAAAGGTGCGACAAAGCTGAATTTTATGATCGTTCGAAAAAATATTGTTTTTACTCTTCGAAAAATTAAGGAGGTGGAACTTCAAGAGTTTCACAAAATCATAATGTCTCACCCTAAGCCTATAAATAGAACCCTTAGGGGCTCATTATTTCGTGTGTAGAACAAGGAGAGAATTGTAGAGAGAGTTTGGGATATCATGTCTAGTTAATATTGTGCGTGATTTAAATTTGTCTTTGTTCCTGATATGTGCTAAAGGTCTTAAAAATTCGGTATTCATTTAAAACGACACGAGAGTGTGTTTTAAACCTTCGGCTTTATTTAAGAAAAATCATATTTTTATTAGTATGTGTGAGTATTTTTTTGATGGATTATGCTTGCACTCAATTGTTTTGATAGTCCATGCTCAAAGACTATACTTTGAAATCTAAAAGTGAACTTTTTAGGGAGTAGGGATTTTAGCCGTCTTAATTTAGAGAGGTTAAATTTTATTGGAAACTTAACCGTGTTATCCTCCGAATTAAATATGACGAGAGTCGGTTTAATTTGAGTTAAAAATCGGGATTAACGAGTTTAAATTATTATATAATATTAGTTGAATGTGATAAATGGATCAAACGTCTTAGTTTTCACGCTGATTATATCTCTTTACTCCTATTTTTTGTTTGTGTTGACTTAGTTGAATTATCACATCTCATTTTTACACCGATTTAGTCTAGTTGGACAGTCACAATTATTTAAAAAAAATGACAAATCTTTGTGGGTTCGACCCGTACTTAAACTCGCTATTCTATAATAGCCCATGCACTTGCGGTATTTTAATAAATTGACAACTAGTTTTGGCGCCATTGCCGGGGATTTGACAATTTTTAAAAAAAAAAGAAATTGTGACTTTTGGACTAGTTTGTTTTACTTTTTGCATTTTTTTTAGAAAAAATTTAGTAAAAAAAAAACTCTTAACGAGGTTAGAATTAAAAGCTACTCGAACGCGAACTTGTCAAATCGATTCCGTTTCAACTTCTCTAGGATTGGTGGTTTTTAATGTGTCTTCGTACCGACCACCTACCTCTAGGTGAATTCAAAATTTGAGAAGATAACCGTAGTTGGTCGTCTTTTAAATTCTCCCTTGTCAAAGAGTAGAGCTATCCAAAATAAATAAATAAATCGTGCGTTGTAAATTGCAATGGGTGATCCTCATATTGTTATCCCGTCATCTTTCTCATATTCCTCAATTGATCCTGTGGACGTGTTTTTACAAAATACTGAAAATCTAAATGACTAAGTATTTTAATTTAATTTCGATGGGTCAGTAGTCATTTTAAAAATTAAACAAGGTATGGATGACACTCCAACCCCTGTAATTACTATTGGTCCACCAAAGTGTATCAATTGGAAAGAGAGGAACAAACGGTATAATGATGTTATTTCTAAAAATAATCATGAATTAATTAGGGGTAATCAATTTTGTGAGCAGAAAAAAAAATTAACAATCTTGACACTTATAATACTTGTGATGATTTGGATGTTTGTCGAGATTTTTCTCCTAATTTAATTTTGAATGTTGATTCTCCTTATATGTGGGAAAATTTATTTGAGGATTCGTCATCCGATTTTAGTGATACTTCAAGTATTTATGACAGTCCTCCTATTTTTTATGAAGAAAGTGTATCGCCCCGTGATACCTTTTCTTCCTGCGTTTTTCATAAAATCTCACATTTAGGAGTGGAGTATGCATCCCCAATTTTACGTGACTATTTTCGAAAAAGGGATAGTAAATATTTGGATCCTTATTGCAATTTATAACCCACATATGATGTATCGGCATATGATTTGTGCGAGTCAAATTTGTTTATTATTAATAATGTCGGTGCTCACCATTATGACCATAAATTTAAGATTTAAATTTGTGTTGTGCAGTCATGCTCTCAAATTTATGATATTTTGGCACTTAGTGCTATAAAGTTTATTAATTGGAATGACCCACAACTATTTCGATTATTAATTTATGGTGACAATGGTAATTGCCATGTGTTTGTATATTATTTGTGTATTTTTTTTTCTTTTCGTTATTTTTTAGTTATCATGTATCATCCTTTTACTTCTTTACTTTATTTTCTTTGTCCATATTTTTATTTGAGCATACATTGAGGACAATGTAAAATTTAGGTTTGGGGGTAAGGATGATAATTTTGGAAAAAAAATCAGAAAAAATTTCAAAAATTCAAAAGGATTTTCAATATAATTGAGTTTTGAAACAATTTCTTAATATAGAATTAATTCATCGATCTCTCAACTTGTGAAATTTTTTACACATTAGCCATATAATATGATCGAAAATGGATATTTAGGCGAAAGTTAATATGATTAACAAATAAATGTGGAGATTTAACCCGATAAGATTTTTGTGCCATTCATCGTTTTCGAGAGATTTAAATCAGTCCGAGTTAAAATAACTCAAACTTTCCTTCAGTGATAAATTCATTGATGATCTCAAAATTTGATTATGTTTTGTTCGGTTACTGAAAACAAAAAGTCAAAATGTGAATTTTAAAGCACTAGAAGTCTTAGTAAGTCCTCTTGAGACACAAAATCAACTTAATGAAACTTGAGAAATGAAATTAGGCCATCGTTTGAAAGCCCAAAATTAAGCCTAAACTCTAACCTTTATACATTATTACATTGCAAACCCATTTGAGCCAAAAAGAAGATAAGCCTTTTGTTGAAAGCCCACTATCCTTCCCAACTCCAACTGGGAGTTTATAACCCATAAAATGAAGCCATACCCATTTTCTGAGAATATTAGGGTAAAATTACGGTAGAAAAAATGCTAAAAAAACAAAAGAAGAGGAGGTTGTAAAAATAATGTGTGAAAAGAAAAGAAAAGAAAAAAGAAGAAGAAAGAAAGAGAAAAAAATGTGAGTTGAAAGAAAAAGAAGAAAAGAAAAGTGGGGGTTGGAAGAAAAAGTGCCTTAAAGTCAAAATACCGAAAAAACTCTATATTCACATAAGTTTTGAACTCCAAAAAAACATTCTTTCTATCCAAATCTGAGCCTACAATACAACCAAAGAAAGTCCTAATCGATCTCAAGCGAAATTAGTTAAAGTGTGGAGAGAAGATGAATAGGATCTATGGTGTGATTCAATGTTTTCAAAAAGTAATCGATTTTCCGTTCATAAGATCATATTCATCCATTATAAAAAGTTCGTTTTCCATCATGTATATGTGAAATTTGTTCATTTAAATTTACTATTTTATTCACATATACCGAGAGAAAATAATCCATTTCCGAATGTTCGATTGTGAGTGCATTCCATGAGATTTTAAAATCAAGATGAACGTTCGGATAAGAAATGTAACGATCAAATCTTTTGAAATGGACGGTTATATTGGCTATGCACACACCACGATAAGTTCAGATTGAAAAATGAAGTTCTACTATATTTATGAAGTTTGCATTCAAACTTGGTTATATTACTTTTGTGTCTTTTGTATTGAGTCAAGTTTTTGAATTTTGTGGGTATATTCACTGCAAACCCTCACGAGACAAAACTCGTCCACTAGGGTAACCTAGGAGTTTAACGGCTTGTTGTACATGCTAAGTGCAATCGTGATTCCTACGAAAGTGAGTTAGATTTTAAAATTTTAGTTTTGCTCGAGGGCTAGCAAAGTTTAGGTTTGGGGGTATATGATGAGTGCATTATTTTGTATAGTTTATACCCAAATTTATACCTTGTTAGTCCCATTTTGTTTTATTTAATAAGTTCTTAGGATCATTTTATTAAAAAGGGAAAAAAATGCAAGAATGATTGAATTCATAGTTAAAAGGGCAATTCTAAGTCAAAAATGGGTGCTTCAATAATTTTATAATATTCTTGTGTTAATATGTGAAAAAAGTTGTCCAGTGAAATTTTTGCAGGTAATGATGGAATTTGGTGCAAATTGATGATCAACTTGAAAAAGGCGCGAAAAAGCTAATTTTACGGTCGTTCGAAAAAATGTTGTTTTTACTCTTCGAAAAATTGAAGAGGTGGAAGTTGAAGAGTTCCACAAAACCCCAATGCCTCACCCTAGGCCTATAAATAGAACCCTTGGGGCTCATTATTTCGTGTGTAGAACAAGGAGGGAATTGTAGAGAGAGTTTGGGAAATAGTTTTTGATTCTCTTATCATGAGAGTTTTATTTATATTTGAGGGCCAAGAATTGTATCTTTGTGAAAGGAATTCTATCAACATCAATTGTAAGACACATCATTTGTAAGTTGTTTTATTAATGAAAATTCATATTCATTCTTGCAATTTTATGAGGTCTTTCATTATTCTAGCTTAATTTCTTTACCAGGACTAGGTGAAGTTTATCATGTCTAGTTAATATTGTGCGTGATTTAAATTCGTCTTTGTTCCTGATATGTGCTAAAGGTCTTAAAAAATCGATATTCATTTAAAACGACATGAGAGTGTGTTTTAAACCTTCGGCTTTGTTTAAGAAAAATTATATTTTTATTTTTAAGTGTGAGTACTTTTTTGATGGATTATGCTTGCACTAAATTATTTTGATAGTCCATGCTTAAAGACTATACTTTGAAATCTAAAAGTGAACTTTTAAGGGAGTAGGAATTTTAGCCGTCTTAATTTAGAGACGTTAAATTTTATTGGGAACTTAACCGTGTTATCCTCCGAATTAAATACGACGAGAGTCGGTTTAATTTGAGTTATAAAATCGGGACTGGCGAATTTCAATTATTACATAATATTAGTTGAATGTGATAAATGGATTCAACATCCTATTTTTAACGCTCCCTTGATTATATCTCTCATACTCCTAATTTTTGTTTGTGTTTGCTTAGTTTAATTATCACATCTCATTTCTAGACCCATTTCGTCTAGTTGGACAGTCACAATTTTTTTTTTTAAATTGACAAAATCTCTGTGGGTTCGACCCGTACTTACACTCGCTATTCTATAATAGCCCCTGCACTTGCGGTATTTCAATAAATTAACAACAGTAAATATGTTTGATACAACTTATTTTGTTTAAAAATGTCATTATTGTTTGGACTAGTTATGTTCAACGTGGAAATGCAGATGGAGTTTATGATTTAATCATTTCTTTTGAATTCATATTCACCTTACATATTATGAAAAAAATCATGGAAATTATTGGTGATCTTTTCCAAGCCTTACAATGCGAATCTCAAGATATAGTGAATGTGATGCACTTAGTATCAACAATGATATCCCTTACGAAAAACTTAAGGGAAGATCGATGAGACCCTTAATTTGAGAAAGCGGAATGATTTTGTGAAAAACGTTAGATAGAAATTCCTGATATGAGTGCTCCTTGCAGTGGTGGTCGAGGTAGATCTCGTCAAAGATACATTTCAGTAAATCATCATTTTTAATTTAAAGTATTTACTGTTGCAATAGACTCTCAAATAAAATATTGAATCAATATTTATAGAGGGTGTGATGGAGCTGATTATTTTGAGCACAACATTGGACCCATAGGATGCTGATAAGTCGTTCAACATTGATGATATATATTTGCAAACTTATGAAAAAATTCTATCCAAATGATTTCGATGAGAAAAAGCATTGGTGTTTGAGGTTTCAATTTCAACATTATGAGATTGGCATTCGTAGAAAGATTAAGCTATAAAAGGTGTCCTCGATTTCTAAGTTTTGCCAAGTATTAGCTAAAATAAGAAAATAAAAAATGAATCCTCATTTTGATATATTGATTCACCATGTGTTAACTCTCCCCATTTTAATGGCAATAACAGAACGTGCCTTTCCGTACATGAGACTTGTGCAGACTAAGATCTAAAATAAGATGGAGGATGAATCTCTTGCAAATTTTTTGATTGCATATATTGAGAAAGAAATTGCGTAAAATTTTTAAGTTGATGATATTATATACAACTTTTATAGGATGAAAAAAATGCCGAGCAAAGTTTATGATGCCAAACACTCGTGGATCTAAATTTTGATGTTTTTGTGAGTAATTTAGATCAATGTGAATCAAACACACATTTGGATCATGTTTTTATAATTGTCCGTGTCAATATTTTATATTAGTGATCTACGTAATGAACTCTTGGAATTATCTACTTCTTGGCTTTAATATTCTGATTTAGTAATTTTGTTTACTTAATGCTTTGGTCTCCAATTATCCGTGTCAATATTTTATATTAATGATCTACATAATGAATGGTTGGGATTATTTACTTCTTAGCTTTAATATTCAGAGTTATAATTTTTTTTACTTCATGCTTTGCCCCCAAACCCCCACCCATCCACAATACCAAAATCCTGGATCCGCACTGCACGTGTTGTCTAGAAAACCTCATGAACCCAATATGTTTGTGGAACGTTAGGCAACACATAATGAACATGAACCATACAAGTCGGTGTGTCGATAGCTAATGAATGTCCTAGAGATCGTGACTTTAAAGGGATGAGAGAGTATGAGTTGGAGATAAACTAGTTAAGATAGTAGTTTGGGTTGCTGATGAAATATCGACCAAACTCTCAATAGAGCTAATATGTATGGAGTGTACTGCAACATTTTAACCGTGGCGATAGTCTACCGTGGGAAGATCAATTATACCACCTGCCTTGAAGAAAACAACATCTTGGGCCTTAGAGATATTTTAATCATATTTGGTTCAATATATTTAAAAAAAAAAGTCTAGTAGAAAAATAATTTCACAAAATAGTGACATTAATTTAAAATATTGGGTAGGTCGTGAACAACTTAAGCAAATTTACGAGTATCATTTGAGGATTGAGATATAGATGACTTAAGTTGGGTCACGTTATTATAAGGCCCCTCACCAACTTAATTCGAAGTTCGATTTAGGATATGTATCCTGAGTTAAAATAATATTTGCTCCATTCTTCACTCTTTGTCAATTAAAGAAATAGTAAGTAAGAAAAAATTATAATGGTGATGCATGATGATAGCCTTTTGGTGTTATGTGCTACATGCGTTAATATAATTTACCTTTGAGTGTTTCAGGAGACTTGTTAATCATATATTCTTTCGAACGACACATTAATATTATGATTATACTTGTTTATTATAAGAGATTCGATAGAGGTGGATGAATCAATTATTAATTCATCATCACAAAGATCATTTTAATTCTTCGTAATATTATTATATTCCATGTTCTTCACTTTTGGGTTTATAGGTATCATACAATAAACAAGTCCTTTATATTTAACTAGTTATAAATCCGTGTGATGCACGAATGGTTCACAATTCTTATACTATAAGTAGTTAAACAATTTATATTTATGTGATTGAACTTATTAAAATACAAAATGGTAAACATAGAAATTATAATGGAAAAATAAAGATTTTAGCCAAATTTGTGCATAAGTTTATGTGGTAAGTTTTATTTTCAACAATTACTTTTCATGATGAAAACTAAAAACAATTTCCAAAAATAGTAATGGTTTGAAGTTTTATCCCATTATGAACATAAAACATAATACAAATGATAATTTGAAACTATTTATCCAGAAATTAAGGTGATTATATATACCTATAATTCAATTAAAGAATTAAGTGAGTCATGTTAAGCATTCTATATTTATAAACTTTATTTGTGATATTTCATCTGTGCAGCCTAGAAAATCAAAGGAAATGAAAAAACATTTATTATTTTAGTTCATATGTTGTGCAATCTCATCAAATGATAACACAAACTACTATAATATTCAAAATTAAAGTTATCAAATGTTGGAGAAAGGAAAGTAATATTTGGAGAATAAATGGAGGATAAGAATTCTATGATTTTTTTTCTCGGTTCCCCTCCATTGTCATTGTGTATTTTTCCCCCCCAAAATGCAAAAGGATATAAGATAACATTATTAATCCAACCAAAACTTTTCCACTGTGAATGCCATGAATACCAACTTGAAAAAAAAATACCAAAATAAATTCATACAAAGGCCAAATAAAATGAGGACCATGTTTATTCTAGAACAGGATAATAGATATGTTGTCCTGCTTCCTTTCATAAATTGCATGCGATATGTCTACATTTCCACACACACATAAATGGGTGATTTTGTCAAGTTGATGATCTCAGGACAAATCCGTAGTGTAAAAGATAAAAAAAGGGAAAATTTGTTCAGCTATTAAGACCTACATAGTTCAAATATCTTCAATAAGCAATGATTTAAATATCTCCAATAAATAATTATACAAATCAACAGTCCAAATTTCCACCTAAATGCATATTATGTGCGATCATAAGTATGAAATTGATCATAAATATTTTATAAGATTTTATTTATAAATTTATTCAAAATTTAATAAATAAACAACGCTCTTTAATGCTTCACAACTCGAGACACATCTTGATTTAGAACTACACCGTGGAGTCCCGGTATTGCATATAGTTTATGTTCAATCATTAACTCCACCAAATATCGTCAACACAAATTTCTGGTAACCATGTTGATGAAACAGTAGTGTTTTTGGAATAATAAACAAATAAAACTTTAAAAAAATGTTCTTCCCAAAATAAAACTCTATATCCACCAGCTTCAACCACGATCCATATTAGATCATAAGTCACATTCATGAGATAATACATAACCCTAGTCATATGCAAAGCCTGAAAAGTTCGTACATAAGTAGGAGTAATAACAATCATTATAATTGGTACCTACATATCGAATATTCTTGTAACCGCTTATTAACTTGTTAGGACCTATTCATTATATTTTACTGGAAAATCCTCTGTGTTCACATGATTCTTCAAATCTTTTACAGCGTTATGAAGATTATAGGAATGTGATGATATCACGCTAAAAACAGACTACCACTTGATCCTTTGTTTTTTGAAAAGACAAATCAATGAAGCGTGTCACCTATGAAAGTAAACCTTATTTTAAACAGGAAAAGAAGAGAGAGGGAGAAAGAGAGAGAGAGAGACAGAGAGAGGGGGGATTAGAGTATACATTAAATCGAAATGTAAAATTACCAAATTAGAATCTGCAAAACCAAACAAACAAAATATATACCACGTGCACTTAAACCCTATAGCCTAATTTGGATTTGGCTTTAAAGAAGCCAAACACAGAAATCCTAAAATTCGAAACACAAATAGGCTCTAATGTGATGTGGAGAGAGAGAGATGATAATCCAAATTAGTAAGCCCTGTACATTCTAGTTGGAGAAGACACCGCATTTCCAGAATCGACGCTGTCGTCGAATGTCTTAGACGAAGACTTTCTCGAAATTTGAGAATTTAGAATAGACTTTTGAAACTCTTGTGAGGTGATGAATTAGTTGTGGCACTGGGACAAAATTTGGAGAGGGGAAGAGAGATGGGATTAGAAGGGTTTGAAAGAGGGAGCGAAGGATTTGGTGGTTGGGAGGGAAGTGGAGAAGTTGGTGACTTAAATGGGTTTTTAAGAGAGAAATGGAAAGGTTGAGGGAAGAGGAAGATGAAAAGGAAAAAAATAAACAGAGCTGGTGAGAGATTGGAAGGACGCGTAGAGCCGTAAATGGGAGGAGTGCAGAGAAACGGATTGAAACAAAAAATCATACCTGGACACTCTATACAAAGAGTAGTTTTTACTCGTGTAGTGCAGTTTATAGTATTGGTATAGGTTGCATGATAAACCTATGGATTAATGACACATTTTAAAGTTTTAAATATATAAAAGAACAAATGGTAGATAAGGCATGGACATCTTTTTGTTTGTTCTATCAGAAGAATGGGACTTTATCAGTATCAAACGTTTTTTAAATAGGATCCCCAGCTAAATGCAATGGAATGAACCCAAAATAAATAGATAAATGACTACAAGGAAGATAGAAACCAAACTACTAATCAATTGAACTGTGCTACTTATCCATGAGACTGTTCATGATAGTTGAGAAAATTTTCTTTTCGAGATTTTTTTTTCTCACATCTTTTATTTCTAACTCTCAATGACAATTTCTTGTTCAAAAGAAATAGTTAAGGGTAATACTCTTCATGTATAAGGCCACATCGAAAGAGAATTTTTATTTTAGTAATATAACTGGCTAATTCCTTTTCCAAATGGATCATTCGATAAAAAAATCTTCCGACATTCTTTAAATAATACTTAGCTCAAACATTTTTTATTAAATAATACTTAGCTCAAACTTTTTTTATTTTAATCTAAAAAATCACTCATCATATAAAACACTGACAAACATTATTTCTTCTCTTATTTTTAACCCTAAGATTCACTTATACAAGAGACTTTTTGGAATAATAATAAATAAGGTGAATTAAATGAAAAATGTAAAGACTAAACATTTTTTTTTTGTCAAAACAAGGAAGCTTTATTTATAGTTGTGATATTTTACAAGTGATGTTACCGACAGCATGTCGGGTAGTACATATGTTACATAAGCCATGAAACAAAAACGGAAGAAGAAAAGTCGAAGGTTGTTCATATAAGTAAGATAAAAACGTCGTAAACACCGATTGTGCTGATAGAGCACTGAAGACAATCTTCCAATCCGTTTCAAATTCAATGCTTGCAATACCTTTTTGATAAGCAATATCTTAGCCAGTTTTGATTGTCCATAATTCAACCAGAACTGATGATGGCAGGGGCGGAGGGAGGTGGGGGCTTGAGCCCCCACGTTTAAAAAAAAAAAAAATTGTAGGTATAAACTGATTTTTATAAAAAGTAGGGTAAAAAAATATAAATATCCTAAACTTAAATATCCTTTTAACTTAAAACCTTATTTGAGCATTCCCCTTCTTTCATTTCTTCCCACGCCGTTTCTCTTCTTCTCTCAATAGTATTTTTTTTCTCAACATTTGTAACTCCTTAACTTAAGAATCTTAAGTAAGCATCATCATTTTCCTTTCTAAGAACTAAGAAGCAGTAGCAGCCAACGTCATTTGTGCAAGGGGAAAAATTTCTTCTTTCAAAAGCATCATTTCTTTTTTGGTAGGTAAGTAAGAGTTTAACTTAATTATTTAATTTATTAATTGCTGAAATTTATTGCTTATAATTTGGTGTATTAATTGCATATTAATTGCTGAAATTTTGAGGTTGAATTTTAGGGCTGAAATTTTATTGTTTAATTTTAGGGATAAATTTTATGGTTGAATTTTGGGGCTAAAATTTTTATGGTTGAATTTTGTGTGTTAACAGTTATTATATGATTGATGAAGTTTATTGCTTATTAATTGGTGTATTAATTGTTGAAATTTTGAGGTTTAATTTTGGGACATATACCAAATAGTCCCTGGGACATTTTTTAATACCCATTTAGTCCAAACTTTTTTATTTTGCCTCAAAAAGTCCTTTGCCACATATTTTGGAGAGGGAGTGCCGCTGGCGCGGACCTCTAAAAATAAGAGGATATTGAGTGCTTGAGGGACTAAATGGGTTAAACTAAAAATATGTGTCCTTTTTAAAAAATATATATTTATAGTAGGGACTATTTAATAATTGACCCTTTAATTTTAGGGTTGAAATTTTAGTGTTGAATTTTAGGGATAAAATTGCTTAATTTTATGGTTGAATTTTGGCGCTAAAATTTTTATAGTTGAATTTGGGGGCTGAAATTTTTACGGTTGAATTTTGTGTTTTAACAGTTAATTCATGTTATTTTTGTTAAATATTCAAAAATAACCTAAAAATATTCGGGTCGAGACTCTCGCCCCCGAACCTCCGAAAATCATCGTTGAATTAACTCCCATTAACAAAAAAATTCCTGACTACATCCCTGGACCATGAAAGCCAATAATTTTAGTAAACGCGCAAAGAAAGGTCCCATTAGAGTGTCAAATTGGACGTTACCTATCCCGTAGGATGTGACTTAGCGACGTCAGTGTTACAGTTAAAAAAGTTAGTAGCAGGTTTCTGCCATGTTTTGGGAAAGGCCTGGGTGAGGATAGTGTTCCTATATCGAGATGAGATTCGAGCGTGGGAAAAATGTTGCAGTTGGTTTTGCATGGTGGAATTGAAAGAATGCAACACTAATTGGTTGGTGATTTAAAATAGCTTCATTGCGAGTGAGCCAGAATAGCCAGATAGTAAAAAAAGGTTTAAGCTATGCAGCAGTGACATTGTATTTCACATAAAGCTGCTCCAATTGACCGAGTAAGATAGTTGGACTTTGGTCATAATGTGGAAGTAAACAACGAAGTTGGAAGAAAGATGGGCAGTCATAGAAAATATCAATGTTTCTGTCTTCCAACGCACACAAGGAAGAAATAGATGTAGGAAGTTATGGTTAGGGGTGGACAAAAAAAAGACCGACCCGATTGACCCGATTGGACCGGACCGGACCGAACCGAACCCATTTTTGTAGGCTTTTTTATAAATCGGTCCTAATTCGGTCCTAAATTAAGAGACCCGAAATATTCGGTTCGGTCCAAAAAATCCATTATAAATTCGGTCTTAAGACCGGACCGGACCGTTTAATTTAATATTATATAATATATATTAATTTTATATACATATACCATATACTAAATACCAAACCCTAAACTTGACCACTTAACCTGTCAACATATCACTCACACGGCCGCTCCTCACTTTCTCTCTAACAAAGCAAAATAGCAGCCCTCACTTTTCCTCACTCTCTCTCTCTCCACTCCAACTCTCCGATCGATCACTGATCCGAGTCCGACGCCACCACCGGTCCACCATGAACACAAGATCTCATCAACAGAGCCACGGCCACCACGGTAGCCCAAAACAAATGGGTTCAGTCGCTGATCCGAGTCCGACGCACCTCGCAGCCGATCCGACGCCGACGCCGACGCTGCTCGCCTCCACGCCCACGGTAATATTCTGATTTGATTTCCAACTGAGTTTTTTGCTTCAGTTTTTGCCTCCACGCTGACAACACCAAACTGATTTCATATAACACCAAACTGATTTCAGTTTGCTTCAGTCTTTAATCCGACGCTGACAACACCAAAACACCTCATCTGTGCATATTCCAAACTGCAACTCAACAATTTAGATCAAATTTTGGGTGTATAAAAACTGATTTAACTAAGGTTGGGATATGCGCATGTTCTGTTAGTCCCAAACTTTGCTTCAGAATAACAAATTGGTTTATAACTGTTTTAAGC
Organism: Sambucus nigra; assembly: GCA_949130495.1. Classification (NCBI taxonomy): domain Eukaryota; kingdom Viridiplantae; phylum Streptophyta; class Magnoliopsida; order Dipsacales; family Adoxaceae; genus Sambucus; species Sambucus nigra. Next base: position 352,354,764 of record OX422208.1, on the reverse strand, counting down.
AAATCCATATGTATGTGTTGCTGGTAACTGTCAAAAAATTTCACATCTTAAGTTTGACTGTTTTTAGATGTACACTCGATTATAACTATCACTAAACTGGTGTTGAGAATTTTTGGGACCTATACATGTTAAGTTTCGTCCCATTTTAGTTAACTGTTCTGTTTAAAACTATTTCTAACTGTTTATGAGTTGAGTTCTACTCCTACACCTTTTGATCATTTTATTAGAACTGGTTATAGAAACCTAATACATGTTTAAACTAATTCTTATAAAAACATTGGTTTTAGATGATCTTATCTGAGTTGTGTGAAAATATTCCTTAGAGTTACTCTATTCTTTTCTAAAATTTAGACTTTACATTAAATAAATATTTTCTGTTATTTGTTTTCCATGTGTAGATGGATGGAGTGAGTGAAGATCCGGCGAATGCTACTTTACATGGTTCGCCAGCGTCGCCAAGAACTCATCCCGTGCAACAAAAACGGAAAAATGCATCTACGGTATGGGTTCACTTCCATAAAAATAATGATGTAAAAAAGCCTAGAGCTATTTGTAATTATTGTGGCATTTCTTATGCGTGCGACTCTAAAAAGAATGGGACTAAAAATATGAAACAACACACTCCTTCTTGTAGAGAGTTACCCGCAAATAAGAGATTAGTAGAGGAAAATGGGCAAAAAAAGTTGTCATTTATGTTGAAAAAAGAACCAAACGGAAATGAGCCAAGTTCAAATTTATTGGCTATCTCTTTTAATGCGGAAGCTTGCCGTCAAGGGCTAGCTGAAATGCTTATAATTGACGAGCTACCGTATAAATTTGTGGAGAATGAGGGGTTTAGGAGTTTTATGGCTCTCGCACAACCAAAATTGCATATTCCTAGTCGTCGAACAATTGCACGAGATTGCCTAAACATATATGTGGATTTAAAGAAAAGGTTGAAAAAAGATTTAAAAGGTCAAAAGATTTGCCTCACCACCGATACATGGACTTCCATTCAAAATGTAAATTACATGTGTCTCACCGCACATTATATTGATAAAGAATGGAACCTACACAAAAAGATTTTGAACTTTTGTCAAGTCAAAACTCATAAGGGTGAGGAATTAGGACAAGTTGTTGAGGATTGTTTGTGTGATTGAGGGATAGATAGTATTTTCACTCTCACGGTTGATAATGCTAGTTCCAATAATGGTACCATTAGTTATTTGAAAAGAATGACAAAACATTGGAATGGTACCATTTTGGACCATGAGTATTTACACATGAGATGTTGCGCACACATTCTCAATCTTGTTGTTGGAGATGGATTAAGGGATTTGAATGAATCAATTGCAAAAGTGCGTAGGGCGGTAAAATATGTGAAATCGTCACTTTCTAGGTTAGTAAAGTTTAAAAATTGTTGTGAGAAGCAAAAGATAAAATCAAATGGTTTGTTATGTCTTGATGTTCCAACGAGATGGAACTCCACATTTATGATGTTGGAGGCGGCCATTAGATTTGAGAAAGCATTTAAAAGGATGGAGCAAGATGACAATGATTATTTGTCCTACTTTGGTTTAGAGGAGGAAAATGATGGTGATGGTGATGAGAGGGGAAGAGGGTCGGTGTTTGGAAGAAATTTAGGACCTCCAAAATTTGAGGATTGGGAAAAAGCTAAGAGTTTTGTGAAGTTTCTTCGAATCTTTTATAATGCTACCCTAAAATTCTCAGGGTCTTTATATGTTACATCCAATGCTTTTTTTCATGAACTTGTGATTATTGAAAGTAAGTTGGTGCATTTGAAAAATTATGGTGATGATTTTTATCTTCAATGGCCGGGAAAATGATTGCCAAATTTGAAAAGTATTGGAATGTAGAGAAAATTAACTTTTTGTTGTTTATTGCCATTGTCCTTGACCCACGTTACAAGTTAAAGTATGTTGAATTTTGGTTTAGTGAGTTGTATGGTTGTGTTAAATCAATGGAGTTGTCAAGAAGAGTTAAAGATGCATTAATTCATTTGTTTGAGTGGTATGATGGTCATAAATCATCTAATGCATCTTCACACAATATGAATCCACCAATTAATGTGGTTGGGGTTGATGAGGATGAGGATGGTCGTGCATTTTTAACATCTCAATTTAAAAGGCATTTAGAGTCGGAGGATAATTTAGGTGCAAAATCGGAGGTGGAAAAGTATTTATTGGAAACTTGTGAAGTGGAAAATGACAACTTTAATGTTCTTGGTTGGTGGAAAAATAATCAAAGCAAGTATCAAGTGATATCTCGTATGGCACGAGATGTATTAGCTATTCCCGTGTCTACCGTTGCCTCCGAATCCGCTTTTAGTACGGGTGGTCGTGTGCTTGATCCTTTTCGTAGCTCTCTAGCTCCTACAACGGTGGAGGCACTTGTTTGTGCACAAAATTGGCTCAAATCTTCAACAAAACCTATCAACATTCGAGATGCCATGGATGAAATTCAAGAAATGGAGAAACTTGATGCAGGTAATAGTTAAATTTAATATATATTTTTCATAATTTAAATGTTAAACTTTTGTTATTGAATTTTTATTTGACATAATCTTTGTTTTGTATTTTTTCTAGAAATATTGGGAGAAAGATTCAAGACCTCAATTTCAACTATTGTGGTGGATTGATGCACCTTTTGGAGGAGACTCGAGAACTTTGTTTTACCTTACTTTTGGTTATGGTGGATATATAATATTTTCTTATGTTGCTTGCTTGGGCGTAGTTGGACATGTAATATTTTCTTATGTTTCTTGTTTGGACTTAGTTGGACATGTAATATTTTCTTATGGTGCTTGCTTGGACATTTAATATTTTCTTATGGTGCTTGCTTGGACATTTAATATTTTCTTATGGTGGACATGTATTACTTTTGAAGCTATTTTAATGTTTGCATATCATTGTTTATGTTGGAGGTGCAAAATAGCAGATTTAATGGTGCAAAACAGCATGTTTTATTTTACTAAAATTGGGCAAAACAGGACAGCACATTTGAAGGGAAAAAACAGCACCTTAAATGGTTCAAAACAGCACCTTAGATGGTGCAAAATAGCACATTTGAAGTGGCAAAACAGCACCCTTAAATAGTGCAAAACAGCACCTTAAATAGTGCAAAACATCATTATTTCAGTGCCAAAACAGCATTATTTCAGTGCCAAAACAGCATTATTTCAGTGTCAAAACAGCCTTTAAATAGTACAAACATAAAAAAATTAACAAGTTTTTATTGAAAAAAAAAGTAAATAAATGTAAATGTAGACCGATTATTAACCGAACCGGACCGAAAATAGCCTAGACCGAATAAATAGGCTAAACCGATTAAATCGGTCCAAATACGGTCTTCTCAAATATAGGACCGAATAATTCGGTCCGACCCCTAAAATGACCAAAAACCGGATCGGACCGGACCGCGCCCACCCCTAGCCATGGTAATGAAATGAAATGGGAGTATTGGGGAAGAATAAGGGAAAGAGATGAGTGAGTGGTTGTGAAATGGGGTGGGGAAAGGTGGAATTTATAGGTGGTGAGGGGAGAGGGTTGGGATGGATTTGGAGGGAAAATGGTTGGTGGGAAGGAAGGGGACGAAAATGGAGGGAAAATAAGGGATTGGGGGAAAAGGAGGTGAACCTAGGGAAGGGAAAGAGTTGCAGACACTAGACCAATCCGGTCTCCAGGACCGGATCGGTCTGGTCCCCATATTTTGTATTTCAAAATTTGCCAAACCAGACCAATCCAGTGCCCAGGATCGGACTGGTCCGGTCCCCAAAAATGTTCTAGTTCCCCTATGGGCTGATATAACCACCTCCGATGACTTTGGGTTGATCCTACTTACGATCCGACCCCTATTTGACCTGATTACCTCTCTCCTCAAAATTTTTTCTTCGAAATTTGCCAAACCGGACCAATCCAGTGCCTAGGATCGGACTGGTCCGGTCCCCAGAAATGTTCTAGTTACCCTATGGGCTGATATAACCACCTTCGATGACTTTGGGTTGCTCCTACTTACGATCCGACCCCTGTTTGACCTGATTACCTCTCTCCTCAAAATTTTTGCAGCTCTAAAATTCTCACCTCGTAGGACGTGTTGGTGCTCTATTTCCTCTCCACTTGTGTGATGTGATCCTACGGACTCCACTCATCATATCCTACGTGCAGCTACTATACACAAGACTTCACCCCATACACGTCGGAGGTGCGACGACCTCTCAATTCATGCTCACTCGACCCCATAAACGGGGTTCGACAACCATATGGTGTCAATATCTTCTACTCACGCCTCAATATATATATTTAGGCGCTGTCCATTGACTTTAAAAGCGTCCCCCCCTTTGGGATCTTCCAATTCTACTGCTCCGTAGGGGAATACTCTCTTCACAACAAATGGGCCAGTCCATCGAGACCGCAATTTACCCAGAAATAGATGAAGTCAGGAGTTATAGAGGAGCACTTTTTATCCCAGTTGAAACTCTTTTCGTCAAATAATCTTATCATGTGCTAGTTTCATCTGAGCTTTTGCAATCTTGGCATTCTCATATGCGTCATTGCATATCTCCTCTAACTCATTAAGTTGAAGCTTGCGAGCTTCACCGGCTTTGTCTATATTGTAATTTAATCTCTTAATGGCCCAATACGCCTTGTGCTCTAACTCGACGGGAAGATGGCAAGGTTTTCCATACACAAAGCGAAATAGGGACATGCCGAGTGAATTTTTATAAGCGGTACGATAGGCCCATAGTGAATCATTCAATCGAAGTGACCAATCTTTTCGGTTGGGATTGACGATCTTCTCGAGAATGTGCTTGATTTCTTGATTCGCTAATTCAGCCTACCCATTCTTTTGTGGGTGATATGTCGTTCCAACCTTGTGAACGACGACATACTTTCCCTTGAGTTTCTCGAATGGCCTGTTGCAAAAGTGCATGTCATTATCACTAATTATCGCTTTCGGAGTACCAAAGTGGAAAAGTATGTGTTCCTGTAGGAACCTAATCACCACTTTGTTGTCATTTGTCTTGGTAGCTATGGCTTCCACCCATTTAAAAACGTAGTCTACCGCGACAAGGATGTATAGGAAACCAAAATATGGGAGAAAAGGTCCCATGAAGTCAATACCCCAGCAGTCAAAGATCTCAATAATGAGTATCGAGGTTAATGGCATCATGTCTCGTCGGGTAATCGCTCCCATCCTTTGACACCTATCGTAAGATTCGCAAGCATTGCTCACATCTCGGAATATTGTGGGCCAATAGAAACTACTTTGAAGAATCTTAGCGGCTGTATTTTTCATCGAAAAGTGACCTCCACAAGCTTTCGAATGATAGAATTTTATGACTTTCACTATCTCGTCATCTGGTACGCACAATCGGATGATTTGTTCAGCACAATATTTAAAAAGGAAGGGATCATCATAGAAAAATATGCGCGACCAAGTAATGAACCTCTTCTTATCTTGTGGTGTCCACTCAGGAGGGACGACTCTCGTGACAAGATAATTCACTATATCCGCAAACCAGGGCAAAGAAGAAGTAGCAAAGAGTTTCTCATCCGAAAAATATTCGTCTATGGGTATTGGATCGCTAGGTAGATTGGACGAAAGCCGAGATAGATGATCGACGATGACGTTTTCCACTCTTTTTTTATCTCTAATGGAGAGATTAAATTCTTGTAGGAGTAGGATCCACCTAATGAGGCATGGCTTTGCGTCTTTCTTCGCAAGGAGGTATTTTAAAGACGCGTGGTTGGTGAAACAAGTGATGGGTGACCCAATTAGATAGGATCGAAATTTTTCTAGAACAAATACTATGTCTAGCAATTCCTTCTCCGTTGTGGAGTAATTGAGTTGTGGTCTGGTAAGAGTCCGGCTAGCATAGTATATGACATGAGCCTTTTTATCCTTCCGTTGGCCCAAAATATCCCCTACTATAAAATCACTTGCATCACACATGAGCTCGAATGGTAAGGACCAATCCGGCGCTTGCATGATGGGAGCAAAAACAATCATGCTTTTTAATTTTTCAAAAGCATTTTAGCATGTTCATTCCACTCGAATGGGGTATCCTTCATAAGGAGGTTGCTTAAAGGCCTAGTGATGGCGCTAAAGTCCTTAATGAACCTTCGATAAAACCCCATGTGGCCCAAGAAGGAGCGCACGTCTTTGAGCGATTTTGGTGTGGGTATATCGGTTATGACATATATCTTAGCTCTATCAACTTCAATCCCTTTGGATGAAACTATGTGGCCAAGAACTATTCCATCAGTGACCATAAAATGGAATTTCTCCTAATTTAGCACTAAGTTCTTCTCCACACACCGGGTAAGTACTTTTTCCAGATTCGCTAGACAACGATCGAAAGAGATGCCAAAAATGCTAAAGTCGTCCATGAACACTTCGAGTCCTCTCTCAATCATGTCACTAAATAGACTCAACATGTACCTTTGAAAGGTCACGGGTGCATTACACAAGTCGAATGGCATACATTTGTAGGCAAACGTACTAAAGGGGCAAGTGAAGGTCGTTAACTCGTGATCCTTTCGCCTTTGAGATTGTGGAAAAAACTCGAAAATGTAGTATTTGTCAAGGACTTGGACATAATAGCCGCACTTATGCTAATAAGGTTGATAACACTAGCTTGAACGTTCTCGATGGAAGCATAATGGAAATGGTAGATTTAAATACATGGTAAGTATCATGTTATATTTTTTTATTCAAAATTTTTAAATCTTTTTTGTTGATTACATTTATATTTTACTAACATTGATGTAAATGAATTGAATTTAAACCTTTTTTTTCGTTTGCAGATTTGAGTTTTGGGCAGAATTTTGAATGTTGGTGATGTGCAGATTTGGGTTTTGTGCAGAATTTTGGATATTGGTGATGTGCAGATATGGTGATGTGCAAAATTTTGGACGTTGGTGATGTGCAAATTTAGGTTTTGTGTAGAATATTGGATGTTGGTGCAGATTTAGGATGTGCAGATTTGGGTTTTATGCAGAATTTTGGATGTTGGTGATGTGCAGATTTGGGTTTTGTCCAGCAAATTTTGGATATTGGTGATGTGCAGATTTGGATTTTTAACCTTTTTATTTTGCTAATATTATTGTATTATTTGGGTGCTCAAATCCGATTTTTGACCCATTTATAAGAGAGTTTTTGCTATGCTATTACAAGTAGGTGTGTTTTTTTTATATCCTATTACATGATTCTATTTTTGTTGTTTTGTTATGTTATGATATGGTGCTATTACACGCTGGTGTGTTTTTGTGCTATTACAAGTGGATGTTAAAAGAATTTTAAGGGTAATATTGTTTTTAAATATGTAAAGGGTGTGGGGGAATCCAAATGGGTGTGGGGATAGTTGTACCCTATATATATATATATATATAATAATTCGGGTATCCCCGTGGGGACCCGAGTCTATACCCGAAACCGGCCCGAACTTTTTTGGGGATTATTTTACTCCCCGAATTTGTAGGAATTTTTCATGGATTTTTTTTCGAGCATCCGCGGGGACCCGAAACTTTAGAGAAAATTGTCATCCCTAGATATTACAACACTTATTAAAATCTCGACTTAATTTGTTTACATCGTGAATTTTTTTCTCTTGTACTAGCTTAAGAGTGATAAGAACAAAGGCCTTCATGCACTTTTAACATCACCACACACATCTGGTAGAAGTAGTCATGCTCAAGTTAGAGAAAATGTATTTTTTTTCTATTTTCTTTAATTCTTTTTAAGCTTCTTTGATTAGTTTATTGTAGTTATGTATGACAGTTAATACTTTATGCTTGTAGATGCAGAAAAAATTTGTATTTGTACCAACTCGTAGGATGATATACAAGAAAATGCATATAACTAAGAAAATGAGATAGTGAAGAAGCAGCTCAAGCGATTGTAAGTCACATATACATAATGCATTCCACGTTATCGATGGAACTAGTATCCCTTTTATTATAAGCCCAAGTTCAATATAATGACAACTGTTATAGTTATAAGTTTTAATGTTTTCTTTTTTCATATATGTAAAATATAGTTAGAATGACTTAAAATAGAAAATATTCTATATTTTCAAACACTTTTAAAATATCTCTGAATAAAATGTTTACATAAATTAGCCTCATATACCTTCTTTGACAATTGTAGTGACGATCTCAACTCTTCAATCTTCGATTGTGCATTCAGTCACTAACTTATCTTCACTTGAAGTCTTGAGAATGAACATGATAGTGAAATGGAGTGTAACGGAAAATGCGAAATGAAAATATATTGAGCAATCATAAAACTTACTCTTACACATAGTTTTTTGATTTAGTCGCTTCTGACTCCACTGTTGTATTTCGAATTTTTATTCAAACTTTTTTATATTTTAAAAATTATTGGAGGATTGTTGTAGTTGGACTCGTGTTTCTTATTGTTGGAAAAAATTTAAATATCTCATATCAAATGTTGAGAATGATATTTTAAATTATAGCATTTTTCATATTTTATTATTCATGTTTGGGCAACTCCTACGTTAAAATATGTAAGGGTGTTACATCAACCTAACCATTAATATAACATTAGAGCTTGAGTGGGTTCTCAAAAGACTAACCATGGCTCAAATTTTTTAGCATATTTGCACCAAAATATGACGTGTCTCACACTGTTGACTTCCTTATAACATGTTCTTTAAAAATTATTCTCTCTAGCATTAACAGTATCTCTTCACCAAAAGAAATGGATTTTCAAGGGAATGTTAAAACTTCAAATCACTTTCCACATATATAAGTTGAATGACAATAAATAGGAAAGGTGGTTATCATTATTATATTTCCCCATATGATCTTTAATGAGGACTCACCCAAAACAATCATTGGAACCCACCCTTCTTAAAAGAATTCTTAATATAACTCTAGCCTCCTCATGTAGGAAGAGTGATCTTACCGTGTCTTGGTTCCATCTCCCCACCGCCACCACCAATTACGATCATATCATCAACCTTATTATATTGGCAATTAGAAGGTTTATGAAATATGAATTAAGGTACCAACACTTTATTGTATAACCCTCTTAAGAGGAGATCCCTTCCCTTTAAAAGACTAAACAAAGCCCCAAGAAAGCTTGCGCTCTTTCATTACTTCCAAAAATAAGAAAATAGACAAATAGATTGATTTGAGTGTAAAGGGCCACAAAAAGTTGTGATATTGAATATAGGCATATAAACGGATCGAATTCGGACCGGATCAGGAAAATCCAAATCCATATCCGTTTGTATTAAACGAATTCAGATTCGATCCGATTATCAGATGGATTATTTGTTAGGGTTCTGAATCCGATTTGTTAAAAATTCATTTATCCGATCCGATTCGTTTTATTTATTTATTTTTTATTTTTTATAATAATTTACATTAAAAAAAAAGATGATGATATGTCAAAAAAATTAAGTTTTTGTTGATCAGACTTTTTTTTTTGCTAAGTATCATAGTTTTATTAAGTTTTTGTTGTACACCATAGTTCAATTATTCTACGAAAATTAAGTATTTGCTGAGTACCATAATTTGTTTATTATATTTGATGGCATGAGATGAACTTTACAAGCTGAAATTTCAACATGCAACTCAAACACATCAGGGTCAAAGGCACCAAACAACAAACCAATAGGATTTTTTCTCAAACAACACCCACTAAATCAAAGCATAACAAATCCAATAAACACCAAACCAAATTTGGCATAGTTTTCAACCGTGGACTGATTTGATTTTATGGTTGCCTTCTAGATTGAGGAGTAAGTCCAAAGTCTCTTGACAAAATATCTTCACTACTAGTGTTGCTGTAGGTGCTGATTTGAAACTTCAAACCATCCTCACCAACCACACCCACGTCACCACCCTCCCCTCCAGTCTTTGTGTCTCCACCGAGTCTAACCTCACCTCTAAGACCGCAACCGTTGGTATCTGGATCTAGAAGCCCCGGGATTACATACATGTTTGGGTGCGGAGTTGGATGAGTGTGGGGGGCACCGAGTGAGAGAAGAGGGTGTTTGGGGTGTGTGAGGAGTTAGACGTCGGGTGAGAGAGAGAAGAGGAGAGGTGAGAGTTTGAGAGAATTAGGTTTAGGTTAACTATTATAATATATGAGCCGTGTCTTTTTCCTTTTATACGAGAGAGATTTTTTTTTATATTATTATAACTATTATATTATATTTTTAAAATATTAGTAAATACAATATATATTAATTAAAAGTATATTATATATAATTTATATATATATATATATATATATATATATATATATTAAAAATATTAATCGGGTCGGATTATTAAGGATTCGGGGTATATGAATCCAAATCCGCTCCATTTAATAAACTGGTAATCGGGTAATCGAATTTTAGGCATGATCCATATCTACTTAAATGGATCGGATTCAGATAAAATTCGATCCATTGACAGGCCTAATTGAATAAGTCTCCAGCATTTCTTCGCAAGGTGAGAATATCTGAAACCCAAATCTCCCGCATTTTAATGTCCCATCTTCTCCAATTAATTGAGGTTTGCGATCTTAAGTATTTAGTCCCATTTTAAAAAATTCATTGGTAGTCACTCCCGTGTATTTGTATTTTTAGTTGTTGGTCATGTTGTAACAATTACAAGACAAGTCTCATTCTTAAAGAAAAGGAAGATGGATGGTTAGATGCGATTACAAAACGATTTTGAGTGGTTATGTGACTAAATACAATTTAAAATATACATTGGATGGAAGCCTAACAAAACTTTAGAAATGGGACTAAACTAGAAAAAACTATTAAGGTTTTTCCCTCTTTTTTCTTCGAACAAAGTCTTATTTAGAGACTGAGAGGAGAATATAGTTGATTTTCTATTTTTTTTCTTTCATATTATTAAACATGAATTTGGAACATTCATTTTTTAATCTACTCCAAAAATATAGAAGACCGGTATATATTCAGAATCAATGAGCATTCTCTCCAAGGGAAAAATAACATATATCATATTTTTAATTTCAACGGTGTGTTAGAGCGAAAACATTTTAATTAGCCCAAAATTACAAAAACACCACCAATTGTTGGCAATATCAACACTTTCAAGGTTTTTTTATATTTCCATCAAGTATTAAATGATGAAAAGCATATTACTAACTTTTTCTGTATAATCACCAAACTTTTTAATTAATAATATAACAACGGAAGAGGAGGGTGTCAAGACGTACTAATTTTTGTACATTGCAAACATATGTTTAAATAAAACAATAGAAACTATTCACTGTGTTGAAAGCAAGGTTCTAAAAAATGTGAGGCGTGGAGGTCATGCCTTAAGCCTTAGAAGCCTAGGCGTGCTTTAGACGTAAAAAGGCGCGAAAAGGCGTTTAGGCATTCTTAATATATTTTAATATTTTTTAACCATAACAAGGCTATTAAAATACTAAAATTGTACATATCATAAAAACATGTCTGAGTATATGCCAATTAAAATACTATTTGATTATTTTGGAAGAGATAATGGTCCAGTTTGTAAAAAAATTGTTTAAAAGGCAATATCGTTTCACTAAAGCATTGTTGTTTTTAGAAAAAAATGCGCCTTAAAGGTTTTACCAAGAATAAGGCGTGAAAATCTTAAGGCGGGATGTTTCTCCCAAGCCTGAAGCCTAGGCGTGCCTAGACGGAGTCTAAACGGATTTTTTTAAAGCAGTGGTTGAAAGGTTTAAAACTATCCGTCTATACAAGGTACTAACTACACACCATAGCGGAACATGAATGCTCTAGTATCATAAATTCAAGGTTCATAAATTTTCGCATGTTGATAAAATTTAGGGGCGAGAGGCATTTAGTCTCAAATATTAATGTTAGTCTCAAATGCGAGAGGCATCTTTTTAATTGGGTTCGGTCCCAAATATGCAATGTCAATAGAAATGTGGGAAACCATCACAGTTAAATATACCATAAACCCTTTAGTTATTGAACGACAGGAAACACGTTCAAGTAGTGGGTAATAAAATAATTGTCACTCTGAGAAGCTATATTACCTTCACAAAATAGCTGCCAACACATTATCTCCACCGATTTGTAATATATCATCAAAATTTTATATTCCATCAAACTCAAATTGGAGATACTCGCATGAAAGCTAAAGAATAAACTTGTAAGTGAGCTATAATATAATGGCTTAGTCTTGATTAATGTCTTAAATGTTTGTTTGAAGATATAGATAGGCATAAATTGACCACTTGCCAAAACAGACTGCACCGATGCATTTTATCGTTAGTTTCGCAATGCAATTTATTCATGTGGGATTGAAATCGTTGGAAACTGTTTGAAGCCTAACATGATCCTCCAACAAAAATCTCGTTGATTAAACTCTCAAATGTCCTTGGTTATCACAGTGGCCAAAAAATCTCAAAACCTCTATTGATCTCATATGAGCGATAGAGCATGTTATAAATAGTCATTTTGTGTGTATAAAATGACCGCTGGAAGGCATTTGGTTATTTTTAATATATATATATATATATATATATATATATAAAATTGTTAAAAAAATTATTTTGAGTTGATTTTTTTTGTGTGATAATTAAACATCTTAAGGAAGTCCCAAAAGAAAAATCAGCTCAAAAAAAGTTTTTTTACTATTTTAAAAAAATCGGTCAATATATGTCAGTTTTTAAGGTGCTAAAAACTGACATGTATTTGACCGATTTTTTTAAAATAGCAAAAAAACTTATTTTGAGCTGATTTTTTTTGGGACTTCCCTGAAATGTTTAATTACGACAAAAAAAAATCAGCTCAAAATAATTTTTTTTACCATTTTAAAATAATTGGTCCGTTTTTTAGGTCCTTCTTTTTGGTCCTTTGGAGATCCTCTTCCTCTATATATATATATATATATATATATCATCCGTAGATTATTTGAAAATGTATCTGTAGGGACATCTACCTTGAGTTCCTATCAATCATTTATGGATGTTAAACCTGTAAAAACATAAGGCATCTTTTATAGCATCATTTCTCCACATTGATTACTTAAAATCGTTCAAACTTGAATGACCTATGTTGACATCCAAAAGTGGAAATAACAAATAATCAAAAGAGACAGTCTAAGAGAAATGATAATTATAAATAATGGGGATGATATACAGTGAGAACACAATGATTTTTTACGTGCTTCGACCCTTCGAGGAAGCCTACGTCCACAGTGGTACTAACTTGGTATTGCACTTGCTGACACATTTACAATTAGGGTTTCAAATACAACTCGAGGCTTGAAAAGGTATCAGTAGAATCCCTTTGTTTTATGGACTCGGATCCTATTTATATTTGATTTGCAGATATTTATAAAGGGAGAGATGGATTGCCCTTATAATTCGGGCAGTTACACCTTGATACATATTTATCATAATAAATATAGACACCTTGAAGTGCGAAACAACTTTGGTGATGAGCATAGGATAATCATGAGATATTAGATTGGCGGTTATTACCACGTGATCAATAAGTGATATCTTGTGTGTATGTGCTTATAGGTATATAGACGTGTCCAATCTTATAATCAACATATTGGCCAAGCAGCCCGATACTGAGACGACCTCTTTTGGGGGTGAAGTCGAGCACATTTGTTAATTGACATGGATTATCTATAACTTATCCTCTGCTGGGATTATATAGGTATAACAGAAAGTCCCCAAGACCTCTTGCAGGAACTCCCAAATTTGAGGTTAAGTGAGTGGAAGAGGTGTTATGTGATGCTCGCACTGACTCATTTGCGGTCGGCTCACCTTGGTCAGCCTAAACTGAGAAAATTTCCTTCAAGTTTTCCCATGAAATATCAAGGACACATGTCAGGCAACTGAAGAGTCTATTGTGTAATGATGGCGACTCGTCACGCGCACTAATACTTTGTACCGTCGTTTTAATTTTTGCAAGTTTGCTGACGTAAGTCTTGTTGTATCTCTTCAATCTTTCATCAAAGAGTATAAATACATGCCACTTCTCTTATTTTATTCACTTCGAAGATTCACACAGAGATGAAGAGAGAGAAATTCCCAAGCGTTGTTTCCATTATTTGTGAAATCTCAATCATTTTGCCGCCAAAATATTTCAGCGCCTCCTTCTTCGTTCTTCGTAGCTTAATTCGCCATTGTTGTACTTTATCAGATACTCACTTCTTGATTTAGTTAGGGTTTATACATTCTAGTTCTTTGTTGGTTGGTTCTTGCTGTTATCTAGTGGTTGCATCTTTTAGACGGCCACTGAGTTGGTTGTCCTAGGTTTAGCTGAACCAAAAAATTAGAAAAATGCATGAATTTTCCCCTTCATGCCCAGAGAGTTTATGAATTCGTTCGAAGTTTAGAGCTAGAGCTTCCTGGAATCATAGCGAGGAGGTTTCCCCATCCTCTATAAGTGATTAGACCAGAGGAGGAGCCTGGTCACCCTCTTTACACTCCTAACACTCCTTCTAGATGTGGTTCCTCCATTGACCCTTGTGTTCCTTATATTTCTTCCACCATTTTCCTTGCTTTGTTCCTTCTTTTGGTGAGGGTGAGTTGGTGAATACTGTCTCTATGGATCCCATAAATCCTGATTCCCTTTTTGAGGAGCCAACCGCAGACAAAAGATAATATATCGGAAAGTGTGGGTCCCCACCTTTCTGCTGAGGGGTCCCATGCTGAGACTTCTAGTGAAGAGGAAGAAAAAGAGGATTATGTTGGGTCTTTCAGTAATTATAATCCAGTTGAGACAGATGCTCGTTGGTATCATTGCACTGTAACTGAGGAAGAGACTGATGCGATAAGAGAGAGATGTACCCTCCTTGTAACTATCCAGACCAAAATGCTCCATGTTTCTAAGAGATGTTATTCTGTAAGAGATTCGGAGGATATTTACCTCCCCTTGTGGGCCCTCCAAGTAGGATTAAGGCTTCCTCTTTATCCTACCATCCACTCCATTCTAAGGGGTTACGGCGTGACTCTAACTTAATTGCCTCCAAACGCATATAGGACTATACTGGGGGCAATAATGTTTTGGAAACTTAGGATTGGGTTTGATTTGACGGGGGATATTTTTAGGTACGTGTACAGTTTGAAAGATAATGCCAAAGACCCTGGTTACTACTATTTTTCTGCTTGAAAACCTCAGTATAGAATGGTCACGATTGTTAATCACAGCTGGAAGGGTTTGTATGTTTTTATAATAGGGGATTGGGAGTTTAGGGCCTATAAATGGGACAGGTCGTGTAGGGTCCCCAGGGAATGGAACGGGCCCAACAACATAGTTAAAGCCTTTTCTAATTATTTCATCTCCTTATTTTCTCATTCTAGCTGCTTTATTATATTGATGTTGTTGTTCTGCCTTTGAGTATTTCGGTAAACTGAGTCCCAAAGCTACCCAAATCATTGGTTGACCTGGTCGTCTCTTATACTGAAAAGAAACCTCCCAATTTTGAGGATTTATTTACTGTAGAAAAATTTGTTGTTGTTGGGTACCACACTCCACCTAGTGATAGGGTCCTATTAGAATTTGAAGTTCCCCAAGAAGGTTGGGTGGCAAAGGAGACCCATTTTGACACTGATGACCAGTCTGTAGGTAGGGCAGGTAATTTAGAAGCGGGTAAATTGTGTTGGTGCATTACTCAGTTATTTCATTCACTGTGAATTGGTATACTGATTTATGAATTTGCTATTTTGTCAGGTGGGGAAGATCATCCTTCAGAAGAAACCTTTGGTATGGCTCCTTGTTTCATCAACCACAAAGCATTAGCTGAAGCTCGTCATAATAGAGCTTGGGTCGTCCAGAAGCAGGTTGAAGCCGAGTAGGTCACTTTTTCTAGGGTAGTCGACCAGGATGCTCAACATCAGGAAGCTGAAGCTGCTGCTAAAGCTAAGAGGAAACCCCCATGGATCCTTTAATAGGAGGAAAAGGCTAAGGGGAGATGAGGAAGAGAGGCAACTCTTGAGCAAATTTTTTAGGGTACTTGGTCGCACGTCTAAGCCCAGAGTTGAATCAGGTCCTGGTCATACTTCTCGTTATGAAAAGGTTCCCGAGTTTAACTTTGACCCTGAGCCTAAGGTCATATAAGAAGACTTGAAAGCTGATCAAAACTCTATAATTTATCATGCCAATAACGCTTTGGATTTGCTGCTATTGGGGCCACGTGAAGGACTTCGAGTTTTTACGTTGTTCGGATCCAGATTCCTTGTAGACCTTGGACCAACATCGACTATCTGTGGGATGTACTTGTCGATCTTATGTTGTAGCTTTTAGGTTCCTAATTATTGTACTTTGACCATGCTCTACTGTTTGTTGTCTAGGCATCCATGGCTTACACTATCTTGCAAGAGAAATCCTTGGTCAATCATGTAGCCTATAACGAACTTGCCGAAGAAAATAAGACACGAAAGTCTAGTTATAATAAGGTTTTTCATGTACTGAAAGAAATGGACGAGCAGTTGATGACCAGGGCTAAGGAGCTGAGCAAGATGGAAGGCGAGAATGTTCCTCTTAAAAAGAAATCTGACACCGATGATGCTAAAATCTAGAGCTTAAATGATGGTCTTGTAGTAGAAAGAGAGAAGTTTAAAAAAGAGAAGTCAGCTTTTGATTCAGAGTAACAAATTTCTCAGGATGCTCTAGTCAATGCTGGTACTGCTGATGTTGAAGCCTTCAAGTCTTCGACCGAGTTTAACACTGAATGCCTGTGATACTTCTTGGATGGATATGAAGATATCAAGAAGAGGTTGGCCACTCACTTTCCAGATATTTTTGAAACTGTGAACGATTGGCAAGGAGATAATGAAGAGGCTACCAACTTGGCTGGAGAAGAGGGTGACAGTTCGCCAGCTGATGCTCAAGCTTGATAAACTTCTCTGTATTTTTATCTCTTTCCTGTTTTTGCTTAAAAATTTTCTGTAACTTTGGACACCATTTCCATGATATCATCTTGATTGTGTTTCTGCTCTTTAAAATATGGCTTTGTTGATTTGTTTATTTTCATGTTATTGCTTGTTGGAAATAATATTTAGCGCTTCCGTTCGCAACCCGTGAGGTCGTACAGAGCGTTCAGGTAGTGCATCTATGATGGTGAATTAATACAAGTATAATTGTTCGCGACTTTTGAGGTCGTATAGATTTTAGCCGACCACATTGTGTACGACTTGTGAGGTCGTACAATGGATGTATCCAACCACCTCGTTCATAACCTGTGAGTTCATACAAGGGTTTGGTAAAACTTAAGGATCCAAGTTATATAATTGGTCGCAACCCGTGAGGTCGTATAGCTTTCTTAGCCGACCACATTGTTCGTGACCTGTGACATCGTACATGTAGTTGATCACCTCATTAGTGACCCGTGAGGCCATATAAGGGTTTGGCAAACTTTTGAAAATAAGTTTGTTCAAGTTCGACTGTTCATGGACTATGAGGTCATACAGTCAATCTGGCATCTTTGTAATGACGCTGTTATTTTTTAGCAGCACCAATTAGATATGTTTACCGTATGCACAGAAAAATCAATGAAACAAGAGAATAAAACATCGTTTTATTAATTAAAATGGTGCTAGATACATAAATAAAATAACTAACTGGCTAGTGATAATGATTCCTATGATGCTTCGAATTCCAAGGGTTTTTGAACTGTTCACCCTCCAAAGTTTCAATCCAGTAAGTCCCTGGACTAACGACACTAGTTACCCTATATGGCCCATGCCATTTTGGTTCTAGCTTGTTATTCTTTTGTATCACTTTCTTGAGGACGTAGTCCCCCTCTTTTAAGATGCTCACCTTTACCCGAAGATTGTAGTAGCGTACAACTCTTCGCTGATAGGCGGCCACGTGCAACGTTGTATTTTTCTAACTTCTTCTAACAAATCGAGGTCCATTCTTCTTGCCAAACCACTTATTGGGTAACAAAATTGAGGAATCTGTGACTAGGTAGGCCTATCTCTATGGGGATAATCGTTTTTGTGCCGAAAGCGAGCATATACGGCGTTTCTCCGATGGTTGTTCGTGGTGTGGTTTGGTATGCCCAGAGCACACTATGGAGTTCATTGATCCAGTTTCCCTTTGCATCATCGAGTCTATTTTTGATCCCATATAAGATCGTTCTATTAGTGACCTCGATTTAGCCAACGGGTTCCCTGGTGCAGAGTGTAGCCTTCGAGTCTTAAACCTAGTGCAGTAGTCTTTGAAATATTGATTGCTAAACTACGTTTCATGATCAGTGATGAATGATAAGGGCATGCCATAACGACATATACTCATCTTTCAAATAAATTGAAATACCCTTTCGTAAGGCATCTCCATTAAGGATCAGCTTCTACTCACTTGGTAAAGTAGTCTACTTCCACTACGAGGTACTTATATCATCCTTTCGTTCTCAGCAACGGTCCGACCAGGTCTATTCCCTATATAAAAAATATCCAAGGTGATATAATTGGAGTTAATGGGGCCCCTGGAGAATGGTGGATCTTTGCAAACCTCTAGCACTTATCACATCTTCTTACGTAATCTGTGCTATCAGCCTTTATGGTCGTCCAGTAGTACCCTTGTGTCTCTATTCACTTTACCAACGATCTTCCGACAGAATGTGCTCTACAGCATCCCTTATGTACCTCCTTAATAAGCTTGTTGACTTCTGTTGGGTGAACACACTTCAGCAGTGAGACAGTGTACCCTCGCTTGTATAGTGTATTCGCTTCCAAAGCATACTAGGTTACCTTGTAGTGCAACTTTTTGGCTTTATTTGAGTCTGCAGGAAGCTTACCATCTTCGATGTATGCACGTATGACGTCCATCCAGGAAGGTCCCGGGCTTACCTCCATTAATTTATGTGGTTCTTCCTCAATGCTCCTCTGCGAAAGAACTTCAATTATTATGGTTCTTCTTAAAGATGTTCTCATAGCTGAAGCTAATTTAGCTAGGGCGTCTTCTCGTGCATTCCCTAATCTAAGGATTCTCAGTATTTTTTCTTCTATTAATTCGTCTAACCTTTACCGAACTATGGCAGGTACTTTACTATAGTCTTCTCTCTAGCTTCGTAAACTCTCAATATCTGGTTAACAACTAGTTAGTAGTCACTATGTGTTGCGATGTGCTCGGCGCCCATGGATGAGGCTAGGTGGAGCCTAACGATAAGGGCCTTGTACTCTGCCTCATTATTAAATGCTTCAAACTGGAATTGCAGGGCGTATTCGACGTTTATTTCATCAGGCGTGGAGAGTATGATATCGACGCCTCTTCCTATCGAACAGGATGACACATCAATATATAATTTCCAAATTGGACAATATCATACGAAGTCACCTTCTTCTATATTAACGAACTTAAAAATATGGAGATGGGACTTGTCGCGTTATCCATTATCTTATTTGAGGGAGCTCTCTCGTTAAGGAGTCTGCTCGACGTTGTCTTGGCTCGTGGCCAACTCTAAGTGTTGTAGTTCACTGCTGGGGGTTGAGCTCTCTCCTAGAGGAGTCTGCTCGAACGGTTTCTTATCATAGTTGAATTCCACAATAAAGTCTGCTAACACCCGCCCTTTTATTCTGGTCCTCAGTTTTTATTGAATATTGTACGCGCCCAGTTCCACCACCCATGGGATGATCCGACTAGACTTTTTAGGTTTGTACAGGATTTTCCGTAGAGGTAAGTCTGTATAGATCACCATAGTGTGGGCTTGGAAGTGTGGATTCATCTTTTACGAGGCTTCTCTCAGTGCTAATGTTAGCTTTTCCATTCACGGATATCGAACTTTGTACCCCTGATAGGCTCTACTAGTATAATAAATTAGTTTCTGGACCCCTTCTTCTTGCCTCACTAGTGTCGAACTAACAGCGGATTCGGACACAGTGAGATACAAGTACAGTTTTTTGCCTACAACTGGTCATGATATGAGAAACGGGGAGCCCATTTAATGTTTTAGTTCTATGAATGCATTTTCGTATTCCTCGTTCCATTCGAATGACTTTCGCAACACCTTGAAAAAAGGCAAGCGCTTATCAGTGGCTCTGGAAATGAACCTATTTAGTGTTGCCACTCGCCCGATCAATCTCTATACTTCCTTCTTCGTCTTCGGAGACTTAATGTAAAGCAAAGCCTTGATCTTATAAATATTAGCTTCTATGCCCCGCTGGTTCATGATAAAACCCAAGAACATTGATTCTTTCACTCCGAAGACACACTTGGCGGGATTCAGCTTCATCTGATACTTCACAAATTTATCGAAGGTCTGGTCGAGGTCCTTAATGTGGTCGACGACCACCTTTCTTTTGGTGAGCATTTCATCCATGTAAACTTCCATGTTAATCCCAATCTAGTCCTCGAAAACTTTGTTTACAATCTGGTAGGTGGCACCTGCATTTTTAAGACCAAACGACATAACATTATAATAGTGGTGGGTAGTTCGGTGAGTTATAAAAGGGATTTTTTATCTGTCAGAGGGAATTATCCTGATCTAGTTATAATCAAAATATACGTCCATGAAATTGAGGAGTCCATGGCATGTTGTGGCATCGATGAACTGGTCAATCCTCAGCAGCGAAAAATAATCTTTTGGGTAGGCTTTATTCAGGTCGGTGAAATCTACGTACATTCTCCACTTGTCATTTTTCTTTCGCACTATGACCACGTTAGCCAGCCATTCTGGGTACATGACTTCATCGATGAAGTTAGCTTTCTACAGGAATTTTCTCCTGAACAGCGAGGTTCTTATCGGCATCGAAAGCCCATTATTTCTTCTTGACTGGCTTTACCCCCTGAATCACGTTCAATTCGTGGCACATGAGGTCAGGATCTATCCCCGGTATTTCCTCGTGGCTCTAAGAAAATACGGTTTTATGCTTCGCAGAAAGTCGATGAGCTCTTTCCTTAGGATAGGATCTAATAACGACCCGATCTGTACCGTCCTCTATGGATGGTTTCTTCATCTCGGGGATCGATGGTCTCGATATGATAGGTGGTCATCAACTTCTTCCGTTCTTCCTGGTCTACTGAAATGAAATAGCATTCGCGTGCCACCTTTTGATTGCCTTTGATAACTCCCACTCCGAAGTGAGTTGGAAACTTCAAGCATTGGTGTACAATAGACAGGACGACTTCGAATTTCTTCAGGCCGATCCTTCCAAATATAATATTGTAGGCAAAAAACACGTATTTATCAAGGATAAAGAACCACAATTTCTCTATTTGGCTGATCGGACAGGTGCCGACCATAACTTCTAGTTCTACCATTCCAGGGGGTACACCCTTTCTCCTGAAAATTCGATCAAAGGCTGAGGATAGGGCATGAGTTCCACTTCCTCAATCTTTAACTTCTTGTAATAGCTATATAATATTTCGTCTGTAGAGCTTGCATTATCCACCAGGATCTTGGCTACTCGTCCTTCTTAGATGACCATTCTACTGACCAGAGGGTCGTTGTGGAGGTATAAAACCCCCGATATGTCATCTTTTTAGAAGCCGACAATTAACTTGTCTTTGTTCACCTTGCATGGCCATTTTTCTAAGCTCGTCGTCAGGTTTATCTGTGCTTTCTCACAAAATTGGGCCTCGTTGAGATAAGATTTCCTTTCTGCGGGGTCTTCTCATCCACTGGATCCACCTCTGGCGATGAAATGACATTCGAAGGCTATCACATCGACATAGTATATGGGCTCTTTGGTTTTTTTAAGAAGATCTGGATCGTCATCCGAGTCGTCATCCCTTTCCCTTTTCTTGTCGGTCGTCCTCCGATAGAGCGATTCTGACCGTCTCCTTTCTTTGCCTTCTTCGAGATTTGATCGGCCACAGTCATCCACATATTTGGAGAACTTTCCCCTCCTGATCAAACCTTCAATATCATGCTTCAGATCCTATAATGGTCTGTATTGTGCCCATGGTCCTTGTGAAATTCACAATACTTGCTTATATCCCTCTTATTCACCGGCATTTTCAGCTTTCTCAACCATCAAAGGTCTTTGCTTTCTTGAATTTTCTCCGAAATGTGGTAGACTCCAATCGTGAGGGGTGTGTACTCATTTTACTTCCTCGACTTGTCGCCATTTTTTCCTTTACTCCTTCTTTTCGTTGCTCTTCATGGCTGAGGGCTTCAAGTCGTCGAATTCTTTGGCCGCCATCACCTCCCCGGCATTCATGATTCTTCCTTCTTTTGCTAGCAGTTCAGTTATGGTTTTGGGCATCTCCTTGGCTAATGCCTAGAACATTTTTCTCGGTCGTAGCCCACTCATCAGGGTTGTGATGGCAGTTGGCTCATTATAATCTACTACCTCTAGCTTTTCAATGTTGAACTGAGTGACATAGTTACGGGTTCTCTCATTTACCCGTTGGCGGACGCCAAGAAGATGGGAAATTCGCTTCCCTGGCTTGGCGCTAGAGTAGAAATTGCTGAAAAATAGGTCGACACGTTGCTAAAAATTCTTGATCTGCCACTTAGGCAGGCTATTGTACCATATTTGGGCAGAGCCGATTATGGTGCTGGAGAATGCTCGGCACCTCATCTCATTCGGGATGGAGTAAATGTCTGCAGCAGATTGGTATTGTTCGATATTTAAAATGGGATATGTCTTCCAATCGTAGGGGTAATGATTGGTGGCTTGAATTTCATCGGAGTGGGGTATGCCATGACAGAAGATACAAAGGGAGATCCTTTTGTGAAATCACGCTGGAGGGGGTTCCTTAATTTGACCGTCTCGCCAAGGATATCTTCTAGGCGCTGGATGGATCCTTTCCATGGCTGGTTATTGCCTTGGGTACCACCTTCAATCAGCTTTTCTACTCGTCCTTGGCTTTCAACCAAAATATCTTCCTGAGAAGTCTGGTCGGCTTCAGCCGACGCTCGAGTGGAGCAATGGGATCCCCTAGTGGCGTACCTACCTGATATGCTTCTTCGGTGGAAATCGTATGAGGCCGTTGGTACTTTCTATAGATTATAATGTGGGCCCAATCGATTAAACATTGATCCTCTGCTTAGTCTTTCGAGCGCGCTGGGGCGTTCCTCTGAATATGACAGATCATTAAAGTGGATGGGCGACTGGATGGAGGATGTTGCTTTGGGGCGATACATCTAGTTTCATTACGAGTCGATTCGTCGAGAGGAACTGGCATTTCTACAGGATCCCAAGTTCAATCTCCTGGGAATCTTCATCGCTCGCCTACGGTATTCGTGTTACCTTTCCTTGTAAGCCGCTGGAGGAAGTCGCATGTCATTGCTCCTAGATACCTTGGGTCTAGGAGTTACATTATTTGGATTGAGTTGCATAGTTCTGGTCTGGAGGGTATGTTTTAACTGCCTAATACTCTCCTGCATCGCCTCTTACCCCTTGGCGAGACTCATTAAGATGCTGTGTAGGTTGTCTGTCCCAGTAGGGGTAGGCGGTGTCTGAACTTCTGATATACGACTTCTCTCGAGGTTATTCGCCATTCAAAACTGTCTAGATTAAGGATTTGAATGAGTGGTTTTAGGTAGGAATTACAATGGCTTGTTACAACGATTCCCACAAACGACGCCAATTTGTTGACTCCAAAAGTGGAGACAATAAATAATCAAAAGAGCTAGTTAAAGAGAAATGATAATTATAAAGAATGAGGATGAGAGATAGTGAGAACACAATTATTATTACGTGCTTTGGCCCTTCGAGGAAGCCTACGTCCACGATGGTACTAACTTGGTATTGCACTTGTTGACACAATTATAATTAGGGTTTCAGATACAACTCGAGGCTTGAAAAGGTATCAGTGGAGTCCCTTTATTTCGTGGACTCGTATTCTATTTATATGTGATTTGCAGATATTTACAAAGGCAGAGATAGAATGCCCTTATAATTCAGGCAGTTACACCTTGATATATATTTATCATAATAAATATGGATGCCTTGAAGTACAGAATAACTTTGGTGATGAACGCTCGGATAATCATGAGATATTAGATTGGCGGTTATAGCCACGTGATCAATAAGGGATATCTTTCGTGTATGTGCTTATAGGAGTATAAACATGTCCAATTTTATAATCAACAGGTTGGTTAAGCAGCCCAATACTGAGACGACATCCTTTGGGGGTAAAGTCGAGCACATTTGTTAATTGCCTTGGATTATCTAGAACTTATCCTTTGCTGGGATTATATAGGTATAACAACCTACATATCACAATTATTAAAAGAAATGGCCCCATGATTCACTAATGTTTTTGTATGCTCTTTAATGATGCTTACTTTACAAAATACAACGACACAAGGCAATAACTTATCAACCAAATGAAAGATAGTAATTGGAGATGACTGAACACGTGTTCCCCTTCAATTTGCAACATTTCGTCCACATGTAAGAAACATATTATAAAGTGGAATTAATACGCAGAACAAAACATCTAAAATACTGTACTGTAATTGATCATCATGTTTAAGATAATGCTTTTTTATTATTATTATTGTTATGTTATCTTGTGGCAATCTATTGAGTAAATATATATGACGCTCAATTCCTTGTTGCGTTTGATGAATGATAACGTCGTAAAGGAGGAACACTAAGAGTTGTTGAAAAAAGTCTATTTTGGACCCTTCTTAAAGCATATACCCACGGACTGGTGATTGAATATTTTTAGAAGAAAATGACTCCAACATCCCAGCAATAATCAAACGGTTTGAACTTTCGACAAATAATTTTGGTGCTGGGGGGAATTAGTTTAATTTTGTGTACATCATGTCACAAATATTAAGAGTACCAAACAGGGGTGAGACCATAAAAATACATAAAAGAGAAGTTTCAAATGATATCTTCATTGGCAGATATTTCAACACCGATGTTCAATTTTAAAAGAAGAAGGTTAAATCTACGTTGATATTAGCACTACAAGGACAGAGCAACGAAGATATAAATGATGTTGTCCTACTAATATCATTGCATTCATGTGTTTCATTTTTGTTCGCCAATATTGATAATTCATTGGGATGGATATTCGTAACATATGTACATGACATGAAGGATATAAATACTTACAACTGGGCAAAAGAAGTTCACAAGTGGCTGATGGACTCAATTTAGAAGAAGATGCAGGAGAATAACCCATCTACAGTTACCGGATGTATTCTAATCCTTTTGGTAATGAATTATAATAATCTTACAAGAACCATTGATATAAGTTTATCACTAGTACTCTAATAAAAAATACTTTTCATGTGTTTTCTTTTTTTTTTTACGCGTGAAACTAAAACTGAAATTCGGAGAACCATTCGTTTGCTTACATTACTTGAATTATAAATTTAATCAGTAAGATCGGTATGAAAAAATTTATGGACGTGAAGAAATCTTACAAATCCCTTGAATGTTGTAGTTACCTTTATGTATTGAATAATGATATGAGTACCAAAATCTCCCCCAAAACCTCCCCCTAAAATAACATGGATTCCACTTATTCTCTCACTTGCCTATTAAGTTTTTCCTTGTGGCATGGATTCCATTAGAACACAAATAGTTATTACTTTTGAGGAAAGTTTGAAAGACTTATTTAGAAATCATAACAGGACTCTTATGTATTATTAGTTAATAAAAATATCATAGTTTATAGACGACTCAAATTGATGTGTTGAATTTACGTCAAAAGTCAACAGGTATTTTAGTACAGCTTTGGTGGATTGACATATATCAATAGTAGTTGCCCCATCCTCATAGAAATTATGACAGAAACGTGAAACGAAAGTATATAGTCATATTACACTAATAAAAACTATAAATGATTTTTTTAATTTAGTTTGTATACTTGGTAATTTTAAAATTAAATCATTAATCGTTTATGCAGAACAACTGACGTTTATAACATGCAGTTTGAGTTTTAGTGGTGTGAAGTTATTGACGTAATCAACCCAATTCATGACCGGAATAACCTCACACCTCGATTCTTATGCTGGGACATTCAAATGATGAAAAACAAAACTCCCAGAGATCAACCTCGATAAGTTACAGATTTGGCCAATTTTTGAGTAACTTTCTAATTTCCAACTTCATTATTTTTTACAGTTGAAAGCACAATCATCTCCAAGCATGAAAGGTAGATCAGGGAAAAGGCAAAGATTTTCATCAATAATTATGGAACTGAATCGGGCAACGACTTCGTATTGGAAGTGCCAAGGTGGACGAATCACAATTGCATAACTACCAAAAATGTACCACAGTTAGAAGAGGTAACCTATGATATTGTAATCTTAGTACTGTCAACACTAACTCCGGATAAGAAACACCCAACATCACTTCAAACCCTAACGATTGATTTTCAAAATCAAATTGTGGAGGGTCGGGCAGTCCAGGGGAAGTTTTTGATGATTTTATGCTCAACGTCGAGTACGCAATTGAAAACGATTGAATTCGAGGGACATATGAGAAAGTTTGCAATAAGGATTAAGGAGTTAAAATGTGTAATTGGAGTTTGTTGGTCTTAGTGTTGAGGGTCCCGTTTTGAACGGTGTTTGCGCTGGAAGCAATTGGGGGAGGACCATTAATGGTTGTTGCTTTTTAGTTTGTTTTGGTCAGTTTGATCTTTGGTTGAAAGTGGGGTAGGGAGGCTTGAGGTGTGGTTTTGGCAGTTTTGGGTGGTTGAGAGAAAGCAGTTTCGCTTGTGATTTTATGTTTTGGCAGACGCGTGTTGATAAGTTTTGGTTTTTTTTTACGTGTGTTTTAGTTTCAGAATTTTGTGTTGTGGGGAATGCGTGGATGTTTTGTTGTATCTTCTTTTGTTTGATTCTTGTTCTTTGGGTGTTTGTTAGGTCTTGGGCTTTTATTTTTTGGCTGTGTTTAGCGTTTGTTGGGGGCTTGTGTATGTTGTCTGGTGCCTTAGCCGGTTTGTCCTGGTTAGAGTGTTTGTTCTTCTTTTTGGGCTTTTGGCACTGTTCTAATACATTAACCTTTCACCAAAAAAAAAATTGAGGGAACAGGTGATCATTACAAGGGGCATGGAAAATGGAATGAGCAACGATGTTAAGAGATCAAGTGAAATAGAAGAAAATTTAAATGACAATATAGTTGACCGAATAAACCTGAGTCGTGAGGCGACTCGCTGAAGAAGAGTTAAGAAATGCTTCTAAATTTCAAGCGGAGGAACTACATAGGGTAACTAAACTATATGAATTAGTTGATAGAGAAAAAGATAAAGTGAATGCGATTATTGTGGATAAGGATAAGTGTATATCTAACCTTAAATTTGTATTGTATTATGTTAAAAAAGAATAGGAGCAGCTCCGCATGGATTTATGCGAAACGAAATAAATGGCAGAGATAGAAAGTAAATTGACAGATAAGTACGTCAAGGAGATTGATCAGCAAAGGCTAAAAAAAAATTTGCACTGATAATGGCAATCGACGAATACGCACCTTAACACGGTGTAACATGATGGAACAACTTGGGGGTGACCCCGATCGCCTAAATACACGAATCCCACGGGTTAAAAAAAATCCCGAGTAACAAATAAGAATCTGGAGTACGCATATTTGCCTCATCAAAAGAAATAGAAATGAAGAGTCGAAGCGAGTTTCAATAGCTACATTAAAGATCATACTGCTATAAAGAGATGTATAGTGGCTCATACCTCAAGAGAAATCTAATGGGAGGAAGAAGATGAAGATTTGGTCACGTAATCAAGAGGGGCGTTTGGATGAGACATGGATGTCATCCCCAACTTCTTTGAGGAAGATTCGAAACCCCCTAAAGTCAACTCGTCCAAATATCAGACATCAAAACATGAATAAAATTGCACTTATATTGTGAGATGACTCCAATTGAGTAAGAACCACATTTCATTATTAACATTATAGCTCATTCTCAAACCAAAATTACATACATAAATTAACAAACTCATTTTTGGTATAACATAGGACACTAGCGTGGCAACTGGGACTTGATTTAGTGTCCTTTTTTGACATCTCGGACCTACTTTGGTGATTCCTATCTCCAACAATGTAACTACACAAATAACTTCATCGGTAATTCATGTATATAATGAAATGTGACTACATAAAAGGAGAACATTTAATCACCTGTCATGTAGAACTTTGAGTGATTGAAAATGGAGAAGTTTTTTTAAATTTTTCCTCTAAACCAGTTGTACATCATATTGTGGCATCATCGTGCTACTGTCCAACCATCATATATGAGAATGCAATTTAATTAATTCCACATGAACCAACTGCATACCCCTTCATCCAATCTGTTTGATTATTTCTCCCAATCTATCACATACACGTTTAGTATTCACTTTTATGACTAAGAGGGTATCATTATGTTAATTGTACATGCTTGTTTACTCTTTTCATTAATTTTGGAAAAAAAAATATCTTACCAAATGAAATAAAATCATGTGATGTTAAAAATTAAACAAAAGTTAGTCAATTTTAGGTCCATGACACGTACGATGAATCATATTACTATGTACACAAATAATAAAAGTAAATCTTGTTGTGTCGATCTTCATTATATGACACACTTGTGTTATAGGTTGGTGATATGACATTTTGACCATTTATGTCAGCATATGATATTTACATACCATTGTTATTGTTTACATATGGTGTTGCTTTGGGAAAATAAATTATCATTAAAAGTACACATGTAATACAATGCAAAGCTAATTAACACATTTTTTCTTGTGTTTTATAGATAATCGACTCTTACAGTGCAATACTTTCATATATATTCAACCAGAATGGTAGTTGCAAAAACATATACCTAGCCACATTTGCATGGGTAAACTTTGACTCACAACCCATTCATTTTGTACAAGATTCCATAAATGTCGTAACTCATTAAATGTAACACTGTTGTGTGTGTGCGAGATATGGTGAAAATAAAGAACGGACAAGGGATAATATTATATTCGTATGGCATCCTCACTAAAAACATACGGAAATGTGATCATATATCCATTCCTATGCGGCACAAATACGACTTCCACTTCACTATGTTTTACCTTGACAAGGACAAGAGCATTTGTCTGCATTGCAACCAAAATTCAACGAGTGGGGAAAACGACACAAACTATACCTACGACGATGCCAAGCAATTGGCACGAACTCAATCATTGTAAATAATAATTACGCATACACAGCACTTTATCTTAACCATATGATTTTGATACAATACATACAACTTTGGGCTCGCACAAATGTCACAGCATGAAGTATTACAAAATGTAGTGCCCCGACCTGAATTTCGGTCACCGTCAGCTCAACCCGCACCAAGTCAAGGAGTTAAAGGGGGAGGGGGAAAGTCCAATTTTATTATTTAGGAAAAACCTTCACTTTGCCTCATTTTATAAAGATGAAATAACCGGTTTTAATTTGAGAAACAAGCGATCACTTGTAACAACCCTCACTTTTAAGAGCCTATTTTATATTTATTTACTATGTGTAGTAATTATATAAAATGATGGAATGTGGAGTAAATATTAATTTAATGTGGAAAAGGTTAATATTTACTGAAATGTTGTATAGTTACCTTGTGAGTAGGTAAAAGTATCCATGTTGTGATTTATTGTGTCATAAGGTTTAAAATGACATTTTGGTTTAATATGAAACCGGAAGTTAAAATAAGTTATAAAATTTTCAAATGATAATTCGGAGGGTGTAGTTAGTCCCGGTAGGTGCGAGACAGTCAAAATAAGTGTCATATTGCATTTTGGTATTTCGGGCACTTTTGACTGGTTATAGTTTAAATGTGTAGTTGCGAGTAATTATATCGCGTATTGATCATTTAAGTGGGCTTTTAGACTTAAGCCACGTTTTAAGTCCCCCAACCCTATTTCTATTCTTCCATTTCACATTTGAGCCCTAGAGAGAGTAGAGAGAGGAAGAGAACTTGTAAAGAAAAAGAGAGATTTGGAGATTCAAGCATGGATTGTTGTCTTCACCAAATCATATATGAATTTGCAAGATCAAGGCAAGTTATCTACTTGCTACTATGTGATTTAAGGAGAATAATTAGTATTGATAGTTATGATATTGTTATGGATTGTCATTTTAGGGTTTTGTTAGATTTATGGGTATTATAACTCTTAGAAGTTGATTTGGATGATAAATATTGTAAATGATGGTGGTTAGGTGTATTTATGGTGTTTTAGTTCCATTAAATGATCTTGGTTTGGTTGGTTTTGGGTTTAAGAAGAAATTTGGAGTTCAAAACTCCATAACCCAACTTGGCATCCGAATCGATTCGCATAGAAGCAGTTTTCCAGGTCTGTGTACACGAATCGATTCGGGTTAAGGCCGAATCGATTCGGCATTTTCAGAAAGTTGAGTTTGTCTTCCGAACCGATTTGCTTTCAGAGCGAATCGATTCCCCAGGGAGAATCGATTCGGCCCCTAAGGCAAATCGATTCAGTTCCTGCAGTTTTGAGTTATTTTTCTTATTTAATTTTTAACCTTTTTCTTTAAGCTTAGGACCTAGGAACCTTCTTGAATGCAGTAAACTTAGAGTCCTAGAGTTTTAGTTGAGTTTGGTCGCCACCCTAGATTAGAATGGGTTCATCTGGGGGTTTATTCTGGGGATGTTTAAAGTAATGTTAAGGCATTACTTCTTTTATTGAATGTTTAGAAGTTAGGAACTTTAATGCCGATGCTTGGAGACTTTAGGGGCTTATCGGAGTTATATGAACTTTGGAAATTGTAGAATCATAATGGTTATGTTGGAGACTAGGTCGGGACTTGTAATTTGAGGAATATTAATGATGATATTCGATGATGATAGGTTCGAATAAAAATGAACCAAACTATTCAATGATGATAGGTTCGAATAAAATGAACCAAACACATGGATAATGGAAATGGAAATTGGTAATGAAAATTGAAAATGAAAATGAGATTTAAAATGGTAAATGTTAATTTACTAATACACACCTCTCTAAATACTATCATAAGGGAAGTTCGCACGTGAGGTGATGCCCCCTGACAAATTAACGCAGGGTGGATATAGTCCTAGGCCATATGAGCGCTGTTATGTATATATATTTTTCTGCGATGGGTAGGAGATTCCGGGTGTGGTCTTGACTATCCCGCAGGCATATGGCCGCTTCCCGACGTTGCGTTATGATCCCAGGTTGTCTTATATATGATAGGCCCTGGAAGATGATAGTTATTTAGAGGCGCGCCCAGTGGGAAAACTCGGAGGGGCGGTCTTAGAATCGTTATATGTATGAGAATATAACTTTTCTGCATCAAGTGGGACTTGATGGATATTAATGCCACAAAGAGCATGGATACGTGCCATAAAGAGCATGTGATTAAGATATGTGCCATAAAGAGCACTTGATAGAAATTGTATTCCTGTTAAGGAATGGAAAGATAAAATGGAAATGATGATTAATGAGGGAAGTTTTAATTAATGAAGTGAAATTATATCTTCTTGATTAAACAGAATGAAAGATTGTATTCCTGTTAAGGAATGTAAGTAGGAAATGGTACTATGATTAATGAGAAAAGGTTTTCAATATAAGATGTTTACATGTAATTCTTTTGTGTAAATAATTTACATTTCATAATTAGTTAAAATGTCTTAAATTGTAATGTAAGTTTAATATGCTAGATAACATGATAGATTTTCATCCTTATCATCCATGCATAACTTTTCATTCCTATCATGATTTTTATTCTTCTGGTGATCATATAAAATCGGGCCCTGACCCGTTAATTTTTCTATGTTGTGTATGTTATTGTATCCACTCAGGTGCTCAGCCGCAAGGGCGCCCGTTGTGATTATTCCTATTCCAGTACTTTTGACGAGTTGTAAGATTTTTGCGAATATTATAGGACGTTGTATTAGACGCTTTCATTTTTGTGTTTTAGATATGTTCGGGTATTTACTCGGGCGTGTGGCCCAAACTTTTGTATTTGATTAATGAATGTATTACATAATATATTAAACTGTTGTAATGCGTTATATGTAACTGTGGACCGACAGCGTATTCGGTCATTTCCTTGTATATTCGTTTTAGATGTATTATATATACACTTTTGGAAATTCCACTTGCTTGTCAGATTGGGTTGTTTAATTTAATTTTCTTAACTGGTTTTAAAACTAAACTAAATTCTAAACTTTTTGGCAACCCGTTTTCTGATTTATTGGGTGGTTTTCCCGTATACTCAGTTTATTGTTGTGATGCTGAGAATGATATCCATCCATGATTCCTGTTACATTTGAGTATCGGGCTGGCCACCTCTTATCTCGGATCATGGGTTGTCACATCACTTTAAATAATTAGGTTAATTAACAAGGTTTATTTATGAAAATTCGCCTAATCCAACAATATTAAAGAAATAAGAAATAAATCGTAATTATCCCTGTATTATTACATCACTTAGCCAAAGTCCCGAATAAAATGATTTAAAAATATTCCAGCCAAATGTTTCGTAAGATAAGTTCAAAAATAGTGGGAGAGCTTCTAACGACGGTTATTACCCATAAGGTCCTTACTGGTGTCCTTGCCAACATCCCTACTTGATGTACCTAGGGAAGGGGTTGAGGTTTTAACATAAAAAGCATGGGTTAGTCAACGCTCAACAAGGTGGAAAATACTAAGCTATATGTTTTCTACAAAAATACTACGCATATAATTGGTATTTAAAACAATTTCGAAAACGTTTAACAATTTAGCTAGTATTAATGCAACTACAATACAATGCACCCGAGCGATGTGCTCAGAGTTACACTTAACCATTTCATACCGTCTTTTACTACGTCTAAAGACTATTTAATAATATTTTACTCCCTAGTCTCCATTTCATCTCTTTCATTAGATTGTCTTATTTACATTCCTTAAGCACAACCAAGTTCATTTTCATTTCATTTATTTCTATCTTGGAAGCCTCTAATTATCTGCATACTTTAACGGGCTCCACACTGCCGGTTATGCAACCATATGCTTCGACCAATGATTTTGGAACTTTCACCCTAGGGCTTCGGGCCCTTCTCAATTATTTTTTGGTCTCATCCGAGTCCATTTTAATGTGTTTAACATTACTATCAATGTCCACATTATTCCTTAACTTTCATCATTCTCATGCCATTTCATTCATTTATCCGTTTTTCACAAAAACTGAGGTCAAGTGAGGAAATCCAACCACTAGGACCATATAATTATATCAAAATGACCTTTTTATCCTTCAATTACCGAAACCTTATGAAAAAACACATTTCTTTCGTCATAGCATTATAAATCGTCATTGTACATTCAAACGCATCTTTTATGATTCTATGTCCAAAAATCATACATTATCCTTTTTCTTCCAAGAAAATTCCATTTCTTTATATTTCTTTTCAACAAATATTTGTAATGTCATACATACCACTTTACAAAGTGTCCATTTTACCCTCATACCCAAATGTTACATTAAATATCATCATTTCTTCATTTTATAACATATTTAGGGTGAAAAAATTCAATTTCCTTATTTCATCAAGAAACCTATTTTGATTTTCACATGTCATATCCATAAATCCTTGTATATCATACTATAATTTTTTAAGCATTTTTGGGAGGATTTCAACCCTATAAACTCTTAAATATGCAACAAAACATGACATTAACATGAAAATATATCTTCATGCTTATTTCCTCATTTTTTCAAGATTAAAATACCATTTGTTCGTCGATAGTGATATTAAACTAAGTGTTTATTAAAAAGTTAAACATACTAGAAAATATTTTACAAAAATAAATCGTTCTAGCATGCATCCTAATAGCTTTTAATTTTAAAAACACTTGGAGGAAAACCCTACCTTTGATTTTAAGAGGAGAAACATAAATGGAATGACTTGAAAGCTCCTAAAAACTCCTATGATCAAAGAATACTCCAACTTCTTCAAGAGCTCCAATAATGGCTTCTTCATCCCAACTTCTTCTTTAACTAGGATTGAACTAGGTGTTTTAGCCTTAGAATAGCTTGGAAAATTCTTGGGTTGGAAGGGAAAAACCTTGGAGATTGCGAAAATGGTTTAAAATGATGGATGGTAACTTAGAGACAGGAGAGAGCTCCAAAATCTGATGAAAAATGCCTATCTCTTCCCTCTTACCTTTATTTAAACCCATAAAATTTAGCCCTTTAACCAATGGTTGAACCGTCATTGTGATATGGGCCGTTGGGAGCTCGACAACTCAACAAATCCAACGATTCACGTCGTGACTGCACATTAAAATGTGCAGATTTTTCAAATTCTGCTTCGCTCGTTTGTACAACTTGGACCTTATTTGAACGAGATCCTCTCTCGTTCGAATAAGAGTTCCAATGAGGTACCAATGGGGGAGAAACGTGTTAAAAGGGGCAAAGATATCCACCTCGTTTGAATGAAAAACTACCCCTCGTTCGAACGACAACACACCTCGTTCGAATGTGGGCATTCCAACAAGATTCTAAAGAACGATGGAAAACGAGTGAATGAGAAGAGTTAATATTTCACTTGAAACACTTCCAAAAAAGGTCCCGGGCCTTTGTGGCAAATAAATGTTTCGAGACCAAATTAAATAATATTGAAGTTTGTTATGCATTTTAGTCGTTAAAACGTTTTTTAAAATTTGAGACAATAATTAAATTGTAGTTATCTTTAGTCATCAGGACTTTTTTAAAACTTTGAGAATATAATTTTAAATTGTAGCTATACTTTTATCTTTACTTTTCGAGAGACCAATAAAAAAGATCAAGTAGGTATTTCTTCATTTTCACTCGGCATATAAAACTTCTTGATTTTGTTTTATTTTTATATTTTTCTAAGACGGGTTTCAATTCTTCAACCTCTTAAATCAGAATTAACTTTTATTAAAAGTATGTACAACTAATAAAGTAACATAGCACAACTATGGCCTTTTTTAAGTTAACCCCACTTTACCGTGACTTATTACATAACCCTTAATTCCCTAACCTCTCTTTTTAATTTATTAATATTTTTCTTGACTTTAGTCGCGCTTTGAAAGTATTAATTATTAGTCATTTGACGTATTTTTATAATTGTTATTAGTCTCATAGCCTCTCTCCTAACTGTCATCAACCGTCTTTTTTCATTTTTTTTCATGTCTCATGAACTTTTAATCACTACACACAAGACCAACCACCAAAAATATAAATACATGGGATGGGATGCAACTAAAACATCCCACATGGAACTAAATACGTAAGATCAATCTTTGACTTACATCGTCCCTCCCCCCAAAACACACACACACACACACACACACACACACACACCACATTTATAACACTGTAAAAACATTCCTTACTTGTTAATTAAAACTTAATCCCAAAAATACTTTTTTGAACAAAATATTTGAACTTCATCTTCTTCTCCAAATCAAACCCTAATTTTTCAGCAAACGCTAAATCAATTTACCTGTATTAAAATCTCTAAAACAAACCATAAAAGAGAGAACTTCATAAAAAGATCTAACAATGTAAATTAAGAAATGAATATCAATATGAAATGATAGATTCAATTACAGTAACATAAGAATCTTTTTTTCACGAGCTACTTGGGCAATGTTCATGTTGTGTGATATTAAGTTCGTGTAAAAAAGATATCAATCCATACCCGGCCCCTTACCAAATCGATTCCAAATAACAAACTCAAACCGAACTACTATTGTTAACGGGTCACATGCCCTAAACCGGTAACACAAGTTAATTAAAATTCTTCATAAAAAAATATTTTGTTCGTACATCCTAATTTTCAAATGTTAATATCAATAGGATCCCAAACAAAAAATGTTCATAATCCAAATGTATAAATATTACAAAATATATCGAAGAATAGTTTTAAACAAATAATTAAGATAATGTTAACGAATTTTATTGGGTACAAACAGATCTAATCAGGTGTATCAAAATTTTTAAACCCGAACCATTAATGCAAGGACTCTATCATGTTAATTTGATATTGATCCAAACTCGATAAGCTTAAACTTATAATTTTGGATTTTGTCACATTTTGAGAGATGTAGATATGCATACCATGTAATAGGTAGAAGCATCATTAGAGAGGGGACGAATAGGCTTGTAGGAGGAAGGGCAGAGTTTGCCAAGTGCCATTGTCTTCTCCTCTTTATCTCTCACAATGGCCTCCTACTTTTTTCTATAGGAAATTGGTTGGATCTCATTTGGCAAGTAGGTTTGGTTGGTGGGTGACATGATTGTTAAATATGAGGCAGTGAAAATAAATTTGCTTTTGCTTTTTCATCTTAATCTGAAATTTGAAGTTTGAGTATGAGATTTGATATTTGAATTTGAAAAATACATTTGAATCTGAAATTTAAATCTGGAATCTGAATTTGAAAAATATATTTCTTTTATGTTTGAATGACACTTTGAATGAATGTATTTAAATTAATTCAGACTTCAGAAATAACTCTACCTCTTAATCATTAAGAGCTAAATATCACCTGTTAGTCTCTTAATCATTTAAAAAAGTAAATACTATTTGATACATCTCAAGTCTGAACCAACACCATCTAAGTTTTAACCATTAAAAAAACTATCGATTGGGGATTATGGGGTTGCTGTTGTGGATTTTGTGATTTATTTGAGGGATTTTCAATTTGGGTATATTGATTTAGCGTTTGATGATCAATTGGGATTTTGGTTTGAGGAGAAGATGCAGGAATAGATACGATGATCAAGAAAGTATTTTGGAAGTTAGTTTGAATTAGTAAATAAGAATTTTTTAATAGAGTTCTAACAATATTAAAAAGTTGGAAGTAAGTTTATGTAAAGTCATTATAAAGAGGATTAAGTGGGAAAATCCCGACAATTATTCACAATGGAGGCATCTATGCAAAAGTACTTTCGGAATAGTATTAGCATGTGAGAATGGTCAAGTGTGTGAGAATGGAAGGAGAAACTGTTCATAGAAGTAAACTAAAAAACCATACTGTATTTGTATATATGTATATATATATGTATGTATATGTGTACCCCTCCCCCCCATCCCCCCCCCCCCCCCCTCCTTATGCCTTCCAACTATAACTTTCACCCTTGAACTCACCATTCAAACCCCGAGTCTTGGAAGATTGTTGAGCTGTATCCAAAATCACTTTGGGGGAATGTAACCCTCCCTGGTGTCTCTCTCTGTTTCTGAAGTTACTCAACACATTAGTCTGGGCACCAGCGGATGCAGATGCAGATACAGATGCTGTGGTGTTATCAAAGACCAGCTCATTAGACTCGCAGACAACTTTTTTATTCAACCTTCCATTTGAATGACCGATTGGTGGCTTTTGGAGCAAAACCGCAGAACCTGAGGACTGAAATCCTGCCAGTGGTGAAGAAATTGCTCCCCGCCTACAACAGGACTTCCCATTATTCACTATCCTTCCATTTGAGCTAGATTCACCATTGGTTATATGGGTGTTCATCACCATATTGCTAGGACCAGGAAGTGTTGACTTGGTCAGCATACAGTGAGCACTCCCTCGCTGCTCCATTTCTTTCTTCTCGTTATTTGTTATGGCGTACCCTTGACGATAGCTGTTCAAGCTCTCTACAAATATGTTTTAGGTATTAGATTTTAACAGTTGCGGCCTGTTCCGCTGGAAATTCAATAGGAGGATGGCGGGCACAATTTGAACAAATACTATGGCACGGCTAATTTCTTTTATCAATAAACTGCTAGTGTAGTGCTAGTATAGATTAGGATTATTTGGAGGTTGACCCAGGCGTGACTGACCTTAGTCCCCACAATTTGAGGGGACTAATTTTGACACCATGATATCCAGGGCCCTTCCAAAAAACTGGGGCCTAACAAATGTGCCTCTAAAATGGACCCATTTTTTAGGTAATTGAATTATTCTTTGTAGTGATTTTTTGGGGGTAGTTAAAAAAAATGAGTTGGGTGAGATTTTTTGGGTAATTGAATCATTATTTGTAGAGATTTTTTTTGGATAGTTAAAAAAATGGACCCTAAAAATTAAACTTGGTTTAAAAATTGACATTTTTAATATACATAAAATATTTTTGAACCCCTAAAATATACATATATAGGTGTTTACTTTAAAATGGGCCCTGTGTCATTGCCCATTTGGCACATGGCCAGGGCCGGCCATGATGATATCCAAAACCTGTCTAAAAACGTACTCATGAGACAACTGGGGACTTCATGAACGAAATTAATGGGGACTACGGTCAGTGACGCTAAAATGTATGGAGGGCCAAATCCAAATATCCTATATATTACTTTGGGTTAACTGATCAAAATTAAAAGATGGAATGAAATATGCACATACCAAGTGGTCCAATATTTCTGTCAAGGCTGAATGTCATCAAGTCTTTCATGGTATTGACAACGTCTGAAATCTGTCAACCATGGAATTGAAAAACATACGCTGCTACTCAGAAGATTATTAAGAGATGTAACATCGAGAAGTGTGAATTGGGTTTCAAATGAAGACGCTCAGGATGTACCTCCAAACCCCTGACATGACTTCTAGAAAATCCTAGCTCATTCACAGACTCCTCCAGATTCCTTGATAGCTCTGTTAGTAACCTACACCAAGAGGAGCGTTCAAGTACTTGATCAATATATGTGGGAGATTCAGATTCCAGCCCGATTGAACTATAGAAAATGTTAACATCAAACTCCCAGTCTGCTCGAGCACTATGCTTTAGGTTGAAAACTTACTATACCACATACTCCTTCGGTCCTGAATTAAGAGTTTCACCTCCCCTTTTAAAGGTGTGTCTCATTTAAAATCCATTTCAGAATCAATGTACCAAATTGTATGTTTAAGTTTAGGACATTGATTGCATCGGAATCAAAGTTTTCTTTTAAAAGTTCGCTTCCAAACGAGAGCTCCTAATTTGGGACAATGGGACAGAATATTTGCAAATGGACCAACTCAATTATGTCAAGTATATGTACGAAGTGTTATAAAACCCCAAGCAAATAAAGTGTCCATTCTAATCAAGATGGAAACTTGTGTGAAGTAAACCTTTTTAAGTATCGAGGATTATAAGAAAATAAATCATTTTTATATAATTTTATTTTCGTGTTGGAAATTTTTTTAAGGGGTAAATAAAAATTTGGACATTTGAAGTTTAATAATAAACATTATCTTCCATTGATAAAAAGGAAATCCAACCATTTCTTTGACTTACATATTGCAATTTGAGTGTAAATCCTGTGGTGAGACCCCATCAGATACACCATTATTGATGGTGTTCATATACTTCTGTTCAGCCAGCAGTAACTGATTAACCTGCAAATAAAAATCTATATGATAGGAGCCTTTTTTTCCTCATAAAAAAACGGAAGTAACTAAGATGTGTGTGATACTATAACTAATGCCGTACGTCCATATAACAGAGGATAATTAGTGACAGAAAAGTGAACTGAAGATAATATCTAATATCAACATGATACCTTTGACCACAATTGATTTGAAGCACTCGTATGTAAGCAAATCTCCCTATCAACGATTTATTTGTTGCACACAACTATAGTCCACATTTCATGTTTTGATTGAACTGACGTAAACGAGCGTCCAGTGGGAAATAAGATGAAGAAATCTCTCGTCTCAACTCTCTCTAATAAATTTCCAAATGATAGAATACCTCAAATAAGAATACAATATGAGTATATTTATAGGGGGGAGGTAGCTTAGGCTCCAAGCAATGATCTAATTACAAATGTACCCATAAGAGACTTTACTATTTCCTCCTATAATACCAAGCAACTACTTACTAAAAGAAAATACATCAAAATAAGAAAAATGATAAAAATGCCACTAATGATTAAAAATGACAAAAATAACCTGTAAGCCTCCTAATTCACATCATTCTCCCCCGCTTAAAAGCAAGCTCGTCCTCGAGCTTTCAAAAAGGTGGCCGAGCTTTCAAAAAGGTGGCCGAAGAGGGAAAGAAAAACTTTGGGGTCCCAAAATATTTTATTTTTTTGAAGTTAGGGAGGGCCCAAAATTTTATCGTCCAAAAATTGCCCTTAAGAGGAGTGATATTATCATTAGTTTCAGCATTAGGATCAGCATGGTGCTCCAACAAAATTTTCACAGGAAGACCAGCAGTCAAATCAGTGGAGAACAGCATCACTTTGTGAATTAACATCAGACATCTTTGCAAAGCAAGAACCTCAGCAACTCAATATCTCCTATCCCCGCAGCATGATGCAGAGCTGTGGCTCCCAATTCACTAGGTATTACAAGATTGGCACCACGCTCAACAAGGTATATGGCAGTGGCAGTATGTTCTTGTCGAGCAGCATGAACTAGAGGAGTTTCAAGACATCGTTGAAGCAAGGAGACCCAAAACACAAGAAAAGCGAAAAATAAATGATAAGAACTGGTGGGTCCTGCCAAACCCTCCTGGATCAAAAACAAGACTAGGGCTGTGAAGGGTTTCTTGAAGAAAAATGGTCAGAGATGGATTTGTAATTGAATCGAAGATTTGGTTGGAGAAACTAGGGTTTCTTGCGCGGCAGCAGGGGTAGGGGTCTTAGGTGGCAGCCTTAATTGCTGTCCGGCCCTGTTTTGAGCTATCTTTGGGTGGCCCAGGAGCTTTCCGCTGGCAATGTGGTGATTTCTTGGGGTTCCGGTGGTTCCTCCGGTGGGCTGGTATGTTCCAGCCAGAATATGATGGTTTTTCAGAATTCTTGTGATGATTACGGATGGTGGTGATATCTTTGGGGTGAAGATAGTGGCAGAAGCGTGGATTGAAATATTTTGGCTGCTAGGATTAGGGTTAGGGTTAGGGTTTTGGGTGGTGGTGAGAGGGAGGCAAGCCTCAAGAGCATCAAGTCGCGCTAAAAGGTGGTTCAAACCCCCCTCGAATCGATCGGTGCGAGGTTCCACAGGAGCATATCTCCTCTTAAAACCCATTTGTTGTCGTCTAATACCAATTGACGTAAATGAGCGTCAAATGGGAAATAAGATGAAGAACAACTCTCTCTAATAAATCTCCAAATGATAGAATACAATATGAATATTTACAGGGGTAGGTAGCTTAGGCTCCAAGCAATAATCTAATTACAAATATACCCCTAAGAGCCTTTACTACTTCCTCCTATAATAGCAAGCAACTACTTACTAAAAGAAAATACATCAAAATAAGGAGAATAACAAAAATACCACTAATGACTAAAAATAGCAAAAATAGCTATAAGCCTCCTAATTCACATCATGAACACTACCCATTTTTTACATTTCACATTTTTTTATATTCCACATAGGAGAAGGTTATCCTCAATACAAATACTTGCGAACAAAAAATTAAAAAGGGATTAAATACATGTATCTCCAAAATCTAATTAATTAAGGAAACAATAAGGCTCCATGCATAACTTTATCAACCAAAGCTTTTCAGATAATGTACCTAAAAAAATGAATAAATAGTTGCGTATATAGTATTCAACAAAACTAGGGTCAAGATTTGGTACCTGAGGAACAACCAGCGAACGAGACAAAAGTTCTTCATGGTGCCGCACACAAAATTCCCAAGACAATATCTAGAGAATAGAAACGATAAAAAAAGTAACGATTCAAACCAATAAATGCTCAAAATGAAATAATGACATATCAATTGCATCCCATACAAATTATTCATTTCATTAAGTGATGGGACGCGAACTCACCTTCAAATCATGGGTGAAAGTTAGGCGAAGTTGACCCTCGCGAACAACACGGAATTTCTCATAAACCGTCTCTTGAACGGCTTTTCTGTATTCCAACATCATTAATCCAGTTGGAGATCTACCCTCGTACAGCAAATCAAGGAATAAAAGCTCATCAAGAACACCATTGTCAAATTCAATTTTGCAAAGCCTAGGCAGTAGTTCGAACTTTGCCTCTGTCAACGAAGAGCAGGGAAAGATAGACGTCAGATACTATCAACAAAATCAATACGGTTGAAACATTTCTATTTGGTGCAAAGGACATCACTGTGTACATAGTAATGTACAATTGCAAAGTTATTTATGTAAATATATAAAATCAGTTTATTAGTAACAACTTATGTCTGTTGGATACAACATTAAGATCATCATTCATAAGTAGCATTTTTATCTTCTATTGATTAGTTACAGTACGTTGTTTTGAAAATGCACTAAGTTTGATAGTCTTATTAAATATGGACTCCAAAGAGGAGGTGATTGTTTAGGATGGTTAAATATTTTTTGAAGTCAAAAGGAATTAAAAAAATTGAATTTTCGATAACTAGAAACACATCTTTTATCCAACCATTAGCATACATGCGGTACATGCTACAGCCTTATAGGGCCACATATTACCAAACAGACCCTGCCTGCACACAAATCAAACACCACCATCTTGTTGGTTTTCACTTGTCACATTTGCAGGTCTCGTACACATTAACACAAAAAGTCCCAAAAACACCTTTTACAAAAAACTACAAATACAAACCCATTTTTACAAATAAAAAAATCCTAATAAGGGTATCTAAATCCACCCTCGAAGGCAAATGCAAAGTACGAAGTCTCCAATTGTTGGCAACTAACCACCCTGGCTTGGTCTAGTGGTTAGGGTTTCGCTCGGTCGGCCAAAGGTCACGAGTTCGATCCCCCCAGCGGTTACCTAGCCTGTGGTAAGGGCGGGCTCTGGGCGGTGCGGGTTATTCGTATGGCTTTGGGTCCGATTCCCCACTGGTATGCCAGTATTTAAGTGGGGTTCGTGTGTGAGGTGGTTATGCGCAGTGTCCCCCCTGTTTAGCTTGCACGAGGGAGTCCAAAGGGCTCGTTCGTGTGGAGGTTCAGGGTTATCAAAAAAAAAAAAAATTGTTGCCAACTGCTTTCGACGGGAATGAAAGATGTTGGCTTCTTGGAAATGGCATTCGAGATTACCTGTTGCATATGCCACATTAATTTGGCGAAGGGTCTTATCTTCCCATTGCCAAAACCAAATAAGTCTGGGTGTTTATATGATGATCTCAACCCAATAGATGTTCCTCTGTCGAGAAGTACAAGCACGTGCTCTTCGGGAATACCAGCATCCCGGCATGCGTGATGGAGATGGCAGGAAATGTTTCTTCTTCTACCGGCATATCGAAGGTCTGCAACTGCATTGTCTCTATCTCACCACGTCTGCGTAGCAGGTATGTCCTACCAATCGTCGTCAAGGTCTTCAAAAACATCTTCCATTGTTACTTCTTCCATCATTCTTTCTACATCTTGCAAGTTGGCAATGATCAGATTACCATTAACCCACTGTTGGTGATTGGGTAAGGGATTGTAGTTGACACCCTTAGACCCAATCTGTGTTGTTCCACTATTCACTTTCTCCAAAGTGCGACCAAGGGATGCCCCATGTACCGATGAAAGCACAAAACCATGGGTCTACCCTCTCAGAAATGGTGAGTGGATTTCTTTCCACATTAAGCGGTATCATCTTCAACCATATGATAATACAGATCGATGTGAGTAACTATGTCATCTCGAAGTGGGGGGTTCTAAGTCATCTCGCACGGGAGTTTAAAGGGGTTTGTAAGTAGTCTCGCAAAGTGACCATCTCAAGAACAGGAACCTAAACAAGAAGTTGGAGGAATTAAGAGTTATATTGGGGCACCAACTGTGGGACTTCCTTAAAGTACATGTCTAAATTTTGCAAGTGGGGGCAATAAAGTAGAAGAAATCTGCAAAGAATCCAACCATTACCATCCTATCCACCAGCTGTGGGACCCACTTTTAGGTTCTTCTAGAAAGACATCCCCACATAAAAACGAAGGGGCATAGTAAGAAATAGATTCTTCACAATGTTTACATCATTCTATTGTATAATTTGGAAGGGTGAAGATTTACCCTTCGCCTTCTTGAAATACCCTATATTTACAACATTCATGAAATAATAAGAATTGTGGATGCAGCCAAGTCGCTGAACCACATCATTATGTTGTGTGCATCTTATATCTCACTTCACTTTCCTCTCATGGTGCTCTAGTATGTCTACTAGAGTTGTAAACGGATATTCGATAATCCGCATCCGTCCGATATCCGAATCCAAATTTGCGGATATTTATCCGAAAAAATGAAAACGGATACGAATATGGATACTCTATAAAAATATCCAAAAAAACGGATACGAATACGAATAGTACTAATATCCGACACGGATAATCCGTATCCAATGCGGAGTATTCATTTTACTAGATATCCGTTTTACCGGATATCCGTATCCGTCAAACGTATGTTTAAAATATTACTAATTATATTAGTATTAGTATTACTAATAAAATAATATTAGAAAAAACCTTAATTGTTTATTCCCTAAAACAAAACAAACACATACTCCACTCAAAACAAAAACACCCTAAAGTTATTATTTTATTGAACTTATTATAAAATGTCATGTATTATTATTTTATTGGGTATATTATCACGGAGTTACAATACATTCTATCACACACAACATACACCCACTATAGAACGTATACTCCACTCAAAACAAATAAAAAAACTTAATTTCATTTCATTTCTCTTTCGAACAAAACAAGAGAAAAGAAACCCTCATTTCACTCCACAAGAAACCCTCATTCCGCCACCTCCCCCCACCGAATCAGCCCGCAGCTGCTCATCAACCCTGCCACCGCTTCTCATCACCCCTCCATTGCGCATCAACTCCGCCGCTCCTCCTGCAACAGAAAGTTAGCAACAACAACAGGTACATACAAAGTAAAAATACAAATATATAACTGTATTTATATATTGTTCATGTGGTTGTTCATTAGTTTCCTTAATTATATATAAATGTAGGAGAGAAACAAAAAAGT
The DNA here is from genome assembly GCA_949130495.1 of Sambucus nigra. Lineage (NCBI taxonomy): Eukaryota > Viridiplantae > Streptophyta > Magnoliopsida > Dipsacales > Adoxaceae > Sambucus > Sambucus nigra. The sequence continues at coordinate 352,310,046 of OX422208.1, read as the reverse complement.
AAAGAGATGGTTTTGATTGTGACGAGAAATATAATTAACAATAGGTATATTATATACAAAATAAAATTGTATACTTACTAAAATAAAATTATCAATATGTTTTGAAGACTAAAAGGTCCATGAGGTTATCATTCCGAATCCGAGGTATCCGAGCAGATATGGATATGGATAGTTGCTTTAACTATTCGGGCGGATACAGATACGGATACGGATAGTGCATCCAGATAGCGGATACAGATATGAAAAATATGGTATTCGATTCTTATCCGTCCATTTACCACCTTATTCACTACACTCCTATACCATGTATAGACCTTCTCCACGAGTGATTTTGAACTCTTTCAACCTCAAGTTCCCTCCAAATGCTCGATAAACATTCTAATGTACTCTTTAAGAATTTCCTTTCTTACCATAAAGAGTTTGAACATACCCCTCGAGATAACGAACTTCCAGGATTTGCTTACGGTAAGTAGGCTAGAAATCATAATCAATAATGGGAACTGGTGGCTTTCGCCCAACAAGGAGCTTTTGGAGCTCGGCCAAACGCCTAACCGAAAGTCGGTTATGGTGGCCACCATAACTGATGGGTACAACTCTCAGTGTTGCTGGGAGAGCGGCGTTTAAAAAATGAAGGGTATTGGGGACAATAGAAGGCCAACTTTTCTTCAAGGAGCTCGGTAGTGATCTCAGAAGTTGCAACAAGAACGTATACAGAAGGGTTGCTTCTCAACACCGTTGAGATTGATGGAGGTTCAAGAAGATGCCTCCACTCTCCGTGAAGACTCTAAGCAAAAATTCATTCATTAATATAAGTTTTGCCACAACAATATTGGCAAAATTTGTCTGTCAAAACAAACTGAATTGTTGAGGTGTTGGGATGACAGATGGCCAAGAGCAAGGCTGGGATCGGAAGATAGCTCCCTATTATTATCATTATGTCTTCCGTTTTTCATTTCCTAAGAGTATCTCCTCACCGTAGTCGTCATATGTAAGAGGGTAGATATCTAAATGTTGATTATGAAGTGGATACAAGTATTGAGAGAGAGAGAGAGAGAGAGAGAGAGGGAGAGAGAGAGAGAGAGGGAGAGAGAGAGAGCAGTAACCAAGAGACGTGGCTAGGCAACCCCAATCACCTTTTGACGTATAGGGTGTCAATGGCACACAAAGAAATTATACGCAAATTTTTTAGTAGTAATACTCAATTAACTATACTTAATCCTTTGCCCCAATGGGGTATTAAACTATTTATAGAGATAGAGAAGGATCTAGAAAGGAGCTAATACTTGCCCATTGCCCACTAAAGAGTTCTTATGTCACATCTGATGTCATGGAGTGACATCATTAATGACGTCAACATGGACTAGAGCATTCTCATTACAAATTGTCAAATCTAGCACTCATTAAACCTAATAACTACAACTAAAAGCATAATATAATAAAAGAAAATATACAATATTAAAAATAAGAAAATGCTAATTCACATCACCATCACCTTAAATGCTAGAAATAAATGTGAAAAGGGAGTCTAACACCGACTCTCAAATGATCATTGATGATGCTGGGAACAGCACCACCAGTCAAGGTGTTTGTAAGCTCAAACTAGTGATAACAATGGCAACACAAGAGTATACTAAATATAAGAGATTGAGGTGAGGAGAAGAGGATGAACACTTGAATGTAAGTGGTTCAGCCAATCTAGTCTACGTCCACTGTGAGTGTGTATGAGTAATATCACTGAATGAAAGCACTAATAGCCATGGATACAATCTCTCAAGCTTTCTCTCTCTACTGTGTAAAATGACAAGGGTTGTAATTTTGGGATCCCTTTACAAGGTAGAGGATGGCCTCTATATATAGTGTTTGGGGGTGTAATGTACCCCCCCCCCCCCCCAAGCATACAATGAGCCTGTGCATGAGCATCGAGCCAGTATGAGAGTGACACCTGGCTGTTCCCAATTAAGTAATGATGACCTCAATATTCCCTCACGTGGAGGGAATAATTCGGTTACAACAGATTTGTCCACGTGTTCCAAGTTACACAAGAACATGTAGAAGCTCGGCTGTCCTCGATTGGTACCAACCTCGGCCTGGGAGAGTACGAGGTTGGTGAGGTCGTGCAACTGCTTGATCAGAGGTAATCAGCGATAATCTTGGCTCAGTGGGAGAGCCGAGGTAAGGCAGGTGGAGCTGTAATGTAGGCCTGGGCCGAGGTAATGGTGGAGTAGCAGGAACGTCGGCCGAGTCCCTGCCCAGGCTGACTACGATGATTGTGTAGTCTCTTCTTCCTCGGCTTGCACACAGCCGAGGTTGATGTATGGTGTAGGCGCGACGTCGGCTTGATGGATTACTATCTGCATGGACCATGAGGACCTCAGATGTTGCCTGAGAGGCAACTAGTAACGTCGGCCATGGCCGACCTTGCTTCGGACGACACCGCTGGTCGCCAACTTAGGGTACTTCTAACCTCTGCCATCTCCCAGGCCGAGGTTGGTGTCTCCGATTCGTATTTTTCATAGAGAAATCTCTGATCAAGGATAGAACAAGATCCATTTTGCATCATATCTAAGGGATTCCTTGGTTCGGGCCGAAGAAGCAATATGTAGGGCATATTAATCACCCCCTAGCCCTTAGTTGCCTATGTGAACAGGTGACTAAGGGATGTGCATGTCCGAGGTGAGATTTCTGTTAGTGCCAACACTTTCTTGACAAGTGTCAACTGCTGAAGTAGATGGCGTGCCTGGCAAGCCAAATGATTGCAGTCTTTTGGGCTCCCAAGGCAATAATGGGCCTTGGGATGCGTGCAAGAGAATTTTGAGGGTTTTAACCCTTTTCTTTCTCTTTCTTCTTCATTTCCACATTCTCTCGTCTGAGCTTTCTCTGCTTTCTCTCTCTACAAGAGCTTGGTTAGGAGTGCATTGGGTGGATTTCTCTTGCCAACCTTTCCCTTCTTCTCCTCGCATTCCATCAGGTATCGTCTATTACCTCTTTTTCTCCATTTTCTCTACTAATTCCTGCTTTTTCACTTTCCGGCGAGTTCTTTGAGTTTTCCGGCCTTCGCTTGCGTTTTCCAGTGGCACTGGTTCTTGTTATTCTTGGTTATTTTTTGCTCAAAGTTAATAGTTTGATCCTTAGTCAAGTTGAGTCTAGTTGTTTGTTCCTGGTTTAATATCCCAAGTGTGAGGTCGTCCTCCTATGCTCAGACCTCTTTATCAGCTTTTAGAAGAATTCCCATCTCTTAGAGAGAGGACTTTAGAGAAGATTAGGCAAATAGAGCGAGCCCAAGAGGAAGCTCGTAGGGCTGAGGCCTTTCCCCTCAGACCTATCTTTCCACCCCCTCTGAAGGTCATATACCCTGAGCCCACTGTTCCTGCAGAGGTCCCAGTAGAGCCCATCCCTATGTCTGAGTCTGAGTCGTCAACCTCAGACCCTATGTCTGTGGATTCTTTTCAAGAAGCCATGGATTGTTCCATCAGGATGGATCGTGCCCCTGATCAAGCCGAGGTTTCCAGCCGGGCCTCTTCTAATAAGAGTTCTAGCACCTCGCATTCTTCCTCTGATGTTGAAATTATAGGACCCAGTGTGGCTGTTCCACCAATCCTAGACGCTATTCCCTTATCAACCGCCACAAGGCTGAGTTTGCTCAGATGTTCCCTGATGGTAATCCCTCGTCCACTCAAGCCGACGTTGAAAAAGACGAGGATGATGATAGTGAGAGTGATGTTGACACCTCGGAGGCAGCCAAGATAGAGAGCACTGTCAGCGAACTCGACCTTCTTGCTTTCAGACACCTGTATTCCATAGGTCCTGCCATAAAGCTTAGGAGACCTCTGAGGGACGAGAGGGCTTTTGGCGGCCGAGATGGTGAGATCTGTTTGTATGAGCAGATGTTCAAGTTAGGATTTCGTCTTCCCATCCACCCAATTATTAGGGCCATATTGTCCTATATTAACTTGGCCCCTTCCCAGTTATCCCCCAACGCCTGGAGGGTGATAATTGGAGCAATAGTTCTATGGAGGGCAGTCCACCATTCAAACCTTCCTGTCCAGGTCTTCACTGGCTGCTATGTCCCTTCCTCTGCTAGGAATCATCCGAGCTATTACCACTTTTTAGCTCGGAAGTCAAATAAGAAGATGTTGCAGGTTACCCAAACTTCAAATCACAATTGAAAACCGCGATACTTCTTCGCCTTAGGGTCATGGGAATTTGGCCCCTGTGCCCCCTCTTCGTCCTTAGAGCCGAGGATGCCCCTGAGATGGGGAAAGGTGACTATGGCTGCTAGGGCCGACCCTGGGCTAAGCCAAAATAATCTCCAGAAGGTCAAAGACCTTCAGGATCAGGGGGAGCATGGTCTGCTAGTCAAGTTCGAGCATCTGATGACCCCATACTATCTCTCTGAGACTGGCCTTGGTGGGAGTCCTTTGACTGAGCTCCGTAAGTTGCTTTATTATTTCAACAAGTTATACCTCTGAATTTGTGATGTCTCTGATTTTCTAACTCAAACCTTTCTGTTTGCAGGGCGCCCCAAAGGAATTTCTGACGACCTCTGGGAGATGGAAGACCCTAGTCTCACGAAGATTGTAAAGAAAGCAGGTCTAAATGCACCTCCTCCCCCTCCAATTACTTCAAGGGCTAAGGCCTCCAAGAAGAGGAAACATGTCGACCCTGCCCCTGCGGATCAGAGGCCAAAGAAGAAGGGTTCACAAGGGGATCGTGCCATCCCCATCTCCTCTGAGGATGTATTAGTTGCTCGTCTGGAGCAACTGAAGATTGGTGACAGCCTTATCGGCCAAAGTCTAAAAGCCCTGGACGCTATCGGCTCTGTCATGACCAACTCCGATAAACGCTTCTGCCGTTCAATGGACACCCCTATGCTGGCCGAGTTTGGTCTCCACCGATCCATCCAAGTAAGACTCTTTGCTTTTTCTTTTTCTGTGCAAGTGTAACCTCGTCTTTGACTTTTGAAGTCTTAAACTGACATCTCTGCATATGTTCTGCAAGGGCTCCTCTCCTTGCACCACTTTGTGGACTGGACTCTGAGGAACCTCTGATCGAGAACAGCAAAGAGGCCCAGAAGACTGAGGCTGCCTTGAACGCTGAAGTGGAGCGTCTGAAGACTTCTTTAGAGAAGTTCGATGCTAAGGTCAAGCAGCTGTAGAAGGATATGGACAAGCTCAAAAGGGACTATACCTTTGCTCTGAAGACGCAGGCTGACTCTCTCCAGCACAAGGTTGACGTTGTTGTGAAGGCTGCCTTGGATGATGCCTCTGAGAAGATCTTGGAGGAGTACAAGGTCTCTGATGAATTTGTCAGCTTCGGCTTCGACTACCTCAAAAGGGGTGTAAAGGCCACTGGAAAATGGGCTGCCATGAAGGAGAAGGAATTAGGGAGCTTTGCAACATCTGACTTCATTAGTCTGGGCTACGCCGATCCTCGATTTGCTCAGGCCTTGCAAAAGGTAGAGGAGGAGGGAGGTGCCGCACCTACCGATACTGCTCCCCAAGATGACACCAGGACTGAAGACGGTGGTCCTCAGGATGATGGGTAAAAGTGACCAACCTCAGCCAGGGAGATGGGGGCGTGGCAACTAACCCTGAGGCTGCAGACACTTAACCACCTTGTGAATCTCTTGTAATTTTTTAATTTCCAATTCAAACTGTAACCTCTGATGACAAACTTTGTTACCTTGTGGCTTCTACTTCTTAACTTTATTCTATGTCAACCTCTGAAAGGGGCCTTATTTCTTTGTTTGCTGAATGTTCTTTGAATGATTTTTCTGTCATGCAATGTATTTGTGCTAAGGCCTGAAGCCTCCATATAATGTTTTCATAAGCCCCATAAATAAAATATTCACCAAATTAATGATGTTTAAGGCCTGACGTCATCAAAGTATGATGTTCACCTCAGACCTTGTCACCAAATAATGATGTTAAGGTCTGAGGTCATCAATTAAGATGTTATCCCCATAAAATTTTCACCAAACAAATGGTGTCTAAGGTCTGAGGTCACCAAGTACGATGCTCCCCTCAGACCTTGTCACCAAACTATGATGTTTTAAGGTCTGATGTCATCAACTAAGATGTCACCCTCATAAAATATTCACCAAATTAATGATGTTAAGGTCTGAGGTCATCAACTAAGATGTCACCCTCATAAAATATTCACCAAATTAATGATGTTAAGGTCTGAGGTCATCAACTAAGATGTTACCCTCATAAAATATTCACCAAATTAATGATGTTCAAGGGCTGAGGTCGTCAACTAAGATGTTACCCTTATAAAATATTCACCAAATTAATGATGTTCAAGGTCTGAGGTCATCAAAGTATGATGTTCACCTCAGACCTTGTCACCAAATAATGATGTTAAGGTCTGAGGTCATCAACTAAGATGTTACCCTCATAAAATATTCACCAAATTAATGATGTTCAAGGTCTGAGGTCATCAAAGTATGATGTTCACCAAATTAATGATGTTAAGATCTGAGGTCATCAATTAAGATGTTATCCCCATAAAATTTTACCACTAGAGCATAATGAACCAAGAATTGACACGGGAACCGATCTTCTCATTAATAATCTCTTCATAAGATGATGCATTTACATAGAAACTCTTTCAACATCATATGTAATACTTTTTTAGATGATCAGCATTCCAAGGATTTGAAAAAGGTTCCCCTTCAAGGTTTTCTAGCCTATAGGTTCCGGCTACAACCTCCTCAGTCACTTTGTAAGGACCGTGCCTATTTGGGTGAAGCTTGTTTGCCTTCTGCAACTTCTTCTTCAGTACGAGGTCTCCTACAACTATGGATCTTGATTTTACCCTTTGATTGTAGAATTTTGCTGTTGTTCTTTGCTAGTAAGTTGCCTGCCTGATTTCTGCGTCTTCCCTTCTCTCTTCAATCAAATCCAGGTCAAGTCTTCTCTCCTCCCCATTCTTCTCAGGGTCGTAGGACTGAACCCTATGAGTAGTGAGTCCTATTTTGGTTGGAATGACGGCGTCCGAGCCATGTGCTAACATAAATGGGGTCTCCCCCGTTGGCGTCCTAGCCGTTGTTCTGTAGGCCCATAATACAACATAAACCTCTTCGGTCCATCTTCCCTTAGCTTCTTCTAACCTCTTCTTGATCCCGTCAAGGATCGTTCTGTTTGTGACTTCTGTCTGACCGTTTGCATGAGGTCGGCCAGGAGAAGAGAAAAATTGCTTTATCCCAACTCTTTCGCAATATTTTTCCAAGGAAGAATTCTTGAACTGGGTTCCGTTGTCCGAGATGAGGGTGTTTGGGAGGCCATGTCTGCATATGATGTCCTTCCAAATAAATTGGAAGGTCTTCTGCTCTGTAATCGTGATCATCAGTTCGGCCTCTACCCATTTGGAGAAGTAATCAATGGCGACTATCAGGAATCGGTAGTTATTTGCAGCTCTTGGCAGGGGACCTACTAAGTCAATTCCCCATACTGCGAATGGCCAAGGGGAACTGATTGACGTCATAGGCTGATAAGGTTGATGCGGGATAGTGGAGAATCTCTAACATTTGTCACACCTCTTCACGTAGGCTGCAGCATCCTTGGCCAAGGTCGGCCACCAGTATCCTTGCGCAATAATCCTCTTAGCCAAAGGTCTTCCTCCTATATGACTAGAGAAAGAACCCTCGTGTACGTCTTGTAGGACGCGGGGAACCTCTGTGGGATGAACACATCTGAGGAGAGGTAATAGGAATCCCTTCTTATATAGGACATCTCCTACTATTGAGAACTTCGCAGCTCTGTACCTCAGTTTCCTTCTCTCTAGTTTTGATTCCGGCAGCTCTCCCTCTCTGATATATCTGATAAGGGGGTCCATCCATGAGTCCCCCAGGTTCAAATTGAGGCAAGGGTTACTAACCTCTTCTTCTTCAATGGTCGCCTTGGGTAAGATCTCAACTGGGAGACTGTCCTTGTCGCCAAAGCTAACCTTGCTAACGCATCTGCGTGGCTGTTGCCGAGGTATTCTCTTCATCTTTACCTCTTCTAAACCTTCGATTATCGTTCTCACCCTCTTCAGGTATTTGGCCATCCTTTCATCTTTGGCCTCATAAACCCCCAACACTTGATTAACAACCAACCTTAAGTCACTATGAAGCAGGAGTCGTCTGACCCTGAGGGTCTTTGCCAATGAGAGGCCTGCTATCATAGCCTCATATTCTGACTCGTTGTTGGATTCCTTGAAGTTAAACCTTAGGGCATATTCAACGTTAGTACCATCCGGGGCTGAAAGTATTAGCCTTGCTCTGCTTCCACTTTCGTAAGAAGACCCGTCGACAAAGAGGTTCCAGATGTCTTCATCTGATGAGAAGCTCCCTTCTGACACGACTCCATGCCTGAAGAGGTACCGGTCTTCCTCATTCTCGGCTATTCCATTTCTGGCTCCCTTGGATGCAACCTCTTCCAGGTCTCGGAAGACGTTGCTGTTTGACCCTTCTGCAGTCTCTAGGTTATTTTCAACCTCGGCCTCTTCCCATGTGAACTCAGCAACAAAATCTGCAAGTGCCTGCCCTTTGATGGCCACCCTGGGATGATAAGTAAGGTCATACTCCCTTAACTCAATGGCCCATGTCATCAATCTACCTGACTTCTCAGGTTTATGGAGGACCTGTCTTAGTGGGGAGTCGGTGAGGATGACCATGGAATAGGCCTGAAAGTAGGGTTTTATCTTCCTAAAAGCATGTATCAAGGTGTAGCGTAACTTTTCCATCCGATGATAATTATGTTCAGACCCTTGAAGGGCCTTACTGTTGAAGTATACAGGCCTTTGAACCCCAACGTCCTCCCGTACAATGGCCGCACTTATAGCCGATTCAGAGACTGCTAGATAAACATACAACTTCTCTCCCGCTATTGGCCGAGATAAGAGCAAGGGGGATCCGAGGTAGGACTTGAGTTGATTAAAAGCATCATCACACTCTTTGTCCCATTCGAAGGCCTTTCTAAGCACCTTAAAGAACGGAATACACTTGTCCGTCGCCCTGGAAACAAATCTGTTGAGTGCAGCTACTCTTCCAGTGAGCCTCAGAACGTCCTTGATGCTTCTTGGTGTCTTCATGTCAAACAAAGCTTTAATTTTCTCAGGGTTCGCCTCTATTCCTCTCTGATTGACAATGAATCCAAGGAACTTCCCAGCACCTACCCCGAAGATACACTTCGCCAGGTTGAGTTTCATTATGTACAAGTCCATGGTATCGAGGTCTTTTCTAGGTCTGCCACGTGAGTGCGGGCCTTTAAGCTCTTCGTCAGCATATCGTCTACGTACACCTCCATAGTCTTGCCTATTTGAGCCTCAAACATCTTATTCACAAGACGTTGGTATGTTGCCCCCGCATTTTTCAATCCGAAGGGCATAACCTTGTAGCAATATGTTCCTTTGTCAGTGATGAAGGTTGTCTTCTCTGAGTCTTCAGTGTCCATGAAGATCTAGTTGTAACCCGAATTAGCGTCCATGAAGCTCATGTCCTGCAGTGGCATCTACCATCTGGTCGATCCGAGGTAAGGGATAGCTGTCTTTTGGGCAGGACTTGTTCAGGTCAGTAAAATCTACCCACATCCTCCATTTTCCATTGGATTTGGGCACGATGACTACGTTTGACAACCACTCCGGATATATGACTTCCCTGATGAATTCAACCTCTTCCAACTTTCTGACTTCTTCCCGGATGACGTCGTACTTCTCCCTAGAGTAGACTCTCCGTCTTTGTTTGATTGGTCTAGCATCCTTAGTCACATTCAGCTTGTGGCACATAACCTCAGGACTGATGCCAGGCATGTCCGCGTGACTCCAAGCGAAGACACTCTGTCTCTTCCTCAGGAAGTTTATCAGCTCTTCCTTGGTTTCTGCCTTAAAGGATTTGCCGACCTAGTCGATTTTTTCCGGCTCATCCTTATTGAGGATGATGGATTCTACCTCTTCCGCGGCCTCTCCTTTCTTCAATTTCGTTTCATCTCTGGGGTCAAGTGTATCAATGTTATATGTGGTAGTTGCTCTCTTATAAGCCTCTCTCTCTTCAGCCGAGTTGAAGTAGCATTCTCGTGCTATGGTCTGGTCACCCTGCACTTCCCCTACCCCATAGGGGGTCGGGAATTTTAGCATCTGGTGGACCGTCGACGGCACGGCCTCAAACTCTTTAAGGGCTACTCTTCCTATGATGAGGTTATAGGCCGAGAAGACGTTTTCGTCCATGACGAAAAAATTTATCTTCCGGGTTAACCTCTTAGGCCACTCATCGCCCATTCGTACGTCCATCTCATACATGCCCAACGGATGGACATTTCACTGCTGAAGCCCATTAACGGATGATGATAGGGTACCAGCCTAGCTCTGCTAAAGCCTAGGCTTTTGAAGCAGGGCCAGATGCATCTGCTGAACTTCCTCCATCTACAAGAATTCTCTGTACCTCACATCCATGCACCCTTGTTGTGATTATTAAAAGGTCATCATACGGAGCCAGGATGCCTTTGAAGTCGAGTCGGGAGAACCCAACTATGAGATTGTCCATATCCACCTTCTTTCTCTTCTGCTTGGTTTCGGAAGACGTCAGATTTACCACTTCTGGCTTGGCCACTGACTTGACCTCCGCCACATGAGCTTTTCTGTCAGCCACTTCAGAGCCACTGCTAGCCCTCCGCATGTGGTGTTAACACCGAAGGAGATCATGCCAACCTTCTTCACTGGGGCGTTGTCATCTTTTGGCGGGAGGTCCGGATCGTCTTCATCATCACCGTCCGAGTCATCGTCTCTTCTTGTTGGAGTATCGTCACGGCATCTGTCGTTTCTCTTCTTTTTAGGGCCATCCCTTCCCCTTTTAGGAGCCTTGCCATCAACGTACTTTCTCAACTTTCTTGATTTCAACATTTTTTCGATCTCATCCTTTAAGGCCAAGCACTTGTTTGTAACATGGCCATGGTCTTGGTGGAACTCGCACCACAAGTTCTGGTTCCTCTTATGTGGAGGAGCCTTCAGCTTCTTTGGCCATCTTAGGGATCGGTCATTCTTGATCTCATTGAGGATGTGTTTGCAGCTTACAGTTAGAGGAGTATAACGTGCAAACTTGTCATCAGCTGACCTCATCTTTCCATCCTTCTTTCTTTGGAACTTCTCGCTGCCATTGCCGTTCTCATCCTCATACTTTGAGGCCATGGCCTCTTCGGCAATCATGACCTTACCTGCAGTTGCCAACAATTCTGTCATGGACTTGGGGGGGTCTTCTGCAAGCTTCCACAACAACTTTCCTTTCCGGAGGCCTCCTATGAGAGCGGTCATAGCTATACTCTCTTCGTAATCTTCCACCTCCAGTTTTTCTTTGTTGAATCTAGCAATGTAGTCTCTTAGGCTTTCGTTTTTGCCTTTCTTGACATACAACAGATGGGTGGTCTTTTTTTTGAGGTCTTACCCCAAAACAGAATTTGTGAATGAATCGTTCAACCAAACACTTAAAGTTCTCTATTGAGTTCTTTGGGAGAGAGGTAAACCAGATATGTGCAGCTCCTGTTAAAGTCCCGGAGAAGACCCGACACTTCATCTCATCTGGTATTGAGTAAATGTCCGCTGCAGACTGGTACATCTCGATATGATGTACAGGGTTGGTACTACCATCATACTTTGGAGACACCGTAAGTGGCTTGAACTTGGCAGGGGTTGGGAAGCTCACTATCTTAGCCACGAATGGAGAGCCCTCTGAGAAACCCCTTTGCAGTGGGTCTTGGCTTTTGATGAGGTCTCCTATCTTTTCCTCAAGGCGCTGGATAGAGTCATTCCATAGCCTTGCAACGTCGGCCTGACCGAGGTTGTCCCCAACCACCTCCAAGGGGTGGACTGAGGGTTCCCCAGCCGCAGCACAACGTCGGTTGTTGACCTCTTCCTGGTCCCTACCTCGTCCTTGGTTAGGTCGGCCTTGATGAGGCCGACGTTCACCCTCCTCCCTTTGTGAGCCAGCTGCACTTCTCGACCTGGACAACCTCTGTCTTAAGTCATTTACCGAGCCGAGCCTTTCAAATGCCGACCCTCTGCTCAATCGGTTGATCCTCTTTGTTGGGCCTCATCACCTCTTCTGCCTCCACAACCTCGGCTCTGCCGGATAGGACGTACTGTGTTATTCGAAACCTCCCAACAACCTTCCGGGACATCTTCTTCCTCCAGATCATCATACCTATCCTCAGGGCAAGGGTGTCCTTGCCTCCCCAGACACAAACGTCTAGGGTCAGCAACGTCCATCCTCCGCTGAGGCGTAGGTTGGTCCTTCCGCGGTGCCTGGGGTGGTCCCATGGCGTCAGGATGAGGCTGAACAACCGCCGGAGTGATCATCTCCGGTGAGACCCCAAGTGGTCTCATCATATTCTGACTGAGTTGTGCAAATTGCTCCTTTATCTCTTGTTGCGTTGCAGCCAAAGACCTCAAGGCTGCTGCCACTTCCGCTATTTCCGACTGGGGCAGTGCTTGACTGGAACTAGGTCCTCCAGCATCAGGGTGGGAGAGGTGGTGGTAGCTCGGGTGCCATATGTCAGCACAAAAGAGCTTGTAGAGTAAGTGAGCTTAATACCTTAATGGACCTCTTTCAATGGTGAAACAGCTCCACGCAAGGGGTGAGGCCTGGTTCACCACCAGAGTCTACGATGAGGTTAAGCAAAAAATGAGGAAGAGATAGCTTCTCGTTCCCACAGACGACGCCAAAAATGATGATGCTGGGAACAGCACCACCAGTCAAGGTGTTTGTAAGCTCAAACTAGTGATAACAATGGCAACACAAGAGTATACTAAATATAAGAGATTGAGGTGAGAAGAAGAGGATGAACACTTGAATGTAAGTGGGTCAGCCAATTTGGCCTACGTCCACTGTGAGTGTGTGAGTAATATCACTGAATAAAGGCACTAATGGCCATGGATACAAGCTCTCGAGCTTTCTCTCTCTGCTGTGTAAAATGACAGAGTTTCAGCTAGGGTCGTAATTTTGGGATCCCTTTACAAGGTAGAGGATGACCTCTATATATAGTGTTTGGGGGGTGTAATGTACCCCCCCAAGCATACAATGAGCCTGTGCATGAGCATCGAGCCAGTATGAGAGTGACACCTGGTTGTTCCCAATTAAGTAATGATGACCTCAATATTCCCTCACGTGGAGGGAATAATTCGATTATAACAGATTTGTCCACGTGTTCCAAGTTACGCAAGAACATGTAGAAGCTTGGCTGTCCTCGATTAGTACCAACCTCGGCCTGGGAGAGTACGAGGTTGGTGAGGTCGGGCAACTGCTTGATCAGAGGTAATCAGCGATAATCTTGGCTCAGTGGGAGAGCCGAGGTAAGGCAGGTGGAGCTGTAATGTCGGCCTGGGCCGAGGTAATGGTAGAGCAGCAGGAACGTCGGTTGATTCCCTGCCGAGGCTGACTACGATGATTGTGTAGTCTCTTCTTCCTCGGCTTGCACACAGTCGAGGTTGATGTATGGTGTAGGCACGACGTCGGCTTGATGGATTACTATCTGCATGGACCATGAGGACCTCAGATGTTGCCTGGCTGAGAGGCAACTAGTAACGTCGACCATGGCCGACCTTGCTTAGGAGGACACCGCTGGTCGCCAACTTAGGGTCCTTCTAACCTCGGCCATCTCCCAGGCCGAGGTTGGTGTCTCTAAGCTGTTGGGTACATATAGGGCATATCAATCATAGGATCTTCTCTCTCTAGAATTGAATACTAGATAACAAAAAGAATGATCTTCGGAGTTGGAAATGTCTAAAGTAGATGGGAATTTATGTCTGAGGAAGAAAACGGATTTTATAAAGGAGTTCTACTGGGTAATTGGGTTACGTAGGTTTTGGAGGACTGCTCTAGATTGGATGCAAATTTAATGAGCACTAAAATGCGAGGGATGACCTTTCAACAAAGCATTAAATGGAAAATATGGTGTTTCTTCTTGCAAGAGTGTCTTACGTTTGCTACCCGCTGTGATTGATACTTTCTTGCAGTGGTAAAAGGTAAAAGGTTGCAGAGATTAGATTGTAGCTACCTCTCGAGTAACCGATTCTCATGAGGCTTAAAATAGGCATCTCTCTCTCTAATGTCAAGTGGTGACATTAAGAGCCCAACAACTCAAAACTCTCAAGAGCTCCCAATAAATGGTTCTCATACTTTGCCTAGCTCGAGAGCTATTGTTGACATCTCCAAAGAGAGTTTCCATAGAAAAGTAGATGACGCTTAGTAAAAGCTTGGTTAGGAATATGGGAAATCTGCTACCCAGCAGAATGGCCTCTCGAATGATGCGACTAGCACCCTGACCATAAGGACTAGGACCTTGTGTAAAACTTTCTTGAGATTAAAGACCTCTCTTAGTTAATATCAGTGACCTCTGATTCGTATCGAATATTGCATATTTCCGCCCGTTATCTTTATGCATTCTAGCGCTTTTACGACCCTTAAAGCCTATATTTCTTAAAGCATATATTTATGCTCATTAACCAGACAACCTTGGATTTTGATATATACATGCTTTTTAGGGGTTAATTGTGCTTTTGTAGGTATTGGAATGCTAAAAGTGAGGATCCCTTGCATTTCGGAGAAGTTCCGTCGTTAGACGCTACTTCAAGGGCATTTTAGTCAATTCACATTTCTTCTCCGGCTCATGGAAATTCCACGGATGCGTAGTCCGTTGAGTTAGCGCCGCGTGGTCGCAAACGGTGCGTCATTTGGAGTTCGGATGAAGAAGATATGGCCGTTTCCGTAATCAACCTTTTCCCCCTCTTCATGGACCAAAGAATTGCAGAAAACAAAGTACCGGTCGACCGCGGTTTTGGATTTTTCTGTGGAAAGGAGACAATATGCTTTTAATTCAAGGCGCAGTCGACCGGCACCCTGGCTGCGGTCGACCGCGGTTACCAGATATTTGGTGATTGTCTTCTTTTCTATCCTTTTTCCTTTTCTTTTCTATTTTTATTCCAACTTACCATATACACCAATTTTGGTTTTCTATTTTTATATACTTAGTTTTAGAAGATAGTCTAGGTTAGGGTTTGGAGGCGGAGAGCTCATTCTTCTTCCTCTCTTGGTTTGACACCCATTTGGGTTTGTAAGTTGACTATTCATCTTCCCTCTCAATTAATTTAGTGTGTATTTCCTATTCTTACTTTGTAGTTAATTTACATGCTTTCATAATTAGGTTTACTTGCTTTGTTTAGTTGTTTTCTAGTGTAGATTTATTGCGTTTATTTACCGCGTTTATTTATCGCATTTTTAATATGCTTTCTAGCTAAGTTAGTCTAGGTTGTGTCGGATTGAACTCATTTCGGGTTGACATGTTGCTTTGCTTTGGTGATAGTGTTTACGGGTCTATTTCGGGTGCGTTGTCCTAGTTATTACTCCTAGGAAATTTGACGGGGCATATCATGTATGTTCCGCGCTTACGATCTTGCGTGCGTAATATCCGGGGTATTTGTTGACACCAAAATCATATTAGGCTTTTATGAGAATTTAGGGGTGTGACAACTCTTGATTTAATTAACTATCGAAACGAGACGCATTCGTAATAACTAGTCGACACATGTAACAATTTTATACTAATTAACTCGGCTGGGGGATATTCGACGTAACCTATAGTTTTTACTCGCTTTCTTAATCTACCTTTATTTTCCCTGGCCTAAATTAATATTTCCCTTTTGTGCATCTTTTCCTTTTTGTGTATAATCATCTTTTACACTTTTATTCCTGAAGTACTAAACCGTATAAATTCTAGCAACTCGTCTCTGTGGATTTTCGATACCCGACTTACCGCTACATTTGTATCACAAGTGCAGTCATAATTTAGGTTTTTGTATTGAGGCGGTGAACAGAAAACAACGATCGGCGTTTTGACGCGATGCCGCTTTTCACCCTTAATCAACCTCTCTCTGATAATAATAGTACTCGATAGATGACCTTTCGAGGATCAATAATGCTAGAGAGGAATTAACCTCATATTCTTTGTTGGTTCTCTCACTTCGCCTAGATCGAGAGCTATTGTTGACATCTCCAAAGAGAGTTCCCATAGAAAAGTAGTCGACACTTAGTAAATGCTTGGTTAGGAATGTGGGAAATCTGCTACCCAAGAGAATGGTCTCTCGAATGATGCGATTAGTACCCTAACAATAAGGACTACGACCTTGTGTAAGACTGCCTTGAGATTAATGACATCTCTCGGTTAATATCAGTGACCTCTCTCAGATAATAACAGAACTCGAGAGATGATCTTTCGAGGATCAATAACGCTAGAGAGGAATTAACCTCAGATTCTTTGTTGGATTGACGTCCACTTTTGTTGTATACAACAATACAAAAAATTAGAACAATCAGGGTAATATGATAATTTTGAAGCTTCCCAATAACAAAGCATGAAACCAACATACAAACTTCCTAACTTAATGCACTAAAAAACACAAAAATAAGATAGCTGACTCCATAAACATGTATAATAATATATAAGTATCAAGAAGGATCAAGAAAACTAGAAACTAATGCTTAACACGAACAAGGAAAATCCTTTAGCTAAATAAAAATGTAGCAAAAGATTAAATGTGTTACAACGTTCATAGTTCATATGTAACTATAAATAACCCACTGATTTACTTACCATATCCCTTCCCCGACTTTGAACCACAAATATCACAATGCCATGCCTCCTGACAAAAAACATAGAAGCAAACACTTACTTTTTTATTTTACGGCTAGGCATAAATGAATGGTAAACATAAGCATTACATATTCATGAGAGCATCTATGTACAATAAGTAAATAGAATAAGTAGGAAAATGAAGAAGATCTGAGGAATCAATATATAATACATATGCCAAATGTGTGTTTAATAAAGAAAAAAAATATTGCTTCCAGTTTCGGTGAAATTGAAACTAGAAACGGACCTTAGCTGCCATGGAGGAAACACCAAGTGCTTGTTCTCCAAAATTTTCATACAAAGATACACACCACCTTTTCGTAGCACCGGGAGCATAATACTCTGCTATAAATTTACTCCAATTTGCAATACTATTGTCCTACATAAAAAAGAAAGAATAATAAATTAGAGGTTGGACCATCAGCAAAGTATAAGAATCAATACTAATCCCTTGCTGGAAAAATAAAAAATGAGGCATGCATTCAAAGAATAATAATAGGGCATTGTGACCCAAAATCAAACATATATGATACCAGGAAAAAGAAAAGAACACGTATAATAATAATAATAATAATAATAATAATAATAATAATAATAATAATAATAATAATAATAATAATAAATCAGACCGGTCGATGACGCAGGTGATATAGGTACTTCATTAACCGACGAGCACAGATAGCTGCATTGTCAATCGGGGGCAGAGTAGGAACTTGACAAATGGCCTTCTGTTGCAAGTGACCCCCCATTTGTTGCTTATGCTTCTGTGGATGAATCTGGACTCCCCCGAACTGCGGAATAGATGGCAAAATATGTCGCTGGGGCTGGTTTTGGAATCTCTGTTGCTGGATTGATGCCTGTAGCTGTGCATTATGATTCTGCCTCTGCCAAAATTGCTGAATATTCTGCTGACGTAGAACATCCTCTGGGTAGAAATCTCGTCTAGATTTTTTGCATATCTCGTTTAAGAAGCCAGGTTCCTGTTCCATGGTAATAGGAAGTGAAAATTGACGAGACGTGGCTGTTGTGGCTGAAGAACTCAACTGCCACTGTGGTTGCTGCCTTTTGCATCCTGGGCGACTGCTTTTGTCTAGGTGGGATATCTGATGTGCTAAATATGGTCCATCTATAACAGAAGTGCTAGACCTATTGGACTGTGGGGGTAAATTAAAACAAGACTCCCTGTTTGTACGGAACTGAGTGCCACTCTGTAGAGGCCAATTGGCATCCATGTCAAAAGAACTTACTGTAGCACTTGGTTCTAAATTTGTAGAGTTGTTTAAAACTGTCGCCATAGCAACACTTTGTTGTGAATTTTTAGAGTTGTTTAAAACTGTCGAATCCATATCCTTAGAGACTAAATTTGCATTCAAACACGCCATATTAACCATAGAAGTAGGCATGTTTTCAAAGGAAAACCCCTTATGAGAGGTTACTTGAGCCTCAAACGACACATTTTCTGGAAGTGAGATACTATTCCACATTTCGTCAAAACGACCTCCTGCCCCTATAGACACTGATGATTGGCTGTTGGAATCCAAGTAATCCTCCAGAGCCATTGCTACAGAACATAAGGTGATAAAAACCGGCTTGATCAAAACAAGATAATCCTCAAACAAGAACCTACAAAAAGCAGGTAAAATCATCAATAATTTGAAATCAGATCCACTTTCCTACAAGTAGAATAAATATAAATTCTTTAACTTTCTTCTAATCAATGTATCACTCAATAAAAAATATAATTCACAAGAAGCATTCGAGAAACAAAGTCAGTTTGCAAGTTCAGACAGTTGCCAACTATCCACCAATGTTTCAGTCCCTCTGCTACTATCAATACATAGAAAACTTCAACAGCATTCATAATTAGAGCAAAATCCAAAAATAAAAAACTAATAGGCCTTTGGCATACGACAAGCTTACGACCTAGAGGGGGTGAAACATAACCAACTTTTTTAATTAAATATAATTTTTTATTGATGCAAAAAATAAAAATAATGGGCCAAAAAATGTATGCATAGATATTATTTGTATAATTAAAAGATACTCCTTCCGTTCCAAATTACGATCCACTGTTCCTTTTTAGGTTGTCCTGAATTAATAGATCACTTCCCCTTTTTGGAAATAATCAATGAACCAAAAGCCGAACAAGTATTGATATTGGCCATTGATTGTATCCTTAATCTATACAAAAAGAGGATAAAGACTCTTAATTTGGGGTCTGAGGAAGTATATAACAACTACGGTTTGTTTGGTTCGGGGTGAAATATTTTGAGCCGCCGTGAGAAGTAAAATGGTGAAATGTTTTTTGACATAATTAAAACTAATTTTTTGCTGATTTGAAATTGTGAATAAGTGCACCCCCTATAATTATGAAACTAATTTACTCAAATATGCATAGTAATTCTTTAGTTCAATTGGGGGTGGCCTTTAGTTTTTGAGGGGGCAAAAGTACTATAATTTCAGAAAATTCCATCCCTAAAAACAGTTAATGAAAACAAAAAACATGTTTGTGCATATGTATTATGAATGTGAGCGAACTCTGGCAAGAAATTCAACGCAAATAACAATTAACTAGCAACAGGAAGAATACATAGGGTCTATAACAGCTACAACAATAAAAATTAAAAATTATCATCATATAGTATAATATAAACCTGAACAGCAATGTTACATCCTTCAACACCACATGCAAAACCTCACTCAAGAGAACCTAAAATTACCCCCGTTTTGTGTGAACTACTTTATCCCCAACATATAAGTTATATAATGATCCTAGTCCTACCTAGTTTAACATAGGTTCAGTTTAACAAGATAAATGAAAAGGTCAAGAAAAGATGATATAAAGAAAAAGTAGAGAGGAGCGCAGGGTAAATGCAAACCCGTCGTTAAGAGTGGTAAGGTACCACCATGGGTGATGAAGGGTAATGGGGTTGTGATGTCTGAAACTGGAACGTCATGTTATATATATAGTTCGCGGGAAGTGAGAGTGACCCTCTGGGTCGGTAAATGGGACGATTTTAACCGGCTAATGCTTGTGTCATTTTACACACACGTCCTGGAGTTCAACAGGCTACGTGGTACTGCTCGGTTATGGCGGTGTACACTAAATGGATTCGATGTACATATGATCCTTTCATCGTGTCTTAAATCAATGCATCCTAATCGCAATACTTGATTTTGCTAAATATAGTAAATAATACATTATAAATTAATTTATATTTGTTTTTTTGTACTACTTAGTGCACACGTGTGTTATACATGTTGTAAAATGGCAAGAGAGCACAAACACATAAATTGTGATTGTGCATAATTTCAATGTTGATAAGTTTAAGTATTTTTCGAAAGTCGGTCTCGATAAAGTTAAGTGTTGTTATTACATTTGAATGTGGTTATCGTTGCATGTTTATAATTAACATGAATATAAACACATACCATAGTTGGGACTTTCTTACATTGTTCATACCAATGACGGTTCATATTCCAAATCAAGTGAACTAGGTTGTACATGTTCTAATTGAAAATGACAAAAGAATCGGTCAGCACACTAAAGTGATGAGCTTCATTCTTTTGGAATATGACAATAACCCTCTTTTCAAATGATAATTTGGTGTTGAACTTGTTCAAGACGTTACTGTCGATGTAATCATAAAAAGCCAATTTTTAAGAACTATAGATCAAACATCTGATAAACTTTGATTTTTGTAAATATTATAGATGAACTCATTTCCTCTTGCTTTATCTTTCCTTCATCTGAATTGAATAGATCGGTTCCTTACCGAACCTGTGAGAAAGAGTAGGAGTAGAATTTACAGATCCTTCTATCACGTGATAGGTCAAGCCTGAACCCACCTATAAAACCCATACGACCTGTTGTTCTAATGTAGATCGAAGGATGGGGTGGATTGCGTTTAAGAACTATTGAGGGCCACAATAGGACTTTCATGGTATAACACTATTAGTGGTTCAAACAAAGAGGTAGGTTCGAGTTTTCCTTGGTTTAAGTATTAAAACTCATCATTCTCCTTTATCTTCTTCATATCATCCAAGGGGAATGGTGAGTTAAAACTGTCATTATAAATGTTATCTCACTAGTCCATATCACTTCAAATATAGAAAAAAAAGGACTCCATAAATCATTAGCCACAACCCTATATATGATCAATAAGCAATCGTCTCATCTTCGTTCTTACAAAGAAAGAATAAGTCGCCTTCATATTTGGAACCTAAAAGTGTTGATGCACTTCGAAAACATCAAGGAACATCCCACATCCCCGTATTGCCAAGACTAACGAACACCGTAATGGCATGCTTAATGGGAGTTCCTCCTTTCGATCTAACTACATTATCACCCACCAACAAATAATTATATTATTAAATCAACTCTTAAAATACCAAATATTGTTAAATACTTAATACAATAAAATTATTCAGTCCCTATGATAACATTCATCATATGGCAACTACATATTTAATAAGATTTAAGAGATAGCAAAATTCCTTTTGAAATATTTTTCAAAATAGAATTAGAGCAAGTCGTTTAGATGACTAGGAAAGTCACTTTAAATCCCTAATGATGCTATAACGACAAATAAAACATGACTACCCAAATGAACCGAACCTGATATAAGGAAACAAATTAATAAAAGAACAAAACCCATTTGAATTGGAGAAATAATCTTGCATTTGTGTTGTTGATAAAAGTCTATAAATGTGGTTAAGACAAACCAAGAACTATATAATCAAATTTAATATATTGGGGACATGATCTTCCTTGGTGCACATACATGTGTCTATTAATAAAATCCAAAGAAACATGTCCTATATATAGGAAATTAATTGCAAGAAAAATAGTATTCAATATTTCATAAATCTAGTCCCTTATATAAAATTAAAAGTCGAATATATCTGAAATGATGTCCTAAGCTAAAGTTAGAAATTAAAACCCAAATTCAAGAACAAATTAGAAATCAAACCCAAAATTTAATCCTATTAACCAAATCAATACCATAACTACACCCACAATTCGTCATCTAACCCTTCTTCTGTTTAAATAAATAATCAAGTAAAATCAGACATTTATATACGTTTTGGACCATTTTACTATTAATTTGTTATCACATTTGTTGCACATGGGACGAATGTGTGAATACTATTATTGGTAGGAAATAAGGAACAACCGCCCTATGTACTATATAATAGTAAAGTTTTTTCGATGAAACAATGTGAAGGGGAGTGGATTTCATGATTATAACTAACTAAACAGAGAATAATATATATATATATATATATATATATATATATATAGATAGATAGAGAGAGAGAGAGAGAGAGAGAGAGAGAGAGAGAGAGAGAGAGAGAGAGAGAGAGAGCAAGGCTCAAGTGCATCACTCAATATACATTATTCATGCATCATAAATGAAACGCACCAATATATGAACAAAATGACACTTGAGCTGTTAAACCCTCAAAAGCTCAAGACCCATCTCATTCTCTCTCAAAACAAACCGGGTCCTAACTCTATCTCCTCACAAGCACCCAAGAGAAAAACGTGGCAGCTCAAATCTTCACCGGACCACAAATCTTCACCGGAGCAAGAAAAAAAAGCCTCCGATCTGTAGAAATCTTCACCGGAGCAAACGAACCAGCTCACAAATCTTCACCGAACCACAAATCTTCACCGGGTATGTAAACCAACTCCTCCGATCTGGAAAAAAAAGCCCCCGATCTACAAAACTTAGTTGCTTTAATTTGTATTCACTTCTTTAATTAAACTCAGTTGCATTTTTAATTAAACTCAGTTAAAGAAAAACTAAGTTGAAGAAAACTCAGTTGAAGAAAAAACACCCTATTTTTTTCAACTCATTTGTTTTCAACTCAGTTGTCTCCCTATTTTTTCCCTCGTTCCAATTTTTTTTTCATTTTTTTTCAATTAATGCAGGGGACATGAAACTGTAATGTTGTATATGATGAGTTTGAAACTGTAATGTTGTATATGATGAGATTGAAACTGTAATGTTGTATATGATGAGATTGAAACTGTAATGTTTTCAACTAATTGTTACAATTACAATCACAATTTTTTCAACACATTCAACATTACAACTACAATCACCATTTTTCAACTCATTATTTTTTTCAATTACAGTTTCAATTAAATTTCCATTCCATTGCTTTATTGTAAAACTAACAGTTTCAATTTGTTTTTTTTTCAGCAATGACAACAAGCAGTGGTTCAAATTATTCGAGAGTGAAATGTGCTTGTGGTGTTGATGTCATTATTCGTACATCGAAGACAATCGCAAATCCCGGAAGGCATTTTATGTGTTGTCCTAAATCCGAAGATGCATCTTGTAATTTTTTTAAATGGTTGGACGATAAAAAATCGGTGTGCAATGAAAAATTCGAGTTAGCGGCAAAGATCAATGCATTGGAGATGGAATTGGCGATACTACGAACCGAATTCAATAACATTAGGGCGACAAAGACCAATTCGATGGACATGAAATTGGCGACACTCCGAAACGAATTCCAGAAGTTTAGAATGGAAATTAAATGTCTTTTTGTAGGATTGCTCGTGTTGTTCATTTATCGTGTATTTCTCAATTAATTGCGAGTGCAATTTGTAATGTTGGATTTTGTTGTAATGAATTTGCAATGTTGGATTTTGTTGGGATTTGAAATGAGAGAATGCAGTGGACATTTGAAATGAATTTGTAATGTTGGATTTTCTTGGAATGTTGAATGCAGTGGACATTTGAAAAGAAATGGACATTTCTGAATGCACAATGTGAATGCGGTGGGAGTTAAAAATGGACCACAATATGAATACATTTCTGAATAGCATTTCTGAATGCACAATATGAATACATTTCTGAATAGCATTTCTTCTACACCACATTTCTGAATAGCTTTATAACTTTTGAACATGTCAAGTTAACTCAAAAAATATCAACATCTGTTCGGTAAAAAAAATGTTGGACACCTAAGGGTTATATAAAGGAATATTAAAAAAAATGTACTACATTGGTTGTGATTGAACTGTTGGACACCTAAGGGTTTGTATTTAACTGTTGCAATCTATTTTTTTATAACTGCTAAATGGTTTGTATTGAACTGTCTTATTATTTTGGATGCACTGAATTTGCTTCTGTTTACACTCATTTTTAATTGATTTTTTTTCCTGTTATGATGGACAAGGTTTATTACAAACTTTTTAAAGTTCAAGAACTTTTTAAACTTTTTTTCCATGTTTACACTAATTTGCTTCTGTTTACACTCATTTTTCCTGTTTACACATATTTTACTAACATACATCATATTTTATCAACAAAAATCATATAAATGTCCACTATTTGCACCAAAAAAAAGTGCATAAGTCTCAATTTCGGCTTCTCGTTGTAGTGTTTGTGATCGCAAAGCAACTCTTGATGACGTTGATGCATAACACCCCTACTAAATTGAATCATAAATTCAAGTAGGGAATTGTTCTTCGACACATATTTCTTGAAAAAAGAGTGTGCACTTTCCGCTCTTTGGCTACTCGTCATATTAGCAGAGAAAATATGATTCACGTACGCGGGAACCCATTTTAAACGAATTTCATATAATGAATTAAGCCACTTATTTTCACTTAAACCGCTTCTTGTCATAAGATCAAGCCACTTGACGTCAAACTCTTCCTTTGTCTACGAATTCTATATGCAATCGGAAATCTCCCGGCGATACGTGTTGTACTTCACCACATCTATTTTCTCCGAAAACTTCATCAAAATGTTCCACGAACATAGCCTATGATGTGTGGGGGGTAGTACTTCCGCTATAGCCCTCGTCATAGCCGGATCTTGGTCGGTAATTATCAATTTTGGCGCATCACCCGGCATCGCCTCCAAAAACTCATTGAATAGCCAAATGAATGATTCAATTATTTCATCGCTCAAGAAAGCACAACCAAATATAATTATTTGGTCGTGATTGTTAACTCCCATAAGTGGTGCAAAAATCAAATTATATTTATTTGTATTGTATGTGGTATCAAACACCACCACATCACCATAACACCCATAAGCACGTCTAGACGTGGCATCCGCCCAAAAACAATGCCTAATTCTATTTTCATCATCGAACTCGATTTTAAAATAAAAGGAAGGGTTCTTTTGTTGCTCTAAATTAAAAAACACTAACAACATGTCTCCATCACGACCAATTAAACCCATACGGGTATTTCGACCTTGGTTGTACAAATCCTTTTGAGTGAAACCAACATTCTCAAACCCACTCGCTTGCAATCCCAGTAGGTTGTATTGTTGATGCTTTGGTATGTTTACTACACCAAGTTGTTGAGTCAAGCATTTTTGGGCATTGGAAATAACTCGATGTGATCGTAGAAAATGAGTTTTTGTTGGGCTAGCCAATGGATGATTATGGCCCTCCACAAATATACTAACCACAAACTTGTTGTATTTCGATCGTAACACCACAAGCTTAGCTTTACAATTCTCTCTAATGCCCCCCCCCCCCCCGACGTCTCGATGTGCCCGGTTTCGCTACAAATGTACTCTTCCCTTCTTTAAAACCTACATATGACTTTCTTACAATCTCATTTGTCTCCCGACACCTATTAACCGTGGAATTACGCACACTAAATCCGGCATTTTTAGCATATTCATTGTAGAAGTTCCAAACCTCATCCAAACTTTCAAATTGCTGCCCAATCTTTGGTGTTTTCTCCACCTCTACACAAGGGTTGAATAAATTGTCGTGTTCTGAATTTAAATCAACCTCTTGAACTTTCTCAATTTCCACATTTTCCGTGTCCTCAAATTCAAATTCAATTTGCATATCTTCTCCTATCCAAATTTCTTTGTTATTCCCAACAAAAGAAGGCTCCATTTTTCTGTAATATATAATAAAATTAGTTTTAGTAAAAAAAAATTATGCAACTGATTGATTACAGTACCAAAAAATGACAAAAAAAACAAATAAACTAAAAAAATGCAACTGAGTGTAAATAAAAATGCAACTGAGTTTAATTAAAAAATTAAACTAAAAAAATGCAACTGCGTTTAATTAAAAAATTAAACTAAAAAAATACAACCTCATTTAATTAAGAAATTAAACTAAAAAAATGCAACTGAGTTTAATTAAAGAAGTGAATACAAATTAAAGCAACTAAGTTTTGTAGATCGGGGGCTTTTTTTTTCAGATCGGAGGAGTTGGTTTACATACCCGGTGAAGATTTATGGTCCGGTAAAGATTTGTGAGCTGGTTCGTTTGCTCCGGTGAAGATTTCAACAGATCGGAGGCTTTTTTTTCTTGCTCCGGTGAAGATTTGTGGTCCGGTGAAGATTTGAGCTGCCACGTTTTTCTCTTGGGTGCTTGTGAGGAGATAGAGTTGGGACCCAGTTTGTTTTAAGAGAGAATGAGATGGGTCTTGAGCTTTTGAGGGTTTAACAGCTCAAGTGTCGTTTTGTTCATATATTGGTGCATTTCATTTATGATGCATGAATAATGTATATTGAGTGATGCACTTGAGCCTTGCTCTCTCTCTCTCTCTCTCTCTAAAGAGAGAGAGAGAGACAGAGACAGACTTTCATACATAACAAGTTTACATACTTGCTGGCGCAAACCTATTTTAATAAAATATTTTAAAATATATTTGTGAGTTGAATTTTTTATGTGATATTTAAACATTTCAAGGGACCCATAAAAAAATCAACTCAAAGTAAAAAAAATATTTTGAGCTGATTTCTTTTATATGGGTCCCTTGAAATGTTTAAATGCCATATATAAAAAAATTCAACTCAAAAATAAGTTTTTTTACTATTTAAAAAAAATCGATATTTAAACTTGGTATGTATGAGAACATGGATATATACACGTATATGTGTGTGTATGTGTGTGTGTGTGTGTGTGTGTGTGTATTTGTGATTTAAAAGTGAAGGTAGATTTGGTCAATTATACTACGTGGACTAGCATGTGACACCTAGAAGTTGAGGCGATGTAGTCAATCAAATATTAAGGAAAGGACAACAGAGAATCCAGGGAGATCACACCATATCACAGACAATTGAACCAATCACGACTCTAGCAATTTGGAGATAAACTCTAGGGGAAGAGACCTAGATTTATAGGCACCTTGTACTTATAGATAAGGACGACTCCATTTTATTTGGGGGTATTTAATTATATTATAATCATGGCGACTTGGACTCTCAATTAGCAACCTTAGCACTCTAATCGTCCATCTTTGTTCTCGACTAATATACAACTCTCCTTTTTTCCTATGGACATAGGCAGGACGATCTGTCGAACGCTTTACAACCGTTGCCACTTTTATATTGCATTCATATTTTAGGGCCGATTAGTAATATTGCATTTATTGTGAGCTCGATATCCCCTACAATTTAGCAGTGTCTATGGAAAAAGATTTGAACTACTACCAGCATAAAAAATCATTCACGCAACAATATGAGTGCTTACATGTCTCATCGTTCGAGTGCCAAAAGTCATACCCATTTAGGATACGAATTGTTATGAGGGAACAAACTACTTCAAGGTTCTCCACCTCCCAGTGAAATGAGGTTAAGGGGACAGACACCTAGAAGATCCGTGCCTAGTTGATGATGTATACCCGTCCTGTAGAGCAACCTGAGGGGAAAGCAACTTCGCAATTTATCACTCTTTATGAAGAGCAACTAGATAATCGTGATGAGGAGATCGCCAATCTAAAAAGACAGTTAATCGGGCAGTTAGAGTAGCACAACTCCAACTCTCATAATTTGGAGCAACACGAAAGAAGGAAGATTCGCCCCTAGTCAAAATGAATCTAATTACACTCATAGGGCGTTTAGTTCACGAACCCTCAAGTAATGTAATCTAACCGATAACATGAGATTCGTATGCTAGTTTATCTTTTTGCTAGTCGCCATCATGCACCTATTCGACTAACAAAATCGGCATGTAGTAGCAGGTTAGCCCGACCTAAGTTACTGTGGACGA
This sequence comes from Sambucus nigra, assembly GCA_949130495.1. Lineage (NCBI taxonomy): Eukaryota > Viridiplantae > Streptophyta > Magnoliopsida > Dipsacales > Adoxaceae > Sambucus > Sambucus nigra. The sequence continues at coordinate 352,282,390 of OX422208.1, read as the reverse complement.
AAGTTAAAAGTAATGACCTCAAGGACCTCATCAAAAAAGAATTAAAAGGAAGGTTAAATCCCAGTTTAGCACAAAATCTAAAAGATATTGTTAGGAGTGCATAGGTCATGGCTCAACCTCACCCTTTACTGTGGAGATAGAGATATCTATGCCACCAAATAAGTCTTCCATCTCAAAGATCACCACATATGACAGAAAGGCAAACCCCACTCACTATAGGCAGATGATGCCTTCATAGAGTCACCATGACGCCCTTATGTGCCGAGTTTTCCCCTCAAATCTATTAGAGATTGGTCTCAAATGGTTTGAGAAATTGACCCCTGGATCGATTTCCTCATTCATGGAGTTGGACAAGAAGTTTATGGCTCTCTTCATCACCAGTAGCAAATCGGTTAAATAGGTCGATTTGTTGATCCTCCTTAAAAGAAATAAAGGATAGTCCCTCAGGCAGCAATGCCATTGGGAATTATTTAATGAAATCGATAATTGCATTGAACAATTAGCCATCTCATTCCTCTAAGTTCGAACTCTCCAGATCGGAAGATCTTTACCAGTCCTTGACTAAGAAGCCATCATCGACTATGGATAATATCATGGCACCTATTGAGAAATATTCCAAGGAGGAGGACGATATTCTCAGTGTGGAGGCCCCAACCGATAAGAGTTCTAAATAGATTAAGAAGAATGACCCAAAGAAGTCATTCATAGGGGGAAACTAATTGACTCTAGCGAAGAAGAAAGTACAAAATAACACTTCCAAGGGATGTTTTAAGTCACAAAATAATGAAATCACTTATCAGGCGACATATACCTTTTTTAAGGAACCGGTCTACAAGTTAATTCCTCAGATAAATGATAAATCATTCTTAAAAAATCCATCCAAGATGGCCAGCGGTCCAAATAAAAGAGACACCAATCTCAGGTGTACCTACCGCTAGGACCATGGTTATCTCACGAAGAATTACAAGATGTTCAAATGACACCTCGAAGATCTCGTGTAAGTTAGTAACCTTAAGGAATATATTGATACAGTTAAGACGAAGTCCTCAACCCAGGTAAATGTAGTGTAAAAGTAGGTGATAATCTCCCACCTTCATAGTATACCAGAAAGAATCTCGAGGATAGGGCTATTACATCTTCCATCCAAGAAGAGTTCTAGGTGGAAGTGTATAAGCCCATACTAATTAAGAAAGAGCACAAAGATGTAGACTTTGACTGGGCAATTATGTTCAAAGACGAGGGCCCAGTCAGCGTAAATATGCCCCATAAGGACTTTCTGGTTCTAACCCTCTGGATAGTAAATTTTAACGTATAAAGAATATTTATTGATCAAGGAAGCTATTCGGAGATCATGTACCTTAGTTTGTTACTCAAGATCATCTACAATATCCATGATTTGAACAATAAGGTGGGATCATTAATCAGTTTCAATTGAAATATGGAGCCTCCAATGGGAAGATTAAATTTTTTGTCATGGTTGGACGCGTCAACCTCCAGATAGAACTTTAGGTTATCCAGTCGGAGTCACCCTATAATTTCATTCTAAGTAGTTGAAAAGAGTGCGACTATGTGATAATTGATTAAATTTATTCGCAAGTTTCCAATTCGGCACACTTATTTAATTAGAGACTATTTTTAAACCAAATTAATCCAGCCCCTAAACATGCATCTAAATCAACCCATCAAAAATAAAGCATGCAACACAGTAAATATGCTGAGACACAAATTTCAGGAAAAAACCCCTTTCGGGTAAAACCTTTATTTTAATATGAATATATAAATCGTAACTTACAATTACATAGAGAAATCTGCAATGGATCAACATGCAGCCAACCCAAAAAGGCACGCAGTCTTGAACTCAGCAAGAGAATACACGCAACACCCTCCAAGGACTCGCAGCCCAAATAACAAAGGAAGAATCGCAGCTCTCCTCAATGACACGCAACCATAACACTTTGTAGAGAATCCCTCAGCAATGATACGCAGCCCTCGATTGCAAAGATCTCCCCACAAAGGTTGAACAATAGCAAAGTTTGGTTCTTGGGTTTTAAAAGATTCACAAAAGTAATTGGGATTTTTGTGTGTGAATCAAAAAGATGTTTGGCACATCAAAAGATGAAGTCTTGTTGTGTTTGTACTCTTAGAAACGTTTTCTCAAAGACTTGAAAAAATACACTAACGAAGTAGGAATATATATAGAAAATAAGAGTCTGTGGAAAAACATTACACGGAACTGTTCGAATTTATCCCAGGCGGACCGGTGCGGCTAGGAGGAGGATCGATCCGACCTCGGATCGGTTCTTTTTTAAAATAGGCCTCTTCGGTTCACAATCGATCCGTGGTATACTGGAGCAAAGCGGATCGGTCCGATAGGTAGGCAGACCGGTCCGGGGGCGGATCGATTCTTTTAAAATAGGGGCGGACCGGTCTGGTATTCCAGAAAAATTAAAATCTTTTTTTTTAAAATAGGGGCGGATCGGTCCGATACTTCTTATTTTTATAAAAAACATTTTATAAAAATTTCCCAATACTAAGTATGAAGCATAAGGAACTTAAAAACAAAACTTTACCAAGTTCATTCTCGCAGAGGTTATGATGTTGAAGACGCTTTGATATTCGGATCCGTGGTTATAGATGCGATCTTGAATTTCTTCAACGGTATAACGGCGTACGACATACAAATTGACAATGGACAGAAATGTCCTTACAGTAGTGGTTGGTTAATAACTATGAGGGTCGTCCCTTCATCTATTTAACTAAATCTCAAATTTATGAACAATTAATGAATCGTGGAGATCAGGGAAGACCAATAATTGGCTCGTAGCTATTTTATAGCTTACATTAATACTAAGCAGAATGAGTCTAAGAAGAGTCAAAATGATCATGATTCAAAGGATGACAAGCCCAAGTAGCAACCAAATGGTATTCGATCGGGGGTTAAGGAAACTAGATTGGTCCCCACCGAGGGTGAAAGGGAGGTTCTCATCAATGTTCCTCTAGATTCATCCCATCCAGATAAGGTCTTCTTGATTGTATCAGAACTTCCCATGGAAGAAGTGGAGCAGCTCATTCACTTTCTCACAAACAAACGCCGACATCTTTAACTAGTATCCTTATGATCTTCGGGGTATAGATTGAGATATCTCTTATTAATGGCTACACATTTATCTAACTTGTCGAAAAATTAAGAAGAAATTGAGGAAGACTGCGCCAGAGAAAGTCAGAGTCATAGAAAGTGAAGTCGAGAATCTCCTCCATGCTGACTCCATCAGAGAAGTCCAATTTCCAGACTGGATCTTCAATACCGTTATGGTCAGAAAAATGAGAGAAAAATATAGGGTTTATGTTAATTTCACTAATATCGATAAGCATTGTCCAAAAATAATTTTCCATTGCCTTCGGTTGACCAGCTCGTAGATTCAACAACCGAGCATCAGTGTATGAGTTTTATAGAAGCTTACTCCGGATATTATTAGATCTCGTTGTTCAACCCAAATCAAGAGAAGACTTTATTCATTGCGACCTTATAAATTTGATTTTACAATATAATGCCATGTAGTCTGAAGAATGTCGAAGCAACCTATTAATGCCTCATTACTAAGATGTTCAAAAAATAGATCAGGGCAACTATGGAGGTCTACATCGACGATATGCTTATCAAAATCAAACAAGAAGCCAACCATATCAAGGACCTGACAAAGACCTTCAAGATCCTCAGAGAATACAAGATGAAGTTGAATGCCTCCAAGTGTGTCTTTGGGGTCATCTCCATCAAGTTCTTAGGTAACTTGGTGACACAAAAGAGGATATAAAGAAATCTAGACCAGCTCAAAGCCTTACAAGATATTAGGAATCCTACCACCATTAAATATGTCCATGCAATCACTTGGATGTTATCCACCCTCAATCGATTTATATCTCGATCTTTGGATAAAACAGTAAACTTTTTTTCAAGATCTAAATAAGGCAAGTATAATATTCTAGATGGAGGAATGTTATCGGGCACTAGAAGAAATTTAGAACTACTTGAGATATCTTTCCTTGTCGTCTACTCCTACCGTCGAAGAAGATTTCCACCTATAGTTTAATTATTTTACAACATGCTACTTGCGAGGCACTGGTTCAATTATAAGATAGAGAGCAATGTCTGGTCTACTATATCAGTCATACTTTCCTTGAAGTAGAAAAAGGTACATATCTATTAAGAAGATGGTCTTAGACTTAGTAATGTCTGCAAGAAAGTTACAATACTCTTTCGATGCATATATAATGGTCATCCTGTTCACTTTTTCACTGAAGGAAGTTCTCAAGAAGGCAAACATGTCTAATAGAATGACAAAGTGATCTTTGGAGTTGACCCAACATGACATCAAGTATGAGTCATGAACAGTCGTAAAGCGACAAGTCTCAGTTGATTTTATCGAATTCTCTATATCACCACTAAAGAAAGAGAAGAGGCAATAGAGTTAAATCTTAGATTTTTTGGTCATCACTAATGATGATCAGTCATAAGGATAGAAATTATTCGTAGATAGGGCATCTAATGAGAATATAACCGGTATTGAAATCATCTTTGTCACCTTTTAAAGACATGCAGTTTGTCTTGGGTTTAAAGTATCCAACAATGAGGCCAATTATAGGGACATGATTTATGACCTTTAGCGAGAGATTTCATCTGATTTCAAATCAATTCAGTGAGGAATATTAAATTAGGTCTCCCAAAATACTCGCCTACCATGATAAGATAATAGGTTTATCTTTTTAGGTCACTTTGGTATTAGCCATTAACACTAATTTAAAGAGGAAAATTGCTATCAAATATGTTGACTAACCAAGCATTGATGAAGCAAAGCCGACCTTAGACATCATGAAGCTTCAGCTTCCCCCCTTCTTGAATGAACTCGATCATATCTTTTTGAAAGAATGACAATTTGCCATCAGATGGTAAGGAGGCGGCTCACACGTAAAAAATACAGTCAGCAGTTCATTAAGTGGACCAAAAAGATGGGTGGTGATCTGATCAAAAGGAATAACGCGCTCTAATACGCATTTCACAAAGAAAGTGGCCATAAAATTGAAAATTATAAGGTGCTCAAAACTTATCCGGAGGAGTTAGCCTAAGTCGAGCATCTGAATGAATTTATTGAGAATAATATTGACCAGGTCACGGCCAATGGCGACTAAAAAACAAATAATGTCCTTAATGATGACATGGGGCATGAGGTCGTCGTAATTCATGGAGCATCTGGCCTTAAGAAGATCCACGGTAATGCTGGTCGGATGGAACTCAAGAAAGTTACAGCTATGATGAAAAATTTTCAGATTAATCCCGCCAAAAGCCAGACTGGCAAGCACCGAAAACTAGAGGACATTGATTACAATAAGCACATCGTCTTTATAGAAGAGGAATCGATTGGGATACGAACTCCCCACCACAACACACTAGTAATCGCTCTCAGAATTATGAACTAGGATGTGGAAAAGCTACTAGTGGACCACAGGAGCTCTTCGGGGATAATGTACCTGGAGCACTCAAGATGTCAGATCTCAAGGAGGCAACCGTCCCTCTGGTCGAATTTGTGGGGAAGATGACGATGTCATTAGGTTCTTCCAGTAAGGGCATGAGATATTTCAAAACCCATAGAGTTCTTGGTGGCCAACACCGAGTCACCTTATCACGCCGTCTTAGATAGGGGTGGTTTCATGCTATGAGAGTTATCCCTTCCACCTACCACCAGAAGCTCAAATGCATCATGGACAGAGGCATAATGGAGATCAGAGGCGACCAAACAGCTGCTTAGAAATGATTTATAAATGCCATTAAGCCTAAGCATGAGAAGAATAAAGATAAAGAAGTTATTTTGAAGGTATCTCAAGATAGACTACTCCGTCCAAATAACAACTACGATATAGGCGATCGGGAGTGAAGAGACCACGATCCACTCCATTGATAGGGTCGTCAAAGACCTGAAGGAGGTTATCTTTGACAAAACCAATCCAGAAAGAAATTTTTTGATCGGGATAAGGATGACTAACCTTGAAAGGGAAGAGTTAATTTCCCTCATGAAACAATCCTTAGATGTGTTAGCATGGGAACTATATGATATGCCTGGGATTGACCCTATAGTTGTCATCCATCAACTCCATGTGAACCCAATGTTCAAGCCGATCATATATAAGGCCCGCCGATTATACAAAGGGCCCACCAAATAACCCCAAAAAGCTAAAGGCAATGAAAAAGGAAATAGCGAAACTTATGGAGGCAAGGTCCACCAGAGAAGTTCAATTCCCAAAGTTGGATTTAAAATCCAACCGTGGTCCAAAAGAGAAATGGGGGATGGAGAGTTTATATAGATTTCACCAACCTCAACAGGGCCTGTCCCAGGGACAGTTTCCCTCTATCGAAGATAGACTAACCGATCGGCTCCACAATGGCTAATGAGTGGATGAGTTTCCTATATGCTTATTAGGGGTACCACCAAATTCCTCTGTTCATTTTTAATAAGATAAAACCTCATTCATAACGCCAGTTGATTTGTATTGCTACAAGGTCATGTCGTTTGGCCTTAAGAATGTAGGAGCTATACATCAAAGGTTAGTCACCAAGATACTCTAACACCAAATGGGGGAGACCATGGAGATGCACATCGACGATATTCTTGTCAAGAGCAAGAACAAGAGAGACCACCTCCAAGACCTGTCTAACACCTTTGAAATCCTTAGGCGCTACTGAATGAAGCTTAATGCCACCAAGTGCTTATTTAAGGTCCACTTAAGAAAAATTTGGGGTTATCTAGTCAGCAAGAGGTGGATTAAGGCTAACCCATATCAGATAGAAGTAATCAGCATAATCCAACTACCGAAGACATTACGTGAGGTTCGAAATCTCACTAGAATGCTCACATAACTCATTCGCTTTATTTCTAAATTGTATGAGTGTTGTTGACCATCTATCCAACTGCACAAAAAGGAAAAGGGACTCACCTAGAATGATGAATATTCCAGGGACCTAAAGGAGATCAAATCTTACCTTAGCAAACCTTCACTGCTGGCGATCCTCAACCAATGGGATCCTCTTTACCTTTACCTCGCAGTCAGATCGGCCTTGGTCTACGAATGGGAGGCCAAGAAATTTTCTATCTACTATACCAGTAAAAGGCTCTTGGATGTCGAGCAATATTACTTACCTCTGGAGAAACTAATTTATGCATTTTGTGGTCATTTCACACAAGCTAAAGCACTACTTTAAAGACCATTCCATCACTGTGATCACCTCCTTCCCCCTTAAAGGTATTCTTCGCAAGGCTTACCTCTCAGGGCGAATGTCAAAGTAATCGGTAGAGTTTGGGAGATTTAGTATCCACTTCTAACTAAGGATAATAATAAAAGGGCAAGTTTTATCCAATTTCATCATATAAATTATTGGAGAAGGTCCTGTCGACCAATAGCTGACTGATCAATCAGAGTTGTACTAACAGGCATAAGGCGAAAGTTGGACGCTGTATGTTGATGGCGCCTAAATTTAAAGGGGGAGGGCATAGGAATTGTCCTTATCACTCTGAAAAATAATATGATCGAGCAATGGATCATATTGGGGATTAATAACTCTAATAACGAGGCCGAATATGAGGCGCTCAGCGCCAAACTTTACAAAGCACATTTTCTTAGGGTAAAAAAATCTTAATGTTTATTGAGAGTCAAAATTAGTGTCCATCAAATCAGTGGAGATTTCAATGCTAAATAAGAAATAATGGTAGCCTACCTCACAATTTTTCACGAGTAAATACAAAATTTAAGGAAGTCCACGTTCAACAGTTCCCCCGGGGTTATAACAGTCATGCCGACGCTCTAGCAGCACTAAGCTCATTAGTGGACTCAGATCTCAGGAGAACGATTAAAGTGGAATTCCTCACCAAGCCCAGTATTGAAAAGACAGCGAATCTTGAGCATGTCCTCTCTATCAACAAAGGACCAAGTTGGATGGATAACATTAGAGCATACTTAAAAAATTAAACACTGTCGATCGATAAGAAATTAACCCATAAGGTCTGGATGAAAGTTGCACATTTCAACTTAGATAGCGGAGGAAAACTGTATTGAAGATCCTTCACGGGACCACACATCCAGTATGTACATCCAAGTGATGTCGACCAAGTTCTTTCGAAACTTCATAATAGAATATGTGAAAACCACGTAGGAGGAAGGTCCCTAGCATTTCGAGCAATCAAATAAGGCTACTGGTGGCTGTATATATAGAAAGACGCAACCGTTTATGTTCAAAAGTTCTAGAAATTCTCCCCCATGGCCTATCAACTGGCCAGTAACCTGAAGCCATTTAACAACCCGTGGTCATTTGCACAGTGGGGTTTGGATATCGTGGGACCACTACTTTTCGCACCTGGGCATCTCGAGTACTTGTTAGTCAACACAGACTATTTTATAAAGTGGGTAGAAGCAAAACCACTGGCCAATATTAGAGACGACGGTATGATAAGGTTCATCTAGAGGAACATCATAACGCACTTTGGGGTACCAAGGACTATTGTTACTGATAACGACAGTTGGATTGTAAGTGGAACTTTTCAAGCTTTCTACGATGAGCATAAAGTCAAACGCCACTTCAGTTTGGTGGCGTATCCCCAGAGCAATGGTCAGACAGAGGCCTCTAATAAAATGATGCTCTATGGCCTTAAGAAAAGGCTAGAAAGGAAAAAGGCGCTTAGGTGGATGAGCTCCCCCATATTCTTTAGGCATATCGTACCGCACCTAGAAGTCCTACTAGAGAGACACCCTTTGCGCTCAAATATGGAATGGAAGCTGTCACACTACTTGAAGCAAGCCTCTCGACCATGCGAATAAGGTTGGCAGGTCAAGGACTAAACGACGATTCTCTTCGTGCCAAACTTGACCTGGCCAATGAACGAAGAGAGCAGGCGATGATCAAGCTGGCCTCATACTAGTAGTAGTTAGCAAATCAGTAGAATACAGGGTTAAACCGAGGAAGTTCCAAGTAGGAGACTACGTCCTAAGGAAAGTTCTCAGCAATGCCATAAGACCATCGGACGATAAGTTAAGGCCTAACTGGCAGGGACCATTCAAAGTGATCATAGATTATCTACAAGGATCCTATCACTTGAAAACAATGGAGGGCAGAGAGATACCCAGAGCATGAAATGTGGCCAACCTCAAGAAGTTCTAATTTTAGTTTTCTTTTGACTTTTAGCACTTAGGTTTATGTAAATTTTCATTTCAAAACTTATGTTGCTCGTAATTTATTGTTCCTTTTATGAATAAAGGCCTTTCTTTTCGTATCTCAAAGATCATAACTTATTTGATTAATTTACATTATTTCCTAAGTAGCAGGCTCATAACTAGCTCTTAATCTTTGAAAAAGTATTGATTAGGCTTTAACTTGATTACGATAACAATTTTTACTAATTATAATAAAAAAATAAGTCCCTCCGGTCCCTGTCATGACCAACACAGGCGACCTCATGACTTGTCCACCCAAGACAAAATCCCTACGAGGATCCCTAGGCAATGAACAAACTTGGATTAGTCGACTAATATCCTGAACGGGCGAATTGCCCACATACTAGGTGTATTTTTGTCATTATCTTTTCTAGGTCTAAAGGAACGACGATACGACCTAAAAGGTAAGAAATACATAAAAATACATGCAAGCAATAATGAAATGGAAAAATGCGCAAACAATTGGTATTAACTATATTCATTTGGCAGAGCCCGATTATAAAGAGTATAATTACATAATAATTACAAAAATCATACAAAATTACAATAGTTTATGGTTGGTAAGACATGTAGTGTTCTATTTGCCTCTTCCGACCATCGTCAGGATTAGGCCAATATTCGTCATCACTGTCGTGCCCTTCCAAGTAGCTCTCGACCAACTGAAGAGGAATGCCATCCAAGGAATCCAGTTCTCATCACGCCCAAAAGGAGGTCAGCCATATGAAGGACAATCAACTTGGTACATATACCAGAGCTGAAAGTCGTGAGGTTCCTTAATAACCTTGAGGGCATTCAGCTAACCATGCTTGTAGGCTACAACCTCGCTGGGGTATCCTTACAATCCTCATCATAGCCTGCCACCTATGCCGCTCAAAAAACCATCCTGAACAAATATCGAAGCTTTTTATTATCACGGATTAGGCCCATTACCATAGGATTGCTCATTTGAGCTTGCTCTTTGATTTCAAAAAGCTTCTTCTTCTTTTTCAAATCATCATTTGTTGACTAGACCAGAGCGCCAAACTCCCCCACATCCTTGGATTCCACTAATTGGTTCTTTAAGTCATTAATTTCCTTTTGCATGGAGGCACTTATATCTTCCAAATCCTTTAGGTCGTCCTTTAGCTTGGCAACCAAAGTGGATTAGTCTTTATAAGCATTAGTCCTCTTTTTAGAGCCTTACAGGTAGTCAAAAATTCTCAGTGAGCTTACACACTAGCATCTTACCCTAGCATATTGTTTAAGTTACTAGAAGAAGGAATTTCCTTGGCAATAGTCTATAACATCAAAGCAGAGCAGGAAAATAATTTATCAGAAAAATACACAAATTGGCACAGTCAAATGATTAAAACTTTTATTAAACAACAAAAGGAGTAGGCAGAGCCATTATAATCTAAGGAAAGAAAAAAAGTACAATACACGAGAAAAACAAGAAAAAACTCCTAGAACTATAGGCTTTATTTCTTCACCTGCTCTTCTATCTCAGCCTCTTTCTCCTTGGGTGTCACCCCATTCACTTGGTTTATAGGGTGACTGGTAGAGGGGTCCTCGTCAACAATTGAAGGGGGGGCCTGACTCATGCATTTCGTAAAGCTCAGACTCAGAAGGGACTCCTATTTCACCTAAGGATTTTCCCCATCCCTCTTGAAGGTTGCCTTCTCAGCATTGGTAATCTAGACTCTGGCATTGTCATACATCTCATTACAACCTTGCTCAAAGCTGGCTCCCTTGAGTGTAAGGATATTCTCCACGTCCTTGGACAATAAAAAATTCTTGACCTTTAGCAGGCTATTCTCAGATTTCAAGGAGGCCATGGCATCAACAATAGTCTTCTTCTCCTTCTTGTGGGCCTCCCTAGCCTGAAGCATGACCTCCTCTGACTTTCGGACAGCCTCAATCATTTCATTATTTATTTTAGACTAGTATGTGCGACCATCCAAGAGACTAGTAAATTTTGTCATAAACTACAAAATATGAAAAAGCCAAATGTTAGAAGATTTAATGAATAGTAGCTAAGTAAATTGTAATACCCCGTAATTTTAAATGACTTTTAAAATGGGTTATATTTTAAATTAATGGATTAATTAGATTTTATTATTAATTAATTCATTCGGGTTTTATCCAGAGGGTGAATATTAAAATGGATGATTGTGAATATTACTTAAAGATATTTAGGTAATATATGAATGTGATGTCATTGATATGACTCTATGATATAAATTCGGTAATTTATATTTTTAGTCAGACGCGGTATGGGACGTGTCGGGACTAGTTTATTAAATTAAAAAGGAAATTTATTTTCTATCGATCTAATAGTCATTTAGACTGCGTCGTTGCGTCCGGAAGGTTCGAAATAGTCAGAAAAGTCTATTTGGATGTTAATTTTGAGTCTTGGGTCATTTGGAAATGAATAGACAACCCGAAAGGGCATTTTGGTCATTTTTCTAGGGAGGATGAATAGTGATTTCGGGTTTGTCCTATTATAAGTATTGGTAGATTAAGTGTATGTGGGTTATTCATCTCCTCTTCACAAATTAGAGAAGCCATCTTCCCAGAGAGAGTGAAAGGGTACTTGGGAAGGGAAAAGCCTACTTGGGAAGGAGAAGAACAAGAACAAGAACCAAGGTTCACCACCACCAACCACCACCGGAGTTTGACCGGAGAAGGGACAACCAACTGAGATATACTACACCAAAGGACCAGACCTTCAGTAAAGGCAAGTGTTTGATAATGGCAATTTAAGTTTGTATATTGTCCATGTTAGAATAGTATGAAAAGAGAAGATTATGTATGTTTGGAAGAAATAATGGAGTATTAAATGGATTTCTGGAAACTGAAATGATATAGGAATTAAACTCATGTTTTAGGTTGATAATAATCCACGAAATAGTCATGAATCTGTTGAAGAAACTATGAAAACCATTGATGTGTTCTTGAAGATGATATGTTGATAAATTTTCTGAAAATAAGGAGATAAACATGATTTTTAATCCAATCCCTTGTTGATTCTAGAATGTTTAGAGTATTGGAAATCGTTCATATATGTTGATATATCATGTAGTAAAGATTATAAGTCATTTGGGATGTTTAGATGAAGGTATAAATGATCATAAGTTGCTAAACCCGTAGTTGCTGAAATGCAGAAAAACCAGGCTGTGACCTGAGGGATCGATCGATCGACCCCTGCCTTCGATCGATCGACCTCCTCAGAATATGTAAAGTTACCTTTTTTTAAATGTTGATTCTTATCCCAAACCTTTTGTGGATCTTTGGTGATTATTATTTGGATATTATGGGACTTAGAAAATATCAGTAAACCCTTGATAAGATTTGAATTAATTTGATTTTGATTCAAGTGATTTAAATGATGAAAATTATATTGAATGGAATTTTGGTTGCTAGATTCATTTGTTAAATTCCAAATGGGAATGTATGAGTATTTAAGATAGGACCAGTAGGGGTGATTTAATATAACACCTGGGTATCCTTAAGTTTACAAGAGGGTTTAATCCTAAGTGAAAGAAGATGTGTTTATAAGAGATTTGAAACAATTGGTTTTAACCTTAATTAAAGGGAGAACTAAACTCGTAGTAGTTCGGGAGAAATAATGTTATGGACCAGTAGGATATTAGTGACTTCTTACTGAATATAAGATGAGGAAAATACTATTTGAATCTTGTGAGATGGGAGTTTAGAACACATTTGGTTGAAAGAGGGTATGAGGTTATCCCGATCGCATAGTTGAAGTTTTCGGACCTCCTCGATTGACAAAGTTAAGTAGTAGTGTATTGGAGGGGTTCCTTGTTTGGATTTCGCTTTGCGAGACGCTCCGTGCATGAACCTTAATGACGTCGGGAGTGGAGAGATGTTATAGGATGCGAGGATAATTAAATTATGAAGTAAAGATATGATATTTTAATACGTGGAATTTAAAAGAGATATAATGCTACGTATGGGAAATATCTTAGGGTAGTGATAATTACCTTATTGATATTATATTATAGGTATGATAATACCTATTTGATTGATTGATGATTTATGTGTATGACATACCTAGCTTACTTGCTATCGGTGGGAGGTTTGCGCATGAGGGTAGTCATATCCTGATGAATCCATGGGATCTTTGATTTGTCGCTAGAGAACATAGGTCTATGAAAGACTTATCGGGGAGTTGATAAGTCCGCTGACTGTGGGTACGTAGGTATGTGCGTGACCCATGGATACGAGAACTATGTTCGCCTCCAATTTGTTTGTTGTTGTTTGTGGTTCGTGAAATCTTACCGAACCTTTAGTCCCATATTCGACGACCTTCGATGATGGGACATGATAGCAGAGTAATGCATTGCACCGCAGTTGTGACTCGGGGTGCCGTATTATATATGAATATATATATATATATATAATGGATTAAATGATTAAATGGATATATTGTGGTTAAATCTATCTACGGTGATAATTGTAGATAACGATGAATAGAGAAAGATAATGGAATTAAGTTAATGAATGTTTATGCTTATAGAATTAAAAAGCTTAACTCATGTCAATGAGAAACGATTCATATTAATGAGTAATGATTCATGTTAATGAGAAACTAATCATATAAAGGAGAAATGTAAATGAATAATAATGTGACGTATGGTATGGGACATACGGGGATTATGATATGGGAATGGAATTATAATATGGAGACTAGAAAAGAGGAACCATTAACTAGGAGGTTAATAGGAAACGTTAAGTGTGCACTCTAGTTGAGAGGTGAGAATAGCAAGTGAGAGTTGGATCTAACATGTACATAATAAATGCTTTATTGCACTTGTTAAATTCTTGTTGTTTTAAAAATCATCTACACATTCGGGCTCTGACCCGTTTCCTTGCATATTTTCTTTTCTATTGTATCTCTATATCAGGTGTCCAGCAACAGGGACGCCAACCATAGTTGATTGTGACGAGCTATGGAGCTATGGAGTTTTTTTTAGACGCCTATCATCTTTTTCATTCACAGTATTCTTAGTTAGGGCATGTCGCCCAAAGGATTTCAGTTATCATTTTCTGTCGGAGTCAAATACTATTGTATTCTGGACTTTTTAATACATTTAACATTGTTGGGATTATTGTAAAGGATTTATATTATTTGGGAATGTTTATTACAGTTGCATTTAAATTCTTTTGAGTTATTTATTGTGTTATCTGTGTTGTAGAATAAAATGTGTGGTGTTATTCTTAAAATGGAAATGGATTTTGTTAAATTAAAATTTGGAAGGTTTTTAATACCAGCTTAATTGAGTATTGGGTGAGTTGTAAATGTTTTCGACAGTGATGCTAAGAATGAGCCAACTGTATATTCTGTTTTAATTTGGTATGGGACTGTCCACCCGGTATTTAATTAGGCGGGGTGTTACAGGTCGTATCAGAGCATCGGGTTCTAGTGTCCTTTAGGATCTGTACGGCTTATTGTGTCTTCAGCTTAGAGTTCTTTGATGTAGAGCCCTATGAGTAGGATTATTGTTTTTCTATTTACACTTACGATCTTCAGCTATTTTGAGATATCAAATAATGATAGTGTTCTCTCGTTTCAGATGCCTCCTCGACGTGCACCTCAGCCCGCCCCAGCTCAGGGTACACTGACTGCAGCAGAAGTTGCTGCAATTGTCGCTCAGGCAGTCAATGCTGCTGTAGCTGTTGTTCAGCAGGCTCCCGCACCGGCACTGGTTGTGCCACCCGCGCAAGGGCAAGTGTTTCCTACTGCATGGGAACGAGCGAGGGATGCCTTTCAAAAAGCGCACCCACTTGAGTTTTAGGGAGGATCAGATGTTGTGACTGCTAGTCAATGGAAGAAAGATATCCAACGGCACTTGAGAATGATTGAATGCACTGAGGTTCAACGTCATATACTAGCCACATTCAAGCTAGTAGGGGCAGCTTTGCAATGGTGGGAAGCTACGACCACTATGGAGGAGAGGGACACATTGACTATCCAAGACTTTTGGATACGGCTTGATGGGAAGTATTTTGCTTCCGCCATCCAGACAGAGATGAGGCGGAAGCTACTTGATTTGAAACAAGGAGAGAAAACTGTGGTGGAATATGAGGAAGAGTTTACTAGATTAACTAATTTGGTACCAGCTGAAGTACCTACTGAGGAGAGGAGAGTCCTAATGTTCACTGATGGGTTGAACTATAAAATTCGCCAACATTTATTGGGGAATCTTGCACTACGTACGTATGCAGATGTTCTTAATGCTGCAATGCTCCACTGCCAAGATAACCGCTTCCATAATCAGGGTGTCAAGCGGGGGTTTGGGTCGGGCCTGCAAGGCAAGACTACTGGGGGCAGTTTTAGTGGGACTCATCCAGGGCAGAGTCATCAGCGTCAGAGTGAGCAGGGTTCCCAAACAGGGGATTATGCTAAGCGTTTGCGATCTGGAGATTCTCGATTTGAGGATAGAGGTATTGGGCAAGGACAACAGGGCCATCAGGGCCAGAGACAGGCTCATCAGGCCAAGGCAAGGGAGGTAATGGCCAGCAGGTTCGTGGTCAACAGGGGCAAGGTGGTGGAAAGTTTGTGGTAAAATGTTTCGTGTGTGGCAAGTATGGCCATAAACGTCAAGATTATCCTGAGAAAGAAAAATTCCCTCAGCAACAACATGCTCGATAGGAGCCACAGGTACCAGTGTTTCCACCGACTACTCTTCCAGCTCCAGCTCCGGTGCTAGCATTGCCTCCCATTCCAGCAGCACCCGCGCAGCAGGGTCAGTACGGGCGTGTATATAACGTCCATCAGGTAGTGAATCAACCACCACCACCCTCGAATGAGGGTATGTTTTCTATCTAACGATTATGAAGCGTATATTGATTTTGTTACGATTAATGATGTGTGGGCAAAAGGGTTTCTAAACTTAGCCTATATCACTGTTATTTACGTAGACTCACTGAGGGGTGTGGGACACCTTTATATTACATGTTATCACGTGGGTTTGATTTTTATGGGATTACTTACCTTGGGCATGTCCGAGTGTGATGTGACTAACGGCATGCATTGACTTGTGGTATATGAGAGCATATGTCTGCATCTTGTCTTCTATAAGAGAGTAGATGCGTACACTCTATTTGAAAAAAAAAAAACAAATTTTTGTTTTAAATCGATAAACCTGATATTTTTTTATTATAAACCAAATTTTAATATTATTGACTAAGGACCTTAGGAGTTTCGATGACCGACTACTTTAGAAAGTAGTGTATCGGGGTGGTTCATTATTTGGATTTCGCTTGCGAGACACCCCACGCATGAAACTAATAATAGCCGTTGGGAGTCGAAATAAGTTAGGTCTTTGGGAAACGAGTTTATAACCTTTGCGAAACTTTTAATATTGAAAGCGGTACGAGAGGGTGTATGGGCGCCCTGGATGATTGGATTGTAGTATTTTTCATAATTGTGAAAAAGGTAAGTAATTGTGACTTCAGGATTTATTTGTTCACTACGAGAGGATCATTTTTCCCAAAGTTTGTCACGAGGACGGTATAGGGAAGATTAGGTAAAGTCTAAATTTGATTCAGTTGAAACTATATGGTGAGGCTTGGCGTATAACATCGATAGAGATTTTGTTAATGTACTGTATGGGCGGTACATCTTGGATTTCTTGCGATGTGAGATTTATACTCGGAGTTGACCTTACCGGTATGACTTATATTCCTGAATTTCGGGACGAAATTCTGTTATAAGGGGGGAAGTATGTAATACCCCGTAAATTTAAATGACTTTTAAAATGGGTTATATTTTAAATTAATGGATTAAT
Source organism: Sambucus nigra (assembly GCA_949130495.1). Taxonomy (NCBI): domain Eukaryota; kingdom Viridiplantae; phylum Streptophyta; class Magnoliopsida; order Dipsacales; family Adoxaceae; genus Sambucus; species Sambucus nigra. The sequence continues at coordinate 352,265,345 of OX422208.1, read as the reverse complement.
TAGATTTTATTATTAATTAATTCATTCGGGTTTTATCCAGAGGGTGGATATTAAAATGGATGATTGTGAATATTACTTAAAGATATTTAGGTAATATATGAATGTGATGTCATTGATATAACTGTATGATATAAATTCGGTAATTTATATTTTTAGTCAGACGCGGTATGGGACGTGTCGGGACTAGTTTATTAAATTAAAAAGGAAATTTATTTTCTATCGATCTAATAGTCATTTCGACTGCGTCGTCGCGTCCGGAAGGTTCGAAATAGTCAGAAAAGTCTATTTGGATGTTAATTTTGAGTCTCGGGTCATTTGGAAATGAATAGACAACCCGAAAAGGAATTTTGGTCATTTTTCTAGGGGGGATGAATAGTGATTTCGGGTTTGTCCTATTATAAGTATTGGTAGATTAAGTGTATGTGGGTTATTCATATCCTCTTCACAAATTAGAGAAGCCATCTTCCCAGAGAGAGTGAAAGGGTACTTGGGAAGGGAAAAGCCTACTTGGGAAGGAGAAGAACAAGAACAAGAACCAAGGTTCACCACCACCAACCACCACCGGAGTTTGACCGGAGAAGGGACAACCAACTGAGATATACTACACCAAAGGACCAGACCTTCAGTAAAGGCAAGTGTTTGATAATGGCAATTTAAGTTTGTATATTGTCCATGTTAGAATAGTATGAAAAGAGAAGATTATGTATGTTTGGAAGAAATAATGGAGTATTAAATGGATTTCTGGAAACTGAAATGATATAGGAATTAAACTCATGTTTTAGGTTGATAATAATCCACGAAATAGTCATGAATCTGTTGAAGAAACTATGAAAACCATTGATGTGTTCTTGAAGATGATATGTTGATAAATTTTCTGAAAATAAGGAGATAAACATGATTTTTAATCCAATCCCTTGATGATTCTAGAATGTTTAGAGTATTGGAAATCGTTCATATATGTTGATATATCATGTAGTAAAGATTATAAGTCATTTGGGATGTTTAGATGAAGGTATAAATGATCATAAGTTGCTAAACCCGTAGTTGCTGAAATGCAGAAAAACCAGGCTGTGACCTGAGGGATCGATCGATCGACCCCTGCCTTCGATCGATCGACCTCCTCAGAATATGTAAAGTTACCTTTTTTTAAATGTTGATTCTTATCCCAAACCTTTTGTGGATCTTTGGTGATTATTATTTGGATATTATGGGACTTAGAAAATATCAGTAAACCCTTGATAAGATTTGAATTAATTTGATTTTGATTCAAGTGATTTAAATGATGAAAATTATATTGAATGGAATTTTGGTTGCTAGATTCATTTGTTAAATTCCAAATGGGAATGTATGAGTATTTAAGATAGGACCAGTAGGGGTGATTTAATATAACATCTCGGTATCCTTAAGTTTACAAGAGGGTTTAATCCTAAGTGAAAGAAGATGTGTTTATAAGAGATTTGAAACTATTGGTTTTAACCTTAATTAAAGGGAGAACTAAACTCGTAGTAGTTCGGGAGAAATAATGTTATGGACCAGTAGGATATTAGTGACTTCTTACTGAATATAAGATGAGGAAAATACTATTTGAATCTTGTGAGATGGGAGTTTAGAACACATTTGGTTGAAAGAGGGTATGAGGTTATCCCGATCGCATAGTTGAAGTTTTCGGACCTCCTCGATCGACAAAGTTAAGTAGTAGTGTATTGGAGGGGTTCCTTGTTTGGATTTCTCTTTGCGAGACACTCCGCACATGAACCTTAACGACGTCGGGAGTGGAGAGATGTTATAGGATGCGAGGATAATTAAATTATGAAGTAAAGATATGATATTTTAATACGTGGAATTTAAAAGAGATATAATGCTACGTATGGGAAATATCTTAGGGTAGTGATAATTACCTTATTGATATTATATTATAGGTATGATAATACCTATTTGATTGATTGATGATTTATGTGTATGACATACCTAGCTTACTTGCTATCGGTGGGAGGTTTGCGCATGAGGGTAGTCATATCCTGATGAATCCATGGGATCTTTGATTTGTCGCTAGAGAACATAGGTCTATGAAAGACTTATCGGGGAGTTGATAAGTCCGCTGACTGTGGGTACGTAGGTATGTGCGTGACCCATGGATACGAGAACTATGTTCGCCTCCAATTTGTTTGTTGTTGTTTGTGGTTCGTGAAATCTTACCGAACCTTTAGTCCCATATTCGACGACCTTCGATGATGGGACATGATAGCAGAGTAATGCATTGCACCGCAGTTGTGACTCGGGGTGCCGTATTATATATGAATATATATATATATATATATAATGGATTAAATGATTAAATGGATATATTGTGGTTAAATCTATCTACGGTGATATTTGTAGATAACGGTGAATAGAGAAAGATAATGGAATTAAGTTAATGAATGTTTATGCTTATAGAATTAAAAAGCTTAACTCATGTCAATGAGAAACGATTCATATTAATGAGTAATGATTCATGTTAATGAGAAACTAATCATATAAAGGAGAAATGTAAATGAATAATAATGTGACGTATGGTATGGGACATACGGGGATTATGATATGGGAATGGAATTATAATATGGAGACTAGAAAAGAGGAACCATTAACTAGGAGGTTAATAGGAAACGTTAAGTGTGCACTCTAGTTGAGAGGTGAGAATAGCAAGTGAGAGTTGGATCTAACATGTACATAATAAATGCTTTATTGCACTTGTTAAATTCTTGTTGTTTTAAAAATCATCTACACATTCGGGCTCTGACCCGTTTCCTTGCATATTTTCTTTTCTATTGTATCTCTATATCAGGTGTCCAGCAACAGGGACGCCAACCATAGTTGATTGTGACGAGCTATGGAGTTTTTTTTAGACGCCTATCATCTTTTTCATTCACAGTATTCTTAGTTAGGGCATGTCGCCCAAAGGATTTCAGTTATCATTTTCTGTCGGAGTCAAATACTATTGTATTCTGGACTTTTTAATACATTTAACATTGTTGGGATTATTGTAAAGGATTTATATTATTTGGGAATGTTTATTACAGTTGCATTTAAATTCTTTTGAGTTATTTATTGTGTTATCTGTGTTGTAGAATAAAATGTGTGGTGTTATTCTTAAAATGGAAATGGATTTTGTTAAATTAAAATTTGGAAGGTTTTTAATACCAGCTTAATTGAGTATTGGGTGAGTTGTAAATGTTTTCGACAGTGATGCTAAGAATGAGCCAACTGTATATTCTGTTTTAATTTGGTATGGGACTGTCCACCCGGTATTTAATTAGGCGGGGTGTTACAGGTCGTATCAGAGCATCGGGTTCTAGTGTCCTTTAGGATCTGTACGACTTATTGTGTCTTCAGCTTAGAGTTCTTTGATGTAGAGCCCTATGAGTAGGATTATTGTTTTTCTATTTACGCTTACGATCTTCAGCTATTTTGAGATATCAAATAATGATAGTGTTCTCTCGTTTCAGATGCCTCCTCGACGTGCACCTCAGCCCGCCCCAGCTCAGGGTACACTGACTGCAGCAGAAGTTGCTGCAATTGTCGCTCAGGCAGTCAATGCTGCTGTAGCTGTTGTTCAGCAGGCTCCCGCACCGGCACTGGTTGTGCCACCCGCGCAAGGGCAAGTGTTTCCTACTGCATGGGAACGAGCGAGGGATGCCTTTCAAAAAGCGCACCCACTTGAGTTTTAGGGAGGATCAGATGTTGTGACTGCTAGTCAATGGAAGAAAGATATCCAACGGCACTTGAGAATGATTGAATGCACTGAGGTTCAACGTCATATACTAGCCACATTCAAGCTAGTAGGGGCAGCTTTGCAATGGTGGGAAGCTACGACCACTATGGAGGAGAGGGACACATTGACTATCCAAGACTTTTGGATACGGCTTGATGGGAAGTATTTTGCTTCCGCCATCCAGACAGAGATGAGGCGGAAGCTACTTGATTTGAAACAAGGAGAGAAAACTGTGGTGGAATATGAGGAAGAGTTTACTAGATTAACTAATTTGGTACCAGCTGAAGTACCTACTGAGGAGAGGAGAGTCCTAATGTTCACTGATGGGTTGAACTATAAAATTCGCCAACATTTATTGGGGAATCTTGCACTACGTACGTATGCAGATGTTCTTAATGCTGCAATGCTCCACTGCCAAGATAACCGCTTCCATAATCAGGGTGTCAAGCGGGGGTTTGGGTCGGGCCTGCAAGGCAAGACTACTGGGGGCAGTTTTAGTGGGACTCATCCAGGGCAGAGTCATCAGCGTCAGAGTGAGCAGGGTTCCCAAACAGGGGATTATGCTAAGCGTTTGCGATCTGGAGATTCTCGATTTGAGGATAGAGGTATTGGGCAAGGACAACAGGGCCATCAGGGCCAGAGACAGGCTCATCAGGCCAAGGCAAGGGAGGTAATGGCCAGCAGGTTCGTGGTCAACAGGGGCAAGGTGGTGGAAAGTTTGTGGTAAGATGTTTCGTGTGTGGCAAGTATGGCCATAAACGTCAAGATTGTCCTGAGAAAGAAAAATTCCCTCAGCAACAACATGCTCGATAGGAGCCACAGGTACCAGTGTTTCCACCGACTACTCTTCCAGCTCCAGCTCCGGTGCTAGAATTGCCTCCCATTCCAGCAGCACCCGCGCAGCAGGGTCAGTACGGGCGTGTATATAACGTCCATCAGGTAGTGAATCAACCACCACCACCCTCGAATGAGGGTATGTTTTCTATCTAAGGATTATAAAGCGTATATTGATTTTGTTACGATTAATGATGTGTGGGCAAAAGGGTTTCTAAACTTAGCCTATATCACTGTTATTTACGTAGACTCACTGAGGGGTGTGGGACACCTTTATATTACATGTTATCACGTGGGTTTGATTTTTATGGGATTACTTACCTTGGGCATGTCCGAGTGTGATGTGACTAACGGCATGAATTGACTTGTGGTATATGAGAGCATATGTCTGCATCTTGTCTTCTATAAGAGAGTAGATGCGTAGACTCTATTTGAAAAAAAAAACAAATTTTTGTTTTAAATCGATAAACCTGATATTTTTTATTATAAACCAAATTTTAATATTATTGACTAAGGACCTTAGGAGTTTCGATGACCGACTACTTTAGGAAGTAGTGTATCGGGGTGGTTCATTGTTTGGATTTCGCTTGCGAGACACCCCACGCATGAAACTAATAATAGCCGTTGGGAGTCGAAATAAGTTAGGTCTTTGGGAAACGAGTTTATAACCTTTGCGAAACTTTTAATATTGAAAGCGGTACGAGAGGGTGTATGGGCGCCCTGGATGATTGGATTGTAGTATTTTTCATAATTGTGAAAAAGGTAAGTAATTGTGACTTCAGGATTTATTTGTTCACTACGAGAGGATCATTTTTCCCAAAGTTTGTCACGAGGACGGTATAGGGAAGATTAGGTAAAGTCTAAATTTGATTCAGTTGAAACTATATGGTGAGGCTTGGCGTATAACATCGATAGAGATTTTGTTAATGTACTGTATGGGCGGTACATCTTGGATTTCTTGCGATGTGAGATTTATACTCGGAGTTGACCTTACCGGTATGACTTATATTCCTGAATTTCGGGACGAAATTCTGTTATAAGGGGGGAAGTATGTAATACCCCGTAAATTTAAATGACTTTTAAAATGGGTTATATTTTAAATTAATGGATTAATTAGATTTTATTATTAATTAATTCATTCGGGTTTTATCCAGAGGGTGGATATTAAAATGGATGATTGTGAATATTACTTAAAGATATTTAGGTAATATATGAATGTGATGTCATTGATATAACTGTATGATATCGATTCGGTAATTTTTTTTTTAGTCAGACGCGGTATGGGACGTGTCGGGACTAGTTTATTAAATTAAAAAGGAAATTTATTTTCTATCGATCTAATAGTCATTTCGACTGCGTCGTCGCGTCCGGAAGGTTCGAAATAGTCAGAAAAGTCTATTTGGATGTTAATTTTGAGTCTCGGGTCATTTGGAAATGAATAGACAACCCGAAAAGGAATTTTGGTCATTTTTCTAGGGGGGGTGAATAGTGATTTCGGGTTTGTCCTATTATAAGTATTGGTAGATTAAGTGTATGTGGGTTATTCATCTCCTCTTCACAAATTAGAGAAGCCATCTTCCCAGAGAGAGTGAAAGGGTACTTGGGAAGGGAAAAGCCTACTTGGGAAGGAGAAGAACAAGAACAAGAACCAAGGTTCACCACCACCAACCACCACCGGAGTTTGACCGGAGAAGGGACAACCAACTGAGATATACTACACCAAAGGACCAGACCTTCAGTAAAGGCAAGTGTTTGATAATGGCAATTTAAGTTTGTATATTGTCCATGTTAAATAGTATGAAAAGAGAAGATTATGTATGTTTGGAAGAAATAATGGAGTATTAAATGGATTTCTGGAAACTGAAATGATATAGGAATTAAACTCATGTTTTAGGTTGATAATAATCCACGAAATAGTCATGAATCTGTTGAAGAAACTATGAAAACCATTGATGTGTTATTGAAGATGATACGTTGATGAATTTTTTGAAAATAAGGAGATAAACATGATTTTTATTCCAATCCCTTGATGATTCTAGAATGTTTAGAGTATTGGAAATCGTTCATATATGTTGATATATCATGTAGTAAAGATTATAAGTCATTTGGGATGTTTAGATGAAGGTATAAATGATCATAAGTTGCTAAACCCGTAGTTGCTGAAATGCAGAAAAATAAGGCTGTGACCAGAGGGATAGATCGATCGACCCCTGCCTTCGATCGATCGACCTCCCCAGAATATGTAAAGTTACCTTTTTTTCAATGTTGATTCTTATACCAAACCTTTTGTGGATCTTTGGTGATTATTATTTGGATATTATGGGACTTAGAAAATATCAGTAAACCCTTGATAAGATTTGAATTAATTTGATTTTGATTCAAGTGATTTAAATGATGAAAATTATATTGAATGGAATTTCGGTTGCTAGATTCATTTGTTAAATTCCAAATGGGAATGTATGAGGATTTAAGATAGGACCAGTTGGGGTGATTTAATATAACACCTGGGTATCCTTAAGTTTACAAGAGGGTTTAATCCTAAGTGAAAGAAGATGTGTTTATAAGAGATTTGAAACTATCGGTTTTAACCTTAATTAAAAGGAGAACTAAACTCGTAGTAGTTCGGGAGAAATAATGTTATGGACCAGTAGGATATTAGTGACTTCTTACTGAATATAAGATGAGGAAAATCCTATTTGAATCTTGTGAGATGGGAGTTTAGAACACATTTGGTTGAAAGAGGGTATGAGGTTATCCCGATCGCATAGTTGAAGTTTTCGGACCTCCTCGATTGACAAAGTTAAGTAGTAGTGTATTGGAGGGGTTCCTTGTTTGGATTTCGCTTTGCGAGACACTCCGCACATGAACCTTAACGACGTCGGGAGTGGAGAGATGTTATAGGATGCGAGGATAATTAAATTATGAAGTAAAGATATGATATTTTAATACGTGGAATTTAAAAGAGATATAATGCTACGTATGGGAAATATCTTAGGGTAGTGATAATTACCTTATTGATATTATATTATAGGTATGATAATACCTATTTGATTGATTGATGATTTATGTGTATGACATACCTAGCTTACTTGCTATCGGTGGGAGGTTTGCGCATGAGGGTAGTCATATCCTGATGAATCCATGGGATCTTTGATTTGTCGCTAGAGAACATAGGTCTATGAAAGACTTATCGGGGAGTTGATAAGTCCGCTGACTGTGGGTACGTAGGTATGTGCGTGACCCATGGATACGAGAACTATGTTCGCCTCCAATTTGTTTGTTGTTGTTTGTGGTTCGTGAAATCTTACCGAACCTTTAGTCCCATATTCGACGACCTTCGATGATGGGACATGATAGCAGAGTAATGCATTGCACCGCAGTTGTGACTCGGGGTGCCGTATTATATATGAATATATATATATATATATATATATATATATATATATATATATATATATATATATATATAATGGATTAAATGATTAAATGGATATATTGTGGTTAAATCTATCTACGGTGATATTTGTAGATAACGGTGAATAGAGAAAGATAATGGAATTAAGTTAATGAATGTTTATGCTTATAGAATTAAAAAGCTTAACTCATGTCAATGAGAAACGATTCATATTAATGAGTAATGATTCATGCTAATGAGAAACTAATCATATAAAGGAGAAATGTAAATGAATAATAATGTGACGTATGGTATGGGACATACGGGGATTATGATATGGGAATGGAATTATAATATGGAGACTAGAAAAGAGGAACCATTAACTAGGAGGTTAATAGGAAACGTTAAGTGTGCACTCTAGTTGAGAGGTGAGAATAGCAAGTGAGAGTTGGATCTAACATGTACATAATAAATGCTTTATTGCACTTGTTAAATACTTGCTGTTTTAAAAATCATCTACACATTCGGGCTCTGACCCGTTTCCTTGCATATTTTCTTTTCTATTGTATCTCTATATCATGTATCCAGCAACAGGGACGCCAACCATAGTTGATTGTGACGAGCTATGGAGCTATGAAGTTTTTCTTAGACGCCTATCATCTTTTTCATTCACAGTATTCTTAGTTAGGGCATGTCGCCCAAAGGATTTCGTTATCATTTTCTATCGGAGTCAAATACTATTGTATTCTGGACTTTTTAATACATTTAACATTGTTGGGATTATTGTAAAGGATTTATATTATTTGGAATGTTTATTCCAGTTGCATTTAAATTCTTTTGAGTTTTTTATTGTATTATATGTGTTGTAGAATAAAATGTGTGGTGTTATTTTTAAAATGGAAATGGATTTTGTTAAATTAAAATTTGGAAGGTTTTTAATACCAGCTTAATTGAGTATTGGGTGAGTTGTAAATGTTTTCGACAGTGATGCTGAGAATGAGCCAACTGTATATTCTGTTTTAATTTGGTATGGGACTGTCCACCCGGTATTTAATTAGGCGGGGTGTTACAGGAGGTATCAGAGCATCAGGTTCTAGTGTCCTTTAGGATCTATACGGCTTATTGTGTCTTCAGCTTAGCGTTCTTTGATGTAGAGCCCTATGAGTAGGATTATTGCTTTTCTATTTACGCTTACGATCTTCAGCTATTTTGAGATATCAAATACTGATAGTGTTCAGTCGTTTCAGATGCCTCTTCGACGTGCACCTCAGCCCGCCCCTGCTCAGGGTACAATGACTGCAACCGAAGTTGCTGCAATTGTCGCTCAGGCAGTCAATGCTGCCGTAGCTGCTGTTCAGCAGGCTCCGCACTGGCACCGGTTGTGCCACCCGCGCACGGGCAAGTGTTTCCTACTGCACCGGTTGTGCCACCTGCATCTCACCTCCCTTAGAGTGAGATGCGTCGAATCTACTCTTCTTAAAACTCTCTCTACTCGCCACTCCTTGGTTCATTTGCCTTTCTGCTATCGTGGCTTTGTTTACCAGAGAAGCATAATCTTCTAACTCATAAGTGGCCACTCTATTTTGAATTGGCCAAATCAGTCCATCTTGAAACTTACTACATTTACCTTCTTCATCCTGCACTTACTTAGTAGCAAATCTAGACAAAGCAGTAAATTTAGCATCATACTCCCTCACAGACATGTTCCCTTGGGTTAAATTTATAAACTCCCTCAGCTTCTCCCTCCTATAAACCTTAGGAAAATACTTAACATACAAAGCTTTAATAAATTCAGCCCAAGTAATAACATCAGTACCTTCCATCCTGGGCACCAAATGGTTGTTGGCTTCCCACCAATATTTCGCCTCTCCTTTGAGCTTAAACACATCTAGATTCACTTTCTGGTTAACTGGAACCTTCATAACTGCAAAGATAGTTTCTAGATCTCTGACCCACATCTGAGCTTCTATAGGTTCAACTGACCGTGAATAATCTGGAGGATTCAACTTTAAAAACTTCTCATGCATGGAATCTTTCATTTCTTTCCTTGCCTCTTTCTCAATCCTGGCCACAGTTTTTTTATTCTAGATATCTAGCATGTTGTTCTTCCATTTGCACCATATTTCTTTCCTGTTGTTCTGCCATCCTCAATATTACCTGTGCCATTATTTGCATCTCTGTAGGCTGCTCCTACACTCTAGCCCTTCCAACAACACTTTGCTCGACTTAAGTATTCTCTGTACGAGAAGCGACTCCCTCTTCTCTAGGTTGTCCATTCCCAGGTTCCATCTGGAATTATCTGTAATACAACAAAATTCTAACATCCAATATAAACAGTTTATGATACTAAACTATTGGTTAGTATATAAACAATTCATAAATATAAAATCAACTAAATACTACCATCTAATCGTCACACACGTCCAGAATTAATAACCACGCTCTGATACCACTAACTGTCACACCCCAAACCCAACATCCATACTAATCATTTGTTATTGGAATAATTGGATCATAATATTGAGCCCATTGGAAAATATACTTCATTTATCAATATTTTTCTACACACTGTGTATAATGAACATAATATTATTATTATACCATAATGAAATAATTATCAGAGTCATAATTAACTGGACATACAATACTATGATTAACTATGATAAAATTTCACAATCATCAACTCAATCCATACTAACGAAATATATACGATGTGTGAGTCTATTAAAATCTTCAGTGTCACAATGATAAAATCCCCATATTTAAACCCCAGCTCTTTCCAACGGTGCAACTCTCAAAGTTACTGGTCATATGGTATTCTAGCTGGCAGCATACAAACCTGAAATTGTTAAAATATTAACCGTAAGCATTAAGCTTAGTGAGGTACTCCTTCCCTATAATGAAATAACAATTCTATATCGAATATGTAGATATAAAATCCGAACAATCCTGCCCATTGGCAATAATAACAAATCATGGATCATAAGATCCAAATAATTCTGCCCATTGGCAATAACAAATCCTGGATCATAAGATCCCAATAATTCAGCCCATTGGCAATAACAAATCCTGGATATTTGAGTATCCAAACAAATCCTGAATACCGAAGTATTCAAACCAAGCCTGAATCATGAGACCCAAACAAATCCTGGATATTTTAATATTCAAACAAATCCGCTCTTAGATCTATATTCATATTTATATATGAAACAAATCATAAGTACACTCACCTTGACAGTTTAACTGGCTTTTCCCTTGCCTTTATCCGGTACTTGTTCAATCAACTCTTCTTCCCTTCCTATCATTCTTACAATATTAGTATCATCATAAGAATATTAATAGTCCAAAGAATAACTTCAATTATAACTCAATTCATAAGCATCATATTATTCAATTCAAATCATTCATTACAAATGAAGTCCCATCTAGACTCAGGTTCTGATATCTAACATATTCAAATTACAGCCCAGATCTTCTTTAATTATTCTTGGTAATCCAATCCTTATCATATCATGTTCCCAACACAGAAGACGGAACATAATTCTGAGTTTCCTAGAGCAAAATAAGCCTATTTCTTCACTACCTAGCAAATCTGCCCTATAGGCTCTTTTATCGTTCATTCAACTTCCAGGAATTTTCATAATTTTTATACATCATAACTTTCCATGACATTTCACCCAACATCAGTAAACAGATTGAAAAATTTAAGATTAAAGTTTCATAATTTTCAGAGTTCATTTGCTATGTCAATAAAAACATCGAACACATGGCGGGCATACTTTCACCCTTAGGGCAGATTTCATACCCGAACTTCAAACTCTCACCAAAGACTCATTTCTTGGTACTTTAACATTATTTTAGGATATGTCATACATATATGAATCCAGGTTAATCTCCAATTGGAATAAATCAATTCCAGTAAGTACACAAAAATATATGGAAGTTTGAATAAACAGAGTTTCTAAACAAAGCAATTTTAGGGTTTTATACATTAAACTTAACTTAAACTTTCATCTAACCAAACATATATATCAAGGGCTGAAAGTTTAGTAAACAAATTATGGTTTCTATCATATAAAACATAAATATAAGAAAAACAATAAGATTTGCAGTTACAATTACCTTCGGGGTTTTTACGTAATTTTCTATGAATTTTCTTCAATTTTCTCCTCACTTTTTCTTCCTAACTTCCTACTTCTCTTTCCTTAAGCTTAAAATCTCTCATGGATGCATTTTGGATGAATAAAGAGGTAATTCTAAGGGTTTAAGGTCGGCCAAAGCCACCACCCTTCCCAACCAATGAGAATAAAACATTTGTTGCCATAATAAGATAAAATACCACTTAACGGATGGACTATTTTGCCCTTGTTTCGTAATTTTGGTACAACTTCTCACTAGAACCTCCGTTTCACACACCGTTTGTTGTGTTACAACCATAACTCACTTTTCTACAACTATATAGCTTTCACCTCAAGTCAATTGTTATGTCATAAAGACCAAAACTAGGCTCCAACCGGAACATTCCTACCGAAAACTTTAAAATTTCATATTTGTAACTAATTCGATATTTCAAGCTTTATGAAGGTAGGATTAAACTAAACATAATTACTTACATTATATATATACTAATAACATATTATTCATATCACATAAGCTAATCATGATTTAAACATGATTTATCATAATTATATTCGGGTTGTCACAATTCTCCCCCCGTTAGGAAATTTCGTCCCCGAAATTTACGTACCTTGGTTGTCTGAATCAAACAAATATGGATAACTCATCTTCATGATATCCTCTCTCTCCCATGTAGCCTCTTCCATGGAGTGCCTTCTCCACACAACTTTCACAAGTGGGATTACTTTTGATCTCAATATTTTTTCCTTCCTATCCACGATAGCAAGTGATTCTTCCACATAACTCAAGTCTTCCCTTAACTCAATAGGCTGTTCCACCAACACATGTGAAGGATCCGCTACATACTTTCTTAACATTGAAACATGGAAAACATCATGTAACCGAGATAACTCTGGTGGTAACGCTAACTTGTAGGCAACCATCCCGACTTTCTCAAGAATTTCATAAGGTCCAATGTAGCGTGGACTTAATTTTCCTTTCTTTCCAAACCTCATAACTCCTTTCCATGGCGATATTCGAAGAAACACATAATCCCCTTTCTGGAATTCCAAATCTTTTCGTCATTTATCCGCATAACTTTTCTGTCTGCTTTGAGCTATTCTCATTCTATCTTGAATAATCTTCACTTTTTCAGTGGTGACTTCAATCAACTCTGGACCCTCTATCTTCCTTTCACCAACTTCACCCCAACATATCGGTGTACGAAATCGTCTACCGTACAATGCTTCATATGGAGCCATACCAATAGTAGACTGAAAACTATTGTTATATGCAAATTCTATCAAAGGCAAATATTCATCCCAATTACCTTTGAAATCAAGCACACAAGCTCTAAGCATATCCTTCAAAATCTATATTGTCCTTTCAGACTGCCCATCTGTCTGAGGATGAAAAGCCGTACTAAACTTCAAGTTGGTACCCATAGCATACTGCAAACTATCCCAGAATCTGGAGGTAAAAGTAGGGTCCCTATCTGAAACAATAGAAACAGGTGCTCCATGCAATCGAATAATTTCATTAACATACAATCTAGCATACCTATCAACTGTATACGTAGTCTTGACTGCTAGAAAGTGAGCTTACTTGGTTAACCTGTCTACCACTACCCAAATCGAATCTGACCCCTTCTGAGATCGAGGAAGCCCAACTACAAAATCCATCGTTACATGATCCCATTTCCATTCTGGTATTGGCAATGGTTGAAGTAAACCAGTAGGTTTCTGATGCTCCACTTTTACTTGCTGACATATAAGGCATCTAACAATAAAATCAGTTATTTCCTTCTTCATATTATTCCAGCAATAATGCTCCTTTAAATCCCTATACATTTTAGTACTACCAGGATGCATAGTATAAATGGAATTATGAGCCTCATCTAAAATTTCCTCTTTCAATCCACCCACATTAGGCACACATAACCGCTGTTTATACAATAAAGTGCCATCATTCACAATACAAAAATCTTCAGACTTACCATCTTGGACATCTTGTCATTTCTTCTCAAGGAAAGGATCTTGACTTTGCAAATCATGAATACGGGTAGTTAACAAAGGCCTCACGCTTACATGAGCAAATAACCTGTCCCCATCGGCTAGCTTCAATTCTACTCCCATCAATCTCAACTCCATGATGTGGGAAACTCTAGCACACCGAATACAAGATAACCTGCCCGAAGCCTTTCTACTCAGAGCATCTGCAACTATATTTGCCTTCCCTGGGTGGTAGTGAATTGTACAATCATAGTCTTTAATTAACTCCATCCATCGCCTCTGTCTCAAATTCAACTCCTTTTAAGTAAATAAATACTTAAGGCTTTGATGGTCAGTAAAAATTTCACATACCTCACCATATAGATAATGACACCATAATTTCAAAGCAAACACAATAGCAGTAAGTTCCAAATCATGTGTAGGATAATTACGTTCATGTGTACGCAACTGCCTAGAAGCATAAGCAATAACTTTACCATGCTGCATAAAAACACAACCCAACCCCTGGTGTGAAGCATCAGTATAAATAACAAAACCATCTCCACCATGTGGAATAGTAAGAACAGGGGCTGTTACCAACCTTTTTTTCAATTCATCAAAACTATTTTCACAATCATAATTCCATTCAAACTTAATATATTTCCGAGTCAATTTAGTCATTGGCAAGGTAATTGAAGAAAATCCCTTAATATACCTTCTATAATACCCAGCTAAACCCAGAAAACTTCTCAGCTCACTGACATTATTGGGCCTCTCCCATTTTACAATAGCTTCCACCTTCTTGGGATCAACACATATACCATCTCTGGAAATAACAGGGCATAAAAATACAACTTTTGATAGCCAAAATTCACATTTTCTAAACTTAGCATACAATTGCTTATCTTTCAACACATTCAAAATAGTTCGGAGATGCTTTTCATGTTCAACCATATCCCATGAATAAATCAGAATATCATCAATAAAAACTATCACAAATGAATCAACGAAAGAATGCAGTACCCGATTCATAAGATCCATAAATACAGTTGGAGCATTAGCCACCCCAAAAGGCATCACTAGAAATTCAAAATGACCATACCGAGTACGAAAAGTAGTTTGATAAATATCACTCCCCTTCACCCTCAACTGATGATAACCTGATCGCAAGTCTATCTTTGAAAACACTTTAGCACCTTGTAACTGATCAAACAAATCATCTATACGAGGTAAAGGGTATTTGTTATTAATTGTAGCTTTATTTAGTTGCCTATAATCAATACACAAACGCATAGAAATAGGTATTGTCCTCGGTGCTAATTCAATACTAAATTAAACTTCTCTCTGTGGCGGCAATCCAGGCAATTCGCTAGGAAACACTTCTGGAAAATCTCGTACTATAGGAACATCAACTTATTGTAAATCCCCCTTCACAGTGTCAAGAACATATGCAATAAACCCTCATAACTCTTACTCAATAATTTCCTTACCTGAATAGCAGAAATAATGCAACTAGGAACAATTTTCCTTTCCCCCACAAATTTAAATTCAGACTAACCAGGTAATTTAAAAATAACTTCCTTACGGAAACAATCCATGGATGCATGATATTTGGATAACCAATCCATTCCCAAAATTATGTCAAAATCAGAGATACCCAATGGAAGTAAGTCTATAATTGTATCTTTAATCGCCACAGTCAAAACACAATCACGAAAAACATATTCAACTACAATCATATCCCCCATAGGCATGGAAATACCCAACCCCACTTCTAAATGAGTAAATGGTCTATTCAAATATATGGAAAATGCATATGACACAAAAAAATGTGTGGAACCAGGATTAATTAAAACATAAGCACTTCTATCAGTAACAGAAAGTGTACCTGTCACCACATCCGGGGTAATATAAGCCTCTTTCATCGTAAAGACTCGTCCACCTGGCCTGGAACCACTGGCTTGTCCTCTGTCCATACTTTTCACTGCACTGCCTGGAGATAACACTCTACTTGTTGCTTCGCTAGGTGCTGCTATAGTCTCTGCCAACTGCGAACAATTCTTCCTAACATGCCCCACTTGATGACAATGGTAGCATTCCACTCCTTTAAGCTTAAGACACTTGGATTTATAATGCCCCTCCTCTTTACAAAAGAAACATGTAACAATTCTTGTTGGTGCCTCACCCTTTCCTGACCTCCTAACCAGATTAGAAGATTCCCCACCCCTAGTATCTCTGCCAAATCTCCCCTGACCTCTACCACTATCTCCACTACCTATCTGAAATTTATGAGGTTCCATCTTAACACTTCCACCCTCACCTCCCTTAGAGTGAGATGCGTCGAATCTACTCTTCTTAAAACTCTCTCTACTCGCCACCCCTTGGTTCATTTGCCTTTCTGCTATCGTGGCTTTGTTTACCAGAGAAGCATAATCTTCTAACTCATAAGTGGCCACTCTATTTTGAATTGGCCAAATCAGTCCATCTTGAAACTTACTACATTTATCTTCTTCATCCTGCACATACTTGGTAGCAAATCTAGAAAAGCAGTAAATTTAGCATCATACTCCCTCACAGACATGTTCCCTTGGGTTAAATTTATAACCTCCCTCAGCTTCTCCCTCCTATAAACCTTAGGAAAATACTTAACATACAAAGCTTTAATAAATTCAGCCCAAGTAATAACATCAGTACCTTCCATCCTGGGCACCAAATGGTTGCTGGCTTCCCACCAATATTTCGCCTCTCCTTTGAGCTTAAACACAGCTAGATTCACTTTCTGGTTATCTGGAACCTTCATAACTGCAAAAATAGTTTCTAGATCTCTGACCCACATCTGAGCTTCTATAGGTTCAACTGACCGTGAATAATCTGGAGGATTCAACTTTAAAAACTTCTCATGCATGGAATTTTTCATTTCTTTCCTTGCCTCTTTCTCAATCCTGGCCACAGTTTTTTTATTCTAGATATCTAGCATGTTGTTCTTCCATTTGCGCCATATTTCTTTCCTGTTGTTCTACCATCCTCAATATTACCTGTGCCATTATTTGCATCTCTGTAGGCTGATCCTACACTCTAGCCCTTCCAGCAACACTTTGCTCGACTTCAGTATTCTCTATACGAGAAGCGACTCCCTCTTCTCTAGGTTGTCCATTCCCAGGTTCCATCTGGAATTATCTATAATACAACAAAATTCTAACATCCAATATAAACAGTTTATGATACTAAACTATTGGTTAGTATATAAACAATTCATAAATATAAAATCAACTAAATACTGCCATCTAATCGTCACACACGTCCAGAATTAATAACCACGCTCTGATACCACTAACTGTCAAACCCCAAACCCAACATCCATACTAATCATTTGTTATTGGAATAATTGGATCATAATCTTGAGCCCATTGGAAAATATACTTCATTTATCAATATTTTTCTACACATTGTGTATAATGAACATAATATTATTATTATACCATAATGAAATAATTATCAGAGTCATAATTAACTGGACATACAATACTATGATTAACTATGATAAAATTTCACAATCATCAACTCAATCCATACTAACGCAATATATACAATGTGTGAGTCTATTAAAATCTTCAGTGTGACAATGATAAAATCCCCATATTTAAACCCCAGCTCTTTCCAACGGTGCAACTCTCAAAGTTACTGGTCATATGGTATTCTAGCTGGCAGCATACAAACCTGAAATTGTTAAAATATTAACCGTAAGCATTAAGCTTAGTGAGGTACTCCTTCCCTATAATGAAATAACAATTCTATATCGAATATGTAGATATAAAATCCGAACAATCCTGCCCATTGGCAATAACAAATTATGGATCATAAGATCCAAATAATTCTGCCCATTGGCAATAACAAATCCTGGATCATAAGATCCAAATAATTCTGCCCATTGGCAATAACAAATCCTAGATATTTGAGTATCCAAACAAATCCTGAATACCGAAGTATTCAAACTAATCCTGGATCATGAGACCCAAACAAATCCTGGATATTTTAATATCCAAACAAATCCTGAATACCGAAGTATTCAAACAAATCTGCTCTTAGAGCTATATTCATATTTATATATGAAACAAATCATAAGTACACTCACCTTGACAGTTTAACTGGCTTTTCCCTTGCCTTTATCCGGTACTTGTTCAATCAGCTCTTCTTCCCTTCCTATCATTCTTACAATATTAGTATCATCATAAGAATATTAATAGTCCAAATAATAACTTCAATCATAACTCAATTCATAAGCATCATATTATTCAATTCAAATCATTCATTATAAATGAAGTCTCATCTAGACTCAGGTTCTGATATCTAACATATTCAAATTACAGCCCAGATCTTCTTTAATTCTTCTTGGTAATCCAATCCTTATCATATCATGTTCCCAACATAGAAGACGAAACATAATTCTGAGTTTCCTAGAGCAAAATAAGCTTATTTCTTCACTACCTAGCAAATCTGTCGTATAGGCTCTTTTATCGTTCATTCAACTTCCAGGAATTTTCATAATTTTTCTACATCATAACTTTCCATGATATTTCACCCAACATCATTAAACACATTGAAAAATATAAGATTAAAGTTTCATAATTTTCAGAGTTCATTTGCTCTGTCAATAAAAACATCGAACACATGGAGGGCATACTTTCACCCTTAGGGCAAATTTCATACCCGAACTTCAAACTCTCACCAAAACTCATTTCTTGGTATTTTAACATGATTTTAGGATATGTAATACATATATGAGTCCAGGTTAATCTCCAATTGGAATAAATCAATTCCAGTAAGTACACAAAAATATATGGAAGTTTGAATAAACAGAGTTTCTAAACAAAGCAATTTTAGGGTTTTATACATTAAACTTAACTTAAACTTTCATCTAACCAATCATATATATCAAGGGCTGAAAGTTTAGTAAAAAAATGATGGTTTATATCATATAAAACATAAATATAAGAAAAACAATAAGATTTGCAGTTAGAATTACCTTCGGGGCTTTTACGTAATTTTCTATGAATTTTCTTCAATTTTCTCCTCACTTTTTCTTCCTAATTTCCTACTTCTCTTTACTTAAGCTTAAAATCTCTCATGGATGCATTTTGGATGAATAAAGAGGTAATTATAAGGGTTTAAGGTCTTCCAAATCCACCACCCTTCCCAACCAATGAGAATAAAACATTTGTTGCCATAATAAGACAAAATACCACTTAACGGATGGACTATTTTGCCCTTGTTTCGTAATTTTGGTATAACTTCTCACTCGAACCTCCGTTTAACACACCGTTTGTTGTGTTACAACCATAACTCACTTTTCTACAACTATATAGTTTTCTCCTCAGGTCAATTGTTATTTCATAAAGACCAAAACTAGGCTCCAACCGGAACATTCCTACCGAAAACTTTAAAATTTCACATTTGTAACTAATTCGATATTTCCAGCTTTATGAAGGTAGGATTAAACTAAACATAATTACTTACATTATATATATACTAATAACATATTATTCATATCACATAAGCTAATCATGATTTAAACATGATTTATCATAATTATATTCGGGTTGTCACGTTAACCCTGGAAGAGAGGAGCACATCCCCCTCCTCCTCCTCCTCCTCCTCCTCCTCATCATCATCATCGTTAGAAGCCAAAAGAATTATCTTCCTAGTAGGATCCATTAGGACTTACTCCTCCTCCTCCTCTATCTGAATTGACCCAATCTCTAAAGGCTCAAAAGAAAAAGTTTCCTTATCATAAAGAGGAATATCAGGTTATCATCCACCGGGCGAACAGTGAAGCTACTGGTGGTGTTGGCATATTCAAGCAGAAAAATCATCGATCGAGGATGTTCACCATTAGGCAAACTATCTCTGATCCTCCAAACTTTTAGAAGACTGCAACCTTAATGTCTTTGAGGTAAGGCTCTCTATTTTTCTTGCGACTTATTCACAAGACAATAGAAAAGAAAAATTAGCAGCAATAGAGCAATAGTAAAGCAATAAGTAAATTAAAAAAGCTGGTGTTAACCTTTATGATCATCCCCCAGTCAAGGCACAAAAACTTTGTGTATTTTCTCCATTAGGGAGTAGCGGATGTTGCCAATTCCTGGCGATGAACCCCTGATCCCAATATTCCTTGTGGAATTAGGGAGGTTTACGACCAAAATTGTTTTGGCCTTCCTCACCTTTAGATAAAGGAGGCCCTTAGAAGTGCGAGACCAGGAGTAACAAAACCTGATCTTTGGGATGCCCAAGTTGGTCCCATAGAGCTTATTAATGCGATTAGCCCCATTGACTATTCACCAAGTATTAGGGTCATACTCAGTAGGTACCACCTCGATGAAATCGAAAAAATATAAAAATAAAGAATTTGGGATAAATTTTAACCTCCTAGGACTACAACCAAGGTGTGAATCTAGTGCCCCCCTTCGATGTCTCTGATATCTTTGGGCATGGTGCACAATTTATTTCCACCCAGGACGGAATATAATAAGTTTTTATAAATTCCTCTACGCTCTTTTCGTGAATAGTTGACATGATTGGGAGGAATAAAACTACAAATACTGAAGATAAGCATTAAAAAGAAGAAGAAGAAGAAGAAGAAGAAGAAGAAGAAGAAAACTAAGAGAGGAAGGAGTAAAGATAAATACTTAAAATGATGAAAGAATGCGAAGGAGGCTCTGAAGATTTTGATAAGCGAAAGATCAAAGGTAAAGTGACGGTTTGGAGTGTACCAACTCTGTTTGAATCCTTATGCGTAATCATTAGACACAAATCCTAAGATGGGTTTTGGCACTTCACTTACTGCTCGGATGAGCGTACCCTTGAGACTTCAGCATAATTACGAGGCTGCTATGGAAGTTTAAATCTACCAAAAAGTTTAAAAAATGATTAGGCCCAATGATGAATAAAATCTACTGGACCAAATAGATTTTATCCCAGATTTTTTAGGGCAATTGTGGGAACCTAAATAATTAACTAAGCAAAATTGAGAAATGGTCGAACCTAGCTGAATGTGGACATGTCCAGCCCAACTGCTCAAAGAAATCAACAATTATATTTATCATGTGGATATGTACTAACAATTAATATGTCAACCTTAATGAGTTAAAAAGGTTACCAACGATCTCGGAAGGAATATTCAAGATTACCATATGGGCCAATAAAAAGCTGGGGAAGTTCCTTGTAATAGTCAATCACTTTACACCACTATAAAGTGTAACCCTCACCCATGGGTCAAAGTAATGTGATTTCGATACTTGAGAGAACTTAATAGAAAAATAGTGACCTCTCTATCCACGTATAGGCAATTTGTCGAACCATGCATATCCTTGTGTTGTGTGATTGACATTTTTTACTTCATTTTTTAATGGCTTTTTGGATCTTAATTGTGATTAGTTTGAGCTCATAATGACCTACCTAGATATCCGTCCATTGTAGGCATAAAGAGACCTACGTAGCCCTCACCATAAAATGACCTCAAAAATACTAAGACATCCTTATCAGGGTCTTTTTGTGATCTTGGCAGACACTTTACCAAACTACGAGACTTATCTCTAGCTTAATAATGGTACACGTCAGTTTCAGGAGATCTCCTTAGTTATAAGAGTGCCTAATTTCATCTAAGCAAAGATTCCTCCGACAAATTTGATTTATAGCAATTGTGACCAAAACAATACCAAAGAAACTTATGATTGGCTAAATTGGAAGTACTCAGTGAAAACGGATTACTACCACCAGAAATGGGTGAAGGGGGAAATGAACTCCCCCTCAATTATGGAAACCGTCATAAAAGCAACTTTGCCATCAATGTCGGAGGTATCCTTCTTCTCCGACAAAATCCTAATATGGTCATTTTCTAGTATAAGTTATTTAGTATGAAATGCTTCAAAATTATTATCTCAAGTCACTTCATACTTGCTCAAACACTTGGATATAACGATAGATCTTAATAAAGAAAAATGGAAAAATAAATAAGAATAAGAAGACAAGCTCTGGTCTTTTGAAAACCTTGGAGAGAAAGAGAAGAATTCAGAGTTTACCTAAAAATTATGATGAAATAAAGAAGTTATAAGGCTCCTTAAACCTTATACCTTATTCTTCCAAAGCAAATAAACAAACGAATTGGCATTGGATGGGGTTCTCTGCACCAACATGCGTAATCATTGTCTAGGGGATACTACTGATGACTCATAAACAAATGATTATTACCCCACTTGCGTAAGTGGGAACTTTTTAAGTTGTTTAAGATGTTTGAAGATACCCACGTGGACAAATAGCAATAAGATTAGGTCAACCTGGTCTAAAAATTGATCATTCCAATATTAGGGGAAATTGAAGGGAGGTTTTATTGATTATGCCAAGTGGACTGACATGTGGTACATATAAATTATAGTGTTATAATCTATTAAATACTAAGTAAAGGCTAATATAGAATCTAGGGAGTTCATACCATATAACAAACGATTGGACCATTTACGATTCTACCAATTGGGAGATAAAATCTAAGGGAATAGACCTAGATTTTTAGGCACCTTATACTTATAAATAAGGATAACCCCAATATATTTAAGGTTATTGAATTATATTCTAATCACGGGGACCTGAACTCTTAGCTAGAAACCCTAGCACTCCAATTATCCATCCTTATTCTCGACTAATATACAACTCTCCCTTTTCCCCGTGGATGTAGGCATAACGATCTTTCGAACCGCGTACACCCTTTGTCACTTTTGCATTGCATTCGTATATTGGGGCTAATTAGAAATATTGCATTTATTGTGAGTTCGATATCACCTACAAAAACCTTTCAATGTTATTTGGATAAAGCTTGTATTTTATATGAAAATGCTTACAATATTAAGATAGTGGTGGTAAATATATTCATTTTATAGACTTGTGATCAAAGAAAGATTGGTTTTGTTTCTTGTAATATGAGTATGTAAAGTTTGAACATTAAATAAATGAAATGTGATATAAAAGAGGAATATTCCATAATATTTATCTCATGAAAGATCAAGTTTTGAGTGAGCTTCCTATATGGTGAAAAAACATCAAGGGTTCCCAATTTTTTGTAAGAATATTAGAAAATTAGTATATATACCCAAAATAGCACAATGGCCGCTACAAATAAGCCACACCCTATTCAGGGAATATACTAATTGTCAATTATCAATGGCGGAGAAGAAATGTCTTTAAGAACTTCAAAATTTTTATGGATAATTACATCCATGAACATAACTTTAAGTTTTCAAATTCTTTGAAATTTGTATTTTCCCTCATATCAATGCGCTCCTTTATTCCCTAAAATATGCTTTCTAATTGTTACATTCTCATAATTTTCTTGTGTTCAAATTTATGAATCACAATACAATTAATCATGCTAATTATCATAAAATATTTTTTAATGGAAAACATGCATGAATAATCTATGAATCTATAACAATGGGTAAAAAAATAACAAGACAAGGTAACTCAATAATTAAAGAGGAATTTATTATCCCTAATAGTTATATATCGTATATAATGCATAAACTCAAATCTTTGGCATACAATAACACCTCAACAAGGTAAAATAAAAAATAAAGAAAGAAATAATGGAGGTGAAACCACAACATGTGCACATAGAATCAAATATAAAACTCAAATTGAGCAAAGTATAAAACTCAACATTGCTTTATTTAAAATAATCTATAAACCATATTCACATTGGTTAAATAAATAATTAACCTAAAAAATCATGATAACTATTAAAACTAAATTAGCTTATGGATAACCATACTCGCATTCTGTTTTTAATAGTAGTTCACAATATAAATATTTAATTAGGCATATGACATTCAGAATCATGTATGAGTTTATCAGAAATGCATTAATTATATAAATGATTTACCACATCACAAAAATGGAACTCTAAATATTTCCAACTTAGAGAATGATTAGCCTCCGAAGCGAGAAATTTATATGACTATTATTAAAACCTAGTAGATTACTTTTCGTAATCTGATTGATGAACCCAACGAGAATTTTTGTCATTCGGGTATCAGATCTGCAAAAATAATTAAAACTATATTAGCTCGGTAAAAGATGAAATTGTAATATAAAATTGGGTTTGAATCTCTTAAATTAGGGCCTTTTTAGTATAAAACTTGTAAAGACCAAATTATTTTAAGGTTTAAAAGGAAAAACCGCTAGATTAAAAACACTCCTTTGAAGCAAAAGCAAGTGAGAGACGTAACTAAGAGTAGAACGGTGGGTCTGGATAACAATTAGAGAAGAGGGTTGAATTATCATGATTGGAAAGCTTATGGAATATGGATGATAAAGACAGACAGAGAAAAAACTGAAAAGGCCCCTTACTATTAACAAATTATGTATAAATCAAATGTTGGTTAACTACAGGGAGAGAGAGAGAGATGATCATTATGTAATAGTAGGGGAGAGAGATAGAATGAGTGGGAAAGCCGAGGAAAAGGGGTTGCAATTAGAAGAGGTTTTAGGTTTAGCAGATATAAAGAGTGCGTGGCCTGCAATATAAGGGTTTCCCGTCAAAATGTGACGGTAGACTCCATTATTTAATATATATTAGATTATATTAGATGGAGGAAAACATAAAAGGGTGACATTTTAAGGACTAATTTCAAAATGATCCTTTCACAACATGTTTTTGCCAAAAAGTCCATATCCAAAAGAATGTACAAAATCAATCCACGATGTATCTTCCACTTGGAACATCTTCTATAATCTTCTTCAAGTGCCTCTAGCGAGGACCACTCGGAGGATTCTAATTTTCTGGATCAATTTGAAAGATCTTTTGATAATCTAGATTATTTTAGAAAAGATTTTTGGAGGTCAATTATTTACAAAAAAAATGTGGTGTAACAAGATTAATTTTTAATTTTATATGTTTGGAAAATAATAAGTCGAGAGGGGTAAATATGCTTACCCTTAAAAACATGTACAAAGCAACTCGTGATATGATCTGCATTTTGGTTATTAGATTATCTAATTTGATGAAAGTGTAATTTCATAGGGTATGGACCTTAGGCAATCCATTTCATAAATTATTCTAATCATGAAAGCCATGAAATAATAGACTAATATCTCTCGCGATAAAATATAAATGAAGTGAGATATAAGGCAATTTGATTTCGAGCAAAAGTTAAAAAAAGGCACCAATGCAATAATAATTTTAAATAATCCATATACAAGATGAGATGAGATAAAAGGCATTATTATTATTATTATTATTATTATTATTATTATTGGTAAAATATATATTAAATATTAATGGCAAATCAGTTAGCAACCAACTACCCTTATGCACATCTTCCAATTGAGTTGGGAAGGACAAAAGATTATATTCAAGAGTGAGAAAATTGAGACGAGGTGAATTTAAATACGTGTCAATTTGGATATGCAGTATTAAGAGTATTAGACCGGGGAGGATATTAGTTATCGAATAGTTGATAATGTGGCGAGGGTTAGAATCAGTTTAGCGACTTTGGTAAGAATGTTATTTGTTATAAAATTATGGGTATGGTTGTCAATTACACAACCTTACGAGATACAAATTTTTTAAGTAATTGAGACTTATTTCCATTGTTCAATTAATACAGAAGACTTGTTATTTGATATATGCACATAAATTTTATCTAAATTTATATAATAACCAAATGATGTAATCATACCGATGATTTTACTTCATAATTAAAAAATCATAATTATTACATAATAATAATAGCAATAATAATAATAATAATAATAATAATAATAATAATAATAATAATAATAATAATAATAATAATAATAATAATTATTATTATTATTATTATTATTATTATTATTATTATTACATGTAGTAATTGTCATTCAAATACAGTCAAATGGATACTTTAAAACTTAAAATTCCATTTAGAGTGAGTATCCCAATCGCTCATTTTAAAATAAAAGCTTAAGAATAACGCGCGCGCGCGCGCGCGCACACACACACACACACACACACATATATATATTTTAAGCGTGATAGTGTATATTGAATTTAATGGAGTGGCGTGCCTAAATTTTAGCCATTTGTTTTCTAATCAAAGTTGAGGTCTACAAAACTAAACTGCTATTGCCCAATGTATGTCGTAAGTCTGTAAAAATGTAGAACAATAACCTACCTAGGATCATCTATAGTAATGATAACTTCTTCTTCAATTTCTCACCCATCTCACAAAATCACAACCCAAACAACATTGCAGTACAACAAGTTTCATCATATAGGCCTCTTTATTTACTTGTTACACGTCTTACCTCAATAAACTTCTTCAATGGCAATGAAACCAATCTTTCGTAAATACCATTTTTATGAAATTCACATATCACATTTTCTTCTTAACCAATATAATTTTATTAGATTCTGAGATATTTCGTTTGTTATACTATATATTGGTTAGTATAAATTTAATGATGGAATATATAAAGTAAAGTGGGCTTTGAAAGCTTGGGTTTTTAATATATACATTTATTTTCTTTGTATTAACACAAATTATAAATTGATTATTATACATAACTTATAGTTTAGAAAGTTATCAATTGTTTCATAGTTATACAATTAAAATAGAAGACAAATGGAGTACATAAAAATCATCTGAAGTAGAATAAGCATAACTTAACAACTAGGTTTATATAGCAATCTTACAAATTCAATGCAAGTAACATGGTATAACGTTGCCAATTAGAGCAAAGCATGATGTATAATAACTGTTCTACCTTAAAAATTTATTGCATAACTGGTATTTTACAATTTCGTATACCTTCTACAAATAATTAGGAACTTACATAAATAGTAAAACTCTATCCAAAACTTGAAAGCAAAAAAAAGATCATAAAAGATTAACTTACATTTTGTTACCGAATAATATTTAGTTAGTGGTAAGTTTTCATCCAACAACAAATTGAAGTTTAAGCTCTAAAATATTTTTTTATACAAGGAAATGGAATTAGAAGTAATGGTTAAAATGTTATTAGTCAACTATGTATTAGTAAAAATCTACCAAAAATAAAATAAAAATTAAAGATCATGTATAAGTAAGTATCATACATTTTCTTACCAAAAACATATGCAGTTTGTGATAGATTTTTATTCAAACGAAAATTAAAACTCTAATATCTACTTCCTTTGTAGACAAAATGCGAATTATATCAAAATAAAGAAAAACACATTAAGCTCAAATAAAAAATTAAACACATAAATTAATTTTTAAAATAAAAACACAGAATAAATATAGAGAGAAAAATATTCTTTTCCTTTACTTGTGGTTAATACCTCTAATCAAAACTTGACAAGATATACTCATAGTTATAAAATCATAAATAGGGGATGTTTAGAACTTTTAAAGTTACAAAACTCTCCTTCGTAATAATGAAGACCCACCTCATACATAAATGATTACATTTAAGTAGTTTTCAACTGTAAAACCTTTAGTAGTGAGTTGGGGCACAAAACTAAAATTTTATACATTGAATTAAAAAATTTATTTCAATTGGATAAAATTATATTCGGGATTATAATTTAATAGTGTTCAAATAGACAACCTAAAGTTGTCTTTAATTAACTTACGACCATCCGCCATCATTATGGAAACAATTTACCACGCTCAAAATCATCAGCACCATTGCCGTTATCAAATTAATAAAGCCAACAGTAGCCCTATAAACTACAAATGTATGATTGATAATGTGATTATCTTTGATAAAAAAATATTCATGTGATGGGTTAGATTGAATAGAGTATTTAAAAAATAATATTTTATTTTCATCTCCATATTAATTGTGGCATTATATCATAATGTTTATGGAAAATTAACACGGTATAAGGAAAATTACAACTTGAGTAAATGAAATTTAAAGATTTAGATGAGGAAATCTAAAAGACTGACAAAATAATCCACCCCAAATGACTCCGTAAAATGTTACCTGACATGGCAGTGCACATAATTAAAAAAAAAAGAAAAAAAATAGTATAAATTATGAATTTTTTACCTGTTGGAGTTACAAAGGTAATAAAAAACCATATAACATCACCTTGAAACACTTGAGAGTTTGTTCAATGGTGAGAACTATTTTTTTTCAATGTTCAGCTTTGCATAAGATCTTATTCTTAAACTATTTTCTTTTACCAAAATGTAAAATAAAATCAACCTAAATAAATACAATCTATAGTCTTAGTCAAAGACACCTAAAAGTTTATAAAAAGAATCCATCCCAAATGATTTGGTATAATGCTACTTGACAGTGCAAATACATATAGAAAACAAAATTAAAAAAGAGCATAAGTTTTAAATTTTCTATTTATGAGAGTAAGAAACATAATTAGAAACTACATAAAGCTACTTTTATACAATTTTCAGTTTGTTCAAAGGTGAGAATCATTTTCATCCATTGTTCATCTTTGTGTTAATATTTTGTTCGTATGTTGAGTTTTTCACCAAAATGTAAAATGTCTCACAATAAATTAGAAATATGCTTCAGATTTGAAATTTGATTTACAATTACCTTCTTGTAAAAATATTTTAAACTTAAAAAGTAAATGTTATTCTTGAATCTTAAATACACCAAAACACAAGGAAGTTACACCTTCTTAATGATTGGTTTACATAGTGTTACATAAAACTCAGTTCTTGTGATCTAGCTAACTAACATTGCAACAATTCATACCCAAATATATATTAATTAAATACTAATGAATTTTTATGATATAGTAAATTTCCATAATACAATAATATGATTGGAAAAACTAAACACAAGAATGATTTCCCTGCTCAAAAGTTAATATTTTCTTTCTTTAATTATCGCAAAATTAATAACTTAATGTAATTTTTTTTTCTTAAGTTTATAAAATTAATTTTGAAGTTATACATTTTTAGCCATATGTGTTCAACTCAATTCCACCTAACAAAATAAACTATTTCAATTAAAACGATTTACAAAGAAAAAATATATCTTTAAGTTATCTCCAAAATCAATACAAATCATACCAAAATAATAATTAACTGTATGTTTATAAAAAACTAATATCGAACAAAGATAAAGAAAAAGAGTAGTTAACATAAGGATTAATTAACAAAAAATTAAGCAGGGATTTCCATTCAAAACCAAAATAGAATTCTAATATATACGTCCTTATTAGAATAAATGTGGATTATATCAAAATATATAAAAAAAAGTCAAGTTGAAATTAAAAAAACTTAACCAAAAAGTATTATGGAGATATAAACTTTAAATTAAATACGTACAAAGTATTATATTATTTTCCTTTACTTGTGGCTCGTATCTCTAACAATGTTGTGACTCGATATAGGCACAATTATAAAATAATAGATATGGAGTGATAGGAAATTATAAAGTTACAAGACTCTCCTTCATAATAAGATTAACATACATCATACATAAGTGATTACGCTTATGCAATTTTCTACTGTAAAATCTTTAGTAGTGTATTGGGTCACAAAGCTAACAGTTTCATACAATGATGCAAAAAGTTTATTTTAGTTGGATAAAATCGCATTCGGAATTATAAATTAATAGTGTTCAAATAGATCTAAATCCACCTTTATTTAACTTAATACAACCCACGATCATCAAGAAAATAATCACCACACCCAAAATCGTCAGCATCATCACCCCCACCAAATCCTCAAGCAGAGCTAACACCGCACCTATAGATTACCAATTTTTGATTGCTAATGTGATTTCTTTAGTAAACTTTTTATATGTGTCATGGGTTCGTTTGAATAAGGTAATTGAAAAATAATAGTTATTTTTTTTCTCTATATTAATTGTGGCATTATATCAAACAGCTTGAGGGGGGAATAACATGGTAAAAGGAATATATAACCTGAATAAATGGAATTTGGAGCCTTATATAAGAACATCTAAAATCTTGTCAAAACAATCCGTCCCAAATGACTCCGTAGAATGCTACCTGATAGCCCAAGTACACATGAAAAACAAAAAAAATATAGTGTAAATTATGATTTTTTTTACCTATATGAGTCAGGAACAACATAAAAATGACATAAACTGACCTTGAATTATTCTGGAGTTTTTTCAAAGGTTAGATCTAATAATGAGTGTAGTCAAATATGAGATGGAGAAAAGGTTTCCAAATTAAAATTATTATTGTAATAGAGGGAATATTTTCCCTTTAATTCATTTTGAGCACATCTAAGACAATCTAGCTCTATGTGACAAAATGGCGCACAAATTAGATTATACATAATTTTGTCTTCAATATTAGGTGATTAATCCAAAAGCATAATAAGTACAACAATCACACAACACCAAGTCATATGAGGAAAACACCCACTAACGGGAAAAAAAACTCAAACCAAAATGAACGACAAATGCACTATGGTAGAGGTTTAGAGTTATAAACTAAAGACTTAAAATCACTTGATGCACTAGCTGATTATCCTCTCTTTAGCACCATATATTTCGTAGAAGGTGCCAAAAGTCATAGACGTGGTCAGTTTTGGCCTCAACCAATGTCTTCAAATATTTCCTTTGAAATTAAAATCTTCTTTTGAAGTTGAAGATTAAATTTGTTGAGAATACACTAAATGCTCAGGTTCCACTTTCTAGGAGGTTAGCGATCCTAAAGGTTTTGAAAGTATTGAAATATACTCTGATTTACTCAAATCTCACAATGAATTTTTTTAGATATTCATGCATGTCTCTAAAGAACAAAGATATAAATATATTTGTTTAAAAATAAAGGTTGAAGTGTTTTAAGCTTCAATATAATTCGTGATCAAAGTTTGAAATCAAAATTTTTTAAAAAGCAATAGAGAGAAGTTATAAAGATAACTATGATTTTAATTTATAGAGTATTTAAACTCAAAAACTTCTTTCTTTTAAAATCCTCTGACCTTTTTACTTTAATAAAAAATTTCATATATCTTTTCTCTTCAAAGTTTTGAAAAATATGGTGACAATGAGACACTCATCTCCACATATATGAATTTTTTCTACATGTGTGGAGAACTACAAGTATCACAAGTGGGGAGGGTGACCTCATCACCAGTATCTCACACTCAAATATTTAAATAAGGAAAGATATGTATGTACAAATTCTTGTATGGAACACCAAAGAAAATCAAAAGATACTTAGAAAATATCTCCTTCACCAACAAATTTCTTGGATTGCGAAGCATTGTTTAGGTCATGATAAAAGTCTTCCTTGGTGTAAACAATCCGCGAGGATAGAATCTATGGATGGGATTTTGTAAAACTTAAAAAATATCTAGATGATTGTACTACTAAAAAAGAGACTTTATGGATGTGAAGGAACTTTTTACTATAGCCAAGTCGCGAGAGATTCCAAAAATTTGGCAAAGGCAAAAAAATATTTGTATATTTTTTAACCTTAATTAAAACATACACACAATATATTTATGAAATGTTCCCCTTGAAATATTTTATATGAACATATCCTCGCACACTTACATCAGTAATAACAAATACATATTAAAGAACACACACACAATACTATTTTCCAATTATAAAAAACTTAATTTGAGTATTTCAAAAGTGCAAGTCTAGTATGCCCAACTTCATTTTGACGAAGCTTTCTAGTTAATATGACTTTATGCGAAACTTTTTTGGAACGATCTCACGGACAAGAGACTCAAAGTATATTTGTAATATTGAATATGACAATCCAATTTTTGGGTACATGAGTATAAAATTACTCTTACAATCTCTTCCTTTGTCTATTATATGAAAAAAAATATACAAAATGAATAATACAAGAAAAATTAAGTGAATCTAGAACCCCGTGGCACAAGAGAAAGTCTGGCCGATGGCAAAGATTAATCTAACAACCTATAATATAAATACCAATAGATCAACAACCAAAGTTAGCACTTGATCCTGTTAACCTATCACACACTTAAAAAAGAGAATCACAATACCAAATGTATATAAAGACAGTTAAATATGATGTGATTGTTTGGGTTATTTTTACTTGTCTTGGTTAATATGTTTTAATTTTAATTGTGAGTGTGCCAGGCAAGGTTATGATCTTACTAACCAAAATATCTTAACCTTGTGATAATGATAAGATGATTGTGTATTGTTTGATGCTTCAATTATGAAGACTTGTGCTTTCCTTATGGGAGACTTTGATGTGAGTGCTAAATTACTACGAATGACCAGAACAAAATAAGCGATAAAGTGCATAAACTAAAAGGAAAGAAAATCTTTGAAATTTAAAAAAAGTAACCGCTTGAAAGTAAAGTACTACGAAATTTAAAGCAAGAAAGTAAAAGAAACTAAATGTAAAGGCAAGAAACTTTTAATAAACGTGAAGGAAAGTTACAATCTACCTGACAATCTACTTTGAATTGAAAGAAATGTAGTAAATAAAAGAAAAGAAAAGAAAAAAAGAAAGTATAAAAGTAAGTAAATGAAATTTTGGTGAGAGAGTCCTCCTTTCGTTTGTTTGCTTCATTGCTTATTTATAGAGTTTCTTGCCATGCAACGTAACTGCTGGATGGGTTCAAATATTTCCCTACTGGGTACAATAATATCCCCTTGTAAGTTATTTTCCTCTAAATTATACACCATGGACCAACTATGACAAGTGTCATGCATGCGTGCTTGCAATTACATTAAGTTTGTGTGTTATAGTTGGGCTGTTATTATCGATTTATAATCCCACATGGAAACTCCTTATTGGGTCGTGATAGTATGGTGTAAACATACCCTCCTCACTAATTGATTTTTGGAAAAAAATTAATTAGTGGACTGTTCAGCTTCTTATGCCACCACACCATATTTGATCATCATTGCTTCTGCAACATAAGTATGCATTTTTTGACGGTGATAACATTATATCCCAATCAATCAACATTTTGGTCTTTCAATATGAGTCACTCGTATATTATTATTCTTTCTCTTCTGCACAATAATGGCCTCTCAAGAAACTGATAATGTTGGCTCTAAATACCCTCATGAATCGTCTTCAAAACTAAACAGTGCTGATGTGAATCCATGGGGAGTTTCCATTCCTTATCTTGATCAATTTTGTGATGACAAATTGCATTATGTCGGCCCCCAAAGTGGAACAACCCTTAAAAATAATACTATGAATGCTTTACTCCATTAGCCTACGATGGCTCTGATTTTTGCATTCTTAGATCATCTAATAAATCATCACAAAAAAGTGGAAAAAAGACTATGAAGATTCCATGGAACGACTGATGATGTCCATGAGAATGCTTGGAATCTATGGAATGATTTGCATTTTAGTTTGCCACACACAAATACAATTTTACCAAATTATATCTTTAATAAATTTAAGTGTGCATACAAAGATGTAGTCCAAATTTTATCTTAGCAAACCAAGCATGCAAATAACACGAAGAAGCAAGAAAAAATCCCTCAAAGGGAAAAACCTATATTCAGCACTGTAGAGTAATTGATAGATAGTCGAGTTAAAAACTACTTAGACCAACTAAGTATGACATGAAAAGTCTTCAATTTCTTGTACAGAAAATAACACAGTCTAGCATCGTCCACATGAAGTAGCCTTCCCTCTATATCTATCGATCAACCTTCATCTTTTTCAGCAATGAAACCTCGGTTCCACAAATCACTAGTAGGAATTTCTCTCTACAAAGGTTTTTGAAATAGAAAAGTTCTTCTTAATTTGATAAACTGATATTTGTGTTTCCAAGGGGTTTGGAATAATTATGGAAGAGTTTCATCACAAAGAGAACTCAAAAAGGATGAAAAAAACTTTCAAAAAAAGTTCCTCGAGACTCTAATCCCGTCTCACCTTTTATAAGGAAGTTAGTTACAAAGGGATAATTATTGGAGTTTGGGATCAAATTTAATTAAAAAGAAGGATGAAAAATATTTTGTTCGATCGTTTGAAAGGCTCGTTCTAACGAATTTTAACGATGCTTCTAACGATATTCCAAAGCTTTCCAAAGGGCGATGTTCCAGATCTTGTTTGAACTAAGAGAACTCATTCTAAAGACATAGTGTATTTTTCATTCGAACGACAGGATATTATCGTTCTAACGAGGTAATGAGTTTTTCAAAGTCTTCTTTAAAAACATTTTAAAACAATTTTGAAAAACAAACACTTACAAATTCTAAAATCCCTTGAAAAAATAAAGCTTTACCAAATGCATCCATAACTTCTTCTGAATGATATTGAGAAATACGATTCTTCAATCTTCCAAAAGTCTCCCACTTTGTCTTTAAATTCGTAGAAGTCATGAAGGTGCAGTGTCGGTGTAACGAGATAAGTCAAAATAAAAAATAAATTATACAATTATAAAACTCTCTAACAAATCTCCCTCTTTGGCTATTCTGGTACAAAACACATACTGAAGCCAAATTGAATACTAAAGACTAATACTAAAAATACCCTTCCTAAATCAACAAACAGAATTGTATTCTTATACAAGTCTTCAAATGAAATTAATATTCCCTTTGACTAGCTTTATCTTCATCTTGTGTTGGTCCAAGTGATCATCATCTAGGTGGAACGTCTTACACACATGAGATAAATAAAATACCGTGACACATACAAGTTTTAAAAGATAAAAAAATCCCTCTCAATTTGTTCCCCCACTTTTTGTCTATGATAGACAATGGAGTATAAATTTATCATGATAAATAAGCATCACATGAAGAAGCAAGATATCATCATATATATAATCAACTAACACACATGTAACGATAACATCAAAAGGATAATAAAAAGGAAACTCGAAGAACATATGCCTCTATTTTTGAAATTTAAAAAAAAAATTTAAATATAAAGTATAAATAGTACACATAGGTAGAAAACGTGTAGTCGTCTTGGAATAACACTAAAATATCCGAATCGTAAAGACGAAATGTAATTTTGTGAATATTTTCTGTATGTAAATCAACATAAACATTTGTAACATAGGTGCACGAAGTCATGAGACACTTCTAAAGAAAGAACTCAAAGTCTACCTTAGGTGTAAAAATAGTGAACTCATATGAAACTGACTCAACTAAATCTGAACTTAAATGATTTTTACACCATTAACGTCAAACTATTTAATATGTTTCAAGAAAGTCCGTAGTGCAAACCCATTTATCTTCTACTTTATAATTCCCTTAAAATCTCCCATATATAAAAATTCACTTTCAGTTATTTTGAAGAAATCATAATGCTCATGTGTAGTGAAGTCTTAATGAATCTAAATAAAATTGGCTTGGGACTTTTGTTTTTATGCGTCTCTAATATTTTTGGGTTCTTTTATGCAAATGGTGGCATTTAACGCAAAAAATATTTTGATCTTTCATTATTAAGAAGAATTGAGATGAGAACATTGTATTCGACAAATGACAAGTAAGCATAATTGTTGATGTAAAAAATTAGATCGTATCTAATTATTCAATCACAGATAAAATAAATGAAACAAATAGTTTTTAAAGTGGTTCAGCCTTATAAGAATGGCCTACGTCCACTGTTATGTTATTGCTGAGTGTTTAGGAATTCTCGATTACAAGTTCTATCAAGAAATTCCGGTCCCCCTATAATGAGGATTGTATAATGTATTTATAGCCCTGAGGCTGTAATGTGAAAGGGTAATACATTAAATGATGTACATATGAAAGGGTAATACATTCAATGCCCCTTAAGCGTGTGCGTCTAAATGATAAGCATTTAATGAACAGTCAAACTGTTGGTTATCCTACTATTAATGCTTTGTTCGAGGTGCAGCTCAGACCGCCTGAGTTACTCGGACCACCTAAGCTTCTCGGTGCTCAAGAGTTCCTCGGAGAGTTCTTGTTCCTCGGAGCGTATGAGTTCCTCGGGGAAGCAGTGTTCTTCATTGTAGTATGGTTCCTCGGAGCGTGTGAGTTCCTTGGAAGTGTTTGCTGTTGCCACGTAGATTTCCAAGTGTCTTCACTCAATTGAGCCATATCAGCAGACTAAATTTGGTATCAACAGAAGCCCCCAATGTTTCATAGTTCGAAATTTGAGGAGTATGGAACATTCTTTCTCGGAATATGGTAGCTTTAAATGGTCTTCCTGATTTTTAAGAGTGTTTCTCTTGTATTTATTTCTCCTTCCAAATTCGTAGAATCATGCTTTTTTGAATTTTTATAATCGCTTCGATTGTCGCGCCCTTTTTGTCCTTTTAGCCGCCGGTAGCGCAATCGTTTCTTTTTATAATCATTACTTTTTCCTTTTCACAAGGCAATGTATTTAAGCATCACAGATAATCCCATCGTCTTTTACTTTTTCAAATTTGTATCTTCGAGTTTTTCGTTGTCTCTTTCTCTCCTGTGTATTCATCTCTTCCATCGTTCGTTTTCAACAGATCCACTCTTTTTCTGTAAGATCTTCTTCCCTCTTCCTCATTTTATTCATCATGGTTTACCCTGTTAAATCTCTTGATAAGTTTCGCTCTGATTTTTCTATTCCCTCCTGGGTTGTTCTGGAAGAGCTTTCAGAGCCTTCTGATTATTTCCGTTTGGCTGAGGGACATTGGTTCCCCAGTCTCTTTATTGCTGAGTGTGGATTTTCTTTTCCACCCAATCCCGTGTGTCTGGAATTTTGTCAATATTTTGACCTTGTTCCTGCAAGAACAACTCCCAACACATGGAGAATAGTTAATGGGGTTCATAGGTTAAATCAAACCCATGGAACTCGCATAGGAATTCTAGAAATAATGTTTTGTTATAGATGGGCAGTTGGTGATAACACCTTTTATTTAAAAACTAGATTTTTAAATAGGGCTTTAGTGGTCAATCTCCCGGATGCCAATAGGGACTATTTTGAGCACGGGGTTGTCATAAAAAATTGGCAACATGCTCCTTTATTTGGAGATGAAGTTTATCAGGGTCCCAGATGCCCTCCCTATGGCAATGGGATAGGTTATTTTTATTTCATTTTATTTATTTTGAAATCATGCTTCTTCTGTGTTTGACAAAATGTGCCACTGATATTTTAATTTTGATTTATTTGCAGTTGATAGCAAAAGAAAGTGTCCAAAGGAAGCAGAAGTTAATATAAGGCACTTGAAACTTATCTGGAGTTTGCATCAGTCTGTTGCCGACGAGCACATCAGGTCAGCTTCATATCTGTTGCAGTACAAGAGTTACACTACTTCTTTTACTACTCATCGAGTAATAAGTGACGCAGAGCCAATACCAGCCTCTACCAGTTCCTCGCTTGAGTCACACATTCCTTTAAGTGAAAGGATGAAGAAGAGAAGACCTCCCACACTTTTCGAGAAACCTGCCTCTGGTGCTGGAGAGGCAAAAAGAAGTAAGGTTGACGTCCCAGAAGGGACAAAGAAAGTTGATGCGCCTTCCTCGACTGCTCCTGTGAAGGTTGTAGAGAAGCCCCCAGTGGCCTCGAGCAAGGCTGCTGCTCCAGGAGAAGTGATTGTAATATCACCGACCAAGAGTTCTTACTTAGTTGAATCTATTCCTGCTCCACCGAGGAAGCTGAAGAAGAGCTCCTAGGTCAATTTGGCTGATACCATCACTCAGCCCCCAGCTACTGGAACTGGTGTTCCAACTTTTATTCCCCCGAGCTCTGCCACGAGCTCGGTGAAGACTTGGATCATTCCCGAGATCCAAGGTGTTGAAGAGAACCTTTCTCGGGACATGGTGACATCATTGGTTGCTCGCCATATTGCTTCTGTAAGTTTTGTTGCTTTTAAATTTTCATCTTTTCCTTGTTATATCTGTCTCTGACGTTGCTTTCATTTTATTTTCACAGTTGGCGAGCTGCTTCAATATAATTTTGAAAAAGGATGAAGCAATTAAAGCTTCAAGCTCCTCATCTCGTGTGGAGGAAGCTCTGGCGGGCCTGACGAGGTATTTGGAAGATTCTCGTCAGAAGTATAATACTGACAAGGCAATCTGGGAGAAGAAACTTACCTCCACTGAGCAGGAGAAAACTCAAGTTGTTGAAGTCTCCAAGGAGTTGGAGAAGAGAATAAAGGACTTGGAAGGGAAAAATAAAGAGCTCGACGGGAAGGTCAAAAATACTGGAGAGCTTGAGAATAAGCTCAAAGTTGCTGAGGAAGAGCTGGGTTAGCTTCGAGAAGTAAGTCGGCAGAAGGAGGAGGTTGAGAATAAATTGAAGACTGCTGAAAACCTTCTGTCCGAGAAGCTTTCCTCGGAGAAGTTAAAGAGAAAATTGGCTGTGAAGAAGTCTTTCAGCGCTGGCTGGGACAAGGGGTGGAACAAGGGCTTGGCTGCTATGATGTTTTAAGTAGAATATGGCAGCCTCAAGTACTTCAGAGATTGGTGGGTCGCTGCTCTACAGGAGATGAAGGTGGATGAAAATTCCGAACTCTTTCAGCGACACATCCCTGGTCCCCCTCCAACTCCTGAAGATGAAGAAGAGGACGAAGCTGCCTCCGAAGAGTCTTCTATGGTGATGGGAGATCATCCCCCAGCCATCCAGCCTGTTAATGAGGAACCTCAGCAAATTATTACTTCTTTCGAGCAACTGCTGGCGCTCCCCGAGCAACTTTTTACTCCCTCAAAGCAACCTACTTCCTCGTCCCAGCCTCCCGAGAAGGTTTTGGGAGACAAGGAAAAGGTGTAGAGTTGTTCGGGTTTCTCTTTATATTTTTCTTTTGTCAAATGTAACCATGAATATGTAACTCTGAATCTTGTGATATAATAAAACTTGAACTTTTGTTTTTGCATACTGTTGTCTCTTCTTCATGCTCTGTTTTGATTGTTGATTACTGCTTTTTCTTCCTCTGCTAGTTTCTGGCCAGGATGGAATTACTATCTGCTCATGATACCCAGCTGTTGAGGCAATGCAATGATTATTTTAAAGCTGGTCACACAGATCTGAGTGCAACATAAGTCGTCGACATCCTCGGCCAAGATGCTTTTGAACAGGTAGTTAAAGCATACCAATATCTGAAGTGTCTATTTGATCGAGCAGTGGCCAATAATGTGGCTTATTATGACATGATCGAGGATCTCCAAGGCACCCTCGAAGATCTTCAGCAACAATACAAAGAATCCACTGCCCTCTTTCACGAGGGTTACGAGAAGAAGTACTAGCAGATCATTGCCGATAAGGGTTACGAGAAACTTTTTGCTGGCTACGATGTGAGGGAGAGAACTCTGAAGGGTGAGGTCAAGGAGTGCAGACAAATAGCTGAATTATTAGAGCAAGAGAACAACAATCTTCAAAGAGAGTTGTCACAGCTTAATTCTGCAGCTTCTACTTCAAAAGCCTTGATCCCAGTGACTGATGGGGGATTCTCGTTCTTGGAATTCGAGAACGCCAACTTGAGGGACGAGTTGGAAACCTTGAAGAGGTCTGGCCCCTCTGCATCTTCTCATGGTCGAGCAAGATCTCCTCGAGGATGAGCAAGAGCTCCTCAGATTCCTGTCGAGGAACAGAGGACTCAATCTGCCTTAGAAAACCAGGCCTTCCAGCTGATGGCGAAGAACCAGGCGTTGGCTGAAATGTCAAAGAAAATCAGGGACCTGGAAGAGTTAGTGGATTTTTAACCCTGACCATCCATAGTTAGTAGATTTTTTTCTTAAATGTTTCTGACCAACCAAGGTCGGTAAATTTTCCTTGTCGACCAACTACAGTTAGTGGGTTTTTATCCCCGACCAACCATAGTTACTGTATTTTTTCTCTACGAGCAACTTTGGCACTTTTTGAAATAATTTTACCTCCCGACCAACTCAAGTTGGTATTTTACTTCCTAACCGACATAAGTTGGCATTTTTAGGAATACTTTTATTTCTCGAGGAACATATAGTTTTACTTCCCTTAGGAATACAAATTTTACTTCCCAGAGGAATACAAATTTTACTTCCCGGAGGAATACAAGTAGAGGAATATAGGTTTCTCGACCAACCTTAGTTGGCGTTTTCGAGAAAAAATTTGAGTATCCTGAGCTTTGTCGAGTTTTGCTGAGTAGTGTGTAGCACTAGTATTCCCCGAAAAACTTTCAATAAAAAGAAAGAATTCGGCAGAATCACTGATAATACTTGCGTAGGTGCTCTGTGTTCCATGCATTCTTAAACTCCTCCCCTTCTAAAGTTGCTATTCGGTAAGTTCCTGGTCGAACAACTTCTGTAACTCGGTATGGTCCATGCCAGTTTGCCTCCAGCTTATTGTGCTTTTGAATTATTTTCTTCAGCACATAGTATCCTTCTTTCAGGTCGCACTTCTTCACTCTCTTGTTGTAGAACAAAGTTGTTCGCTGCTGGTAAGCAGCATTTCTAATGGCTGCTTCTTCTCTAACTTCCTCGAGCATGTTTAAATCCAATCTTCTCATTAAGTCGCTGACAGGGGAGTTGAAATCAAGTACCCTGTGTGTTGGGAGGCCCAACTCGGCAGGTATAACAGCTTCACTTCCAAACGCCAGCATATATGGTGATTCTCCAGTTGCTACTCGGGGAGTAGTTCGGTAAGCCCATAGTACTGATTGTAACTCGTTGATCCAATTTGCTTTCGCATCATTCAGTCTTTTTTTCAAGCCATTTAGCAGCGTTCTGTTTGTCACTTCAGTTTGTCCATTGCTTTGAGGATGGCCTGGTGCTGAATGGACCTTCAAAATGTTTTACTGATGGCAATAGGCAGCGAACTCCTCGTTATCAAATTGTGTTCCATGGTCTGTGATGAAAGCATGAGGAAGACCATATCGACAAATGATGTTCTTCCAAATAAATTGGTACACCTTGTCGTACGTCATATCAATGAGAGGCTCAGCTTCTACCCACTTAGTAAAATAATCCACTGCGACGACGAGGTATTTGAACCTTCCTCTGGTCGTTGGCAGTGGCCAAACCAAATCTATCCCCCACATAGCAAATGGCCAAGGGGAAGTGATGGGTGTCAACAATGCTTGTGGAGTTCTTCGGATGGAGGAAAAGCGTTGACACTTGTCACATTTCTTGGCATAGGCTATACAATCAGCTCTCATCGTCAGCCAGTAGTATCCCTGCGTCATCATCCTTTGCAAGAGTGTCCGACCTGCTACATGGACTCCACAGGACCTTTCATGGACTTCTTCAATTAAATCTTTCACCTCGGAGGGATGCACACATCTCTGCAAACCTGCCATAATTCCTCGTCTATATATAATACCGTTAGTTAATACATACCGATCAACTTTAAACTTCAATTTTCTGGCTGCTAGCTTGTCAATTGGTAATTCTCCCTCCTCAATATATGCCCTGATGGGATCCATCCAAGATGGTCCTAAATCAAGGGTGATAAAGTTCATCGTCAGATCTTCATCTATACTCCGACCAGCTAAAACTTCAATTGGGATTGTTCGTCGTAGCTCGGTACGAGTAGCTGATGCTAATAGAGCTAAGGCGTCTGCTCTCGCATTCTCCATTCTTGGTATTCTGACCATCTGAATAGCGACAAATTCTGACACCAGCTCCTTTGCCTTTGCATGATATCTGATCATTAATTCTCCTCTAACTGCATATACTCCCAACATTTGATTTACGATCAATTGAGAATCACTGAAGACAATAACCTGTTGCGCCTTCATAATTTTTGCCAAACTAAGATCTGCAATTATGGACTCATACTCAGCCTCATTATTGGAAGCTTTGAATTGGAAACGTAGGGCGTATTCCATGTCGACATCGTCCAGAGTGCTCAAAACTATCCCCACGCCACATCCTGTAGTGCAAGATGAGCCATCTACATATAGCCTCCATATAGGTAACTCGTCTTCAAATTTCTGATCTGACAGAGTTCCTCGGTGAAATATTTGTTGCTTCCTTTCATCCTCCCCTGATATTTCTTACTCTTCATCGATTATCTTTTCTTGCTCTTTTACCAACCGGAGTTGGTCTGAGCTCGAATTTGATGATCCTGTAACATCCACTTGCCCTTTTACTAACCGGAGTTGGTCTGAGCTAGTGTTTGATGATCCTCTAACATCCACAGGTTGATCAGCGAGCAAATTTTGCTCCTCGGGGGTATCAGGATAGGTGAACTCTGCTATAAAATCTACTACAGCCTGCCCTTTTAGCGATGATCTGGGTTCATAAACTATATCATATTCCCCGAACTCTATTTCCCAGTACATCAATCTTTTTGATTTTTCTGGTTTATGAATGGCTTGCCTCAATGGCATATCAGTATATACTACTATGGTATGAGCCTGAAAGTATGGCCTCATTCTTCTACTTGCCTCAATCAGCGCCAGTGCTAACTTTTCCAGCCTCGGATACCTGATTTCTGCTCCTCAGAAGGCCTTACTTGTGTAGTAAATTGGTTTTTGCACTCCATTCTCCACTCTGATCAACGCTGAGCTAACTGCATTCTCGAACACTGCAAGATATAAGTATAATTTTTCTCCCATCACTGGCCTGAACAACAGTGGAGGTGCTCCCAAGTATTTCTTCAAGTCTTTAAAAGCCTTCTCACATTCATCATTCCACTCAAAAGTCTTTCGGAGTGTCTTGAAGAATGGGAGACATCTATCAGTTGCTCGTGATACAAATCTATTGAGTGTTGCTACTCGTCCTGTAAGACTTTGCACCTCTTTCTTCGTTGTTGGAGATCACAGCCCTAGAAGAGCTTTGATCTTTTCAGGATTCGCCTCAATGCCTCGTTGATTGACAATGTACCCGAGGAACATGCCTTCTCGTACTCCAAATATGCACTTCGTCGGGTTCAGCTTCATTTGATATTTATCCAGTTGATCAAAAGTCTGACTTAAGTCAACTATATGATCGACAGCTTTCTTTCTCTTTGTCGGCATATCGTCAACATAGACTTCCATATTGCAACTGATTTGCTCAGTAAAGACCTTGTTCATCAGCCGCTGATATGTCGCACCTGCATTTTTCAAACCAAAAGGCATAACATTATAACAATTAGTTCCCGTAGGGGTAATAAAAGAAGTACTTTCCCTGTCTTCAGGTTTCATTTTAATCTGATTGTAGCCAGAATAAGCATCCATGAAGCTTAGCAGCTCGTGTCCCGAGGTAGCATCCATCAGTTGATCAATTCGGGGTAAAGGAAAGTGATCCTTTGGGCATGCTTTGTTGAGGTCGGTGAAGTCTACACACATCCTCCATTTGTTGTTCTTCATCTTTACCATCACCACATTGGCTAACCAGTATCGATATTTAACATCTACAATGAAACAAGCTTTCTGGAGCTTCTCGACTTCCTCCTGTATGGCTTGATTCTTCTCGAGACTGAATACTCTTCTTCTCTGCTTCACAGGCTTCATCTCCTTATTCACATTGAGCTCGTGACATAAGAAATTTGGGTCTATCCCAGGCATATCTTCATGACTCCACGCAAAAGTTTATTTTCTGCTTCTAAGGAAAGTTATCAATTCCTGTTTTAGTGAGGCTTCCAACGACGAACCTACTTGAGTAGTACGTTCAGGGTGCTCGTCGTCCTGAATGATGTTTTCAGTAGCTTCCACCACTTGATCCTTCACGAGTTGCGACTCATCTCTAGGATCCAATGTTTTAATTTCTGCACCTTCATCCACTTGATAGGTAGTAGTCTTTCTCCTTAATTCCTCCAGTTCCTCTTGCTCGGCGGATGAATAATAGTATTCCCGAGCTACTTTTTGATCACCTTTCCCAACTCCTACTCCAAAATTTGTTGGAAATTTTAGGCATTGATGTACTGTAGATGGTACAGCCTCGAAGTTCTTCAATCCTACTCTTCCCATGATGATATTGTATGATGATTGAACATTCTTATCCATTACGAAAAAGCTTATTCTTTCTGTTCGACAAGCAGGCCACGTACCAATGAATATATCCAACTTGATCGTCCCAAGTGAAAATACTTTCTCGCCAGCAAAACCGATGAGGGGTCTATGATAAGGCTCCAATTGAGATAGGTTTAGATTTAAACTATCAAAGCACGAGTAGAACATGATGTCTGCCGAGCTACCATTATCGACCAGTACTCTTGAAATTATTACTTACTTCATTCTCATCTTGATCACCAATGGGTCATCATGAGGATATAGAACACCTGCAAGGTCATTCTTTGAGAAACCAATGACCAATTTCTCTTTGTTCACCTTTCTCGGGCGATCCTCCTCAGCTAAATTTATTCGTTGAATGTACGAGCAAGCTTGAGCCTCGCAGAGGTAAGCTTTTCTCTCTGCAGTAAGGTCTCCTCCTCCTGTATCTCCACCTGTTATAATATTACAGTCAAATGACCCAAAGCGTATTGAAAATACCTCACGTTCTGGCTGCCTTGGTCTCTTAGAAAGATCGGGGTCGTCTTCTGGATCAACTTCGTGGTTTTTTTTCTTGTTCTCCATCTGCTCGACGAGGAGATCTAGACCTCTCTCTTGTTCGGTCGTTGTTTCTTCTTTCTCTTCCACGATCGACATACTTTGACAACTTTCCTCGTCTGATGAGTGTTTCAATCTTATTTTGAAGAGCTATGCAATTTTTGGTCATATGGCCATGATCTTTATGAAACTC
The DNA here is from genome assembly GCA_949130495.1 of Sambucus nigra. Classification (NCBI taxonomy): domain Eukaryota; kingdom Viridiplantae; phylum Streptophyta; class Magnoliopsida; order Dipsacales; family Adoxaceae; genus Sambucus; species Sambucus nigra. The sequence continues at coordinate 352,220,743 of OX422208.1, read as the reverse complement.
GCAATACTTCGCCTTATTCCTCTTGTCAGGGTTTGCCTTCATTTTCTCTGGCCAGTTTAATTCCTCGTTGTTCTTGATTTCTTCTAGAACATGGTTGATATCCTTCTTCAAAGGAGTATAATTATCATATTTCTTCATTACGTCCCATACCGACCTAGTTTTTGAATGTTTGTCATTACCATTGTTCTTATGCTCTTTCTTCTTAGCTTTATCACTTTCCACCTTGGTTTCTTTGGCATCCATATTCTTCTTCGCAGCCATAGCCTCCTCGGCATTCATAATCTTGGACGCTTTTCCCATCAGATCTGACATGTTTCTAGGTGGATCTTTAGCCAAAGTGTAGTACAGCTTGTTGGGCAGTAGTCCACTCATCAAAGCAGTATTCGTTGTCTTCTCTTCATAATCAATGACTTCAAGTTTCTCGTTATTAAAACAAGTTATATAATCTCTGGTGCTCTCACCAGCTTTTTGTCTAACACTTAACAAATGTGCTACTCGTTTAACTGGATTTGCCCCAAAATAGAAATTCCCAATGAACAACTCGGTCAGTTGAAGAAAAGTTGAGATCTTACCCCGAGGAAGATTATTATACCATATTTGAGCAGATCCGGTAAGAGTTCCCGAGAATGCTCTGCATCTCATCTCATCTGGAACAGCATAGATGTCGGCTGCAGCTTGGTATTGTTCTATATGAAGGATAGGGTCAGTCTTTCCATCATATTTGGGAGTCACAATCGGTTCTTTGAACTTTGATGATGTTGGAAAATCTACAATGGCCTGGATAAAAGGTGTTCCTTGAATAAAGGTTCGTTATAGAGGGTTCTTGGCTTTAGCCATTTTCCCTAATCTATCCTTCAGCCTCTGAATAGAGCCTTTCCATGCATCATTTCCCTCCTCGGGCCTATTGGTTCGAGCAATTGATCGCGTTGATGTGGCTTCCTGGGATCTATCTTGACGAGCAGCTGGTCGCGACTGGGCAGATCCTTCCCTTAAATCTGATGGTCGTCGAAAACTCCTCGATGGGGCTCTAGGAGGACTTTTACTCCTTCTAGGTCCTAATCGATTAAAAGGTGATACCCTGCTTAATCTTTCTAGCGCACTGGTCCTTTCTAGGGAGAGAGTGATACGTTGTTCAGTATCTGTGGCACGTACTGACGAAGTTCGTCCAGGTTGATAAGAAAAATCTTCAGACTCCTCATTGCGATATGAGTTGGTACGCCTAGTACGCGAAGAAGGCGCACGGGTATTTCTTTGAATACTTCGTGGTCCTGAATGGGTTGGTGCACCGCCATGGAGGGTTTGTATGAGTTGTCGCATAGTTTCTTTCATGACGGTCTGGCCCTGATCCATATTTGTCAATATTCCAGCCAGATCTGGAATATTTGGCGGAGCAGATGGATTTGGAGGGCTTCCGGCGTTTCAATTGCTGGATTCTGGAATATCAGCCATTTGTGATGAATTGTTTTTGATGAAAAACGATATTACTAGTCGTTTCCCACAGACGGCGCCAATCTGTTGATATAAAAGATTAGATCGTATCTAATTATTCAATCACAGATAAAATAAATGAAACAAAGAGTTTTTAAAGTGGTTCAGCCTTATAAGAATGGCCTACGTCCACTGTTATGTTATTGCTGAGTGTTTAGGAATTCTCGATTACAAGTTCTATCAAGAAATTCCGGTCCCCCTATAATGAGGATTGTACAATGTATTTATAGCCTTGAGGCTGTAATGTGAAAGGGTAATACATTAAATGATGTACATATGAAAGGGTATTACATTCAATGCCCCTTAAGCGTGTGCGTCTAAATGATAAGCATTTAATGAACAGTCAAACTGTTGGTTATCCTGCTATTAATGCTTTGTTCGAGGTGCAGCTCGGACCGCCTGAGTTGCTCAGACCGCCTAAGCTTCTCGGTGCTTAAGAGTTCCTCGGAGAGTTCCTATTCCTCGGAGCGTATGAGTTCCTCGGGGAAGCAGTGTTCTTCGTTGTAGTATGGTTCCTCGGAGCATGTGAGTTCCTCGGAAGTGTTTGTTGTTGCCACGTAGATTGCCATGTGTCTTCACTCAATTGAGCCATGTCAGCAGACTAAATTTGGTATCAACAATAATATTCATAAAGCTCGTGCATGTGTGCAGTAAAGGTAACAAATAGTCTACATGTAGAAAGTAGTCATCAATGATCAACGTAATGATCTCTACACATTATTAAGCACAATATTGAAACAAAGTAATGTCTCAAAACGTCGTGAAAAAGTCACGTGAATGGATGGAATGAAGGGGAATCCTAATATCTTAAATGTTCATTCATATATGGTGAAAAATGAAAATACAAAATCTTTTTGTCTTTTTCAACAATTTTATGAAAATAAAATATTTTTCACTTTTTCAACTTTTTCTTAAAAAATCAAAAATCTTTTTCTAGTCTTCATGAAAAACTAAACTCTTTAATTAATTTTTTCAAAAATATCAAAAAGAAAAAAAAAACATGTCAATGCAATTATAATAAAATCTAGCAATAGGATTATATGATATGAACATGATAAGCATCCTATACTAGATAAAGTACCCGAACTCAATGAACAATGAAAATACCCAAAGATTTCCTAAGATCATCAAATCTAAGTGCATCTAAAGATTTTGTGAACATAAAGCTCAAGGGGACTACTTTCTACTCAATGATATCACATATAAAAACTCACACTTATAGAGATTCAAACGAAGTTGTTGACCTTCTATCTAAATATGACTTGAGATCTCAAACGTTCTCTTTATTTAATTATTTCTTTGAGCTTTTACTATCCATAAAAGGGTTTATAAATCTACATTTACTTAATATTCCTTATATCAGGAATATCAAATATAAATAGTATGTTTCTGCTCTTGATGTAAGCAACCTAGAGAAGGTTATTCTCTCTAGTTATCAATAAAAGTTTCTTTTCATAAAAAAATGCTCACGTATCCTAATGTGCTTTGTGTGTGAATGTTGGACCGGATTACTGGATATATGGATCACATTCGTATTATCACAAGAAATAGTAATTGTGACTTATTAAATCGCATAGCCTTCCAACATTTTCTTCATCCATAAGATTTACGTACAACAACTCTCAACGATAATATACTCAGCCTCTGTAGTGGACAAATATATTGATTTTTGCTTCTTACTTAACCACGAGATAATATTACTCCCAAAGTAAAAACACCCACCCGAGGTGCTCGTACAACAATCAATATCCCTGGCCCAATCAACATGCGAATAACCAGACAAGTCATTGGTATCAAAGTAATACAAAATACCATAAGAAAGAGTGACACTCATGTATTTGATGATACATTTAAGTGAGAGAAAGTGAGACTTTTGTGGGGGTGCTTGGTATCATTCATAAAATCCAATGTTAAAGACAATATCGGTATGAATAGCGATCAATTAGAAAAGACTACCCATTATACTCTGATAAAGGGTTTTCTCTATGCCCTTGCCTAAAGTGTCTTAGCGAGTCTAAACCAAACATAGAACTTCTTCACTAGGTCCCTTGCATATTTAGATTGAGGTATGAATATCTTATCCTCAAGCTGATAAACCTTGAGACCTAGGAAGAACGTAAGCTCACTAACCACGCTCATCTTAAACTCACTCTTCATTTCCTCGTCAAAAGTATGAGAATGTTGGGAGCACGTGGATTCAAATACTATGTTATCCACATAGATTTGGGCAATCAAGATAGCGCCACTCTCTCTCATAGCAAATAACATCTTATCCGTTCCATCTCTATTGAAGTCATGAGCTAAGAGATAGAAAGTGAGCTACTCGTACCAAGAACGGGGTGATTTGTTTAAACCATACAGGTCGTCCTTCTTAAGATAATAGACGTGTCTATAACACCCTGTATTTTTAAGCATTTAAATATTTAATTAATTCGGATAAATTTAAATTACAAGTATGTCGTAATTTAATTGAATTAATTATTATGTGTCTATTTAAATATTAGTCGATAGAGATAATGATTAATATAAACGAAATAAAATTTACTAAGTGTGTAATAAATTAATACGTGACTTTTATTATGCGTCGTAGCGAGTTATACGCCGGGATTTTATTGGATCTCAACCAGGAGTCGGGTATAAACTAAATTAATGTCGAGATGGATACTTTTAGTGAAGTGACTTGGATGACGATTATGAGTGCATGGTTGATTCCGAATGGGCCGAGATAGTCAGAATAGAGTATTCGAGGATAGTAATTGGGTCTCAGGATATTTTTAGGCATAATGGAGCCCATACGGTGGTGTTCAAGTCATTTGGGCTGGGCCCATAAGCATAATTTAGGGTTTAGTATTATTTAACCTAAATTTAAGAGGGTTAAACGGAAGTTAATCACATTCTAACCCAAAGAACTTGAGAGAACAAAAGAGAGAGGAATTGGGGGAGCTTTTGGGAGCCAAATCAAGAGAAATTGGGTGTGTTCTTCATCAATTCATCTTCTACCTCAAAGTAAGCAGACTCTACAAATTTAATCAGGTAAGTGGTTAACTTGATTTCAATCTAATTTGCAGAATTTTGATTCATATCATAGTGAGTATAAGCCAAAATCCGTTTTTAGGTGGGTTGTCGTATGAAAATGTTTTTTTTATTTGAATGCAAATCAGTAGAGTAATTTGCAATTGGTGATGAGATACCATGTAGTACTGTTAGAATTGAATTCCTATTCGAAGTCCATAATAAGGTTTGTTGATTTGGTGATTGTGAAATCGAATTTAGAAAGGGGATTGGACAAACGGGAGAAAAACCCAATTCGCGAATTGCTGGATGAATGTGAGAATCATTAATTTTAATTGATGATTTTTTATGATTAGTAATGGTCAAGAACATACATTAATAATTAGTGAAGTTTTGGATGAGAATTGAATGAAAATAGCAAGCTTTAAAAGTTAACAATGGTGGAAATCGTAACAGAGTGGGCGAAGAAGATGAACTGCCTGCGACGAATAGATTTGGAATAAGACCAAATCGATTCGGTTGCCCAGATTTTAGGAATTTTTTTTGTTTATGCCGTATATTGAGAGGAATCCAAGGCTAAAATATTTATGTGCATATTATGAAATAGAGAGAATTTCGGATATCGGGTTGGGATTTTGGGGTAGAGTTTATAAACCCAAATTTGTGAACCAATATGATTAAGAAAAATTTGAGTCGGGTAGATAGACTCGGTTATCATAAGCTGGTTCCTGGAGAGTTAGGCACGGGTGAACCGATATATATATATATATATATATATATATATATATATATAGAGAGAGAGAGAGAGAGAGAGAGAGAGGCCCACCTACATCATGATTTATAAATCACACCTAGTTTTATGCACTAAGAAGTCTTTTTTTCCAAATTTTTTATTTTTCTCTTGAAATTAACCTTCCAATCAACCCATATTCAAAAAATTAGGTCAAAATACATTTTGTATCTATTTTTAAAAAATCCATAAAAAGCTGCCGGCACAGACCCTTATAAATAAGGTATTTTGAGAAGTTTTTATGGATTTTTTAAAAATAGCTATATTGTGTATTTTGACCTAATTTTTTTAACACGGGTTCATTGAAAGGTTAATTTCAAGAGAAAAGTAAATTTTTTGAAAAACACGTTTTTAAGGGCCTATAACTAGGTGTAATCTATGAATGATGTAGGTGAAAATATATATATATATATATATATATATATATATATATTTGTGTGCTTATTATAGATATCCGTGTGAATGATATTTATAGAAATGCATACCCCTTTAGTGCTATAATAGGAGGTTGCGCAGTGTGGGTGAATCTCCTGGCTCGTGAAAGAAGGGAAAGTATAATCCCCAAATCATAGCGTCCGGTATATTATGTTATGATTCTTTTCGGGGTGCGACGCCTTGATTATGATTCAGCATCACACTCGTAGAACTATGACCGCCTCCACTACGCTTATGATTTTATTGCCTGATTTTCTGTGAGTTAACCGTCTCGTGGTATCCGGGTTGGATCGAGTATACATGGGGTCATAGTATTTTAGAGAAAGCATCCGATGAGTTATTACTCGAGAGGATGGATATTATATTCGACATGCGTGTGAATGTTGTAGTATGATTATACGTATATAATAATGTAATTTATTTATATACGGGTAAAATACATTAAGGGAAAATGTATTATTTATATAACTAGTGAAAACGTTATATGATTTTGCTTGACTTGAATAAAAGAGTTATTGGGTGAAATAACTTAATAATCAATAGAAATATTACTCGGGCTAGAGTAGTGGATAAGGAAGGGTTCCTAAAAAGGCTAGTTAGATGGGGTAGTACAACTAGGTGGGTTATGAAGAAAGCAGTAGGTGTGCACAATAGTTGAGGGGTGAGGATTATCTCAAGGGAGTGCGACACTATCTTAAATATGAAAAGTATTCATGCATTTTAATTACTGCAAACTTAATCACTTGAAATATTTTTCAAATGTTTTGGGTTCTAACCCTTGCGAAAAATATTTTCAAAACCTTTTAGGTATCCAGCCACAAGGACGTCAGACTTGATTATCTATTCCAGGGATGCACAGTTGCAGCATATGTGGATGCTTGCAAGATTTGGACTAGACGTCTGAGTTGTTCATTTCTAGATTAGGATTTTCTTATCTCAGTATTTCAGTTTTGGGCATGTTTCCCCTACAACATTTTATTAAGTTTATTCAGTTGAGACTTTTATTGATATTTATTTATTATATGTTGGATTTATCATTTAGACTTGGGGTTTGTAGCCGGTGGTTTATTCGACAAGACATATATTATTTATTTATATCCTGTGATGGTTTAGACTCTTTTACTATGTGAATGGTTTAATCTAGTTTCCATATATTTTTATCTGTTAAATGAAGAGATAAAATTTGATACCAACTTAATTTACTAATAGGTGGTTAGTAATTGATGGGTTTCGACAGTGATGCTAAGAATGAACCAAATGAGAATCCTATTTTAATTTAATAAAGGACTCATTACCCGATATTTAATTAAGCGGGGTGTCACAGATGGTATCAGAGAACCAGATACTAGTGTTTATAGGATCTGTATGGCTTACTACGATTTCAGCGTAGCGTTCTTTTGATTTAGAGCCCTATTGTTAGGACTGTTCCTTTTATCTTTGCATGTTTAAGATATCGTGCTTCTGTTATTAAATTTTTTATTGACTGTTAACTCATACAACTCGTTTTAAATTTCATATTCCTCCTAAGATAGGTAGACCGACTAGAGTATCAGCGAGAGAGGAGGTGAGAGAGGCTCATCAGGATCCAGAGGTACAGTAGTCGTAGCCACCATCGGGGTTAGTGATGACTGCGCAGGTGGCTGAGATAGTGTCCCAGATAGTCAACGCATCCATGACTGCCATGGATATCCATTTTCCACAAACTCAACCACAACCATCAGTGGCACCAATGATTTAGGCCCAACCGGGGCCGTTATCTTGGCAGAAAGTTAGGGAGGCTTTTCAGAAAGGTCACCCACTGGAGTTTTCGGGGAGCTAAGATGTTATATTAACATGGTAGTGGAAGAAGGGCCTATAATGTCACCTACGTATGATTGATTGCAGCGACACTCAGAAACATATGCTTTCCACGTTCAGACTTGTGGGATCCACGCTGTAGTGGTGGGAGTCTATCACCACCTCAGAGGAGAGGGATATTGGTCGGGCACGAACCGTGCATCATGTAATATGCAAATCGTTGTTATCGGTTCGGCGACTCAATGCAAAAAATCTAAAATAAAACTACAATTGACAAGCAAACACATCGGTAAGTCGGGTATCGTAATAAATCCAGAGGGAGTGATTGAATTTTAGATTGTAATTGTTTAATTACTTATGGAAAAAAAGTGTAAAATAATAATGGAAAAGGTGATGGTTGGGAATGGTGATAAAAGAAAAGAATGAGTTACTCAACAGAAAAGTAAAGTGAGGATCGGGATCGTATCCTACCACACGGATCAAAACATTTACTAATCAAAATTTTGGCTCGAAAGCTATTTAACCGAGCATTTTAATTAAGCATAAACTTAACGCAAGAAGGAATTTAACCAAAAGTTACTTGAATAAACATTTAATCAAAAATGGACACATGCGAATTAAATTCGGATTGTCGCTATAGACACTAAAGTTGCGTGACAAATAAAGTTAAACGCATAACAATCCAACTTTAATACACGCGGTTTCAATTAAACTCAATTTTACATGAGATCTAGTTTTCGGAGCTCGAGGCCCGTTAATGGCGGAACACAACTCCAACCCTATTTATCTAAGGGCTACGCATGAAAAAACTAAATAACTAGATTAAAACAATAAATAACTAAATTAAATTAAATATCTAGGCAAGAAAAAGGAAGAACATAACTATATTAAAGGAGAGGATAATGAAAAATTCAACTTACAACACCCAAAAGGGTCACACCAAATGAGGAAGAAGAATGAGCAGCTCTCCAAACCCTAACCCAAAATATCTAATAAAACTAAGTATATCATTTATTACAACAAAAATCCTATATATAGTAAGTTGGAAAAGAAATAAAGAAGAAAGAAATGAAAAGAAGAAAGGTGTAAAAAATATCAGGGGATCGATCGACCGACCCTTTTAGTCGATCGATCGATGGTTCAGAATTTAGCCCACTTCCTTCAACGATTTCCAAAAATAAGAGGAGTCGATTGATTGACCCTTTTGGTCTATCGATCGATCCTACAGGTCAGATTCTCCCCTGCTTTGGTTTCTTTGGTTTTCTCTTCTACTCAAAGTCTCATAACTTCTTCGTTAGGGATCATATTCACGAACCGTTTGTGGGCATGCAAAGCTTGATCTGAGGGCTACAACTTCTGTGAAGATGTTGGACCAGATGCCCGAACTATGAAATGACTAAATTTCCCTTGCGCGTGCGAAATTGTACGAAACTTGCCCGAAATGAGTCCAAACTTCATACTAAGCATCGAAACACCTCCAAAAGCTCAATTAGCCCTTGTAAAACATATATCTATACAAATCCGAGGTTGTCTGGTTAATGAGCATAAATATAGGGATTAAGATACTCGAGGGGGCTAATAACGCGTAGTTTAACGGGTGAAATACGCAATATTTGCGTCGTATCACACCCCATAACTTACACATTGCTAGTCCCTAGCAATGAAATAGGAAACAACAAGAACTACAAGTAAACCAAAGACAAGAGATAGTACAAAATGAGATAAACAGATGAAGGCCACTTTTGCGGGTGAACGATTGCATTTAGCGTATGCAATAAGCCGTTAAACCCTTAGGTTACCCTAGTGGACGAGTGGTGTCTCTTGAGGATTTTCAGGGATGAAACCCACAAACATCAAATAGTTTCCTCAAAATATTCCCTACCCAACATGAGAAAAAATTTACAACAACGAAAAATATTTCAAATGCGTTATTAGCATATTGAAAGAATTCAAGCTAAATTCCGTTGTTATTAACATATTGAATGCACCTCATAGAATTGAAACTTTAAAAGTGTGAAGGGGGAGAGCACATGCATAGTATGATTTTTCAAAAACTTAAATAAATCGAATAAGCATAAAGCGTGAATATATCAATCCTCACAGGCATTACACTCATTAAATGAAGTCACTCGAAATAGGGAGGTAACACACGGGATATGCGAGCATAAAGAGTAAATGTAAATGGAAACTAGGTCGCGCACATGTCACTAATGAAGTACACTATATAGGAAACAAAAAATTGTAATCTGAATGAAAGATACCGCTCATTAAAGGAGGTGAAATCCATTTTTACAGATTATCAAAACTATTTAAACTTTTAAATTAAATTCACCCTAAGATCACATAGGACTTGATAGGGTTGTAATATAGGCTAGGCTAGGGTACAAAGCGAAATGTATATGTACGGATTCAAAGTGTTCGGAGATGAAAACTCAGGATAATGGAAAATTGTGGGAAATTTTAAAATTCGAAAATGATTTCCATAATAAGAATTAAATATAACAATATGAGAGTAATCAAAGCTTATTCGAACTATATACATCACATATACAACTTTCTCTTTCTCTTTCTCTTTATTTTCTTCTTTTTCTCATGTTTTCTTTTTTTTTCTTTTTCTTTTTGCTTTTTCTTTTCTTTTATTTTTCACTTCTTTCCTTTTCTTTTCTCACTCTTTTCATATGCTTAAATTGCAATCACACTACACAACATCATCCAATCCCAAGAAACATTCCAAACAAAGGCATGGAAGGTAATACGTATGGTTTATAACTCCAATGTGGAGTTGGTGATAGGATTTTGGGTAATGAAATGAAAGGCTAATATTTAGGCTCAAAGGGGTTGAGTAGAGAAATATAAAAGGTGAGGTTAAGGCTAATATAGGCGATATAAAAAAGATGGCATATGATAATTTCATAAAGTTTATGCAATTCTCGAGTCAAAACAATATATGAAACTCATGCTCAAGTAACACATTTCAAGATATAAACCCAATTAATGAACGATCAATGAAAGAATAGAGAGATTACCGACGAATTCAATATTTTCAAAGAGGAAAGAAAAGTGTATACACTCACAAACGACGAAAGGTACAAAGCTTACTCGGTGTAAGTATATACAATGAAACAAAAGATTACCGAGTTATAAAAATCTTAAACCAAATCAATATAACAAGAAAAGTGCATGTGCTCAGAGGATAAAGTTTAATTCATGAAGTTATTCACAATATCAATGATTTGGGGACTAAAGTCTAATCTTTTATTACTATAAAATGCAAAACAAGGCAAAAGAAGGCATTTATTATTCTTGGTGATTAGCCTATCCACGTGGCACCTAATTTTATTGGTTTGTTTCCTTCGTGTCTCTCTCTCTCTCTTAATTTAGGTACATGTCAGTGTTTGGAAGCCCTAAAATTTGTTGTTTGTTGCTGCGCCTCTGTCTCTCTTCATTCAGATACACGGTTTGTTTTGGAAAACCAAACGATTGTTCATTCATCCTTCCCTCTTACATCTCCCACATCCCAGTTCACTTCACTCGAATTGAGGTGCACTCATATTCATCCCCCATCTCCCATCCGTGATTCTCGACAATGGATTTTGTACACTTCTTCCCATCTTATATATCTTTGGAGATGCGGATGGTACAATGGCTCCTCATCAGCAAGAATATTTTGTTTTGTAAGATTTGTTTTCAGAAACGATTTATTCTAGGCACCCAACAAGGTATTATTGCTTCTGTAGATTTGTATTTATCATTATATGCCCTGTTATGTATGTTGTGTCAATTGTGTATGCATGTGTGTTTGAAGTGGCGCTGATATGATAAAAAGGTTATGTAAATGAAATTGCGTTGTTATAGTCATCCATCGACAGGCCATTGCTGTGATTTTGCTTGGATATTTTTTTTTTGTCCATATATTGTTTGATGTACATTTAGGTTGTTTATAGAGCTTACGTTTTATGGAATGTACTGTACGATATAGGAAGATATCAGTCTTTGCAAAGACGTTTTTACCATTATGATCTTTCCTCTGCCTATTTCTTTACATTATATGATTTTATGCTCCTATCTAAGTAATTTTATCTTGCAATGAAGTATTTCTTGAAATATTTGGAATTTGTAAGATTAAAAATTGAGCTATATACTGAAATTATTGGCAACATGATTTCAAACCTCCTAAGCAGACCTATCTTCCATCAGACATTCTGGTCTTTAATTCTTTCGATTTTAAGGTTTTTGTGGTTTTATTTGACTTAGGAATAAATATATTTAGTGTTGGAGTCTCCTTATTTAAGCCATTTCATTGAAGACTTTGTTTCCAAAAAACTTCTTCTCTATAAAGAGGCAATTAGAGACTAGCTCTAGACTTATTCAACTTCATCCTACGATCAACAGTATTATGTTTCTCATATTGTAAAACATCTTCACAGTTAGTATGATTACTCTTACTTATGTTTCTGTACTAATTTCGCTGAGAAATATATATGATCTGTTTCGATTTCATATTCGTCATCTTCTTTCATAAATTCTTAAACATGTGCAGGAATTTTATTCATTTGGATTCCGGTTTGTATCGAGAATTTTCAGAGAAGGTACGTGAACCTAAACCATTTACTATTTATTTTGTTAAAGTTTTTATACTACTTTTTCCATCGAAGGTTAATAATGTTTGTGAGAATGATAACAACTTACCAACAATGTAATGTGTTAAAAAAATATATTTGAATGAAATAGATTCCCTGATATAGGAATTTGTCTTATCTGCAATTTATCAACGCGTCTTCATATCCTATATGTTATAATTTTCATGATTTAGCGTATACGTACAACATCGCAAACTTTTGATCATCAACAAGATCAATCAAAACAAGAAATTTAAAAGAAATTTTTATTTTGAAAACAAAAATGAATTGAGAAAATTAAAGCTTATTTGAATCAATGCACAATACATATCGAATTGAAAAGGGCCATACAATCTATGAAATTAGTACATCATATATAACAGTTATGAATAATGATAAAGTAATTTTTTTTGCTTATGTGAGTAGTTACTCTTATAACAGTCTTCATGTCATATATGCCATAGTTTTCATGCTTTAGCATATTCGTACAACATCGCTAACGTTTGATCTTCAACATGATCAATCAAAATCAAAAATTTAAAAGAAATTTTTATTTTGAAAACAGAAATGAATTGAGAAAATTGAAACTTATCTAAATCAATGCACAATACATATCGAATCGAAAAGGGCCATACAATCTATGAAATTAGTACATCGTATATAACAGTTATGAATAATGATAAAGTGATATTTTTTGCTTCTGTGAGTAGTTACTGTTATAACAGTTATGAAATTGATGAGATTGTAAAAAAATGGTAAGGGAATATTTGAAATTTATATAAAATGTATGTTTCTTAGTAGTTACTATTATAACAGTTATGAAGAATGTGTATGGATGTACCCTGTTTATTGTTGCGTGCTTTTAAAATGGAAATGAATAAAACTTTGGTTTTCTCTAGCAAACTAAAAAAGCAATAACTTTATCATCTTATATGCAAATATAAGACAAATAGATAGAGAAACAATGATATAAAACGCTTCTGTAGATGTGTATTTATCATTATATACCCTGTTTTTTTCCAGAAATATGTATTTGAGATATAATTTATATATGCTTAGGGGAATTCTCTATGAATATTTTATTTGATAGTATCTTTCATTTGTGTTATATCCTCTCTCTAACTACCTCATTATTTTTTGTTTGCCCGTGTGGAATAATTATTTAATATTCTTTTCAGAAGCAATTATTTGCCAATGAATGCAGTTTTCTGTATGTTGTGTCAATTGTGTATGGATGTGTGTTTGAAGTGGTGTTGATATGATAAAAGGGTTATGTAAATGAAATTGCGTTGTTATAGTCATCCATCGACAGGCCATTGATGTGATTTTGCTTGGATTATTTATTTCTGTCCATATACGTTTTATGGAATTTACAGTACGATATAGGAAGATATCAGTCTTTGCAAACACGTTTTTACCATTATGATCTTTCCTCTGCCTATTTCTTTACATTATATGATTTTATGCTCCTATCTAAGTAATATTGTCTTGCAATGAACTATTTCTTGAAATATTTGGAATTTGTAAGATTAAAAATTGAGCTATATACTGAAATTATTGGCAACATGATTTCAAACCTCCTAAGCAGACGTATTATGTAAGAATACATGACCTACTGATTCTATTTGATCATGATAAACTCTACACATGTCTTTGAACCCCATATTTGCAAATCTGACAAATGTTTCCGCAAAATCAGCCCTAAATACGTAATTCCCCTTGAACATAAAACTCAAGTGAAGTGTATGTGTGTGTGTGTGTGTGTGTGGGGGGGGGGGGTGATGATTCCATCGGCGACATTTTTTTTGTAGAATTTTATTTTTGCTAGAAATTTTGTGCTTTTTTGCAAGAAATGTTTTGATGTTTTTTTCTTCTTTCTTTTTTTTCCCTGCAAAACTGTTTTTGTGTATTTTTCATTATTTTTAAAATAAATTATTCAATATTAGTCAAACTTTTAAATGTTTTTTGTATTATATTCCAAACTTTTAATTTTTTTAATATTATTCAAACTTTTAAATGTTTTTTCTATTTTTTCACATTTTTTAAAGAGCTTTTTCAGTATTTTTCATATTCACTGATAAAAAAAATTAACCCAATTTTTTTTTTTACTATTTTCAAAAAATGAACCTCATTGAGGATCCTCAAATTTCACATTCTTTAAGGGTGTCAATAATTAAAAATAATTTTTTGATTGTGTAACATATAAAAAATCTTAGGTCAAAATTGTTTGTCATTAATTCCTTTGATGACTAATTTAATATTGTTTTGTTATTTATTTTTGTCCATATACGTTTTATGGAATTTACTGTACGATATAGGAAGATATCCGTCTTTGCAAACACGTTTTTACCATTATGATCTTTCCTCTGCCTATTTCTTTACATTATATGATTTTATGCTCCTATCTAAGTAATATTATCTTGCAATGAACTATTTCTTGAAATATTTGGAATTTGTAAGATTAAAAATTGAGCTATATACTGAAATTATTGGCAACATGATTTCAAACCTCCTAAGCAGACGTATTATGTAAGAATACATGACCTACTGTTTTTATTTGATCATGATAAACTCTACACATGGATGCAAGTCTAATACCAATTTGCAGTTCATTTCATAGATTGCTAAGCATAAGGATAAGATAATCCTTTATGATATTAATTCCTCATGAAATTAGGCCATAAACTAGAGCCACATTTAAATTCCAATTCAGCTTGAATCTAAAAACCTTAACGAAGTCCTCAATACTTCCAAAATTTAGACCTCCTTCTATAAACGTAAAACAAGCTTCTTCTTAATTGGCAGATTAAAAAGGCTTCCACAACTTAGGTCTACTTTTGTAAATTGCAAACAACATGTTAAGTACAAGCCAATCTAGAACAAATAATTTTATAGATGATTATGTTTTAAAAATTGGTAAGGGTGAATGGCCTATAATTAGAACACGAATAATGACTATTTACCTTATCTGCATTTACCAACTTTGGAATGGCATCAAGTAAAGAATCCTTTTGTAAGGAGATTATGGAAATAAGTCACATAAGTCTGACATATAGAGTGAGAATCCTCCTTCCATCAGACATTCTGGTCTTTAATTCTTTCGATTTTAAGGTTTTTGTGGTTTTATTTGACATAGGAATAAATATATTTAGTGTTGCAGTCTCCTTATTTAAGCCATTTCATTGAAGACTTTGTTTCCAAAAAACTTCTTCTCTATAAAGATCCAATTAGATACTAGCTCTAGACTTATTCAACTTCATCCTACGATCAACAGTATTATGTTTCTTATATTGGAAAACATCTTCACAGTCAGTATGATTACTCTTACTTATGTTTCTGTACTAATTTCGCTGAGAAATATATATAATCTCTTTCGATTTCATATTCGTCATCTTCTTTCATAAATTCTTAAACATGTGCAGGAATTTTATTCATTTGGATTCCGGTTTGTATCGAGAATTTTCAGAGAAGGTACGTGAACCTAAACCATTTACTATTTATTTTGTTAAAGTTTTTATACTGCTTTTTCCATCGAAACAATGTAATGTATTAAAAAAAATATATTTGAATGAAATGGATTCCCCGATATTGGCATTTGTCTTATCTGCAATTTATCAACGCGCCTTCATATCCTATATGCCATAATTTTCATGATTTAGCGTATACGTACAACATCGCAAACTTTTGATCTTCAACAAGATCAATCAAAACCAGAAATTTAAAAGAATTTTTTCTTTTGAAAACAAAAATGAATTGACAAAATTAAAGCTTATTTGAATCAATGCACAATACATATCGAATTGAAAAGGGCCATACAATCTATGAAATTATTACATCATATATAACAGTTATGAATAATGATAAACTAATTTTTTTTGCTTATGTGAGTAGTTACTCTTATTGTCTGTGTCCCATGTTTATATATATATAAATATATCATGATATTATTCAAACAATTATACATCATTGTTATTTTCATTCAAATTAGATGGATCCTGCATACAAATCTCGCATTGCTAGATCCCATCGTAGGATTATAATGTTTCGTAAGCGTTCAAGCAACGCACGTCGTACATCAACGCCAAGTATTACTCAAAGTAATATGGCGTATAATCATCCTCCCTCGATTCAAGACATGTCCTCCATCCAGCATGTTAGTTTTAATGATAACAATATAAGGAATCAAGGCAGTGCTATCCCAAAGAAGAGGAAGACAATTACGTCTCGAACAAGAGTGCTAGAAAATGGAGATGTCATGACAACAACATTTGCTGATGACTCATCAAATGCTTTTAACCAACCCAGTAACTATTGTGGATATACCATTAGCTATGTAAATCATGCTTTGGAATCATTCCATGGTGCAACTAGATCAGGTAAGTCATTTATTAACTGTACATAATAGTAACATGTATATATATTAGAAATAAATATATATTTTTTTATAATATAATAAATGCCAATTATATGTAATGTAGGAAATATAGGGGATACAACACCAACCGAGCATACGTCTCAAAGTAAGGATCATTTAAATAGCATTTTCAAAATTAAGTATGATATTAGTAAGCGTAGATTGAAAAAACTCATAAAATTTTTGCCATTTACTTCTATTATGGTTTAACAAATTCAAAAATCTAACGATTTTATAGGAAAGTTTAAAGAAGCATGGGATTTTGGCGGTCAAAGCTCTGTTTGTGACAATTGTAGTGCAATTCTATGGTATGAGGAGAGAATTGATAAGAATCGTACTCCTGCGTGTCCTAGATTCTCATTGTGTTGCCAAGAAGGAAAGATCATCTTACCCATTATAAAAGAACCACCCCATATTTTGAGCGATCTACTGAATTCTGAAAATAATGGTGTTTCATCTAAATTCAAAGACAACATTAGAGCATACAATTCCATGTTTGCGTTTACCTCTACTGGTGCTAAAGTTGATAATCAAATAAATAATGGATTCGGACCCTATGTTTATCGCATTAGTGGAGAAAACCATCATTTGCTTGGTTCTTTGGTCCCGGTTGAAGGTCAATGCCCAAAATTTGCGCAACTTTATATTTATGACACGGAGAATGAAGTAAGGAATATAATGAAATGTTTAGGAGGAGATAGACCGAAATCAAAGTTGGATGTAGAAGTTATTTCAAAATTAGTATTGATGCTTGATGAGCACAATCAAATTGCAAAAGTTTTCCGAATGGCACGTGAGCGTTTTGAGAATTCAAATGTCATGCCTGTGAGAATAAGGTTGATTAAAAATCGTTCAAAAGACCCATCGATTTACAATTTGCCTACTGCTTCCGAAATAGCAGCACTCATTGTTGGTGATTTTAATGAGGATAATGTTATGAGAGATATTATTGTTGACCATAAGTCAAATGGATTTCAAAGAATTAGCGATATTCATCCATCCTTTATGGCTATGCAATACCCATTATTATTCCCATATGGTGAAGATGGCTACCAACTGGGTATAACTTATAGAAGAAACAATGGAAAACGCAAGACTAAACGAAATTTCTTGACCATGAGAGAATATTACGGATACCGTATGCATCAAAGAATTAATGAATCTCCCTCCATTTTACGGTCCGGCAGACTTTTTCAACAATATGTTGTCGATGCATATACATGCATTGAACATGAAAGGTTGAGGTGGATTAGAAACAACCAACCACAATTAAGGGCTGAGCTATATAAAGGATTGAAAGATGCTGTTCTTGAAGGAGATTCAACGCCTTCGTTTGTAGGAAAACGTATTGTCCTTCCATAAAGTTTCACTGGTGGTCCACGTTATATGGCTCAAAATTTCCAAGACGCAATGGCTATTTGTAGATTCTTTGGTAATCCAGATCTGTTTATCACCTTCACGGCTAATCCTAAATGGCCCGAAATCACAAAGTTTCTTGATATTATTCCTGGACAGAAGCCTGAGGATAGGCCAGATATTATCACCAGAGTTTTTAAAATCAAACTTGATGCTCTAATGAAGGATTTAGTTAAAGGAAAACACTTTGGGAAAGTAATGGCAGGTACGTATCTCATATTTAATAATTAATTATTGTAAATTAGAAATCGTATTATTTGATTTTCTAACCTTTTATAATATGTCAATATCTATAAAAACATTTATATTTTATGACAGCTATCTACACAATTGAATTCCAAAAAAGGGTATTGCCACACGCCCACATACTTCTATTTCTACATGCAGATGAAAAACAACCAACATCAAATGATATTATAACATTATTTCATCTGAGTTACCTGATTGTATTAGCGACCCAGTTGGCTACGCTTCTATTTCACAATTCATGATGCATGGACCCTGTGGCCACGCAAATCCCCATTCACCTTGTATGGCAGACTGATGTTGCTCCAAAAAATTTACCAAAAAATTCACATCCATGACCAAATTCGATGATAATGGATTCCCAATTTATAGACGGAGAGATGACGGGAGATTTGTAGAAAAGATGGGAATCAAACTTGACAACAGATTTGTTGTTCCACACAATATTGACTTGGTCGTTAAATACCAAGCTCACATAAATGTGGAATGGTGTAATAAATCAAGGGAAATTAAGTATCTTTTCAAGTACATAAATAAAGGATCAGACAAAACCACAATGGAGCTCACGCAATCAATTGTCCGTAATGATCATGATTGCAACAATGAAATCTTAGACGTTGATGAAATTAAAACATTCCTCGATTGTCGTTACTTATCTGCATGTGAAGGTTGCTGGAGAATTAACCAATTTCATGTACAATATTGAAGCATCGGTGTTGAGCGATTGACTTTTCATCTGCCGGATGAGCAAGTTGTCACTTTTAAAGATTCAGACAATCTAAATACTGTGATTGACAGGATAGATGTTGAGAAGACTATGTTCACACAATGGATGACCACAAATTGCATCCATGAGGATGCAAGGGAGTTAACCTATGCTAAATTTCCTTCAAAATGGGTTTGGGACTCGGCGTCAAAGGAATGGTTTAGAAGGAAAAATTTAGGCACATGCTTAGGTCGTATAGTGTATGCTCATCCAGCATCTGGTGAGAGATTTTACCTTCGTATGCTCCTAAACGTTGTCCGCGGAGCAAGAAATTACGATGAGGTGAAGATGGTTAATGGAATTGTTTATCCAACATGCAAAGAAGCATGTTATGCTCTTGGCATGTTAGAAGATGACAAAGAATGGCACAATGCTCTAGATCAGGCCTCACAATGGGCTACGGGTAATCAATTGCGTGACCTGTTTGCTGTAATGCTTCTTTTTTGTGAAGTAGCTGATCCAAAAAGACTTTGGGACGACAACTGGGAGATTCTATCAGAATATTTGCTTCATCGCCAAAGAAAAGTCTTACGCCTACCTGATCTTATTCTTAGTGAAAATCAATTGAAGAATTATGCACTTCATGAAATTGATAATATTTTAAACAAAAATGGAAAAAGCCTAAAAGATTTCTCGCAGATGCCACTTCCAGATGCTACAATGATTGAAGAAAAGGATAATAGGCTTTTAAGAGAGGAACTTTCTTACGATGCAGATTCTTTGGCACGACAACATACAAACATGTTCAAATTATTGAATGATGAAAAACTAGATGCCTACAATCATGTTATACGATCCGTGAAAGAAAACAAAGGAGGCTTTTACTTCGTAAATGGTGCAGGTGGCACGGGTAAAACATTTTTGTACAAAACAATTCTTGCACGGTTGCGTTCAGAGGGAAAAGTTGTTCTCGCAGTTGCATCTTCAGGAATTGCATCATTGTTGCTACCCGGTGGAAGAACTGTTCATTCAAGATTTAAGATTCCCATTGATATTAACGCCGATTCAACATGCGATATTCATCGACGGACTCATCTTGCAGAGCTCATTAGGAAAACAACCCTAATTATTTGGGATGAGGCTCCTATGAACCACCGTCATTGTTTTGAAGCTGTTGACAGAACATTAAGTGACATAATGCGATTCAATGATCAAAAATCTTTTGAAAATCCTTTTGGTGGAATTACAATTCTTTTGGGTGGTGATTTTCGTCAAACCTTACCTGTTATTCATAAGGGAAGCAGAGAGGAAATTGTAAATGCGTCAATTAACAAATCAAAGTTGTGGAGTTTGTGCCATATATTCAACCTATCGAAGAACATGCGGATACAAGATTCAACTTCATTTAGAGATTGGGTCCTGGCACTAGGTGACGGGAAACTACAGACAGAATCATTTTAAGATGACGAATTTCCATCGTGGGTAAAAATCCCAAATTCAAACCTTATACCCCATTCCGATAACCCCATTGCTGATATTGTTTCAAGTGCATACCCCGATTTGGTGAGGAGATACAATGATCTAGATTACATTAAGGGTCGAGCTATTTTAACTCCAACAAACCATATGGTTGACACCATCAATGCGTACGTACTAAATGTCATTCCCGGAAATGCGACAACTTATTTCAGCTCAGACTCAATATCTAAGGCTGATGGGGATATTCGTGACCAAGATGTGCTTTTTCCTGTTGAATTTTTAAATAGCTTAAACTTTGCTGGACTACCGAGCCATAACTTGGAGCTAAAGATAGGTTCACCTATTATGCTAATGAGAAACATAAATCAAAGTGCTGGCCTTTGCAATGGGACAAGATTGATCATTACACAATTATCTCCATTGGTCATAGAGGCTATAATTATCACAGATGCAAATATAGGCGCAAAAGTATTCATTCCACGAATAATTATGACTGCAACAGACTCCAAGTGGCCATTTATTTTGAGAAGACGCCAATTTCCAGTTCGTTTGGCGTTTTCTATGACAATCAACAAAAGCCAAGGACAAACTCTCGATCAAGTCTCAATATACTTACAGAAGTCTATTTTCAGTCACGGTCAACTCTATGTCGCTATATCTAGAGTTACTTCAAGCAGCGGCCTAAAATTATTCATAAATAATGATTCCCAAATTGATAGACATTTCACAAAAAATGTTGTGTACGATGAAGTTCTATCATCTCTATCTATAGGTATATTTTCTTAATTCATAAAAGTTTTAATATAGTCAATCCTTTTACTTATGACATAACTCACTTTATTCAATTAACCAATATGTATTTTCACCAAAAACACTTCAGGAACATGAAAGAACTGACAAGACTTGAAGATCTTTCACTAGGCAGGGATGATTGGACCATCTTTGTACGTGTCGTTCGGAAATGGTAATCCAAGACTTGAACTGGCGATAACCCAAAAATATCTGATGACTTTCTCTTAGTTGATGACCAGGTACATCATTTAGAGATTCAAGTTTTTATTACTGTTTCCTCACACAAAATATCGTAATTGTAATAAATATTTTTCATTTATTTATATAATTTTATTTAATTGCATAGGGTGATTCAATACATGCAGTATTGCGAAAATACTTATTTGCCAGATTCATCAATTCACTAGACGTTGGAAAAGCCTATACAATATCCAATTTCAGAGTCATGGATACTAAGCACAACTACAGGGTCTCATCAAACAATCTAATGATTGAATTCACTCCATCTTCAAAAATTTTACATTCTGAAGCTGACAATTTCATTCTTCCAAAATATCACTTCCAATTTCTGGAATTTGATGAATTGAGATCTAAATTGAGCAACGACACATATCTCACAGGTATTTTAGATTCATTACTCATTGTACAGTTAACAACAATCAATTAATTCTATTTAGATATATCTGTTCACTTTTTATTTCATTAGATGTGTTCGGCCTTTTGACTTTCATATCACCTGTTGAGGATCAACCGGTTAGAGGATCCATAGTAAAGAAAAGGGTTTTGAACCTTGAAAATCAAAGGTCATTCCTTCATATTTTCACATTATTAACTTCGATCATTTCCAATATATAATATTCATTTCCACTTAACCACATACCCTATTACACAGTGGGGAAAGGATTTCCTTCACGCTGTGGGCCGAAGAAACGGCACTAATAACTGAAGAGATGTGCCACAAATTCAATGATCATTTGATTGTGGACTTTACATCCACTACAGTGAAACAATTTAGAGGTAAGTCAAATTTATATTCAATAATATCATGTTTTTATATATTGACGACTTCAAACAATACAATTTAATATTCATACAAGTTTTATTCCATAGGTGATTACTCATTGTCAACAACCAATGCATCCAAAGTCTATATAAATCCTGATGTTCAATGCATTCAAGACTTTATGACCAAGTAAGACTTTATTCTCAATAATATATGTAATTCATCCCTCCTGTTAGTAAAAATTGCATTGACATTCCATTGATGGCCAATTTCAACGGATGCACAAATTTCCGTTGTTTTGAAATGCACCGAGATGCATACATATTGATTTCATTGTCATCAAATGCACAGAGGACTTTATATATTGATTTTTCTGAAACATAACATCATTGAATTTCCATGAATGTTGATTGCATCTACTCTACAACTGATTTTAAGTGTTGAGCGAGCAATAAACAAGAAGAACATGAGAGAAAACTTACACATCATCACACAGTGAGCATAACAAATCAATAAGAAAGGGCTACCGTTCGTATTCAGATTGGAATCCAACATCCAAAACTGGTGCAAAATGGATGCAATTCCCTTTAACTCACATAAACTTCGGAATTTTAAATAAATTCCAGGCAGCCCTTTATGGACTTTGGCTCACAGAAAAATCACTTCGAATCGAAGCATTAAAAATCATCTTAACAAACATATAAACATATAAAAAAAGGTGGAAGATGTTTGCGATGTCATCTTGCTCACAGAAACTTTTATGCTTGCAAATTATTATAATTTACTAAGAGGATGAAGCAAAACTTACAAAAAAATTTGGAACAGAAGTGGAAAAACTGTTCAAATAGAAGGATCACATTGGATTCACCTAGAGGTCCAAACTCCAGCTGCATATGCTTGCAGTAAGGATAACTTTTCAACCAAAATCACCTGCACTACGCTCCCACAAAACACAAAATTCAACTAAGCTTCCTCTATCAATATTGTAACTCCAAATATGGGGATGAACTTTTCAATCATTTAGGGAACCTCAAACTTACACTTAGGATCAATTTCCTTACACACAGAGGGCACAACAACGTTTTAACCTTGTACCAAATACTCTCAAACCCATATCCTAATAAACTGAGACCTATACGAGTGATGTTGACTGGTATTGCTGCTTCTAATTAATCACTGATAAGAAGCAGCTCAAATGCAGTCTGCTATATTTCCAATGCAGAGAAAATGGGGACGAGTAGTCGATGTGGGTGTGATGATACGGAGTTGCAAGTACACTCAGGTGAGATGATGAGTTCTGAAGTAGGAGAATTTCAGATATGGTAATTGGAGGGCCTATTCTGAATGAAAGTATATGGCCTACATTACTGAATTAATTTACAAAAACTATTATAAAATATTTGTTCGAACGTGAACAGATCAAAGTAAGGTATTAAAAAAAATATATAATTTCAATGTAGCAGTAAGGTTAACACAAATCATTGTTGGTCTCAATGGGAATTAGCTTGTACAAGTATGAAACAGTATTTGGATTTGAATCAGTTTTGAACACTGCGAATTCAATCTCTGTTACACTCTCTAATCTACATAAACACAACTCTATTTTGGGTAGCTGCTTTATCCTCGAATTAGGTGCCTTATCCTATAATCATGATCAATATATCAAATATTTTGTATAGAGAGCCAAAGCGCCGTGAGAATCAATAATTTTATTAATGTTACCGATTTTTGTTTATTCCAATATATTTTGAATTATGTATGTAATTTCTGTTTGAGTTTTTTTAAGGTGCACATAACTCATTTGGTACAACGGCACAAAGAAGATACAAATATGTTTCTTGAAAGAATTTGTTAATGAAGGTCAGGTATTGCAATTATATCATCGTTTTTGCTTAGGATATGATTCCTCGGAACAGTTTTAAGGTGATTCCAAGGATCAAAACGTCTGATATAAAACACAACTTTTGGAATTCTTTAGGAAACAAACTCTTCAAGATGTTTACACAAGAAATTTGGCGTTTCGGGTTTTACCTAACTGAAATTGCAGTTACTCCAATAGAGGATGACAACTAAAAATAGTCTGCAGTAATTTTACGTGTTTTATATGATATGGATTCTGAAGTCGTGGAAAGTGATATTCATATTGGACAACATGACATAACATATCATCTTCTGATCAAGTAAATGAGTACACAAGAAGCATGAAAAGGGACCATTAGAAGAAGAAAATGAACCATAACTATAGTAGAACTCCATTTGAATTTGCAGGGATCATTATTGATTTCTTTCTTTTGGTTCTCACCTTCACAGGGATTATTTTCTCACCTCACTCATATCATAATTCTCTTCACAGTTATTTTTCAAAGTCATATTGGATTTGAACACATCTGACATATTAACGGTTTACCTTTATGATATATATACAGACTTCATAACGAAAATCGCTCTTTGACCATGAAAACTGATCCAAACAGAGGCAACAATTCACAAATTCAAATTGAAGGAGAATCAAAATCCATTGAGGAAATTTTATCCCTTCGGTCCAACTCTCAAAATGAGGTATCCAGTTTTAAACATACATTTCCTACAACTCCTTCATTATCTAATTATAATATAAATATTATATATTTCACAGGTTATATATGTCACTTGTAACGCAACAATCACAGGTGTAGACGAACAGGGTGGTTGGTATTATGCAGCATGCAATCACTGCAACAAGAAACTTAAACATTATATCACTTCTTTCTTCTGTGAAACATGCAACACAGACAAACTTATTCCTTCTCCAAGGAATTTTATGCGTACATCTTATTTTCATTTATTGCTCTTCACAACTATTTTGACAATTATATAAATCTCCATAAATAGGTACAAAATTCAAATCTCAGTCAAGGACCAAACAGCTACCACCACATTCGTACTCTTTAACAAAGAAGCTGAATCTTTAATCAATGTCCAATGTGCTGAGCTTGCAAATATTAATGATGATGTTTCCGTACGTTGTTCGTAATAAATTTATTATTTTATCAATAAATTCATTTTACCAATTTCTTTTTTAAAAATAATATAATTACTATTTTCAATAGTTACCATAACATCCACCTCCACTAGCAATCACAAGGATCATCGGAACCACTCACAAATTCCGCTTGAAGCTCAATAATTAAAACTTAGTACGTGGCTATGAAAACTTCACCGTGTCAACCATTTTTAAAGATTCTTCGGACGGAAATATTTCACTCACTGACCGCAACATTCAAAAGGTATTTTGTAGATAACCAATAACAAATTTATATTATAATGACTTTCCTTACTCTAATCATATCTCATTTACATAATAGGAAAAAAAATCCAGTCTCAACAACACAAGAATCAATAATTATCGCAGACAATGACAGTTCCTCTCATAGAAATGATGTAGAAAGCGAAGTTAACCCAAAACGAAAGCTTCCTTCAAGGTATTTTAAATTTAGTTTACAATCAAATTCTACTCGCGTTTATTATACAATACTTTCAACATATTTTTTTAACATATCTTTTAATTTCTTTGTAGGAACATGGACTCAAGGAAAAAAAGGATGATTTAACTTCATCTTCAAGATCTCATTGTTCATCAACTTATTAAAACTTCATCTACTTCATCTAATTACTATTTTCTTTCCTACCACAATGTAACACATTGCCTTACTATGTATACATTTCGACTTCGAGTTTAACAATGACTGATATTCATCTATTTCACTATATTTATCCTCTTTTTTTCCTAATGCATCAATTTCATCAATGCCTTTATAATGCATTCATTTACGTTCTAACTGGGCATCACGCATGTTTCAACAGGTACCTCGCATTTGTTAACTTTTAAATTCACTCATTTATTATGCTTTCAATACCGTATACACCGTGCATCGCGCGGGTTTCCACCTAGTAACTTCTAAAATCGAGAACATGCATTGTTGAGTTGTTAATTGGATCGGACAATTATTGAAATTTATCATCGAAAACAAGGCAAAATGCCTAACAAAGAAGAAAAAAGAAAAAAAATATTTTTGAAATTTTTAATTTTTAACAAAAGGGTATACTTAGTAACTAACATATGACAAAGTTCATGGACAACACAAAAAAAATGGATAAAATATCCTACACCCCTAACTTAAATGTTTCATTGTCCTCAATGCGCATTAAGAACACAACACAGAGATAGGAAAAGAATGATATTATCCAAAATTGGAGCGACATCCCATACGTACAAGTCCAGACGAATCTAAGAAAAAGTTATTACTAAGCAAAACAAACATATTCACCCAAATATTAAGTTAAAAGAAATCATGTCGTAAGTCACAACAATATAGAGGGGCTGAAGTGCTACTATTAGATAAGTTGATGGTGAACATTTGATTTTATAAAAATTGAAGGTCACACACATCAAAATCCAATAAAAACCACAACTACATACTATTTCTCATTTCATAAGTTCAATACAAAACAACTTAATACATGAAATAAAAGAAAAAGGAAAAAATAGAATATAATAATCGTCCCAAAAATACAAAAATGACCCACAACAGCAGCTAGTGGCCTGAACCACTAGGATCATAAGGACTCTAAAAATGAGGTGGGAGCGTCGCCTCTAGGCCATGCTGTTGCAAATATAAATCTTTCATCATGGCCTGCATCATGTGGAACTCCTGCCGATGCTCTGCCCTATCTTGTCTCTGCTCGGCTCTGTCCTGTCACAGCTCGGCCTGCACCTGGTCTAGGCGGGACTCAAAAGTATCCCACCTCAGCTGGGTCTCCTCCCATCTCTGGTCCTGTAGTGCCACATATGCCTCAAAGTGGGCATCAGAATATGTAGGTGGCACCTGTGAACTCTGCCCCTGCTCCATCTCTCATATCTCAGCCTCCTCCTTAGCCTGGTCAGTAACCTCTGTCCTCTGCCTCTTGACACCCGACTTCCCCCCCAAGGGTGGCCCAACATCGTCAATATGTTATCTTTATTGAGAAGCTTTAGTGGGACACGCTTGCGATTAGAATCAAATTCAGGGCAACCGTACGATAGACATATCTATGTGATGAGGGAAGGAAATGGAAGGGAAAAAGTGCGGGTACTCTCCTTTGCAGAGGCATACATCATGTCTAAAAAAAGTTAGGCAATATAATTTTGCTGAAGTTGTTGACGAGCGTGTAGACAAATACAACGTGCTTATGGCGCACCTCTGATCGGTTGCCTGTAACCATAAAAGAGTGCACATTGAGGTAATGAAGTAATCTCGGTAAATCATCCATTGCGACTGAGCGGAAATATTTTTTATTAGTCCATACCTCCCTAGGTGCAAGTGCCTGGATCAATGTGGTGAGCCCTAACATCTCCCCATCCAAAAAATTAACTAACTGCTCGGGGTCTGGAACACCCATATATCTTGCTAAATCCGAGCGGCTGAACTGAATTCGAACTATGGCCTCGTAAGTTGAAGGCCTCCCTTTCACAACTACATATGTCGCATAAAATATACAAACTAACTCCTCATTAATGCGCCCATTTTGTATCAATAAAGGGCTCCCAATTGTGCCAGCGTAGGATAACACGTGCTTTCTCAGGCAAATCCATAAGGTTCCAAGCATACTGGTAGGCAATGACCTATGTGGCGTCTGAAAGTACTCTTGGAACAAATTACATTCCTGTTCGCAAAAGAAACCATCAAAGCCCCAGGTGTGCACACACTTGGTAGAATCATATTTCCTAATCTCGGCCATTACAACCTACAAAACAATAATTAGGCAAAACAAATTGAATTGTAAAGCGCAATTAAAGGTTAGTTAGTGAGCTAATTGAAATGATGTGTGCAAGTGCGTGACCAAAAGTGTCGAAGTGAGACAACGAGTGAAAACCACCCAAGTGTGCATTAAAAATGGATGGAAAAATCGGTTTAGGCATTTTAGCGAACACTTGGTGTGCACAATGTGGAATAAGGGTTCGTGAGGACCATTGAATCAACAAACAAGCCCCATTAATGAACAAACACATTAAACAATCAACAATAAGTGTTCATGAATGGATAAAATTTGACATTCAATCACAAACAATTGTTGGAACAATACAATTGGAGAAAACTCAACAAAAATCCAAAATCTGTCAAAACATGCTTAAATGGTGGAAACATGACAAATAATCAACACAAAATAAAAAATACATGTTAACATGGAAGAATTTATACCTGATTTGTGGAGAAAAGGGTTGATTTGAGCTGAGGAAGGGTGGGGGAAACCAGGGCACGATTTTGGGGTCCAAAGAGTGTAGGGAGAGAGGATAGAAAAGAGAAGAAAAGTAAGAAAAGAAGGGGCAGCGCCGGATATAACTGCTCGATCGATCGATCGGCGCCAGGAGTCGATCGATCGATCCGCCTTAAAAAAAAATTCCGCATTACTGTTCACGCAAAATGGGAAAAAAATGGGATTAAGGATTAAGGGGAGGGGTAAATGAGGTGTATATATATATAAATAATAACACAATTTAAAAATAAAATAAATTAAAATAAATACACATATATAAATATATAGAACACTAACAATAAGCGGATAAAATATACAATGAGCGACACACACACATACAAATAAAAATGAAATAAAATAAAATAAAAAGAACAAACAAATGCAAATAAGTGAGAATGAGTGTGGAAAATAAGAAAATATTTTTGTGAGTAAACTCATTTTTCAGTTATTGTTACAACCGCATGTCCGGGACGCACAATCTCCGTAAATTCAAGTTCGTTGAACCTACAAAAAATGTTAGATACAAGCATACCGAAAATAAATAACAACAACTTAACTAATAACACTAGACAAAATTAAAAAGAAATAAACACTTAAAGAAAGGAAAAAGCTAATTATGTACAACCTACATTTTGGACTTCTAATTAACTATATACAGTTTAAATATTGGAGGTTCAATCCAAAATACAATTTTAATTTGAAGGATCAACAATGGACCCTCCCTAACATGCATGCCTCCCGAAAAATGAGAATTCTGTTTGAACAACGGTAGGCATGTGCAAGGCGTAAAAATTGAACCATCACCAATTTGAAATTTAGGAAGGACGATGAGGGATTTGGATAAGAAGGGGGAAGGTACACTAGAGGCCCAAGAAAAATCGACTCATCTCCCAAAGGTTTTTCAGTGGAATGGGATATGGTGCACACACGGGGATAACATCCATCGAAAACAAGTCCGGTAAAGAGTCCGCATCGGCAAAATGTTCACAAGTTTCAATAATTTGTAACGACTCATAGGAATCAACCGGTAATTCTAATGGTTCGATCACGAAAAAGGAATATGGTGATGAAACAAATTCAATCTCAATCCACTCATCGTCGGAAGGAGATTGAATTTTGGGGGAGAAAGATGCACACTCGATGAGAAATTCTTCAAAACATTTAGGTGAAACACAAGTTTCCACCTCCTCGTTGTTTTGTGCATAAGAATTCATCTCATCGTAAAGTGATCCAAGTCTCAATCCAGCACTATTTAGGCTTTCCAAACCTTGGGAGTAAAGAAGAAAGTTTCTTCCAAAGTAAGCTTCCTCGGCTCTAGATCCTCGGATTCCTCATTTGGTTGAAATTCTTCTTCACATTCATTGGAAAAAGAATCGTTGTTGGATTCGAATAATGAATCCAACTCAAGTTCCCAATAACAATTTTCATTCCGATAATTATTTTCAAGTCTTTCAATCTCAAGAAAATCTTAAAAATGGAAAACTTGAAAACTATCCCCAAAGTAAGAATCATTAGAATGACCGTAATAACTATAAAAGAAAGACATGATTACCAAATTGTGTGTAGATGGAGAATCCCATGAAAAGGTGCGCGACCGAGAATCAACGTTTCTAAGCGCTCAAGTATGCAAATCATGCAAAAAATGTTAAAACAAAGAATACAAATACAAAAGAAAAAAATACTACGAAATAATAAAACAATTATGATCTAAAACACATCCCCGACAACGGCGCCATTTTGGTCAAGCGCGAACCGTTCGTCGTGTAATACACAAATCATTGTTATCGATTCAGCGACTCAATGAAAAGAGCCTTAACTACAAGTACACTTGACAAGAAAACACAACAGTAAGTTGGGTATCGTTAGAAATCCACAGGGAGTGATTGAATTTTAGATTTTAATTGTTTAATTACTTCAGGAATAAAAGTGTAAAATATATAAAAGAAAAGGTGATGGATGGGAATGGTGACAAAAGAAAAGAATGAGTTATGCTACACAAAAGTAAAGCAA
Source organism: Sambucus nigra (assembly GCA_949130495.1). Lineage (NCBI taxonomy): Eukaryota > Viridiplantae > Streptophyta > Magnoliopsida > Dipsacales > Adoxaceae > Sambucus > Sambucus nigra. Next base: position 352,190,263 of record OX422208.1, on the reverse strand, counting down.
GGATCGGGATCACATCCTACGACACGGATCGAAAAAACTACTAATCAGAATTCCAGCTCGAAAGCTATTTAATCGAGCATTTTAATTAAGCCTAAACTTCACGCAAGTAGGAATTTTACCAAAAGTTTCTTGAATAAACATTTAATAAAAAATGGTCATGCGGATTAAATTCGGATTTTCGCTATAAACACTAAATTTGCGTGATAAATAAAGTTAAACGCATAACAATCCAACTTTAATACAAGTGCAATTTTACACGAAATCTAGTTTTCGAAGCTCGAGGCCCGTTAATGGCGGAACACAACCCCAACCCCATTTCAACTAAATAACTACTTTTAAGCATGAATTAAACTAAATAACTAAATTAAAATAATAAATAACTAAATTAAATTAATTATCTAGGCAAAGAAAAGGAAGAACATAACTATATTAAAGGAGAGAATAATGAAAAATTCAACTTACAACACCCAAAGGGGTCACACTAAATGAGAAAGAAGAAGGATCTCTCCAAACCCTAACCCCAAATATCTAAAAAAAGTAAGTTTATCATTTATTACAACAAAAATGCTATATATAGTAAGTTGGAAAAGAAATAATGAAGAAAGAAATGAAAAGAAGAAAGTTGAAAAAAATATTGGGGGATCGATCGATCGACCCTTTTAGTCGATCGATCGATGGTTCATAATTCATCCCACTGCCTTAAAAAATTTCCAAAAATAAGAGGAGTCGATCGATCGAACCTTTTGGTCGATCGATCGATCCTACAGGTCAGATTCTCCCCTACTTTGGTTTGGTTTTCTCTTCCGCTCAAAGTCTCATAACTTCTTCGTCAGGGATCGAATTTGTGCATCAATTATGGACACGCGAAGCTTGATCAGAGGGCTACAACTTCCATGAAGACGTTGGACCAGATGCCTGAACTTTGAAATGACTAAATTGCCCTTGCGCGTGCGGAATTGTACGAAACTTGTCCGGAATGCGTCCAAACTTTATACTAAGCATCGAAACACCTACAAAAGCTCAATTAACCCTTGCAAAACATATATCTTTACAAGTACGAGGTTTTATGGTTAAAGGGCATAAATATAGGGATTTAGATACCCGAGGGGGCTAATAACGCGTAGGTTAACGGGTGAAATACACAATATTTGCATCGTATCAGATATGATGTCGATAAAAGAGTTTTAGGATCGGTTCAACTTCAAGTACTTTCCGTCAACTGTTCAGACAGAGATGAAGAGGAGGAAATTTAATGACGTTACGCAGGGTGACCAATTAGTGGCTGAATACAAGGAGGCTTTAACTCGTTTGGCTAACTTTGTGCCAGATAAGGTGAACGCTGAAGAGAAGAAAAAGATTAGGTTTATGGATGGACTAGCTTGGAGGATCAAGCAACATCTACTCGGCAACCCAACAATACAAACGTATACAAAAATTGTTAATGCCACACTTTTTCACTGCCAATACCATCGCTTCCACCTGAAGGGAAGTAAGAGAGCAGGTGAGACGAGCAAGTCAGGTATGGCAGGAGGGAGTAGTGAACGTGGGAACCTCAGTAGTAGGTGGTAAGATAGTAGGGGTAGGATTCTCGACATGGGGATCAGGCCAAGAGGTTTAGACCAGGAGGCTACCGACCGGAGGGTCAGGGTTTCAGACAGGGCCAATAGGGTCCTAACCAATAGCAACAGATTCTCCAGGGTCGTCAGGGTCTAAGGAACAACGGGGGAGGTCAACAGGTCAGGAACCACCAAGGCCAGCATCAGGAGCAACCTCGTCAGAGCCAGCAGGGCTAGAGATAGGGGGACTTTTAAGGGCGTTGCTTCATTTATGTCCACGAGGGAACATGAAAAGAGAGTGTCCATTGAGAGTTAGGGGTCAATAGCAGGGTGCCCAACAGGATTAGATGCCTCCGTCAGCACCAGCTCCACCAGGCCCATAATCGTAGGGGAAAATGCATTACATCGTGTGTATAACGTCTGGGACGTACCCATACCACTCGCACCTTAGGCACCGCCAGAAGTCGAGGGTACGTTTCCTATTCATGGGCATGAGGGTAGAATTCTTTTTATATGGGGGCATCGTATTCATTTATTGCCACTAGATTAGTAGGAACCACCGGTCTTTTAGAGACAATCAACACTCGCCTTATGTGTATAGAGTCACCGTTGGGTAGTGGGTCGGGTAACTTATATACTCGATATGTAAAGGGGTAGACATCATTATTAGGAGACTGAGTTTAACAACAGACCTTCTTGTGTTAGATATGGATGGGTATGATGTCATTCAGAGCATGGATTGGTTAGCAGGTTACAAAGCGATGGTAGACTGTAGTGTTTTCCATTCCTGGACAGGAGATGTTCTTAGTGGTGATGTTTATTCCTGAAGGAGGGTTGCGTACACACTTATACTATATTGAGTAAGATACTTCACTGGAGGTAGTTATCCCATTTGACTCGATTCTAGTTGAGAAATTTCTTGGATGTATTTCAAGAGATACCAGGGTTTCCACCCAGTCGATAGATCGAGTTTTTTATCGACTTAGCACCAAGTATGAGGCCGATTTCCTGAGAACCATATCACATGGCTCCTTTAGAGATTCGAGAATTGAGGGAGCAGATTCAACAGCTTTTAAGGTAAGGTTTTATTCAGCGAGGTACATCGCCGTGGGGTGCGCCGATATTATTCGTGAATAAAATGGATGGTTCACTTCGCTTGTGTGTAGACTACATGGAGCTGAACAAGGTGACAGTATGGAATAAGAATTCGTTGCCGAGGGTCGATGACCTGTTTGACCAGTTGAGAGGAGTTGCTTACTTCTCTAAGATTGATTTAAGGTTGGGATATCACCAGTTGTGCACTCTAGAGGAGAACGTTCCTAATACCGCTTTTATGCTGTTGTACGGCTCGTATGAGTTCATGATGATTCCATTTGCGCTCACCAATGCGCCAACAGTGTTCATAGATCTCATAAAAAGGGTATTCAGGGAGTTTTTGGACCAGTTCATAATCATTTTCATAGACGAAATTCTGGTTTACTCTCGCACTAAGGAGGAGCACGCAAAAACATCTGCATATGGTTCTGCAGACACTGCGGGACCACTAGTTGCATGCCAAATTTGAGAAGTGTGGATTTTGGCTATGGGAGGTGCAGTTTCTTGGCCACATTATGTACGAAATACGCATTACTATTGATCTGAGTAAGGTATTGGGGGTGAGGGAATGGGGACATCCCACGACATCGATAGAAATTTGCAGCTTTCTGGGGTTGGCCTGTTATTATCGTCATTTTAGTAAGGGGTTCAAAAAGATTGCGGTTCCGTTGTAGAATCTGACTCAGAAGGGGTACCATTTGTGCAGAGTGATCACTGTCAGTTAGCTTTTGATGAGCTAAAGGATAAATTGATGTTAGCGCCTGTACTCGCATTGCCTAGGGGAGGAGTATGAGTATGCATCCTTGCATAGACTTGAGGGCATATTGTATCAGGATGAGAGGAATATAGCTTATGCATCTCACAAGATGAAGCCCCATGAGAAGAATTATCCCACCCATGACCTTGAGTTGGTAGCGGTCGTGTTTAGTTTAAGGATATGGAGGCATTATCTTCTAGGGGAGCAATTTACGCTATTCACGAACCACAAATAACTTCAGTATCTCTTCACCCAGAAATATTTGAATATGAGACAAAAGAGGTGGCCCGAGTTCGTGAAAGACTACCAGTTTGACATTCAGTATCATCCTGGTAAGGCTAACGTGGTGGCAGATGTGTTGAGCTGACGACCTACGGGGGAGTTAGCAGAAGTCTAAAAGGAGAAGTGGAGGGAGATTCGACATGATGATATGATCGCTAGAGCATGAATGTCAGTTCTAGCTATCACTTCCCAGATTTTTATGTGGCTAGTGAAAGCACAGGCAGAGGATCAGTTCTGTTAGGATAGGGTATGCCAGTTATTAGCCGAGGGAGCAAATTCCTATTCGGTTAGTTCGGAGGGAGGCTTACGCTTCAATGGGAGACTTATGGTTCCAGAAGATGAGTATTAGAGACATGCAGTTATGATATAGTCGCATGGTTCAAGATTTATGATACATCCCGACGGGGATAAGATGCACCGGGACATGAGGAGACAATATTGGTGGGCAGGGAGAAAACGGGACATAGCAGGGTTTGTCTTGAAGTGTGTTACCTGTCAGTTAGTTTAGGTAGACCACCAGAGGCCTTCAGGGATACTACAACCACTAGAGATTTACATGTGGAAGTGGGAGAGAATTTTGATGGATTTTATTATAAGGCTGCCGACGTCACAGAGGGGTCACGAATACATTTGGGTAATAGTGGATCGGCTGACTAAGGTATCCCATTTCGTGCCAGTTCGTATCGATTTTGAGATGATGCAGTATGTACAGCTAATCATTGCGAAGATAGTTAAGATGCGTAGGGTACTAATTAGTATCGTGTCTGATAGAGATAAGATATTTATTTCTTGTTTCTGAAAGAGTTTTCAGGATGCCATGGGCATAGATTTATGACCGAGTATCGCATATCATCCAAAGACAGATGGACAGACAGAGAGGGTTAATTAGATGCTCGAGGATATGTTTATTATGTGCATAATTGATTTCGATGTAGGATAAGAGAGATACCTTTCATTGGTAGAGTTTGCATATAATAACTCTTACCAATTCACCATCAATATGGAACAGTTTGAGGAACTTGATGGGAAACCTTATCGTTCTCTCGCTTACTGGTTAGAGGAGGGGGATAACAAGTTATTGAGGCCAGATATGATACAGGAGATTATTGCAAAGATCGAGCTGATTCGGGGGGTATTCGAATAGCTCATGCTATGAATAAGAGTTACGTTGATGCAAACTGAAGACACATTGAGTTAGAGGTTGGCGATCAGGTGTTAGTGCGAGTGTCTTCCATAAAGAGGGTCATGAGGTTCAACCAGAAGGGGAAACAAGCGTCGAGATATATAGGACCCTTCCATATTATTGAGAGAATGGGACCAGTGGATTAAACTGGGTTTACCAGAGCATCTATAGGGAATACACGATGTGTTCCACGTGGCATCGCTGAAGAAGTATCGGAGGAGAGAGAGCTTTTTGGCACGTTCCACTTGAGGAGATCGATTTATAGCCAGACATGTCATATGAAGAGATACCCGTGGCTATTCTAAATCGTAGTGAGTGTAAGCTGCGGTCAAAGGTGGTACTAATAGTTAGAGTTTAGTGGGGACACCACAGTATTGACGAGTCGACATGGGAGTGGGAGGATGACATAGGAGAGCAAATCCAGAGTTATTCACTGCAGGTATGACCTAATTTCAGGGAAGAAATTACTTTGTAAGGGGGGAAGTATGTAACACCCTGTATTTTTTAGAATTTAAATATTTAATTAATTCGGATAAATTTAAATTACAAGTGTGTCGTAATTTAATTGAATTAATTATTATGTGTATATTTAAATATTAATCGGGAGAGTTAATGATGAGTATAAACGAAATAAAATTTACTAAGTGTGTAGTAAATTAATACGTGACTTTTATTATGCGTCATAGCGAGTTAAACAACGGGATTTTATAGTATCTCAACCAGGAGTCGGGTATAGACTATATTAAGGTCAAGATGGAGAGTTTTAGTAAAGTGACTTGGATGATGATTCTGAGTGCACGGTTGATTCCGGATGTATAGATATAGTCAGAATAGAGTACTCGGGGTAGTAATTGGGTCTCGAGATATTTCTAGGCAGAATCGGGCCCATAAAGGGGTATTCAGGTCATTTGGATTGGGCCCATAAGCCTAATATCGGGTTTAGTATTATTTTACCTAAATCTAAGAGCGTTGAACGATAGTTAATCAAAATTTAACCCTAAGAACTTAAGATAAGAAAAGGAAGAGGAATTGGGGGAGCTTTTGGGAGACAAATCAAGAGGAATCGGGTGTGTTCTTCATCAATTCATCTTCTACCTCAAAGGAATCTTCATCAATTCATATTCTACCTCAAAGTAATTAGACTCTATGAATCTAATCAGGCAATTGGTTAACTTGCCTTCAATTTAATTTGCAGAATTTTGATTCATATCATAGTGGGTGTAAACCAAAATCCATTTTTGGGTTGATTATCGTATGAAAGTAGTTTTTTATGATTTGAATACAAATTAGTAGAGTAAATATGAAATTGGTGATGACATACCATGTAGGACTGTTATAATTGAATTTCTATTCAAAATCCATAATGAGATGTGTTGATTTGGTGATTGTGAAATCGAATTTAGGAAGGGGATTGGACAAATGGGAGAAAAATCCAATTCGCGAATTATCAGATGAATGTGAGAATCATTAATGTTAGATGATGATTTTTGATGATTAGTAATGGTTGAGAGCATACATTAATTGTTAGTGAAGTTTTGGTTGAGAATGGAAGAAAACAACAAGCCTTAAAGTTAACAGTGGTGGAAATTGTAATAGAGTAGGCGAAGAAGATTAACTGCTCGTGGCGAATCGATTCGGTTCGTAAGATGAATCGATTCGGCAAGGTGAACCGATTCACAATAAGATCGAATCGATTAGGCTGCCCAAATTTGGTGAAATTTTTATATTTATGCCCTAAATTCACGATAAATTGTTAGGGGAACTTTTGTGTTATTTTTAAAATATGAGGAGGGACATATTTAATTTCAGTAGGCTATAGTTGGGGAGCTATTTATCCAAATTGAGAGGAATTTAAGGCTAGGACCTTAATGTGCATATTATGAAATGGAGAGAATTTCGAATATTAGGTTTGAATTTACAGGTAGAGTGAATAAACCCAAATTTGTGAACACGTATGATTAAGAAAAAGTTGAGTCGCGTAGATAAACTTGGTTATCATAGGCTGCTGCCAAGAGAGGCACGGGTTAGCCGGATTTAATTAACTTTATATATATATATATATATATATATATATATATATATATATATATATATATATATATATATATATATATTTGTGTGCTTATTATTAATATCAGTGAGAATTATATTTATAGAAATACATACCTCTCTAATGCTAGTATAGGAGGTTTGCGCGATATTAGTGAATCCCCTGGCTCATGCAGGGAGAGTATAATCCCAAGATCATAGTGCTCGGTATATTATGTTGTGATTATTTTCAACATGAGACGTATTGGGTATGATTCAGTCTCACACTCGGAGAACTATGACCGCCTCCACTACGCTTATGATTTATTGCCCTATTCGATGTGAGTTAACCATCTCGTCTCGTGGTATCAGGGTTAGATCGAGTATACATGGGGTGGTAGTATTTTAGAGAAAGCATTCGGTGAGTTATTACTCGGGAGGATGGATATTCCATACGACATGTGTGTGAATGTTGTAACATAATTATATGTATATAATAGTGTGATTTATTTATATACGGGTAAAATACATGAAGGGAATTTGTATTATTTAAATAAGTAGTGAAAACGTTAAATAATTTTGGATGACTTGAATAAAAGAGTTAATAGGCGAAATAACTTATTAATCAATAGTAATATTACTCGGGCTAGAGGAGTGGATAAGGAAGGGTTCATAAAAAGTCTAGTTAGACGGGGTAGTACAATCAGGTGGGTTATGATGAAAACGGTAGGTGTGCACAATAGTTGAAGGGTGAGGATTATCTCAAGGGAGTGCGACACTAGCTTAAATATGAAAAATATTCATGCATTTTAAATACTGCAAAATTAATCACTTGCGATTTTTTTTCAAATGTTTTAGGTTCTAACCCTTGCCAAAAATATTTTCAAAACCTTTTAGGTGTTCAGCCTCAGGGACGTCAGACTTGATTATTAATTCTAAGGATGCACAATTGCAGCATATGTGAATGGATACAAGATTTCGACTAGATGCCTCAATTGTTCATTTCTAGATTAGGGTTTCCTTATCTCAGTATTTTAGTTTTGGGCGTGTAGCCCCTACAGCATTTTATTCAGTTTATTTAGTCCAGATTTGTATTGAAATTTATTTATTATCTATTGGATTTATCATTTAGACTTGGGTTTTATAGCCTATGGTTTATTCGAAAAGACATATGTTATTTATTCATATCCTTTTATAGCTTAGACTCTATTAGTGTGTGAATGGTTTAATCTAGTTTTCGTATATTATTATCTTTTAAATGAAGAGATAAAATTTGAAACCGACTTAATTTACTAATAGGTGGTTAGTAATTAATGGGTTTCGACAGTGATGCTAAGAATGAACCAAATGGGAATCCTGTTTTAATTTAATAAAGGACTGATCACCAGGTATTTAATTAAGCAGGGTGTCACAGTGTCCTAGGTGCTTAGGGCCTTCAAACCATTTGGTTGTTCCATGTAAACTTCCTCATGTATAATGCCATTCAAAAAATCACTCTTGACATCCATCTGATATAACTTGAAGTGTAGATGACATGCTACCGCAATTAGTAGGAGGACGGACTCAAGCCTAGTAACAAGAGCGAATGTCTTGTCATAGTCTATATCCTCAATCCGTGTGTGGCCTTGAGCAACCAACGTATCCTTATTGAGAACTATGGTACCATTCTCATCCATTTATTCTTATAAATCTACTTTCTACCTATCACATTTGTCTCACTAAGTCGGGGGAATAACTCCTAAACACCATTATTACGAAACTGAAGCAACTCAGCTTACATAGTGGATAACTAATGCTCGTCCTTGAGTGATTCCTTCACATTATTGGTCTCGTCTAAGTAGGTGTGGAACAAATAACTAACCACATTCTCGAGTTGAGAATGAGTCTTGATATCTAGTATAGGATCACCAAGTATAGTGGAAGGATTGTGACTCTTTCGAACCTAAGCGTGGGGATCCTATAAATCAAAAGTAGGGTCTTTCTAGGTAGTATGAGAAAGGATGGGATCGTCACCAAGGGGTGCATCATCCTCACACTAGGGGCTAAGATAAATAGACGTCGGCGACTCGTTATCTCTAATCGTGACATTTATTGACTCCATAACCTTAGAGATTGCAAGGTTAAACACCCTATAAGCCCTACTCATCAATGAATAACCTAAAAATATCCCCTCATCGCTCCGAGAATCTAACTTTCCTATGTTCTCTTTATCTCTCAAGTTGTAGCAAGTACTCTCAAAGACTCAAAAACACGCTAGGTTGGGCTTCTTCACTGTCCATAACTTATAAGGTGCGTGTTGCATATGTGGACGGAGATATAATATATTCACCATATGTCATGCGGTACTCACCTCCTCTGCCCAATGACATCTAGGCACATTTCTCCCAATAAGCATAGATCTAGTTTTTTCTTGTAACGTCTATTTCTTTATCTCAACAATCCTATTTTATTGAGGAGTACGAACGTTCGAAAACTCATATTTGATTCCCACTCCATCACAATAGCTATCCACATTGGTTTCTTTAAATCCAATGTCGTTGTCACTACACATCCGATTAGTGGTGACACAGTGCTGGTTTTGTAGGAAATGACACTTGGTTATTAGGAAATCAATCACATTGAACTTTTTTCTTAAAAATCCCACTCTAGAGTATCTAGAAAAGTCATCGACCATCACGAGAATTCATCTCTTACCACCAAATCTCTCCGAGCGAGTAGGACCTATAAGATCCATATAAATCAACTTCAAAACATATGTGTAGGTAATGGTATTCAACTTCTCACGGGGACGTTGAATTTGTTTCCTTATTAGCAAGGTCCATAAATCGAGGACGTTGGTTTCCCTAGCGATGGTTAACCACGAACTAGGTCCTTTTTCACTAATTTCTCAAGATCTCTTAAATTCACATGACCTAGTCGTTGATGCCAAAGGTCCATAAAGGAGACCGTGGAATTGTTGCACATAACACTACACCAAAACTGGCAATTGGTCACGGCCAAAATCCCTGACCAAAACTGTGGGTCGCGGACCATGGCCGTGACCATTTTGGGCGTGATCATTTTCGTGGGTCGCGGCCCAAGTCCGTGACCAAAAAATGGTCACGGCCAAGAGGGGTCACGGAATATGGTCGCGGACTTGGGCCATGACCCATGCCGTGACGGGTCGCGATCCTCATCGGTGACCCACAACCGTGACAAATTGGTCGCGGCCAAAGTCCGCGACCGACGACCGTGACAAAAAAATAAAAACAAAATTAGTCGCGGTCCTCATCCGTGACCCCAACCGAGACAAATTTGTCGTGACCAAAGTCCGCGACCCACAACCGTGACCAAAAAAAATAAAAAAATGGTCACGGTCCAAGTCCGTGACTCACGACCGTGACGAAAAAAAGGAAAAAAATGGTCGCGGACATTGACCGTGACCCATAACCGTGACCAAAAATATTAAAAAAATGGTTGCGGCCCAAGTCCGTGACCATTTTTATGCGTGACGAAAAAAATAAAAATGGTCATGGACAAAGTCCATGACCATATTTAACTACAATTTAAAAAAAATGTATTTTTTTGGTCCAATCCTAAAATTGGGGGTCCTGTGAGTGCACCTAAAATTGGGGGTTAAATCACAAACTGCGAATCAAGAACGTTGTTAATAAATAAATATATATACAAACTTATAAATATTACACCTCTTAATAATTCACAGACCAAAAAAAAATTGGGCAGAGTTTCCTCTATTTTCTTGACATTCCAAAACCTGTAAATGTAAAACCTACTTATTATAAAGCCCGCAGGAGTATAAAATTCAACAACCAAATTATAAAAGCCCGCACAACTGTAACATAAAAAAAAATTCTGAATGTCCACAACATATAAACAATCCTCATGTTGTAGACCATTGCCTTCTTCGTTTGTTCCGGGTGCAAAAACCCTACAAATGATAGGATACATAAAAAAAATATCAGTAACCAAGTAGTTTTACAAAAATTTTAATCAAGTTGAAAAATTGCATATATGAGTATAAATTATCAGTAACCAAGTAGAAATATGAAAATTACCATCGTTTTGAGACCCGCGGCTACGGGGTCAGTACCTACGAGTTACATTGGTCCCGTGGGAGGTGTTGGTGCCACCCACGGGGACGTTCGGGGGCTATTTCGAGTTTTCACCCTCTAACGCCATGTTTTTAAGCCTAAATCAAGAAATATACAAATTATCGTTGTATTCTCAAATCGGGAGTCCCGCGGTTGTGGGGTCAGTTCCTACGAGTTACATTAGTCCCGTGGGAGGTGTTGGTGCCACCCACGGGGACGTTCGGGGGCTGTTTTGATGAATTTGTATTCTAGAAAAATCATGTCCAGCTAAATTCTCAAGGGTTGGGGTACATGAATTCATTCCGAGGTGAATTACCTATGTAGAAAATAGAGGGTAAATTAAATATTGATCAAATCGTGTATGGAAATTATACGAACATAGCCGATCTCTAATCTCTCTTGCCTTAGGTACTTGGGATGTTTAAGAACTCTATGCAAGTGAAATTGCCCATTCACCGCTTTGTAGGTACCTTTGATTTCATATGATGAGGGTTAGATCCTTCATATATGTAATGCTTAGGATTTATAAAGATTGGATTTAGTCAAGAATTTCAATTTACAGTTCTAGTATTCTATATGGTAATTTACTAAGGTTTGAGGGATTGTACTCCACCCTATTTTCTCTCATTTTCCAATCTAATTTCCTCACAATTCTTAGTGTTTTTGGTGTACATTTTATTTCATCACTAATTGGAAATTTACAACCATCAATCATCTTTTCATTTCTTTGGAGGAATCATTTCAAGATTAAATAACTAGTCCTACAAAAGTGCAAATTTTTTATCCCTGTGGATACGATCCCGACATGTCGGATTACTACTAAAGCGACAGGCTTTCACTTGAGCCTAGAGAAAACGCACTTTTGAGACAAATTCTCTGTCGCGCCAAGTTTTTGGCGCCGTTACCGGGGATCGAAAATTAATGATTCGTAGGAAAGTGGATTTAATCCTAAAGTGATTTCCATTAAATTTTTTTTTTTACATCTCATCTCTTATGCGCTTATATGTTGAATTCATCTCCCACCCAAGTTCACGAAAATCCTATTACCAAAGCAAATTCTGAAAATTCTCACACCACTGATTCTCCTCATTTTTGGGTTCCACCTCCTTCGTCTAATAATTCAATCACAAGTCTCTCCTTGAGTCAAACACTAAGTGTGAATTCTGAATATTTTGGTAGCAATATGTGGGTGCACGGTAGTGTTGGTGTTGGTGATGAAGAGGAAGAGATACCATATCTTCCCATGAAAGATCTTTTATTTCCGGAGCGAACTGTTACCCCTGGTTGCATTTTACTCCCGTATAATGCCGGTCAGTTCCATTTTCGAAATGGTATGATCCAAATTCTTCCCACATTTCACGGGATGGATTCGGAAAAACCATATCTCCATATTAGAGAGTTCGAGGAAGCATGTGAGATGTTTGGTGAACAAGATTGCCCACAAGATGTTATCCGGTTAAAGCTTTTCCCTTTTTCCTTAAAGGATAAAGCCAAAACTTGGTTATGGTCGCTACCCCCGAATTCTGTGTTATCCTGGAGAGATATGCAAACCAAGTTTCTCTCCAAGTTCTTTCCACAACACAAAACTAATTCTGTCAAAGCCCAAATACAAGCTTTTCGACAAAATGAGAATGAGGCTTTCGACAAGTGTTGGGAGAGATTTCAGGAGTTAGTTAATGCTTTCCCACATCATGGATTCGAAAAGCATCATCTTATTTCATTTTTCCATCAAGGGCTTACTTTAGCATCTAAACAACTTGTTCAAACCATGTGCAAAAGACCTTTTTGGGAGTTAGACTCGAGCGATGCTGAGGCCCATCTGAAATATGTAGCGGAGACTACCCAAGCATGGGATGTTTCTGACCCCAATAGTCAAAATAAAAATCGACAAGTGTCCAACTTGCCTGCTACGTCCGGTATTTATCACTTGGACAAGGACACTTTGTTAGATCGAAAATTTGACCAGTTGGAAAGGAATTTCAGAGATATGCTTGAAGTGCGATTAAGAGAAGTAGCTGGACCCGTTCAAGCCGGAAAGGAAAAAGTGTGTGCCATTTGTGTTGCTGGTCATTCTACCAAAAGATGCCCTACCATCCCTGCATACAAGGCAATGTACACTGAATAAGTTGAGGCGATAGGAGGGTATCGCGGAAATTTTAATGTATCGCAAGGGAATGCATACAATCAATCTTGGAGGAATCATCCTGGTTTCGACTATGGACAACCACAAGGGGGGATGGATCCTAACCCACACGTGACCCCACCACCCCCTCAATTTCAGCAAGTGGCTCCTCCGATGCATGTTCCTATGCAGGTTTCACCTCCTGGTCCGTATGTCGCTCCACCTAGGCAATCTCTTGAGGATAATCTGAATCAATTCATCCAATCTCAAAAGAAGAGCAATGCTAAATATGATCGAATGTTCACTAAAATTCATACTAGCATCTATAGGTTGTAATCTGCAGTGAATACTCAGGAGAATGGTAAATTCCCCGCTCAAGGCCAAAGACCTCCTCTTCAAGGATAACCCATGGTTAGCTCCACATCATCAGATTTTCCAAAACAATGTCAAGCTGTCACTACTCTTCGTAGTGGTCGCGTAATTGATCTAGCACCAACGTTTCCCAAGGAATCTAAAGCTAAAGAAGTTTCAGAGTCTGCTGAGACTCCATTGCATACAGAAGACAAAGATGAGGGAGTTGAACCTGAAATTGAAGTCAAACTTCCCACTGCTGCTCCATTTCCTCAACGCTTAGCACCACCCAAAAAAGGGGCTTGGCGTACAGAAGTGTTAGATGTGTTGAAACAAGTAAAGTTGAACTTGTCGTTTATTGATACTATTCAACAAATTCCAGCATATGCCAAGGTCATCAAAGATCTTTTAATTGTCAAACAACGACTCAAGGTGAAGAAGAACGTTTTCTTGGCACAAAATGTGAGCTCGGTCCTTCTTATTGATCTTCCACCAAAATTCAAGGATCTCAGTGCACCTACAATTTCGTGCGTCATAGGAGACAATAGAGTGGAAAAAGCATTGCTTGACTTAGGTGCGAGTGTGAACATCCTTCCATACTCTATCTATAAGCAGCTTGATTTAGGGGATCTAAAACCTACCCGAATCACTCTACAGTTAGCTGATTGAACAGTGAAAGTGCCTCGTGGGGTTGTGGAAGATGTGATAGTTCAAGTGGACACGTTTTACTTCCCTGTTGATTTTGTCATTTGGGACACTGAGCCTTCTCCCCATGCAAGAAATCATGTTCCAATAATATTGGGTCGTCCATTTTTAGCTACCGCTAATGCTTTGATCAATGCACGGAATGGCCATATGCAACTCACTTTTGGAAACATGACTCTCGAGACCAATATTTTCAATGTCGCTAACCAAATGGGTGATGAGGATGAAATTCTCGAGGTTGATCTTATTGAAGCAGTGGTGGATGAGCACCTCGAGTAGATCATAGGAGGAGATGCACTGGAAGTGTGTTTAGTGCAAAGTGGTGCGAAAAGAGTCCTTATACTGAGTTTGAGCGTAAGGTGGAAGAGTTGGAAACTTGGTTACAAGAAGAAGCGAGTTTTGAGAAATTAAGAAATGTTGACTGGATTTCTAGGTTTGAACAATTACCTCCGAGGGAGACACCCATGATTCCCTTATCAAATAGATTTCCTAGTCTTGAGTTAAAGAAACTACCCTCGCATGTCAAATATGCTTTTCTGGGAGATAATGATACATTCCCTGTTGTTGTTTCTTCCAGTTTAAAAAAAGAGCAAGAGGGCATGTTGTTGGATGTGTTACGGAAGCATAGAAGTGCGTTTGGTTGGAGTATAGCATATTTGAAAGGTATAAGTCCATTGATTTGTACCCATAAAATCCATAGGAGGAGGTGAAGCCCTCGCGTGAGATGCAAAGGCGACTAAACCCAACCATGAAAGATGTAATAAGAACGGAAATCATCAAATTGCTAGATGCTGGGATTATCTATCCCATTTATGATAGTAAATGGGTGAGCCCAATTCAGGTCATTCCAAAAAAGTCGGGTATAACCGTGGTTGAAAACACTAAGGGAGAATTAATACCTCAACGCACCACCACCGGGCGGCGTGTTTGCATTGACTATCAAAAGCTCAATGCCGGAACCAGAAAAGACCATTTTCCCTTGCCGTTCATCGATCAAGTGATTGAACGAGTGGCGGGCCATCCTTACTACTGTTTCCTATATGGGTATTCTGGCTATAATCAGATTGAAGTGGATGTACTTGATCAAGAAAAGATGACTTTTACATGTTCGTTTGGCACGTTTGCCTACAAACGTATGCCTTTTGGGCTATGTAATGCTCCAGCCACTTTTCAAAGGTGCATGCTAAGTCTCTTTAGCGACATTATAAAAAAAGGTGTTGAGGTGTTCATGGACGATTTCAGCATTTTCGGTCCATCTTTCGACCAATGTTTAGCTAATCTTGAAAGAGTTCTATTCCGGTGTGTGGAAAAAGACTTAGTCCTCAATTGGGAAAAATGCCATTTTATGGTCACCGAGGGCGTAGCTTTAGGCCACATAGTTTCATCTAGGGGAATTGAGGTTGATCGAGCAAAAATTGAAGTAATAGCTGAGTTACCCCCACCAAATCACTTAAAGATGTGAGGTCCTTCTTAGGCCATGCTGGATTTTATAGGAGATTTATCAAAGACTTTAGCGCCATCGCTAGACCTTTGAGTAATCTTCTCATGAAGGACACTCCATTTGAATGGAATAAAGCATGCCAAGAAGCTTTTGATAAACTTAAAAGCATGCAAATTTCCGCTCCTATCATGCAAGCTCCTGACTGGTCACTCCCATTCGAGCTTATGTGTGATGCAAGTGATTACGCGATTGGGGCTGTTCTTGGACAAATAAAGGACAAGAAAGCTCATGTTATTTACTATGCTAGTAGGACATTATCTGGCCCCTAGCTTAATTACTCTGCCATGGAGAAAGAATTACTAACAGTCATTTTTGCTCTCGATAAATTCCGCTCTTACATTGTTGGGTCACCCATCATTTGCTTCACTGATCACTCAACCCTCAAATATCTTTTGACCAAGAAAGATGCCAAACCACGTCTAATAAGGTGGATCCTACTCTTACGGGAGTTTAATCTCTCGATTCAAGATAATAAAGGAGTAGAAAACGTCGTTGCTGACCATTTATCACGCCTCTCGTCCGACGTACCTATTGATCCCATTCCCATGGACGAGTATTTTTCGGATGAAAATCTATTCGCTACTTCTTCTCTCCCCTGGTTTGCGGATATAGTCAATTACCTTGTCACTAGAGTTGTTCCCTCCAATTAGAGTCCGCAAGAGAGAAGGAAGTTCATCATAGGGTCACGCATGTTCTTTTACGATGATCCGTATTTGTTTAAGTATTGTGCTGATCAAATCATTCGAAAATGTGTACCTAATGAAGAAATCGAATGGGTAATTCGATTTTGTCATACGGAAGCATGTGGAGGTCATTTTTCCAAAAATAAAACTGCTGCGAAAATCCTTCAAAGTGGTCTCTACTGGACCACAATCTTTCGGGATGTGAATAATTTTTGCAAATCATACGATAGATGCCAAAGAATGGGAGCTATTACTCGCCGTGACATGATGCCATTGACCCCAATACTAGTCTTGGAGTTGTTTGATTGTTGGGGTATTGACTTCATGGGGCCCTTTCCCCCTTCTTTTGGTTTTCTATACATCCTCGTTGCTGTAGACTACGTCTCAAAATGGGTAGAGGCCATAGCTACAAGGACGAATGACAATAAGGTGGTGATAAAATTCATTCAAGAAAACATACTTTCTCGATTCGGAGTGCCTATGGCTATAATCAGTGATAATGGTACTCATTTTTGCAATAGGCCTATGGAAAATCTAATGCGAAAGTATGGAGTTGTCCATAAAGTTGGAACAACTTACCACCTTCAATCGAATGGCCAAGCCGAGCTCGCCAATCGAGAAATCAAAAATATCTTGGAAAAGACAGTCGAACCTAATAGGAAAGACTGGTCTCTCAGGTTGAATGATGCGCTCTGGGCGTATAGAACTGCATACAAGAATCCCCTTGGGATGTCCCCATTTCGTTTTATATATGACAAGCCTTGTCATCTTCCGGTTGAAATTGAACACAAAGAGTATTGGGCTATCAAAAGGGTAAACTTTAACATGGAAAAAGCCGATGAAACACGTAAACTTAAGTTGAATGAGTTGGAAGAAATATGCAATGATGCGTATGAAAGTGCTAAAATCTCCAAAGAACGAATGAAACAAGCTCACGATAGAATCATTTGACGGAAGAAATTTCATTCGGGATAAAAAGTACTTCTCTACAACTCGAGGTTGCACTTGCTTCCCGAAAAATTGCGGTCACGATAGTCAGGTCCATTCGTTGTGAAGGAAGTATTTCCCCATGGAGCTGTTGAACTAGAGGATCAAAAAGGGGGAAACACATTCAAAGTCAACGGACATCGTCTCAAGCCATATTGGGAAGCGGAAGTCATGGAAGCCGACACAATCTGGTTGTCGGACCCCATTTATGGGGATTGACTGAAAAAGAAAAGAGAGGTCGTCGCACCCCCGAAGTGTATGGGGTGAGTGTTGTGTATAATAGTCTTAGGATGTTAGGAGTCGTAGATATGTGTCATAACCGGAGTAGGGAATCCAATACATGTCTTTGGGGTGTTTCAGGTTTCGGTGAGAATTTCGGGAGTTTTGAGGTTCAATTAAAGTAAAGGAAGCATTGGAATGGAGAAAGCAACCTAACAGTGAGAAGGAAAGAAAATCAGGGAATTTCTGGAAATTCAGCAGACCGGATCGGTCCGGCCCTGAATAAAAAGAACCGATCCGGTGCAATCGGACCGATTCGATAAAAAAAACCCGGATCGATTCGGTAATCTGCAGTGCGCCCCTTCTCGAGGTTAAAACCTCTTCATCCACACCTCATTCATTCCCCCAATCCCTTTCTCTTCCCAAAAATTTCGTCCACTCTATTTGCCCCCCATCCATTCCCCCTTCCATCATCCCAACTATAAATACCCACATACCCCACCCCATTTTATTCACACCTCCACCTCCTCTCTTCTCTATCACTTTCTGTCTACTACTTCAATACCCATGGCTGCTCCCCAGAAATATAATTCCATTGAAGTCCTGCCCGACGGCAATGGCGAATATCGTTCCCGTCGTGAGGCAAATTGGTGCCGTCGTTTTTTCAGTCCAATGCGCAAAATCCACATTGAACGTCAAGTGCTTTGGGATCAGCTGCCCAATTCTGTCACAGGCATGTTCATGTCCCGAGGCTGGTGCAAATTTTTCAATGAGCCATACGAAGCTGTATGGGAGAATGAAGTTCGTCAATTTTATGGTTCGCTCGTCCGTACCGTCGATTTCGAATCTCAAGCTTTTGTGGATTCAACACCGGTACCGTTCTTGCTTGACATTCTAGCCCAGAAACTTGAGTCTAAAAGTGTGGTCACTCCAGCCCAATTTACTTATCCAAGTCCTGATCCAGTTCTATCCAAAGTTGTTTGCATCTCTCGAATCGCGCTGGGAGCGGTTTGGACTACCGAAACCTTTCCTGTTGGTCGGTTACCCGACAAGGCACGCATCACTTTTGACATCATTTGTGCCAACATTTTGCAAACCTTAAATGATTCGGCGATGCGCCCGCATCAAGCTACTATGATGTATCATTTGTTTAACCATGCAACTCTTATCAATTTGGCCCGCACGTTGTACAATGATATCATCTTTGCGGCACTGGACAAAAAGGGTAGGGCCCCTCTTCCTTATGGTCGCCTCATTACCTCCTTTCTTAAGGATGTCGGTATCGTTCCCCCGCAAGATCTTATCAACTTTCCCAAGCCTCTTGGACAAGAATCCCGCACTCGAAGTGAAAAGCAAATCTAGCTGATCCGTGCGCGACAAGAGGACCGAGATACCTCAAGTGAGGAGGAGGCTGCTGAACATGAGGACGTTGCTGATGAAGATGTTGAGATGGAAGAAGGTGAGGAGGAAGAATATGATGAAACCGCCGATCCGAATTATGTTCCGGTAGGTACGGGTTTGACTGAGCGCGTTGTTTCTCTTGAGACGCATTAGGACGGGTTTATGACATCATACGAGAGGGACATGAGTTTGGTCCTGCGTATGCAGGCTGATTTGTACCGTCTCCAGTCGGGTCCCGAGGCCCCCCTTCCTCCATATTACTATAATCCATATGACCCTGCTGCTCCCGGATCTTCCCGTCCCCCACCCGCCCCTTAGGCAACCCCGATCCTCCGGTTAAGTTATATTACTTATGTTTGTTATCCTTTGCTTCCACAGTTGTGTTGTAAAATACAATTTTAGTATGGTAGTTGCTTGTTTTATTTATCGCACTCATTATTTCGTCATATTTCACTCTCTCGTCCATCTGATTGAGGACAATGCAAATCACTAAGTTAGGGGGGATGATAAGTGCGTATTCATAAAACTTCGCATATATATATATATATATATATATAGATATATTTTTCTTCAAAATAAATAAAATTGGAATTTAAAATTTTCAAAAATATCACCTTTATTCTATTTAAAGTCTCAAATTGTTAACAATCAATATGCACTAAGCCAAAATTGACCGAAGATGAAAATTGAAAGAAAATTGACGACTTAACGAATAAGTGTGGAGATTGATCAAACCCGGTGAGATTTCGAGCCTTTCAATTTTTATGAGTTTTTAAATCAATCCGAGTTTATGATTAACTCAAAGTTCTTTTCAGCGTTTTAATAAGTCGTTGATGATCTCAATCCTTTGTTTTGATCGGTTATGGGAAATGTAAGAAATGTTGTCTCAAAATTCGTGCTAAATATATCTCTAAACTTAATTAATCTCGAGATGCATATGGTAATGTGATTAGCAATTTGGACAAAGAAGTAGGCCATCGTTTGTTACCCAAAAATATTAGCCATAATAAGTTGTGAAAAAAAAAGAAATAAATAAAAATAAAAATTATCCCTTTGCAACCCAATTTGAGCCTAATAAAATATTTCCCTTTCGTTTGATAACCTAAAAAAGCCAATTAGCCTGGAATTGTGAAAATTGAATATTCATCAAATAAAGTCCGAAAAGTGCATAAAAAGGGCAAGAAAAGAAAAATAGCAAGAAAAAAAATGAAAATAGAAAAAGAAAGAGAAAATGAGCAAATGCTCGAAAAAGCACTAAGGGATGTCATAAGGACATTTTCCAATTCCGAACAATCCACCTATTTCCAATTTTACCCTTTACACTTTTTAACCCGAAAAGTCCTAACCGAGTCTGAATGGAGAAATTAATTACTGCATGGAGAGCCAAGATATGAAAAGATAACAAAAGAGATTAAAATGGTGTGATTAAGAGATGATGTTTCCCGTTTCCTAATAACCGTACTCCGATGATGAGATCTTTGCACCATATATTTCCTTCTTTTCAATTTTGTATGCATGAATTTGTGTCCATTATATTTACTCTTTATATCATGCATACCGAGAGAAAATAACCACAATCCGAGTGATTCGTTTGTGAGTGCATAATCAAAACGAATTTTCGGAAAGTAACGTAATGCTCAATCGGTGGAAATTTAAGGTTTAATTTCTGGATTTGCACACACACACTATGGTTTGAGACATTTGAATATGAATTTATCGCAATTATTTTTTGAAAAGTTTAAATTGTACAATTTTTAGGTATTTTGATATTTATTTGAGTCAATAAAGAATTTTGTGGGTATATTCACTGCAAACCCTCACGAGACAAAACTCGTCCTCCTAGGGTAACCTAGGGGTTCAAAGGCTTGTTGCATATGCTCAATGCAATCGCATGCCTGCGAAAGTGGAATTTTAAAGGAGTTCTCAAAAATAGAACAATGGGTAGCTTCATTTACATTGCCCGGGACGTGCAAAGTCCTAAGTTAGGGGGATTTTACCAAGCATAAATTATTCTGAATTTAGCCCCTTAAGTTAGTGATTTTGATATCTCACGCAAGGTAATTGAATCATTTTTATTCCATATCATTGCCATTGGCTATTTCTAACAAGTACCTCGAGTTTCGTGTATTTCTAATGGATTTTACAGGAATTTAGTGCAAGAAAAGAGAGAAGGAAATTGGAAGAAAGGAAAAGAACAAAGGAAGAAAAGTCAAAGGGCAAAAGTGTAAATTTATACCCAGAGTTCGGATTCGACGCCTAAAGGGAAGTTGAATATCTTGATTTCACAAGAGCATCGGAAGAAACGACACTCAAATCGGAGCTCGAGATCAAAAGTTATGGCCAGTCAAAGATGAAAGGAAAAAGTTAACATGGAAGAAAATCGGACCGATCCGGTAGATTTCGAATCGATCCGAAAAGTCCCAATTCCAGTAGACCCTGGATTGATGCCGAACCGATGATAGCAGAACCGATCCGGCGGAGTTCGAATCGATCCGGTAGAATAAAAAAAGAACCAATCTGGTGACTGAAAAACGAACCGATCCGATCCGAGGGGATCCGGATCGGTCCGGGTGTGCGAAATCCTGGCATTAATTATGAAGATCAAGAGGTGCATAGCTGGTAGAATCTTGCGCAACAAGCGATTCTAGCTGTCAAATTCGTGCTAGTTGGTGCTATAAAAGACCAAGCCCTACCTCATTCAGGGGGGAGTCGAATTAGAGAGAGAAATTCAGAAGTTAGGAAATCTTTAGTTTTCTTTGGTAGAAGCTTTCATAAACCCTAGTTTGTAAGGTTAATCAAGAAGAAGTTTTCTGGATTCAAGTCAGTTGATTCTCCTGTTGCTGAATACAAGTATAAAATTTTCATTCTCTTAGTTATTGTTTCTTTTCAATTAAATTATCAATTATTTTGCAATTGGTTACCAATGTTTGTTAAATACATAGTTTTATGTATGAGTATGAATTTGTTTTCTAAAAAATTCATGTCCAGCTAAATTCTCAAGGGTTGGGGTACATGAATTCATTCCGAGGTGAATTACCTATGTAGAAAATAGAGGGTAAATTAAATATTGATCAAATCATGTATGGAAATTATACGAACATAGCCGATCTTTTAATCTCTCTTGGCCTAGGTACTTGGGATGTTTAAGAACGCTATGAAAGTGAAATTGCCCATTCACCGCTTTGTAGGTACCTTTGATTTCATATGATGAGGCTTAGATCATTCATATATGTAATTCTTACGATTTATAAAGATTGGATTTAGTTAAGAATTTCAATTTACAGTTCTAGTATTCTATATGGTAATTTACTAAGGTTTGAGGGATTGTACTCCACCCTATTTTCTCTCATTTTCCAATCTAATTTCTTCACAATTCTTAGTGTTTTTGGTGTACATTTTATTTCATCACTAATTGGAAATTTACAACCATCAATCATCTTTTCATTTCTTTGGAGGAATCATTTCAAGATTAAATAACTAGTCCTACAAAAGTGCAAATTTTTTATCCCTGTGGATACGATCCCGACTTGTTGGATTATTACTAACGCGACAGGCTTGCACTTGAGCCTAGAGAAAACGCACTTTTGAGATAAATTCTTAGTCGCGTCAGGAGGGTAGTTTCTTCAATTCGAGGGTTGGAAATTTGTCACTGGAGGGAACCATGCGTGCCTCCCTTGGCGGTAACTCCTCGAATCGAGAAACCCAACTTACATCTCTCGCGTCCTCGTCTGACGCTCTCTCATCAATTAATTCTCTCAACTCCTCAACTTCCTTCTCGAATTCATTATACGCTCCCTCACTCTTGTGGCTCGACACTAAGAAGGTCCCTAGGGCATCTCCATAATATTTTTCCTCAAAGTACTCCTCTACGATCTCGTCGATTAAGCTCACCACGTGAAGATCATCTTCTTCCCGTATATTGGGTTATATGAAAGATGTTAGTATCTAAGGTCATATTCCCAAAGGTGAGTTGCATTTGCCCATTTCGAGTATTGATTATTGCATTAGCCTTAGCTAAGAATGGGCACCTGAGAATGATGGGAACATAATTGCTCGAAGAGAAGGAGGGCTCCGTGTTCCAAATGATAAAATCTATCGGAAAGTAGAAAGTGTCAACTTGGACGATCACGTACTCAACTACACCTCTTGGAATTTTCACGATTCGATCCGCCGATTGGAGAGTGATCTTTGTGGGCTTGAGGTTGCTCAGATCAAGTTGCCTATAGATGGCATAAGGGAGGATATTGGCACTTGCTCCCAAGTCAAGTAAGGCTTTTTCAATTTTATTTTCTCCAATGATGCAGGAAATGGTGGGTGAACTGGGATCTTTGAATTTTGGCGAGAGATCATTAATTAGAATGGAGCTCATGTTCTGTGCTAGAAATACGTTTTTCTTTACCTTCATCCTCCTCTTCACTGTTAACAAGTCCTTGATGACTTTTGCATAAGCTAGAATTTGCTTAATGGCATCGAGGAAAGGTAAATTTAACTTTACTTGCTTTAGCACGTCTAGTACTTCATCACGAGGATTCCTTTGTGGGAAGAAACTAGTCTTTGAGGGAACAGATCCGCGGAGGGTGGTTTCACTACTACCTCGGGCTCACTAGTGTCTTCTTTATCACTCTCTTTCAAGGAGACATCTTCGGCCTCTTTCGTGTCTGGAAAAATCTCCTTATCTTTAGTTGCGTCGTGTGAATGAGGTGACATTGCTCCTGATGTTCTGTAGAGGTGGAGATAGCACTAGTTTAACCTTGGGGAGGTCTTTGGCCCTGGGCAGGAAACTTTCCCTTCTCTTGGATACTCAACGATGATTGCATATTTAAAATAGTCACATTTATATCGTTGATCATGTGCTCATGTCTAGTAGTGGTTGCATTCTGGGCAGTGATAAATTGGTTTATTGTATCCTCGAGATTTCTTCGCGGTGGAGTGATATATGGCCCTGGAGGTGGTGGTGCTTGCACATGTCCCTGCATGTAAGGAGCTTATTAAAAGTGTGATGGTAGGGGAGGTGCAACATGTGAATTAGGATTCATCGCAGCATTTTTTTACCATAGCTAAAATCGGGATGGTTTTTCCATGAAGGGTTGTAAGAATTCCCATGTGTTGCACCGAAATTACCCATAAATCCTCCTACACCACTCACTTGCTCTTGAAGCATAACTTTGTAGGCGGGTATCATCGGGCATTCTTCTGTTGAATGGCTTACCTCACAAATATCACACACCCTCTCAATGGGATTCGGGATGGAGCCAGTTCGTCCTCTTGCACATATCTCAAGTACCTCTCACATTCCTTTCTCAAGTTGATCGAGTAGGATAGCCGTCATAGTATCCTTTTCAATGTGAAATAGGTCGGATGTCGATGGAGTGGTGGTCGTTTGGCGTGTTTGATTATGAGCACTAGGGTCATATGTATCCCATTCTTGGGTAGTCTCGGCGACATACCGCAGGTGAAGCTCAGCATCGTTGACGTCTACGTCGACAAAGGGACCATCACACATGGTTTCAACGAGTTGTTTGGAATTTATATTCAACCCATTATGGAAGAAGAAATGATTTGCAATTTATCAAACCCATGATGAGGGCACAAAGTGATTAACTCGTTAACACGCTCGTAACATCGATCAAACAACTCATTTTTTTATTGTCGGAAGGTTTGAATTTGAGCCTTGATTGGGGGAAAGAATTTCTTGACGAATTTAGATTGCAAGTCGTTCCATGATGCAATCGAGTTTGGAGGTAAAGACCATAACCAGGTCTTAGCCTTGTCCTTTAGCGAGAATGGAAAGAGTTTGAGGC
Source organism: Sambucus nigra (assembly GCA_949130495.1). Classification (NCBI taxonomy): domain Eukaryota; kingdom Viridiplantae; phylum Streptophyta; class Magnoliopsida; order Dipsacales; family Adoxaceae; genus Sambucus; species Sambucus nigra. The sequence goes on along the minus strand of OX422208.1, from coordinate 352,165,501 downwards.
GTATCACATCTTTTGTGCAAGTTTGATCACTGAGGGCATCGCATGCCTCCTCAAATTCCCGGATGTGGAGATATGGATTTTCTGATTCCATTTCATGGTAGTTAGGAAGTATCTGGATCATCCCATTCCTAAAGCGAAATTACCCTGCATTATACAGGAGTAAAATACATCCCGGAGTGACAGTTCACTTGGGATATAAGATTTCTCTCAAAGGGCGGTACGGGACCTCTTCCTCACCTGCAGCTACACTAGCGTGTTGTGACATGGCTCACTCACTTGATGACTTTGTATCCTCACTTGGTATGCTCGCAGCGTGCTCTGTGGTGTGTCCTAAGAGGGATATCGGAGTGTTACTTGCAATTGAGTGTGGAGGTGTGGGAGGTGGAACCCAGAATTGTGGAACATTTAGAGTGTGAGGGTTATCGGGGTCGTACTCAACTATCGGGTTTTCGTGAAGGCCGATTGGAGTATTTGGGGGATTTAGAGTGAGTTCAGGATTTTCAATTAACAGGCTTTTGAGAGATGAAGTTGTGACACCCCGTCTAATTAAATACCGGGCGATCACTCCTATATCAAATTAAAATAGGAGTCTCATATGGTTCATTCTTATCATCACTGTCGAAAACCAATTTAATTACTAATATCCTATTAGGCCGGCATCAAAATTTAATTAACTAATTTTTTAAACCAAAACCATTCAACTAAAAAAATTACAATAGTTTATATGCAGCAACTGAAATAAAATAAAATAAAATAACCGAACACTCGGTACAATAATACAACCAAATCGAATGCCGCACTAAAAGACGATAAAAGAATAAATGAATACAGTTGGGCCATAAGCCCGAATGTTTCTACAATACCTCCTATCTAGATCTCAATGATAGAAGCGTCTAATATAAACCTGCTTGCATCCTCAGCTGCTGCAACAACGTCTGACTCGAAAGAATCATCATCCAGGCGTCCTTGTGTCTGGACACACACACACACACACACACACACACACACACACACACGCACACACACACACATATATATATATATATATATCAAGAGGAAAAAATAGAGAAACCGGTCAGAGCCCGAGTTTTAAAAACATTTTAGGAAGTGCTTAAAATCCATATTTTAAAATATGTTATTTCTCATATTTAAACTGGTATCTCTCTCACATGAGATACACCTCACCCATCTTCTAACAGTGCACAACTATCTCATACCTTTTTAAACAACCTAGTTAAGCTAACCTGCCTAACTAATGTAATTATCCATCTTTTAATAATCCTTATCAATTTGAGTACAAAGAACTAAACTTCTCCCCATTCCCAACATTACGTTACGTTCCTGTGTGGGGTGTCTCGCGAAGCGAAATCCATATAAGGAACCCCCCTGATACACTACTACGTGACAATGTTGATCATCGGGATCCATTAGGCCTTCAGTACATAACATATTTATACCATCTTATATTTATTAATAGTTGTCATTAGAACCTAAGATTCATATTCATATAAATCCGGATATTCATTTACCGAAAGTAATATCACACTTAATTCATTATTTTCACTTTATACAAGGTTAGGTTATATGATATCTCATCTCATATATATAAACAATATATTATACGCAACAAGTATATTAATTGTCCACCGAATTTTAATATAAGTGGCTTAGTCATTCTCATTTACTAAGCATCCGTGGATTATCTCAAGTACACATATATGTTAATCACAATACATATATCCATATCCGGCACCCATAGGCTTAACAGCGGTGCACACATACTCTGCTATCCAATCCAAGTACATCTTGTACTAAAGCATCACATGTTCCACATCGCTCAGGAACTGTATCAATATAAATCACACATATTGGAGGCGAACATAGTTCACGTACCTATGGGTCACGCACATGCCTACGCTCCCGTAGGCAGCAGACGTATCAACTCATAAATAAGCCTTTCATAGTCCTATATTCTTGAGGTACCAAATCTAAAATCCACCTGAAGGCAACATAGGATAAGATTATCCTCTTTCGAACGCCAACCTCCCGTGATAGCAAGTATGGTAGGTATGTCATACACATAATAAATAATCATATATGTAAACATTCTCCTACATAAATATATCATCAATTAGGTATTCACACAACCATATTATAAAGATAGGTATTTATCTCACATGTACATAATTTTCCATAGGTAATTTTTTAACCCATGTATATAATAACATCAAGGCATACGCACCACCCATATAATAATCCCCTACGGAGTATATTTATATCTCGACTATCCTACGCATTTATCAATTTTTGAATAATCCCCAATATTATATTTTCAAGCTTTTCTCACCGCACAATGATAATATCAACAACCCCGATATATTCATTGGTCTCATAATATATATACTTTAACGAATATATATTATTTATATCTCTTATCAATATACTACGGCTATAATTTCCAAACTCTTTTGAGGATAGCCAATAACCTCAAATATTTCCATTCATAATAATATAAGCAATCACACCCTTAAAATATTATCCCCAATACGTACTCTTTTATTTTTTTATTCAAATCACACCTAAATGCCCCTTTAAGTATCATTCCTCACGAATACCCATATTTGGGTAAATCTTGGATTTTACTTTCAACTAACCCAAAGTACACGCGTTACTAAAAAAATATTTAGAAGTCCCCACACTATTTTTAGGAACCCCAAATAATTATCTCCAAACAATTTTAGCATTTATTTTCTAATTTTTGGTTTGATTTCCGAGTTAATGATCAACCCCAGAACTGCTTTCTTAGAAAAATTATAACAAATTAAAAAAAAAATCAGAAAAATACGCGATTGGTGCCTACGCGGCCATAACGAAAATATCTACAACTTTCATGTTTTAACCAAGAGCCGAATCGGCACTCTTCCTATCCGTAATAGCTCAGAAGTGACGTTGGTCACTATTCACCTTCTTCTCCAAAAATCCAAACCTCCATTAAAGCACCTCCAAGCTTTTATCTCCTCTCTCATCATCAACCAACCTCAAACAACCATAAATACATATATAGAAATGGTTCTAATCATCCTAGCACCCATTTTCAATATTTAATTTTAATAAATTCCAAGTTTCTCAAATCGGGTATTAATCGAGTTATATCCGTTTTAATCTTCCGAAAACCCGTTTGATCCACGAAATTTCAACCCCAAAATCTGTAGTTTTATACCAACTACAATATGAGAAATAAATACACTAAATCATAAAGCAAGTTAAACACTTGCCTCGTGGATTAAATCCGATGACCCCGAGTCGAATCCCTCGAATTTTGGCCCGGAATTCCTTGTTCTTCCTTCTTCTCTTCTCTTCTTCTTCTCTCCCTTCTCTCTTCTCTTTCTCTCTCTTAGGGAATATTTTGGGACTTAAATGAGGGCTGCTACTTATTAAACCTGAAATTGGATATATACCCAATTGTTAAATGACTCGTGTACTCATTTACGAGAACCTACTAGTCCAAAAATGTCCGGAACCCAAATACTACCCCCGGGTACTCTATTTTGACTATCTTGGCCCTTTCGAACCTAATAGCGGAGTCAAAATATCCATCCGAGTCATTTAACTAAAATTTACTATTTTGACCCAACACGTTCAATATGCGTGTCTTCCAATTTAAAATACTTTTCTTTGTCGCTTTACCCAACTACGACATGTAATAAAAATAATTTACTCATATACTTAGTCTCGAAATATAATCCACTTAAATATTAATCTGTCACTCGAAAACTAATATTTACTATTCACTTTATAATATTGAATTTATTTAATTTCACTCATTAATTCCAGAATTACTATTCACAATAATTCTTCAAATTACATCCACAGTGTAATTTAAATATCTTTAAAAGTACGGGGTATTACATACTTCCCCCCTTACAACAGAATTGTGTCCTCGAAATTCATATATAGCCTGTTCCACTACTCTAAGATCGGTATATACATTACGTCCTAGTTTAATCAAATTTAGATATAGCCTAACACAATGGTATCCCACTATATTCCACCAATCTCAAGGCGTATATATATATATATTCTCATCATTGCTATTCATATATATACTATTCCCGCACTCCCGGGTTAACACGCATTGGCGCACTTAATAATAATATCACATAATAGGCATACAAACATCCTATTAAGATTCATAGGCATATTCACAACCTAATCATACACTTTTCATACGTATTTTATTCTCATCGCTACGTATTGTATAAATATTCAGATTATTATCTCTCTCGTAATCTCCAAGGTACATTCCCTATACCGAATAATTAAAGTATTAACTCTCACATACTCTTCCGGAATTTGGTACTACATACACTCCTCCTTTCCTTGGAGTATGCTAACCATGCAGTCACGCGCAAGACACTCTTCAATACTCGTTTGAGTAAGACTCCGCTCTACTTTCTCACAACAATTTGGTATCCTTTTCATTAAGAGGTATCTTTTAAATGACTTTCTACAGCCTTTCAACCCATCTCAGTTGTGCTAGCTCTTGTTGCACATAAATGCTTGAATTATCGTCATTCTCACATGATATTCAATACGTCATACCATTTAACCTTTCTTACAGTTGTCACTCAGGCATATATTATACACATTTATTTTTACGTCCTTCTATCTCAGACATTTTTGGAATTAACTAACCAGGGTACCCATACCCCCTATCATTCGTGCATATATGCACCACCATTGTAAATGTTTTGATATATTAAACTTACTCTAAATAATGGGCATCATTTCATCGGCCTGGTACTAACACCTGGGTTTCCCTTAACCCGAATAATTCGAAATTTAATTCTCCCAATACTTGGAAATTCAATCCTTCTCAAGATTATCTCATCGATCTTCTTGTAATTAACTCACAATAGCCTTCCTATATCAGTGTCGATAGTCTTATTGCCCTTACTTCGTGGTAGTCCTAAGATTAAGATGTTTCTAACACACGTAATATGAGTACTATTCTAACTATATCCTTAGTGCCCAAGACTTCTCTCGACCTTCGAAATTTGCTTGGTTTTGTGTGTGGGACGTCTCGCAAAGCGAAATCCAAACAAGGAACTTTCCCGATACACTACTCCCTCGCTTCGTCGGTCATCGAGATATAGCGGTCTAAGGGACACCAGCGGGACGTTCTAAATCCTAACTCGTTAACCTACTAATGTACTTCTACCACTATATCCTTCCATCTTGTCCAAATGGAAAGTCCAACTAATTAGGGCACCTACTCTCTGCAAAAGCATTATGAACATCATACCCAAAATGTATTTCCTCTGAATTTTCCTTATATTCAAAATCTAGCTATAAGTCTCAAATTAATTTCCTTTATCTTACCTCACCCACATACTTGCGGTGAGAGGAAAATTTTAGTGCTTCTTCATAGCACTTATATCTCTATATAATTATATAGTCATCAAATGGTTCTCACTCTATAGTGTTTCCTCGACACTAGGTGACTTATTGTCAAAACTCACATCCTTGCATTTTATAACATCTGTCCACTCCCGACGTCATTAAGGTTCATATGTGGAGTGTCTTGTTAGCTTTAAATATGCAACCAGGATAATCCCATCCCATCTACCAACAAAATATGGTCAGAACTCTTATGTCAAGGATCCATAATGAAATAGCGTTGCCAAAGCCGTTTATGAAAATAAACTATTTAAGCAACTCCGAAAGTTTTTTGAAGAAACTCTTTACTTAAATCAAAACGATTTTGAACACAAGATGTGTTAACAAAAGTATGTACGAGATAGGGACAAGATTTGATAACAAGTTTTAGTAAACAGTTTAAAATGTTTTAAACTCAGCACACTATTAGAAAGGGATGAGAAGATGTAGAAATATTGATACTCAGATTTTTAACGTGGTAAAACCTCAACCTTGAGGAAACATCCACGACTCCCTCTACGGAGTAAAACAAAAACAATCACTAAAACAAATATATGAGTTACAACCTATTTAACTAACATGCACACAAAAACAAATCTATACAAGTTCAGGATTGTACCCTCTGGCGTCCTTAACTTTTCTGCAGATCTTGTTTGTTGATGTAGTTGTCTCAGTTTGTCAACTCTTCTTTGTTCCAGCACTTTACGTCGACTTATTGTTCACCAAATCTTATAGCCAACACTTTCAGTGTTCGTAGTGTGAAGATGTTTGTGAATGGTGTTCTAAAACACATGCATGCACACACACACACTTATTAGTTACAGACGATCCTAACAAATCACATATAAAGTCTATATGCAGTGTATTTGTTATTTTTCTTTCTTACAAAACCAAGAACCTTTTCGACCTTTCAAACTAACCCAGATTCCACGGAGATCTTGCTTAAGAAATCGGTCAAGACCTTTCTCAATCAGTTTTGAAAATATTATGAAGATTGAGAACCCTCCAAGTGCGAATCCCACTAGGTCAGGTTAGGTTTTGTAAAAACAGAAATAGAAAAACATCTATTGTTGATCTTTGAAGAAGAAAAATGTTTTAACAGAAAACAATCAACAACGAAATTCTCAAGATGAGAAATAAATGCAACTAAGTGTTCTGTGACATGAAAAACTTCAGATCTATGATTTCTATTGAAAAAGAAACAAGATCTGAGTCTATGTCTAAGTTGGAAATAAGATTTATGAACACAAGGATTTCAGCAACCCAAGATCTCTTAACCAGAACTCTCATAAACCTAAGAAAACACTAAGGATGGTGTTTTTGGTTATGGTGGTTTTTCTTGAGAGGTAAGTAGATTGGGCTTGAGAAGTGTTTGGACGAAGTTAGGATTTCTAACTAGGTTTTGGTTTCTCTCTCTAACTTCTCTCTTCTCTCTTCTCTCTCTTCTCTCTCTCTCTTCTCTCTCTTTCCTGAGACTTTTCAAAATGGCAAAAGCTTTCGAAGGCTGAGATGAAGGGTCTTTAAATAGGAAGAGAGGAAGATTCCAGAGCATCGTTCAAAAACAATGGCTGAGATTGAGTCAAGCTCCTTTGACTGCAATCCAAGGGCTCACAACAGGCGGTGGATTAAACAGGCTATGATTGGCTTAAGGGATTACACGGGGATCCACTCAAAAGACATGCAGGCCATCGATAAGGATAGATCCAAGGGCTGTAAGCGTGCGATGGTTTGTCTCAGTAAAGAAACACAGTTTGGTCCAATCAGAAGACAGCAGGTGTTGGCCTGTGAACGAAGGTAAACGCGCGTTCCAAAATAATTACAAAGCCAACCCTAAAGTCTCTAGCGCTTTCGGTTTCTACCCAGAGTAACTTTAGGCCAATAAACACAACAATCCATATTTATATAATAACCCCAAGACTTTTTAAATCAAATTTTAATTAAATAAAACCTTGTTTAAAATATGTTTTAAATTCCCAAAAAATTATTAAAAGTCAAATTGAGGGATTTAAACACACTCACAACATTAAAACACATAGGGGTTGCAATATGATATGCAAGAATCAAATTCTAAGTGTGTGAGTGATGGCTATAGTCTTAGGATCATTACATGATAGATAGAAGAAGAAGCAACCCAATCTCTGAAGCTCTTTGGTTTCTAGGATAGACACTATTTTGTCACAATTTCCAAACTAGATGAGCTCTTATACAGTCTAGACTCAAATGAGTCAAAAGTATAAGGGCTTCAATCTCCCCCTTTGGAAATATGAGACAAAATCTCCTTTGAGTCATCTCAACTCGTAGGGCGACAATCAAAAAAGAAAAGCTTATTCCTATAAAGGTTCTATCAACCCAAATCCTAGAAAGCAAAAATTACATAACTCAACTATATACAGTTTAACATCCTATTATTACAATGAAGAATGACTGTACAAGAAGAATACCTGCAAAAAATTACTAAGATCAAGCTTTTTAGTATATGCAGTAGACTCAAATTTCTCCCCCATTTTGTCTCAAATGGACAAAGGGAAGGAACTTGGCAAATATAACAAGTATTTACTCAACACAAATCATACCAATAGATTTACGTAAAGAAATGAATCTATTATAATCAAGAGGTTTGGTAAATAAATCTGCAAGTTGTAGATCAGTAGAAAGATAATTGATTTCTAATTCCTTGGTTTCAACTAATTCACGAATAAAATGATGTCTTATTTTAATGTGCTTAGTTCGCGAGTGTTGAACTGGGTTCTTAGAAATGTTAATCGCACTTTGATTATCACAATAGAGATGAAGTGTGGGTTCTAGAATACCATAATCACTTAACATTTGTTTAAGCCATAACAATTGGGCACAACAGCTACCGGCGGCTATGTATTCAGATTCAGCAGTCGAGAGAGATGTGCAGTTCTGTTTTTTACTACTCCATCCTACCAAGTTATTACCAATATAACAACATGCGCCTGAAGTGCTTTTACTATCATCAGTACACCCAACCCAATCAGCATCAGTGTACCCAATAATAGTGCTAGGTGTGTCATTCGTGTACCAAATTCCTAAATTTAGAGTGCCTTTAACATATTTAATTATGCGTTTGACAGAGTTCAAATGGCTCTCTTTGGGGTTGTTTTGATAACGCGCACAAACACAAACAACATACATGATATCAGGACGCGAGGCAGTCAGATAGAGTAATGTGCCAATCATACTACGATATAAGGTAGAGTCTACAAATTTTCCATTTTCATCTTTAGATAATTTTTCTGTAGTACTCATAGGCGTTTTAGTACTTTTAGCACTCTCGAGGCCAAATTTTTTAACTATCTCTAATGCGTACTTCGTCTGCGAAAGAAACAAGCCATCTGGTTGTTGTTTGACTTGGAGACCTAGGAAGAACTGTAACTCCCCCATAAGGGACATCTGAAATTCCTTACTCATAATTTCAGCAAAAGATTTTACTTCTGAGGTAGAAGTGGATCCAAATATGATATCGTCTACATAGACTTGAGCGATAGTAATGTGTTTGCCAAAATGTTTGACAAATAAGGTTTGGTCATTTCCACCTCTTTTGAAACCTTTGTCCAACAGAAAACTGGACAGCCGCTCATACCAGGCTCTAGGAGCTTGCTTAAGACCATATAAAGCCTTTTTCAACCGAAATACATGATTAGGATAATTAGGGTCAATGAACCCTTTAGGTTGTTCTACATAGGTTTCCTCGGCAAGTATTCCATTAAGGAACGCAGATTTAACATCCATTTGATATAATGTAAAATGCATGTGACAAGCTATAGCAAGAAGCAGACGAACTGATTCTAAACGAGTAACAGGAGCAAACGTCTCATTAAAATCAAGTCCTTCTATTTGGGAGTAACCTTGAGCAACTAGTCTAGCTTTATTTCTAATTATCATCCCATTTTCATCAGTTTTATTTTTGAAAATCCAACGAGTACCAATAACCTTTTTGTGATCAGGACGTGGAACAAGAAACCAAACATCATGAATGACAAATTGTAAAAGTTCATCCTGCATAGCAGAAATCTAGTGAGAGTCATTCAATGCCTCATTTACATTCTTTGGTTCCAAGAGAGAAACAAAGCAAGCATAGAGAGCATAATTTCTAAGTTGGGATCTTGTACGTACTGGTTCACCAGGGTTACCAACTATGTTGTTTATGGGATGATCTTTAGAAACCCAGTTAGGTACTTCAGGTGACTCAATAGGTAATGAATTATCTATTTCAGAAGAGTCATTTTCTAAAATATTTGACGATTCTTCTTCTATAGTTAATTCACTAGTCTTGCTTTCTACAGTAGTGTCACTAACAATTACATTTATGGATTCCATTAAGGTCTTAGTGCGAAGATTATACACTCGATAAGCTCTACTGTTAGGTGAATAACCTAAGAATATGGCTTTATCTCCTCTACTCTCAAATTTAGATAAGTGTTCCCTATCTTTGCAAACATAGCAGGTACTACCAAAGGTTCTAAGGTACTCAAGATTAGGCTTTTTATTGTACCAAAGTTCATAAGAGGTTTGTTTCGAATTCTTTCTAAGATAGACCCTATTAATAAGATGGCAGGCTGTACGAATAGATTCTACCCAAAAATACTTAGGTAAGTTCTTAGCATGGAGCATGACACGTGCCATCTCTTGAAGAGTTCGATTCTTTCTCTCAGCTATTCCATTTTGTTGAGGGGTCTTAGGAGCACTGAACTCATGTTTGTAACCATTATAGTCACAATATTCTACAATACCAGTGTCTTTGAATTCACCACCTCTATCACTTCGGATTCTATTCACTTGAGTGTCTTTTTCATTCTCAATCCGTAAGAGAATCTTTAAAAAAGTTTGAAAGGTATCGGATTTTTGTTTTAAGAAAGTTACCCAAGTGAATCTGGTGAAGTCATCAACCATAACTAGAATATAACTGTGTCCACAAAGACTAACAGTTTGAGAAGGACCCATTAGGTCCATATGGATGAGTTCTAAGGGATTAGAGGTAAGGATATCTTTAACCCTTTTATGAGGTGCTTTAACAATCTTTCCTTCTTGACAGGGACCACAGACAATGTTATGAATAGGTTTAATCTTTGGTATTCCTCTAACTATCTGTTGAGAAGACAATTTACTCAAATTTTCATAATTAATGTGACCCATTCTGTTATGCCATATCTCGTTGTCATCCATTCTGGCAACACTACAGATTTCAGAACTAGACATGACAGTATAACAATTGTCAGGGGTCCTGAATCCTGTAATTAAGCATTCTCCCTTTTCATTTAAAATCTTGCAATTGTTCTTTGAAAAGGTAACAGTGTAATTTGAGTCACAGAATTGTGAAATGCTAAGTATATTAGCCTTAAGACCTTTAACTAAGAGAACATTTTCAAGAAGAGGAAGTCCTTTTTCTTTAAGGGTTCCTTTGCCTATGATCTGGGATGATATACCATCACCAAAAATAACTTTTCCACCATCAAAATGGGTTTTATTTAAAAGTTTTGTATCATCACCTGTCATATGCTTGGAACATCCAGAATCCAAGTACCATCCAGAAGATGTAAGTTCAGCTTTTAGAGCAGAAACAACAATGTTACACTTCATCTGGGGTGCTAGATCATCTTTTCTAACCCAAATTGCCCTGGTTTTTAGTTTGCGCTTGTTTGCTCTTATTTGATAAAATTTGCGAGCATTAGATTTTTGTTGAAAAACATTCTGCGCATGATTTTGAGTAAATTTGAATTCCTGAGCATTTGATTTAGAAAAGGTTCTAGTAATCCTTCTAGTAAATGTCCTTTTAGGTTTAGTCCTTCTATTCCTATAGTTAGAGTTTTTGTCTGGTGGCCTGGGAAGGACATAATTGTTACGACTCCTCCTAGAATAGTTAAAGTTATGATACATAGGAGTGTTGTAGATAGGTTTAATCAGTCTCCTAGCATAGCAATTATCGAAAGAGTGACCATATATATCACAATAGGAGCAATAAAGATTGCTCAGAATAGGGTTTTCCTTAGGAAAGTCTCTAAACAAAGGTTTTGAGATTTTTTGAGGCTGAATTTTATTCCTAGGTAGCACAGATTTGAAAGCAGGTTCACTTTTCCTAATAGGGGGGCAGACATATTTTCCCTTTGGTAAACTTTCAAGCTTAGAGCAACTTGCATCTTCAGTGTTGGTGTTTTGATGGTCAAACTTAGTTTTTAGAGAATGAAAGTCTGGACATGTTTCAATAGGTCTTTTGCCTCCTGACACAAACTTGATAGGTTCAACATGTTTAGTTTGTGTCTTCAAATTGGGGCAAAACCCTATTCCAGTTCTATCATCAGAATTGGTTTTAGATTCAGCAACGAATTCCTCAAAACATTTAGAATTGTTTTCAAATTTGATAAATTTTTTGAAAACAGTTGCTGTCTTTTCTTTTGTTTGTTCCAATTCTAATAATGTCCCTTTATATTTTTTCTCCAGAATTTCATTAGCTTCAGTCAAAGTTTTCAGTTTTTCATCAAACACTTTAACTTCACTGTCATGAGACATGCATTGTGTAGTATACTCTTCAGCATTCAGTTTTACCATTAGGCTTAGATCCTCTAGCTTTTTGGTAAGATCTTTAACAATATTTTCTAGTCTAGTGCTTTTCTTAAGAGTTTTAGTATATAGAGTGTGGATGTCTGGGAGATCATCATTGTCAGAGTCACTAAGTGAAGTGTGTGAAGTGACCCCTAAGGTTTCATTTCTTAAACTCACGCACCCATTGACATCAGCAGTATCGATTTCCCTTTGACTCACACACCCCGAGGAAGAGGTATTAATGTTCTCAGTAAGTAAAGCATCTAAACCAGTTAAAGTATGATTCAAAGCAACAGAACTAGAATTACTAAACTCATCCTCACTATCAAGCATAGGCATATCATCATTGTATATGATTTTGGCAAAGAAGGCTAAACAAGGATCAAAACCATCAGATGTCTCAAGTTCCTCATTTTCAGAATCACTTGAGTCATCCCAGGTTTTGCAGATATTGGCTCTAGAGTGTTTGTTTTGGGCATTTAAATTAACTCTACAGTCTTGAGCAATGTGTCCTAGTTTACCACATCTATAGCATTCAGTCTTCTTGAGGTCTCTGTGAGGTCTTGTGTTGTCCTTGTTCTGTTTGTCATGAGGTTTCTCATGAGGTTTGTGATTTGAAGGAGTGGTATAATTAGACTTGCCCTGTCTATTTGCAACACTGTTTCTAAATTTAACAATTTTCTTAAATTGTTTTGTCATTAGGGCAATCTGATTATCTAGACTTTCTAAGTCACAGTCCTCATCAGAATCATTACTAGAGGTGTTTAACTCAGGCTTAATCATCTTAGAGGTAAAGCTAAGATTGGAATTGGTATGTTTCCTATTAGTGTGGGTCAATTGTTTCTTAAACTCCAATTCCATTTCCACAGTTCTTAATTTACTACTGAGTAATTCAGGAGTGAGATTTACATCACACATCTCCTCAATAGCATATCTTTTATTGTCAAATTTCTGTGGCAATGATCTCAGAATTTTAGAGACAATTTCTTGTCTATCATAAGTTATACCATTGGCATGAAGTTTAGTGACAATATCAGTAAGGTTCATATAGAAATCATCGAAAGACTCAGATTCAGACATGATTAAGGTATTATACTGTTGGATTAACATCTGAGTCTTAGCAGCTTTTACCCTAGAGTCTCCTTCATGTGCAGTAATCAAGGTATCCCATGCTTCCTTGGAAGTGGTACAGGATGAGATTCTCTTGAACTCATGTTCGTTAATAGACATAAATATAGCGTTCTTGCCTTTGTTATTATTTCGAGAAACCTGTTTCTCTTCTTGAGTAAACTCACTCAATATTTTCTTAATCCTTTCATTGCTTCCATCAGTGGCTGGTTTAGTTGGATAAAAGTATCCGTTTTCAATGATATCCCAGACATCATCTCCCAGAGTGCATTGAATGAAAGCAATCATTCTTACTTTCCAGTAAGAGAAATTGGTTCCATCAAAGACTGGAGGTCTGGTCAAGTTACCATATCTTTCGTTTTTCTCGTCCATAATGATTTTGAGAAAACAGTTTCAGAAACTCAGGATCTTTTTGAAAAAGGTTCACCAAAAGCTCTGATACCAATTGAAATAGCGTTGCCAAAGCCGTTTATGAAAATAAACTATTTAAGCAACTCCGAAAGTTTTTTGAAGAAACTCTTTACTTAAATCAAAACGATTTTGAACACAAGATGTGTTAACAAAAGTATGTACGAGATAGGGACAAGATTTGATAACAAGTTTTAGTAAACAGTTTAAAATGTTTTAAACTCAGCACACTATTAGAAAGGGATGAGAAGATGTAGAAATATTGATACTCAGATTTTTAACGTGGTAAAACCTCAACCTTGAGGAAACATCCACGACTCCCTCTACGGAGTAAAACAAAAACAATCACTAAAACAAATATATGAGTTACAACCTATTTAACTAACATGCACACAAAAACAAATCTATACAAGTTCAGGATTGTACCCTCTGGCGTCCTTAACTTTTCTGCAGATCTTGTTTGTTGATGTAGTTGTCTCAGTTTGTCAACTCTTCTTTGTTCCAGCACTTTACGTCGACTTATTGTTCACCAAATCTTATAGCCAACACTTTCAGTGTTCGTAGTGTGAAGATGTTTGTGAATGGTGTTCTAAAACACATGCATGCACACACACACACTTATTAGTTACAGACGATCCTAACAAATCACATATAAAGTCTATATGCAGTGTATTTGTTATTTTTCTTTCTTACAAAACCAAGAACCTTTTCGACCTTTCAAACTAACCCAGATTCCACGGAGATCTTGCTTAAGAAATCGGTCAAGACCTTTCTCAATCAGTTTTGAAAATATTATGAAGATTGAGAACCCTCCAAGTGCGAATCCCACTAGGTCAGGTTAGGTTTTGTAAAAACAGAAATAGAAAAACATCTATTGTTGATCTTTGAAGAAGAAAAATGTTTTAACAGAAAACAATCAACAACGAAATTCTCAAGATGAGAAATAAATGCAACTAAGTGTTCTGTGACATGAAAAACTTCAGATCTATGATTTCTATTGAAAAAGAAACAAGATCTGAGTCTATGTCTAAGTTGGAAATAAGATTTATGAACACAAGGATTTCAGCAACCCAAGATCTCTTAACCAGAACTCTCATAAACCTAAGAAAACACTAAGGATGGTGTTTTTGGTTATGGTGGTTTTTCTTGAGAGGTAAGTAGATTGGGCTTGAGAAGTGTTTGGACGAAGTTAGGATTTCTAACTAGGTTTTGGTTTCTCTCTCTAACTTCTCTCTTCTCTCTCTTCTCTCTCTCTCTTCTCTCTCTTTCCTGAGACTTTTCAAAATGGCAAAAGCTTTCGAAGGCTGAGATGAAGGGTCTTTAAATAGGAAGAGAGGAAGATTCCAGAGCATCGTTCAAAAACAATGGCTGAGATTGAGTCAAGCTCCTTTGACTGCAATCCAAGGGCTCACAACAGGCGGTGGATTAAACAGGCTATGATTGGCTTAAGGGATTACACGGGGATCCACTCAAAAGACATGCAGGCCATCGATAAGGATAGATCCAAGGGCTGTAAGCGTGCGATGGTTTGTCTCAGTAAAGAAACACAGTTTGGTCCAATCAGAAGACAGCAGGTGTTGGCCTGTGAACGAAGGAAAACGCGCGTCCCAAAATAATTACAAAGCCAACCCTAAAGTCTCTAGCGCTTTCGGTTTCTACCCAGAGTAACTTTAGGCCAATAAACACAACAATCCATATTTATATAATAACCCCAAGACTTTTTAAATCAAATTTTAATTAAATAAAACCTTGTTTAAAATATGTTTTAAATTCCCAAAAAATTATTAAAAATCAAATTGAGGGATTTAAACACACTCACAACATTAAAACACATAGGGGTGCAATATGATATGCAAGAATCAAATTCTAAGTGTGTGAGTGATGGCTATAGTCTTAGGATCATTACATGATAGATAGAAGAAGAAGCAACCCAATCTCTGAAGCTCTTTGGTTTCTAGGATAGACACTATTTTGTCACAATTTCCAAACTAGATGAGCTCTTATACAGTCTAGACTCGAATGAGTCAAAAGTATAAGGGCTTCACATAACACAAGCGCTTGCACTAACACTAAGTTCCTCGCGTGAACAACAACAAGCTTAAACTCCCAGCTTAACTATAAATCCTGCATACCTTAAATTATATCTATAAGGTCCCCATGCAATCCAATCATGGTAATGAAACATATCCTCATCGAAGTTCCATCTAAACATATAATAAAGGCGAGCTCATCCAGAATTTATCTCGCATTCCATTCTTTATTATATCCGTGTATATATGTTTCACATATCATATAAATATATATATATATATATATATATATATACATCAAGTATATCCATACTTATATACCATACACTATATAAGTATAATAACCATCCCTCATAGCTATAACTCAATGGATGCAGTCTCTCAATGCTATCATCTTCCAGGGAATTAATTACACATCATCCTGGATACCAGTGGCCGGACTATCACACCGACTCGATAAAAACTATATCATATAAGTATACCAATCACACACATATATATTTAACATATCACATATATATGTCTGAATATCCTCATATATATATATATATTGTTCGAGTAATCGTGCATATTCTTCGCTCACCCATAAATTTTAAGTTACTCGACATTCGTACAGGCTTAACACTCAAATAAGCCTACGAGAAGTTCGGAACTAAAATCGGGCCTTAAGAGTCATTCTGGAATCTCGTTAGAAGACCCAAAATTATTGTTCGAACAAGCTCGTTCGAACAATATTTCATTTGAACGACATTTCCAACATCGAACGAACTACCCACTAGAACCTCGTTAGAATTCTCGTTAGAAGTCTCGTTCGAACGACCTGGGCAGACTTCTAACGAGATTTCTGCAGATGCACAGTTCATCTTCCAAATTCGTTTTTCCCATTTTTCCTTCTCCAAATTCAATCCATAAACATTCCAACCCAAATATAAGGTTCCCAAACTACTCTAATTCACCCTAGAACACTTCTTATCATAGTTTAGGGATTAAATCCTTTCAATCTCCAAGTAAATCCAACAAATCCATAAATTTTTCCATGAGTTATATTAACATAAACCCAAAATTTTCTTCATCTATAATAACTCCATTTTTATTTCGTTATTAACATCTAATTCACCAGATTTCACATTCTTATTAAGGGAAAAATCCATCTGTAAGTTTAATTTATGAGCAATACGTAATGCTCCCCCAAATATGGTGACTATTGTCCCCACCATTTCAACATTGCTCTCACACGTGAAATTTTTTTCTCAAATTTTCACATATGGGTATTTCCATACCCAACGCTAAGAAAGAACTTCCGAGCCTTCTACTTCCTTTGAAGTGAAACTACACTATTTTCGCTTATCTCAACTTCAACACACGGTCCTCATTAAAGACCTCTTAAGCTTTTTCCCCATCTAACTTCACTGGGTAATTCAACTTTAGCACCATTCTCTACTATAGCGGTGCATAGATAATTATAACTAATATTCTATAGTAGTCATTGCAGCAATCCATGACAATACCGTAAGAAAAATGACCTTTACCTCGATCCTCATATGCAACATCAACTTACAGCTCTAACTAAGCCCTGCCTCTTGCTGCCCTCACAATGGACTTCCATGGTCGCCCTTCGTCGATCAGTACACAAATCCCGAACGAGCTCGCAAAATATTTACTATAATCTTACATAATGGCAGGAAAATGAAATCTCAAAAGAGGATATCAACAATCCTAATCATAAGGCTCTATACCAAATCAAAAGCAACGCTGAAAGCGTAGTATGTCAGCACAGATTCCTAAGGACACTAGAACCTGATGCTCTGATACCACCTGTGACACCCTGCCTAATTAAATACCGGGCGATCACTCCTATATCAAATTAAAATAGGAGTCTCATATGGTTCATTCTTATCATCACTGTCGAAAACCAATTTAATTACTAATATCCTATTAGGACGACGTCAAAATTTTAATTAACTAATCTTTTTAAACCAAACCATTCAACTAAAAAAATTACAATAGTTTATATGCAGCAACTGAAATAAAATAAAATAAAATAATCGAACACTCGGTACAATAATACAACCAAATCGAATGCCGCACTAAAAGTCGATAAAAGAATAAATGAGTACAGTTGGACCATAAGCCGGAATGTTTCTACAATACCTCCTATCTAGATCTCAATGCTAGAAGCGTCTAATATAAACCTGTTTGCATCCTCAGCTGCTGCAGCAACGTCTGACTCGAAAGAATCATCATCCAGGCGTCCTTGTGTCTGGACACACACACACACACACACACACACACACACACACATATATATATATATATATATATATATATATATATATATATATATATATATATATATATATATATATATATATATATATATATATATATATATATCAAGAGGAAAAAATAGAGAAACCGGTCAGAGCCCGAGTTTTAAAAACATTTTAGCAAGTGCTTAAAATCCATATTTTAAAATATATTGTTTCTCATATTTAAACTGGTATCGCTCTCACATGAGATACACCTCACCCCTCTTCTAACAGTGCACAACTATCGCATACCTTTTTAAACAACCTAGTTAAGCTAACCTGCCTAACTAATGTAATTACCCATCTTCTAATAATCCTCATCAATTCGAGTACTAAGATCTAAACTTCTCCCCATTCCCAACATTATGTTACGTTCGTCCGTGGGGTGTCTCGCGAAGCGAATTCCAAATAAAGAACCCCCAGATACACTACTACGTGACAATTTTGATCATCGGGATCCATTAGGCCTTCAATACATACCATATTTATACCATCCCGTATTTATTAATAGTTCTCATTAGAACCTAAGATTCATATTCATATAAATCCGGATATTCATTTACCGAAAGTAATTTCACACTTTATTCATTATTTTCACTTTATACAAGGTTAGGTTATATGATATCTCATCTCATATATATAAACAATATATTATACGCAACAAGTATATTAATTATTCACCGAACGATAATATAAGTGGTTTAGTCATTCTCATTTACTAAGCATCCGTGGATTATCTCAAGTACACATATATGTTAATCACAATACATATATCCATATCGGCACCCATAGGCTTAACAGCGGTGCACACATACTCTGCTATCCAATCCAAGTACATCTCGTACTAAACCATCACATGTTCCACATCGCTCAGGAACTGTATCAATACAAATCAGACATATTGGAGGCGAACATAGTTCACGTACCTATGGATCACGCACATACCTACGCTCCCATAGGAAGCAGACTTATCAACTCACAAATAAGCCTTTCACAGTCCTATGATCTTGAGGTACCAAATCTAAAATCCCCCCGAAGGCAACACAGGATAAAATTGTCCTCTTTCGAACGCCAACCTCCCATGATAGCAAGTATGGTAGGTATTTCATACACATAATAAACAATCATATATGTACACATTCCTCTACATAAATATATCATTAATTAGGTATTCACACAACCATATTATAACGATAGGTATTTATCTCACCTGTACATAATTTCCCATAGGTAATTATTTAACCCATGTATATAATAACATCAGGGTATACGCACCACCCATATAATAATCCCCTACGTAATATATTTATATCTCGACTATCCTACGCATTTATCAATTTTTGACTAAACCCCAATATTATATTTTCAAGCTTTTCTCACCGCACAATGATAATATCAACAACCCCGATATATTCATTCGTCTCATAATATATATGCTTTAACGACATCGTATATATATTATTTATATCTCTTCTCAATATACTATGGCTATAAGTTCCAAACTCTTATAACGATGGCCAATAACCTCAAATGTTTTCATTCATAATAATATAAGCAGTCACACCCTTAAAATATTATCCCCAATACGTACTCTTTTATTTGTTATTCAAATCACACCTAAATGCCCCTTTAAGTATTATTCCTCACGAAGACCCCTATTTGGGTAAATCTTGGATTTTACTTTCAACTAAACCAAAGTACACGCGTTACTAAAAAAAAATATTTAGAAGTCCCCACACTATTTTTAGGGACCCCAAATATTTATCTCCAAACAATTCTAGCCTTTATTTTCCAATTTCGGTTTGATTTCCGAGTTAATGATCAACCCCAGAACTGCTTTCTTAGAAAAATCATAACAATTTGAAAAAAATAAAAAAAATACGCAGTCGGTGTCTACGCGACCGTAATGAAAATATCTACAACTTTTATGTTTTAACCAAGAGCCGAATCAGTAGTCTTCCTATCCAAAAAAGCTCGGAAGTGACTCTGGTCACTATTCACCTTCTTCTCCAAAAACCCAAACCTCCATTAAAGCACCTCCAAGGTTTTTATCTCCCCTCTCATCATCAACCAACCTCAAACAACCATAAATACACATATAGAAAGGGTTCTAATCATCCTAGAATCCATTTTAGATAATTAATTTCAATAAATTCCAAGTTTCTCAAATTGGGTATTAATCGAGTTATATCCGTTTTAATCTTCCGAAAACCCGTTTGATCCACGAAATTTCAACCCAAAAATATTTTGTTTTATACCAACTACAATATGAGAAATAAACACACTAAATCATAAATCAAGTTAAACACTTGCCTCGTGGATTAAATCCGATGACCCCGAATCGAATCCTGCGAATTTTGGCCCAGAATTCCTTATTCTTCCTTCTTATCTTCTCTTCTTCTTCTTCTTCTTCTTCTTCTTCTTCTTCTTCTTCTTCTTCTTCTTCTTCTTCTTCTCTTTCTCTTTCTTAGGGAATATTTTGGGACTTAAATGAGGGCTGCTACTTATTAAACCCGAAATGGGATATATACCCAATTGTTAAATGACTCGTGCACTCATTTACGAGTCTCCACTAGTCCAAAATTATCTGCAACCCAAATACTACCTCCGGGTACTCTATTTTGACTATCTCGGCCCTTTCGAACCCAATGGCGAAGTCGAAATCTCCATCCGAGTCACTTAACTAAAATTCACTAGTTTTACCCAACACGTTGAATATGCGTGTTTTCCAATTTAAAATACTTTTCTTTTTCACTTTACCCAACTGCGACATGTAATAAAAATAATCTACTCATATACTTAGTCTTGAAATATAATCCACGTAAATATTAATCTATCACTCGAAAACTAATATTTACTATTCACTTTATAATATTGAATTTATTTAATTGCACTAATTAATTCCATAATTACTATTCACAATAATTCTTCAAATTACATCCACAGTGTAATTTAAATATCTTTAAAAGTACGAGGTATTACCGAAGTATCTTTTTTTATTTTTTTATTTTGGTCGAAGTTTTAGATTAATGGAATCTAACCTACGTCTACCTAAATCCCCGACAACGGTGCCAAAAACTTGATGCGACTGAGAATGCGTTTATAAAGTGCATACTCTCTAGGCTCAAGTGCAAGTCTGTCGCGTTACTAATAAACTCGGTAAGTTGTGATCGTCTCCACAGGGAAATAGGATGAGAAAATCGTGACGACGGAAGGACAGATGGTCAACCTAAATTCAACTCTAAGAAAAACGAAAAGATGATTTGTTTGCAAATAATCCTACTAAGTAAAGGAAAGTAGATTAAGACTATGGAACGGACAATTTAAGTAAGGATTAATAATTAAGAATGAAGTAATAAATATGAAGAGAAAACAGGCCAAGAATACAATCCCTCAACCCTAGTGTATTGCTAGTATAAAATTAATCATAAATTTAAGTGATTAATCAGACCCAGACTTCAGTACTTCCAAGCATTACATATATGAGGTTCAAGCCAGTTCCATACTTAATTAGAGGACGAGTAAAGAGGTAACACGATAGCTACACTTGCATTACATTCCAAAGCATCCCGATTACTCCGAAGCAAACGAGATCCAAAGATCTACAATGGTTGTGTTCGCTACGCAATACGATTTAATGAACCCTTAAGTTTAGATGATTAATTTCATACACATGCAACTCTCACATCAGGTTAAGTTCATGCATTCCAACCCTAAAAAATCTAGTCAGACATTTTGAATCTAAAAGAAACTATGTTTTGAATGAAAGAAAACATTTTTTACTAGTTATGGAAGATGAAGAATAAGGAAATTACTACTAAAGAATTAACTACTGCAAATATTAAAGAAAAACTTGGAATGAATTTACTTGAATTAAAATCTGGAATCAAACTAGGGTTTTGTTATTTCTTCTCTAAGCTAATTACAAAGCTTCCCTAAAAATACGAATTAGAAGCCTCCTCTTTTCTGGGAGTTCTTTTAAATTTATATCCTACATAATTTACAAGAGTTTTATTGATTCAAAACTCTAAGAAGAAGAAGATAAAATCAAATCTCGAGCACCGGATCGATCCGGCCAAGTCATTTCTGACTGGTCCGGTCAGCAATCAGACTGATCCATTTTCTAAATAAATCGAATTAGTCCGCTAGACGAGTTGTTATGCAGTGATTTTAAGGGCCGGACCAATCCATTTTTTTGGGATACCAGATTGGTCCGCTAAACGTCCATCTTTACAGTGATTTGGGATCCCGGACTGATCCGTTTTTGTATTAAACCGGATTGGTCTAGGTTGTCTTCTCAGCTTCTCTTCAATTTCTCTTCAATATCTCGTGATTTTCTCACTTCTTCGGGTCTTCATAACTTCTAATCCAGAACTAAGATTGGGACGTCGTTTCTTCCTATGTGTTGACAAATGCGAGATCTTCGACTTTTATTTTTGGTCTTTAACCGGATTCCTGGTAAAAATTACACTTTTGCCCTTTTGATTCGTCTTCTTTCTTTTCTCTTGCTTCTTTCGGTTTCTTTTCTCTAAAGTGTGTACTCTCTAGGATCAAGTGCAAGCCTGTCGCATTAGTAATAAACTCGGTAAGTCGGGATCGTCTTCACAGGGAAATAGGATGAAAAAATTGTGACAACGAAAGGACAGACAGTCAACCTAAATTCAACTCTAAGAAAAACGAAAAGATGATTTATTTGCAAATAATCCTACTAACTAAAAGGAAATTGGATTAAGACTACGGAACTAATGAATTAAGCAATAAGTAATAACTAAGAATGAAGTAATAAGTATGAAGAGAAAATAAGTCGGGAATACAATCCCTCACCCCTAGTGTATTGCTAGTATAAAACTAATCGTAAATTTAAGTGATTAATAACACCCAGTTTTTAGTACTCCCAAGCATTACGTATATGAGGTTCAAGCTCGCACCATACGTAATTAGAGGACGAGTAAAGCGGTAATGCAATATCTACAGTCGCATTGCATTCTAAAGCATCCCGGTTACTCCGAAGCAAACGAGATCCAAAGATCTACAATGGTTGTGTTCGCTACGCAATACGGTCTAATAACCCCTTAAGTTTAGAGGATTAATTTCATACACATGCAACACTCACATCGGGTTGAGTTCATGTATCCCAACCCTAAAAAATCTAGCCAGACATATTAAACCTAAAAGAAACAATGTTTTGAATGAAAGAAAATATTTTTTACTAGTTATGGAAGATGAAGAATAAGGAAATCACTACTAAAGAATTAACTACTGCAATTATTAAAGAAAAACTTGGAATGAATTTACTTGAATTGCAATCTGGAATCAAACTAGGGTTCTGTTATTTCTTCTCTAAGCTAATTACAAAGCTTCCCTAAAAAAACGAATTAGAAGCCTCCTCTTTTCTGGGAGTTCTTTTAAATTTATATCCTACGTAATTTACAATAGTTAGATTGATGCAAAACTCTAAGAAGAAGAAGATCAAATCAAATCTCGAGCACCGGATCGATCCGGTCAAGTCATTTCGGACTGGTCCGGTCAGCAACCAGACTGATCCGTTTTCTAAATAAATCGGATTGGTCCGCTAGACGAGTTATTATGCAATGATTTTAAGGGTTGGACCAATCCGATTTTTTGGGATACTGGATTGGTCAGCTAAACGTCCATCTTTACAATGATTTGGGACCCCAGACTAATCCATTTTTGTATTAAACCAGATTAGTCCGGGTTGTCTTCTTAAGTTCTCTTCAATTTCTCTTCAATATCTCGTGATTTTCTCACATCTTCGTGTCTTCATAACTTCTAATCCAGAACTCAGATTGGGACGCCGTTCCTACGTGTTCAGAAATGCAAGATCTTCGACTTTTATTTTGGGTCTTCAATCGGGTTCCTTGTAAAAATTACGCTTTTGCCCTTTTGATTCGTCTTCTTTCTTTTCTCTTGCTTCTTCCGGTTTCTTTCTTCCTTTCATGTAATAATTACTTGTTAAATTAATAAGAAATACACGAAACTCGGGGTACTTGTTAGATGAAACCGTTAGCTAAGATATGAGATAAACTAATTCGTTTATGTTGTCCGAGGTAATAAAAGCCTCTAAATTAAGGGGTAAATTCGAAAATTTTTATGCCTAATCAACTATCATAAAAAAAATGAAACATCTTGCACAAAAAAAGGGGATAAACTCTCACAATTAAAAACTATATCAATATCATATCTATTTTCATATAATGATATGACTCAAATTCATACCAGTAGACAATCAAAACTCCATTTTATATCGAATCAAACTACTATAAAAATTTGTCCATTGAGAGTTAAATAGAAAAATGAAAATTCAAAATCCTCCAACATAGTTTTCAAAGTGGTTTTCCTCTCCAAAGATTCTTCTAGAAAGCGAAACACTTCAAATCCTCCAACACAGTTTCCAGATTGATTTTTCTCTCTGCTTAGCCTGCAAAAATTATTCTCCACTTAAATATATGCCTGTGTCATATAAAGAATTATATGTGCTTAATACGTAAAATCCACATTAAATATTTTTTTTTGTTCACTGATTATTATTCTCAAATCTAATAAGAGTGAAGTAAAAGATTACATTTAAAAGAAAAATAAGTATACATAAAAATAAAAATCAAATATATGATTTTTTTTTCCTAAATACAGTTTTTATTTGCATGATTTAAAATATTCGTCGAAAACTTTTTTACTGTTTTGCCTCACAAAAACTTTTTTTATTAACTGTTTTTTTTCTAAATAAGAACGGTTTTTCTAAAAATCTAAATAAAATTTATTTTTTTAGTAACTTGTTGTTCTAAAACTATAAATAAAATTGTTTTGTAAAACTGTAAATAAAAACTATTTTTCTAAAACTCTAAATAAATATTGATTTTTTAGTTACTTTTTTTTCGAAAAATGTAAATAAAAACTATTTTCCTAATACTGTAAATAAAAATTGCTTTTTCATTAAATTTTTTAAAAAAAATCGTAAATATTTTTTAAATAGAACTATTTTTAGTTACTTGATTTAATTTTCTTTTTTCAAAAAACTCTTTTTTTTAAAATCTAAAAGAAGTTTTTGCGTTTTTCAGAATTTTGTAATTAATTTTTTTTATATATTATTTTCATATTTATCATAGTTTTTTTCAGTGTCCTAAATTAAAAAATTACCAATAAAGAGGAGTGATGAGTACACCAGATCAAAATGGCAAAACACCATTGCTAAGAATTTGATAACAATAGCACTACCAAGAACCTCTTGTATATGAGCCCCGATGAGAGCCACCTCAGCCATGACCCACAACAGCTACCTAGCCCACCTGGGGTATTCATACCTAACCGAAAGAAATTGTACCAGAAGCCCCATAACCTGTTCCCAGAAAAGCAGCCACACCAGAGAATACCCAGCAATTGCATGAGACTGCAAATTCCTCTTAAGGTTTCCCTGGTCAAGGAATGTTATGCTCATCAAGAAACCAGGCCTGGTGACTCGCCACATTTTTCCCATGAAAAATGTAGAGTTTTTTCCAAGTAGCATTCTTCATTTTCCTCCACTCCGATGACGTGTACTTTCTCGGTCTATTCATTTTGGGATATATATATTTTTTCTCTAACAATAAAATATAGAGAGAATAGAGGAGAGTTTGAGAAAAAAAGCTATAAACAAATAACAACAAAAAGATTCTAACATCCCAAACACGCATTACGTTTACTGCTTTTTTCAAGATTTTGCGTCAAATTATTATAAAGAAATAAACCCAAGATAGATAAATTAACACTTGAAAAAAAATGCTCCAAAGAAAAGCAAAATAAAAATAAAAAAGTAATTCCATACCAATATAATTATTGGTTTTAGAGTTCAATATATGTTCAAAACAAATAATAAAAAAACCATTTTTTTTAAAGTTCAGCATATGAGAAAAGCGAAATAAAAAAAAAATAATTCCATACCAATATAATTATTGGTTTTAGAGTTCAATATATGTTCAAAATAAATAATAAAAAAACATTTGATTTAAATTTCAGTATATATTCTCCACTAACACAACAACAAAACACACACCAATATAATTATAAAAAAAACTATCTTTACACGTCTTTAAACTAAGTTAGTGCATATTTATAGCTATAAACAAATATCAATAAAAGGGTTCCAAAATCACATACACAAAGATTACTTTTATTGTCTTTTTCAAGATTTTGTGTTAAAAAAATAATCCCACGAGAGAGAGAGAGAGGGTACCGTTAAAGGTGTAGTAGAATGATATAACAAATTCATATGTTCAAGAAAGTCATTTTTTAGAGAGATAATTATATTTAAGTCCCATTTGTCGGGTCAACATTCATATAAGTCCTATTGACTTTTCAACAATCATATAGGTCCTATTCCAACTTTTTAGATAATTTTTTCACAATTTTACCCTTTTATAACTAATCATTCGTAACTTCCTTTAGGAAGTTATATAAGTGGTTGAACTTTTTATTTTAATCTTTAAATGATCATAACTTTTGATTCACAAATCCGTTTTTCGCAAAATTACTATTTTTGAAATCTGTTTGACGAGATCTATCAAACAAGATCCATGAAAGCTATAAAATTCCAAAGAAAAAAATTTACACAAACAGTAAACTTTACTGTATGCACTAGAATATGAAATAATTTTATATATGTGACATTTTCACAAACAGACAGTAACATTTACTATGGCAATATTACACGGTACATATATATATATATATATATATATATATAGAGAGAGAGAGAGAGAGAGAGAGAGAGATAGCGGATCTCATGAGGACCTCTGTTTGCATACCGCTGGCGCGGACTAATTTTGATAAAATAGTAAAAAAAATATTTTTGAGCTAATTTTTTTATATAGTTTTTAAACATATCAGTAGGGCCATATAAAAAAAATCAACTCAAAATGATTTTTTTTACGATTTTAAAAAAATCGGTCAAACTTTGTCAGTTTTTAACAACTTAAAAACTGACGAAGTTTGACCTATTTTTTTAAAATAGCAAAAACATTTATTTTGAACTGATTATTTTTTTATGGTCCTATTGAAATGTTTAAAAATCATAATAAAAAAATTAGCTCGAAAATATTTTTTTTAATATTTTAAAAAAGTGGTCCTCATTCAAGGTCCTCAAACTGGAAGCTCACTTGATCCTTTCCCTATATATATATATATATATATATATCCGGTGGATCCAAACCCTCTTTTTTCAAAATTACCTTTTATTTAAAGGTTCGCGCTAGCGGCATCCAATCCTTACCACCATTGTTGAAGCTTCAACGGCCTTCGTCAGAGCTCCGATTTGGGGTGGGTAAGGGTGGCATGTGGTGCCGCTGGCGCAGAGCTTTGAAAATAAGAAACTTTTGAATAAATGGGTTTTGGATCAACCGGAGTGTCATGGGATGCCGCTGGCGCGGACCGTTGAAAATAAGATTAGATAAATGGGATCTGGATCCTCTTGAGCGCCGGTTTGGGGTGAGTATGGGTGGCATTAGGTGCCGGTGGCGCAGAGCT